>JANHMN010000001.1:218857706-218938974 GCA_030674055.1 Rhabdomys pumilio | reverse complement strand
TTATCCATCACCTTCCTCAAAACACCTAGAGTCTGAAGCTTGGGTGATTCGAAACTTGATTTTTCTAAGCTAGTGTCTAGATTGTGTACATAACACCAGTAGACAATGTGACACAAAGGGTGGGTGAGGTGGGAGGTGGCTGTGTGGGAGGGGCTGACAATACATAGTTCCCCCTAGTGGGCTTGTGGAGGGGAATTCAGACTCACACTGTACCAGAGACTCTCATCTGACTTTAGTTACAGTTGATCCTTAAACGTCTCCTGAAGGCTCACATGGTACAGCTTTGGTTGGCAGCCAGTAGCGCTCTTAGGAGGCAGTGGAATTCTTATTCACGGAAAGGCAGTTAGGTCGCTGGAGGTGTCCCTGTGGAGGGGACATTTCCCAATGTCCATAGGGTAGGCAGTTTCCTCTGCTGTACATTCCCACCACAACACTCAGGACACTGGTCCAACCACCAGCCCAAGTGATCGTAGACCACATCTTTGGACACTGTGAGACAAACTCAGCTTTTTCTCCTTTCTGACATGCTTCTGTCAGGCATGTGTGGGAATGACATGTGCTGGCCTGCTTTAATGAAAATAGTAAGGGAAGGCACATTTCCTTAGGTAAGGCCAGAAATGGTTGATGGGGCACCTGGACAGTGAAGGGCCATGTGTGACTGTGCATGTGAATTTGGTTATCAGAGCTGAAGCAGGGAGGAGCTTGCTCAGGTGGAGCTTCTGACCATCACAGGAGTAACACTTTAGATGTATCATTCCATCTGTAAGTTGGGATGGTTTTAAAAATTCTGCCTGTTTCGTGTTGTTACACTGTAATAAACATTCTTTTATTAAAAAGGGACTTTTTTCCTGTGGCTTAATTGGGACATTTTCTGTGGCCTAAAAAAAGTGTGTGTGTGTGTGTGTGTGTGTGAGTGAGAAAGAGAGAGAGAGAGAAAGAGAGAGAGAGAGAGAGAGAGAGAGAGAGAGAGACGCTGAGACTGCAGATACCTACAGAGCCCAGGAGTCAGATTCCCTGAGGTGGGGGCTACAGTTGGTTGTGAACTGGCCTTCACTGATGCTGGGAACTGAATTCGGGTCCTCTAGAAGAGCAGTAAGCACTGCTTAACCACGGAGCCATCTCTCTAGCCCCTTCTCCAAGGTGTGGTAGCACATGCCTTAATCCCAGTACCCTGGAGGCAGAAGCAGATGGATCTCTGTGAGTTCAAAGCCTGCTTAATCTCCATATGGAGTTTCAGACCAGCCAAGACTACTTAGTAAAACTCTATATTATAAAAAATAAAAAATAAAAAATAAAAAATAAAAAATTTTAATGAAAGACATTTTTAAAAATCTCTATGAATCCCAATCCCCTTGCTTTTTTTTTTGGGGGGGGGGGTTTGCTCAGTTTGACATGTGTGCTCAGAGAGTATCCGGAACACTCCAGACCTTCCCAGTCAGTATGGCCGCAGATAGAGTTTCCAGAAAAAGAACTGTATTGGTCTATGAGATGTGTAGCCGGGATATGTTGGAAACAGCAGTCGACTTAGGGTTCAGTCATCTGAGCATCCATAGCAATTCTGGATCGGCTATTGGACACTAGCTGGGTGACCTTCCCCTCTACCCGCCTCAGTTTCCACATGACTACAGTGGAGGTAATCCCTTCACCATAGCTTTGTTGGGAGGATTAACTCGGGTGACGTGTGACGGTACCTAGAATAGTCCCTGGCCCTCAGTAGGCTCTGGGTAAGCCGGGCTGTGGATAGCTGACTGCAAGGCCTCCCGGCATTGGCTGGCCACAAAGAATGTAGTTAGTGCTGGTGCAAGGCCGAAATGAATCGCTTTTGTTTTCCCCAGGCGGACAAAAGAGGTCCCCTGGCTCTTTCTGGGTGTGAAGGAGCCAAGGCAGAGCGAGTTCTAAGAGCCCCCTTTGTCCTGACAGAGGCCTGGTTTGTCAGACACAATGCTGCTCTGGCTGGGCTAGAAGCCTGTGCGGCTGTGACAAATCTGTTTGGGTTGGAGTGGCACCAGGTCACTGCTGAGATGTGTCCAAGCTCCCAGGCTGCCAGGCCTGGCGCACTCACGTTCCTGAATTCATTCAGGGCTGCCTTAAGCCAGGGCACTTTGAAACTTTGGGCTTTAAAGTCAGAGTCAGCAATTCCTTTTGATGACCTTGCCCTGCTTGGTGTGGAGGTGTCGTGGGGCCTCTGGCCTGCCATTGGGTAAGAGAAGAGCAGGACTCTCTGTTGTGAGCCCGTGCCGAGTGGATCTGGGTTGGGGAAAGCCGCTGGTTATGCTCTTCTGCCTTGAGAGAGAAGCAGAATGGAGCTTGTAACAGAATCTAATAGAGGAATTCATTATGAACTGCCACTTGGTCTGTCTAGCTCCCTCCCCTCTGTGCTGCGGCTGACCCCTGGCAGCATGCTGGGCCCTTCAGCCTATGGCTGCGTGACAGGTGTGGCCCCTGAGTTCAGGCTCCGCTAGAAGTTCCCTGTCACAGTCAGACTGCTCACACAGGGCTCCTTTCACTGGAACAGGGTGTACCATCTTGAGAGCAGAGCCACATATCTTCAGAGCTTTATTACAGGTCAACTCAGAAGGTGGCTACCATTTCTTAAATTCAGTTTTACTTGTGGTACAAACGTATACTAGAAAGCTCATCATCCCACACACTTTCTTTCCTCATTCTCTTTTTTGTTTGTTTGTTTAAGATAGGGTCTAACCCAGGAATTTACCATGTAGCCCAAACTGGCCTACTTGTGCTGGGATGACCAGGTCTGGCTTCGTCATGTCCATTTTCCATGAGTTTAGTACATTTCCACTGTACAATCCCTAGAGTTCAGTTCCCCCAGACTAAAATTCTACACTCAGTAAAGGATCACTCCTTTTCCCCCAGCCCCTGGAAACCTTTCTACTGTCTGTCTGTATTAATCTGGCTAGGTCACCCATGCAGAATCATGTAGTGTATCTGTTTGTGACTGGCTTAGTCCATCCCTGTTGTACCTGTCACAATTTCCTCCTTCCTTAAGGCGAAGAAATAAATGAATGTGATTATGTTCTCATTCTCTCTCTCTCTGTTTCTCCCTCCCTCCCTCCCTCCCTACCTCCCTCCCTCCCTCCTTCCCTTCCCTCTCTGTAGTTTTCATTTTACTGTAAGGGTGTTTTGCCTGCATGTAAGTCTGTGTACCACATATATGCCTGGTGCCCAGAAAGGCCAGAAAAAAGTTTCAAATATCCTGGAACTAGAGTTAACAGTTGGTTGTGAGCAGCCCCATGTCGGTGCTGGGAACTAAACTTGGGTCTTTTGCAAAAGCAGCAAGTGCCTTTAACTGCTGATCTGCCTCTCCAGTCCCATGTTTTGGTGAACTCTTAAATCTTGGTGTATCCATACCTTAGACACAAGATGAGGTACCAGCACTCTAGAAGACAGATGACCCAACCTAACAATAAAAGAAACGTAGTTGGCCTGGGGCTTCTGAGGCACCCCCCAGTGCTGGAAGAGCCAGTTGTAGCTGACCAGGAACATTGCTTTATGAGCATCCCAAAGTGTCCCCCAGAATCGGCATGTACTGTTCATTACACTGTGTGTGGTCACCAGTCTTTAGATCTCTGGGTCAATGACCACCCTCTGAAAGCACTCACGCTGCGGAAGCTACAAAGACTGAATGCCTACTTGCCTTTGCCTTGTGGTTTGCCTGATGCAATTGTGCACATAACCTGCCTGTGTGCTCTTCTCAGTTTTAAGCATTGCCTATCTGTTGCTGAGTGTTTCTCTTACAACCCCTCAAACACCGTTCCTTCACCGATAGTGTGAATGAACACCGCTCTGGGAGCTGTTTACAAACCTCTAGATAGACTATTGTTTCACCAACTGTCTTTCCTCAACTACTCAGAAACTAGTGTGTGTCTCTGTAAAAGCTTGGCACAGCTTTACATTTCAAGTGAAAGGTTCCCTTTTGGGGGGATGGGTATAACTCTGTGAGAATTAGCTGTCTGAAATACAAGACCAGGGGCTAGGGAGATGGCTCAGTGAGTAGAAGCCTGATAACCAAAATTTGGTCCCAGAAACTCTTTTAAAACAAACAAACAAACAAACAAATATGGCGCCTCACATATGTAATCCCAGAACTCCTTGGGCTGCACTTAGGGGTAAATTATTGCGGCTGGCAAGTGTAATTCTGTGGTACAACACTTCACTTGCATGCATGAGAGCCTAGATTTAATTTTCTAGTAGTTGCAAAAAAATAAAATAAAATATTTTAAAAATTAAACTTTTTAAAAATAGTGCAACCAGTGTTAAGATGAAGCAGCATATTCCTGACCAACTCATACCAAGTCAACACAGTTCTCGTTGGAGAGGTCTTTACTGACAGAGGTGCCCCTGAAGTGGGGAAAGGGTGAGGGGAAGAAGAGAGAAAAACAGAAAGAGCTATGGGGTGTGGTCCGTGTCTTTTATCCGGGCCATGACGTAGGTAACTCAGGTGACGCAGGTGACGCATGCGCAGGGGTTGCCATGGTAATGGACGCAGGAGGGTCGTCATCCTCTTGTTGCCTAGAGATGGCATGGTCGCTGGGTTCAGAAGCTGCCTGTAAACTGCTTTTGGCTGACCATGGACGGTTCCGATACTAACAACCAGCACACTTCTAATAAGATGGGAGGCAGAGACAGAATAGCCTGGAAGCTCTTGGGCCAGCCCACCTGGAGTACACACAAAGCTGCAGAAGCAAGGAGGGAGGCTCTGCCTCAACAAGGAGGGCAAGAACCCATTCTACAAAACCGTCTTCTGACTCCACACACGTGCCATGGTCCACACACTGAATATACATAAGTAGATCCAAGAACAGGGGATACAACACAGGTTCCTGTCTCCCTGACACTGCGGCCTATTGTTGGTTCAACCAAGAACGGGAGAAAAGTCAAGCTTGTGAACCAAACAATGTAAAAGCTGAGAAAAATTTTCACACCACATTCACCCGGGCACCTAGGTGAGCGTTAGGAGCTCTCGCTGCAGGCGCTGGCTATGTTCTGGGGCCTCTTTCATGGGGGTCCTATATAGCTGGGGTCACAGGCTCCACTGCTAGCTCTTCCTGGCCCTGGTGTGAGCATTCTGTTAAATCTCAGAGTTGCTCACCATTGCTTTTCCAACCACAGCATGAAGGAGTTACATTTAAGAGTAACATTTAAGAGTAACAAAAGTTTCTTGTCCATGCAGGTGGGAAATGTATAGGGAGTAGAATCTCCTGACTGCCAGAAACTGGTGGGCCACCTCCTTAGAGTTATGAAACCTTCAATTTAAGTAGAGGGGGAAATCTACTAAATCTGAGAAAATCTACTAAATCTGGTTTGAGTGATTATAACGTAAACTTCTTAAACTACAGTGATCTGAAGAATTCAGAGGTTGATAAGAAACCAGAGGACTCACACAATCAGAGCAAATAACACAACCACCGACAATACTCAGAACCTTCAAAGCCCAGAACCCGGGGAAAGATGGCACATCAGCAGAATTCTCTACACTTCCACCTCTGGCAATCTCAACTCCAGAAAGGACGGATCTTCTCCACAAGAAAAGTAATTCTGGGTGCATTTTTGTCTTTGATTTTATTTTCAAAATAGCAATTTTTCTCCTCATTACAAATCTGTGCGTACTTCAAATAACATTTGTGGAAAACAAAAACTCAACAAAGTAAGGTCACTTAGGATTTCAGTTCCCAGAAATGTCTAATTTGAGCTCTCTATTGTGAATATTTCCTTTATAGAAATATTTACAAAATATGAATTAAAAAAACATGAAAGCAAGAGGGTTCCAGTTGGGAAAAAAGGAACAGTGGAAAAGGGTGGGGGGGAGACAGGATAATGGGGTGATTATGGTCAAAATGTACTATATCAAGTATGAAAATGAGTGTATATATATATACACATATATATATATATATATATATATATATATATACACACATATATACACACATATATATTGTTTCTTTACAAAAAATATATGCAAATATATAAGGTCTTAGGTTCATTGATCCATTTCTTTTGCTTAGGAACTTAATCATACCAGCAGACAGTCTCTTTAAAATATTTCCTAGGTGGCTCATTGGTTAAGAATATTTGCTGCGTTTCTGGAGAACTCAAGTTCAATCCCCAGCATCTCTCTACATTGACCAGGTCATTGTCTTAACTCCAGCTCTAGAGTAGCCCAGTGCTTTCTTCTGACTTCCACAGGTACCTGCACACACATGGTATACATTCACAGAAAATAAAAATTATAAGTCTTCGAATTGTTGCCTAATGGCTACACAGAGTTCTGGCATTTGACTGTATTGTAATTCCTCGGAACAGGCACAAAGGATATCAAGATGTGTTTCTTTCATAAAGATTTAATTTTGTCTCTGATTGTTTTTAGTACAAATTCCAAACAATTACTGCCTTATATTTACATATGGTAGACTTCAATCTTACGCAGTCTTCCGAGTCTGTTTATTTAAGTGCTCTCACGTCACAGTCACAAGAACACCACAAATATGGATAGCAAGACAAAAGGGGGAAAAAAATCCAGAAACAAAACAGTAGGAGACGTTCACTAAGGTCAGCTTTTAGGATGAACCAGAGATAAACAAACTAGAGAAAACAGTCTGCTTAAACCAACTCAGAAATCAAAGAGAAGTGGCTAAAATACTTCAATTTCCATCCCTGTTAAACAAGCACGAGCCAGGCTGAAGTGGTGGCTTAGCTGAGAATGACTGAGCACCAAGCCCTGGGCTCAATCGCCAGAGCTGCGTAAACCAGCCCTGGAGAAGACGGTCAGGAGGAAGTACTCACAAAAGGAAATATGCTTTTTGTAAAAAGGGTAGATATAAAACAGAAGTAAGGATCAAGGGAAAACAGAAAACAGATAAGGAAGAAGTAAAGAATAACGGAGAGGAAAGGAGAGGAGGGCAAACATACAGATGGTGAACGTATGAATTAAGGTAAGACTAGGAAACAGAAGGAGCCATGAGTGGCCCAAGACTTTTCACAGAGCTTTAGTATCTACAGTGGCAATGACTCAGTACTAAGGCACAGGCTGCCACCAAGAACTCAGTGGCAACAGCAGTGGCTGCAGAGGACATTCCTGGATCTCCCTCTCCTCCGGATGCTCTGAGGCCCACAAAGAAATCCCTGCCACCCCCTTTGATCAGCAGACCAGGTGAGGTAGGACACACCTATAATCTCTGCACCTGACATCTAGGTGGGAACAAGACAGGAATCATCTGGAAGCTGGAAGACCGGGTAGTCAGAGTACACAGCAGAGCAATAACGAGAGACCTTGCCTCAGTGAGGTGGAAGGAAATAAGTACTTTCTGAAAGTTGCAAGTTGTCCTCTGACCTCCGCATGCATACTGTGGCATGTGTTTTCTCTCTTTCTCTTTCTCATCATGAATAGACAAAACACTTTTTAACGACAGCAAGATTTAAATGCTACTGAACTCATGCCCCTGGGGAGTATTTGTAATGTGGCATCATGAAATATGTGTTTGGTATTATGCTTAACCTTGACTAGCCATCTGCATTTTCCTACACTTCCTGGTCATGTCACTCCCTCTAATATGAGTGTGTGTGTGTGTGTGTGTGTGTGTGTGTGTGTGTGAGAGAGAGAGAGAGAGAGAGAGAAAGAGAGAGAGAGAGAGAGCACTTCATTTTCTTATTTTCCTCATAGGACTGTTTGCTTTCTTCCCTTTGTTGCTATGCTTGCTGTTCCCTCCCGTTCAAGAGTCATATTCCTGGCATGATGACCACAGTGTAGTTTCAGTGTTATTTATAGATAATGTAACTCAATCCAAATACTATCTCATGGTTGGTTCTGACTAATTTAGCAGATTAGAAGGGCCTTGGTTTCATCTCTGAAATGCAATAGATTAATGACAAAGAATAAGTAATGATTTCTTTGTGTATCATTTGTAACAAAAAAAAATGGCTTTTTATCTGTGAGTAATTTATTTGTGGTCCATGATGGGATGAGTCAGAAATAAAGCTTTCTTGGTACTCTGGTTTTAATAATTTCTTCAGTTCTTCCTTAATGTCTTATAAATATAAAACAACGTGTGAGTCTCTTCTTGTTATGCTAACACCCCTTCCCAGAATTCACATTCTCAGCTATTAATATTCTGAAGTGGTATGGAAGATATGTCTGACATGGGATTGAGACTGCAGATCATTATTGTGGAACTTTTCTGGGAGACAGGAATGAAAGTTTGTTCACCCCAGAGAGGGTATCAACAACAGACCAAAGAAACAATTCCAGTTCCACCCATTTAGCTATGAGTTTATTGTGCTTACTTGTAAGAGCAGGGATAGAGGTTACTTCCAGGAGAATGGGTGACTCCAAAGCATCCTTGGAACTCCTTGACTAGCCAACAGCTTGCAGAGTCTCTTCTTCCAGCAACCTTTCACTTCTTTTATAACCTTGGAAAGAGGCCTTGGGAGGTTTGTAAGTTTCGTGCTCTTCCTGAACCTTGTAAGTTGTCTTAGCTTCTTGAGTGGGAGCCCCCTTCCTTTTTTTCAGTAGCAAATGCTGGGGGGTGGGTAAAAAAGATTCAGAGAAACAAAATAAACAAACAAAACCAAAAACCTACACAGCATTAAATTAGAGAAATGTTCCTAGTTTTTTGTCTTGGTTTCTTTTCCTGTTGCTATGACAAAATACTTGGCCAAAATCAACTTAAGGGAGAACGGGCTTATTTCTGCTCATAGTTCCAAGTTCTAGAGGGAAAATTATGGCCACGGGAGCCTGAGACCCCTGGTTAAGAAAAAAAGAGCAAAGGTTCAGACCCTTCAGTCCAGGGTCCAGCCCAGGAAATGGCACCACCCACATTCACAATGGGTCTTCCCCACCTCAATTAACTCAGTTAAGAAAATCTGTCACTGGCATGCTCAAAGCCTCTTTCCCATGTGATCCTACATTGGAGCATCGTGTATCATCATAAGTCAAGGTGGATAAAAGCAGAGATGATAAATGTGGGAAGAAAAGATAAAAACACATGGAACAAGAAGAAAAAGAAACAAAGTCAAGAGAGGCTCATCTAGTGTGAGGCTCACCTAGGGGCATCCGGGGTGCTCCCGGCCATGCCTGGGATTCTCAGCAAAAGCAAGGCCAAACATCTTAGTCTCCAGGGAAGGGGCTCACCTTTCACCTCAGCCACAACATGACTTCCCTATTAAAAAGCCATCGGTTTCTACCCAGCCTGTTTGCCTTTTCTGTTCAAATCCAAATAATTACGGCTGCTTCTAGATATATTGAATCTTGGAATAGACCAGTCTATCACATCAAGTATTCCTGAGTGGGAGACCCCTTCCTTTTTTTCAATAGCATAGTATATTTATTCGGTTATTTATTATTGTATATGATGTATCATGTATGACAATGACATCAGGTCGGGGGTGCACATTCCACTATGAAGATGTGGAGGTCAGAGGTTAACTCTATGGAGTCAGTTCTCTCCTTCTACTTTTAGGTAGGTTCTAGGAGTAGAACTCAGGACATTAGGCTTGCTCAGGAAGCATCTTTATCCTCTGAGCCACCTCACCATCTCCCAGCAAGTGTTTTGACAATCACACCATCTACAGCCAGATCCTCACTTCCCCGTGCCTGGAGTTCCCAGGCTCTTCTGTTTCTTGTACATTCTCCGCATCTTATACTCATATTAAATTTACCTTCTTGTCTCTGGTTACATTTGGGTAAGTGACACCGGCTTACACTGTGACCCTACAACCTGCAAATTGTTTTTATGTGCTTCATGTTGCAGAAAATCAAGATGTCACGGAAAGCTGGAGCTCTCTGAACATCACAGTTGCTTCACCTAACCGTGGCTGCCCTGGGAACCAGAGCTACACTAGCTGTTGGTGCTGAACACATCAGGGCTGTCCTAAAACTTTTGTATGTCATCACTCATTGGATCCTAAGACACAAGTAGACTAGATGGGGAAACGGAGGCACACAACAATTAGCGTATTCAATTAGCATGCATGGAGAACTCAGGACTCCAACCATGTTTGACTTGTGTGTATCACAACTATCCCTAGAGACAGCTGAACCCTCAACTGTGCGTGTCCATTGAGATAATTAAATTGGAAAAGATAAAGTTGAGGCCTCTAGATTCCAAGCTCTATTCCTACGTTACTCTGAAGTCTCTTTTCTGCATGAGGGGGCACAGCAGGCAAATGTTTCAGTATAGGTCCCTGTGTGTAAAGCATGAATGGACCACGTGTGTCCATTTGCTATCCAGAGGTACCTCTTCTATTTATCTCTTTCTTGCCCAGTTGCCAGCCAGGGCTCTTTTCAGCTCTTCTGAGACAGGTTAGGGAAAGGGCTGGGCAGGATTTCAGAGCACACCTTCAAGTCCAAGCAATAGCCAACTTTCTGAAGGCTCGTGGTGTGCTGGGCTTTTTCTGTGATGTCTTTTGGCATTGCAGAAATGAAACGTACCGGGTATTAACTACTTCCTTAGAGATTCTAAAAGTTTGCAATATAAAAAGCACTTGGAATTGCTTTTGAATGCCAAGTATTTAAAGTCCCCAAACATAATGACTTATTAATAAAGCTCCCCATGGCTCATAAATCAATGCTACTAACAAATCCTATTTAATCAGGGAATATAATCTGATTAACTGGAATAAAGCAGGCATCTAAGATCGCCAGCAATTTGCTGAGCTTGCACTACACAGTGTGTGAAATAATACAACCAAAGCCCACACCTTCCCTGGGGCATTGCTGGCTTCTTGACTCACCAACAATTGTCAACAACCCCACCAGGCCTGTTTGTTCTGACAGGTGTGTGTGTGTGTGTGTGTGTGTGTGTGTGTGTAAGGGGGATTCTTTGCCTTCTATGTCCTGAAGTCTCAAAGCCATTCTGCCTCCTCTGAACCCCCTGAGGCCATGCCAGCAGGCAGGGACAGTGAGCTGGAATGAAAGGTCAGGAACCAAGGCCACCACCCTTAAGCTATCATGAGGAGGAGGGGGCATATCTCTGATCTCAGGGATGGTACAAGAGGATCTTCCAAGCCCTTAGCAAGCTGCTTACTAAGGTCAGGGGGCCTCTTCCTGTCTCCCCAGGCCCTGTGTCTGCTGCCCACCATTCCTGGGGAGCATTTAGACACACAAACCAAACAAACAAACAAACCACAACCCTCCCCAAATTCAAGGCCTCTTCCTCTCTTTCTATGGTACTTCTCTGGTTCCCTTGCTTTTACCCCTTAGGTGGCCTGGGCCACTGCACTCATATCTCTGCTCCCCCTTGCTTCTCATCAGTCTTCTCCAGAACAGGGCTTGGTGGGGTCAGTGAGGAGGAGACTAGGTGTTCTATTTTTTCCGGGGCCTGTCTCCTCTGATTCTTCTTCAAAATCCAGGCCAGATACCACTTTTGGGGATTGTTCTCTGACAGAGTGGCCCAAGGCACATTTGTTCCTGAACTCTGATCAGTTTTCAGTCAGTGAGCCAGCTGTGAACATGAAGGCATCAGGTCCTTTACACCCATCCCGGGGCTGAGGAGACAGGTATAGAGAGCAGGGGTGCATCCAGTCTTGGCAAGGAGGGATACAGTCCACTGCTCAGAGGTCATCGTAAGAAACACCAAGGAATGACCATGATGAGCCCCTCTCTCCCCGGGCCCTCCACAGAGCATCATGGGAGACTTGGCCATGTTCTACTTTGACTTCTATGAGCGACAATGTTCAATTTAAAGTGTTTTTATTTGAATTTTCTTTTTTTTCTTTTAACTCTCATATAACATGGCTCGTCTTTTACTCTTGCTTCTGATTTTAAAGTAAACATTGTCTCAAAAACAAGGGGAAAAAAACGAAGACTGTGTACAGTTCAGTGATAAAGTTTGGCTAACACCTTCGAGAGGTTTTCACCAGAGAGGGAGGGAGGGAGGGAGGGAGGGAGGGAGGGAGGGAGGGAGGGAGGGAGGGAGAGAGAGAGGAAAGAGAGAAAGAGAGAAGAAGCAGGCTTCCAGAATCATTGTCAACCCCTTGGGTGGCCAACCCTTGAGACCTAGAATCTTAGCAGCCCCTGGGAGGTAACAGTAGCATTCCTAAACACTGCCACCATGTGGCTGTATGAAGACTGAACAGGAGGCAGCCCTGAAGGAGACTCATGAGAGAGCAATCACAGCCCTCTTCCACTGCTACATCCCTCACAGACAACGCCAGCCAACATGACCACAACAAGTTCCTGTGTTTTGAGAGCAAACCCAACAAGCAAAACTATCAGAGGGAGCCCAACCTACAGAGAACAGAGCTCAGTATCTGTACACTTGACATTTCTTGGGAGGGGAGGCTTTAGGGGAGGCTACCAAATCAGTTCTGGTCTCAAGGAAACTTTGGAGAGCTCCTGAGGAGAGGTGCCTCTCTTCCAGGCCTGATTTATAGCGCTGTGAGTGGAGAAAAATGCCAGGAACTACATCAATCTCTGGAAGTTTCCATAGTGCAGCCCGTGCCTTCCAGAATCAGTACGAACATAGTTCTAGCTAGGGGTGTTAACAGCTTGCCTCCTGATGGAGTGAGAATCTGTCACCCAGGATGATTCCTATAATTGAGCCTGGGCAACTGAGCATGAAGAGGCTGGGCCCCATGCTTGACTAGAACGCTAGAGGCTGGGCCCCAGTGCTGCAACTGGATAGGTGAGGTACTCATCCAGGTCATTGTGGTGCCCATCAGAGCTGTCATGGTCTGGTTTACATAGCTCATCAATCCAGACTCTCTTACGTCTGTGATAGAGTCAGGTTTCTTTGCTGTGGGTCATTTGTCCCACTTGCATAAATGGAAAAAGAATTGATCAGACCTGTATTTGCTTGGTCAACCCTGCAGCTTGTCACATAAAGGAGTGAGCACAGACTCAAGTTGCAGGTTTGCTAGATTAACTATCGAGGAACAAGAGAGAGAGTCTGTGCCAACATCTTCGCTGGTGATGATAAACACAGAATTATTTTCCACTGCATCCTATTTTTCTACATTGCCCACACACTGTGAAGTACAGATTATTTAGTTGGGAACTTGAGATTCAACTTAAATTAAGCAGACTAGAGAGAATGGGTATATATTTTACTTTAAAATATGTTTACTTTCCAATAGCTTTTAGTAAAAATTCAATAGGGAGAATAAAAAGAAAACCAATTGGAGTCTCTGATCTAACAGAATTCTGCTAAGTGTCAGGCCCATGACTGGAAGTCCAGCATTTATTTGATTAAATAAACATTTGTCAAGTCTTTTTAGGAACACTGTACATATATAAAAATGGTTATAGGTTACACGAGTATCTTCATGGAGGAGCACAATGTTGTGTGTTGCAGGTCATACATCAGGTATTTGCTACAGCTGCGAAAAGAAATCACTCCAAGCCTGTTAATCGAGAAGGCGTTGTGGGAAGAAGAGATTTGAAATGGTCCTCCAAGGACTCAAAGTACTCTGAGAAATTAAGACAGGGATGTCAGCAGCGACTGTAGATATGGCTTGAGCACACTTGTCTTACTCAGGGTGACTATTGCTGGGATGACATACCATGACCAAAGCCAACTTGGGAAGGAAAGGGTTCATTTGGCTCACATGTCCCAAGTCACAATTCACCATGGAAACCAAAGCAGGAACTCAAACTGGGCCGGAACCTGGAGGCAGGAGCTGATGCAGTGGCCATGGAGGGGTGCTGCTTTCTGGTTGTTCCTCATGGCTTGCTCAGTCTACTTTCTTATAGAACCCAGGACCATCAGCCCAGGGATGACACTCAAAATGAGCTGAATCTTCCCAAATCAAGACTAATTAAGAAAATGCCCTACAGGTTTGCCCAGAGTTCCTTCTTAATGTCTCCTCTCAATGGCTATAGCTTGAATTGAGTTGACATGAAAAGTAGCCAGTACACTATCTTTATCAAAGCAAGAAAGTATATTTGGAGAAAGACATAGTATTCAGACTAGCTGGGATAGCTGGGATAAGGAAGTCCCGGAGGTGAAGCTTTGGGATGATGTTATAAAAACCTATGGAAGCCAGTATCTCAGCCAGAATTTAGTCAGAAGCTTTAGACCTGAAACAAGTGAAATACCAGAGAGGATGTAATAGCAGATTGAAAATAAGATCATTGGACCACGAATGAAGTCATAGCAAGGCCGCCGTGAGACTAAAACCAGCAGGAAACTGTTATCGACCACGGAGGCAGACAAGTTCTGGGAATTCCCAGGGAGTTAGACCCCCTCATAAATACCGTTCAGTGAGAGTGGAGTTCACAGAGGCCTGTCCATCCAGAGCTAGAACTACAAGACACACAACCAAGCCACACAGTCTGTGTTGGATCAGAAGGTAAACCCTGGCTTCTGCCTTCTGTCTTCCAGTCTCTCACCAGGACACTGGCCAACACAGTAGGAGCTAACTGGGAAAAGAGCCTTAGAAATTAATTTGTAAGAGAAGGGCAGGGAGCAGCAGGACCAGGCTTCACTCAGCGTAACAGGAGCTTGGAGAGAGAGCCACAGGAAGGGTCCTTATCCATAGATAAACGCTGCCCTATCTAAAAAGCTAGATAGCCATACCCTGATCTCTACAGCATTTACAGTTTTACCTCGGTGGTCAAAGGACTATGCAGATGTTATTGCTGAGATGGGGAACTCATGCTGTATTCCTTGTTCAGATTGGCCTAATGTAACAACAGTACTCCTTACACGAGGGGCCGAGGAGTAGTCAGAGGCCAGAATGGTGTGCTCTAAAGATAAAGGATCCACAAGCCAGGATCACCGGCAGCCCCGTGGCCCCATGAACTGGAGAAGAAATGCATACTTCTCCAGAACCTGAGAAGGAGCCGGCCTCGCAGCAGCTTGACTTCAGACAGTTGCAAACAGACTTAAGACTTTGAGCTTCCAGGACTGTAAGAGGGTAAAAAGCGTGCAGTGTTATGCCATCCAGTCTGTGGAGATTTGTTACAGTAACAATGGAAAACTGGTACAGTGTATCGGACTGGATGGGCCTGATGAATAAATTATGCTGACTTCATTTGCATTCTTTCCCAGATACACAAAAGGTAGGTTGTCCCACAGCCTCCAGGAGACGGGGTTGCCAGGGCTGTGCAGGCAGGGTGCTGCGTTACTGACTCCTAACCACGTGGATCCACACAGGTGCAGGAGGCATTGCTGCCTTGTGACTGCTGCTTCTGAGAAGCTTCTAATGCTCACATCCAAGACTATCAGAAAATCTTCCTTCTTTTTCTCCACTTCCCCACCTCCTCTCTCTCTCTCTCCTCTCCCTTCTTTTTCTCCTCCGTCTTCCCTCCTCTCCCCCCATTTCAACCTCCTTGTCTCTCTTCCTCCCATGGAGAAGACCTCCCAGTGAAGCCTGTGCAGCCTCACCCTCCTCCTGGGCCTCGAGCCCTGAGTCTTCAGCCAGGAAGGGCAGTGTTTATTTATCTTACGCAGCTCGGCCTGTGTAGACTGTCTTCCTGAGGTAACCCACAGCTTGTCTGAAGGAATGTGGGGGGAGCCAGGTAGGAGAGGGTACTGTGGCTTCCCTGGCACAGTTCCAGTCTCCAGGAAGGACGCTGTTGTTTTGTGAAGGCCTAGTTGCCCGTGGATTATTTACACTAAAGAAATAAATGCTGGGGTGGGGGGGGGGGGGGAGGAGCGGGGGGGGGGGGGGGGCAAGTGGGAATGAAAATTCTGCGATGGCTTCAGGAGCAGAATTGCAAACGCCTGTAACGGAATACTTTTTGTCTCCGAGGTCCCCATCAGTAGCTGATTTCTAGGCTCCATGGCTGAGCACTCCCTGAATGCCACACTTTGTTCCGGGTGCTTTGTAAGCCCCTTGCTTTACAATTCACTGCCCCTCTTTTACACACTGAGTCACAGGACAGGTGAGCACCAACCCTGCCGTCCTGCTCATGCGCATTTGTGAAGTGGAGCTGCATCCCACAGTACGTCTCTACCCCCCTAGCCCAGGGCTGCTTTCCGCTCACCCTGTAATGCTCTACTCTTGAATTCTGATGTGTATAAAGGATTATTTATCAGCATACCTAACTGCTCTCCACTTGGTGCCAGCAACAGTTTCCCCAAATTATGGCAATCCAAACTGTCTCTGAATACTGCAAATGTCCCCTGGGGGAGAAAAGAGTGGAAACCTCCTTCTCGCTTAATAATTTCACCTGTGTTTACGTGGTTTGCCCTCACCAAAGCTCCTGTCTCCTTTAGTCTCAGCTTCCTATAAGCCAGGGTGTGAAAATTTATTCTGGGCTGGCAAGATGGCTCACAGGTGAGGTGACTGAAGCCAAGCCCGCTGACCTGACTTCAGTCCCTGGAACCCACATAGTAGATTGTTCCTGTTGCTTGCCCTCTGGCTACCATTTGAGTGCCATGGCACGAGCATCCGTACGCATAGACACAAACGCAATCCAGCAATCAGTAAATGAATGCGAAAAAGAAAAAACGCAATTAAAAACCAAGAAATTTAAGTCTGAAAACATGTGTTTACATAATCCTTGATACCAAACAAGCATCAGTGGAATTCCTTTTGTAAGCTGTGGCTAAATGTCCAAAAGGCAGCTTGCTCACTGGAGCCCGCTCCCTCCGCTACAGCAAGATCATTTAAGACAGCAGTTCTCATCCTTTCTGGTCCTGCCGCCCTTTACTGCGGTGACCCCTCACCCACGGAACTGTTTCCATTGCTACTTCTAACTGTAATTTTTGCTACTGTTACGAGTCGTAATTAAATATTTTTGGAGGTAGAAGTTGGCCAACAGGGTCGTGACCCACAGGTTGGGAAACTCTGATTTACGAGATGGTGCTCAAAACAACACACAGCCGGCTGCGTGCGGACTTTCTGAAGCAGGGATTGTCTGGGTAGTTATCTGGGTGAATTCTGGGGGACTATATCAACATAGCCTTTAGCCTGTCGATAACAACAAAACAAAGAACTTAATGGTTAAAAAAAAAAAAAAGTGGGCAACAACTATAAAACAGTACACAGAAAAAGGGGAGATAGCCAATAAAAACAACCTGGTTACTTCTGTGGGTGACAGCTGTAGTTCTGTGGGTGCTCAGAAGGACTGCAGAGGACATCGTAGGTTTGTCCTTTACTTCTGAGTTGGAGTGCTTATTTATCCACATGGCCTACGTGACAGTTAACCTTGGCTGTCAAGTAGGAGACATGGCTCTGAGTGGGCTCGTGAGTACATTTCCAGGAAGGGTTAATGACAGAGGGAAGACCTTCCCTCTATAGACTGGGCAGCACTCTCTGGAAGAATCCCAGATATAAAGAAGTCTGAAGGGTTTAAAGTTCTGTTGCTTTTGCCTGCTCACCTGTACTCCTTGTTAGTGAATGCATCTGCCTTATTACTGCTGCTGCTGCTGCCGCCCTTCACTGACACCAAAGCCCAGCTTCTTTAGCCTTTGTTGTAGACTAAATAAAGACCATCAGCTTGACAGGAATCCACCAGGCATTCAGCACCAGACTGGGACTGTGTCATGCAGGCCATGGGCTGAGCAGCAATGTACAGATGACACGGATGGACTGCCAACCCCCTTTGTACTGTATATTTATCTTGTGTTTCTGTTCCTCTAGAGGGCTCTGACTAATTCAGCTCACTACTTTAAGCCTTAGCTTTACTTTGTAATCAAGCCCTTTCTTGAGAATCCCATTTGGAATTCTGACACCATCTCCAATCCCATTTGAATTTTGTTTTTCTCCAAGGCTCTCATCACTGTGAATACACTTTACTTGCTGTAGACTAGGGATTTGTAACTAATAATGTTTACTACTTGGTGTCTAGGATCTAGAGTTCTTCCTGCTACATGTAGGTACTCAATAGTTGTTTGATGAATTGATGAATTAATGAATGTATGAGTTCCTCTGCTAATCTCAGCCATGTACTTTCAGGACCCACATCCTTCTTTGATAAGATGTTGGCTATCTAAAAAGCCTCAAAGCTAGAAGGCACATCACCCCAGGGTCTGTATCCTTTGGTCCTCAGAACTTGCAGTAGTGTCTCATTCCTCCACTGATCCACGATCCCCACACCAGGCTCAATTTCTTACCATCTGCCCTGGCCCTGTCATGGACACAGCCTTCAGGTTAAGATGTGGAATCCAAAATGGCAGCCTCTCCAATTCACCTGTCTATCAAAGGTCCTTCCCTCAAGATTGCAAGCATTTCTATCTTCCCTGAGCTTGTCATCCACCACAAGGGAGGAGAATCCCCCAACTCTTGGACCAAACCCTTTCTGTTGGCAGAGAATGCCTGCTGCTTCCTAGGTCCCCAACTGTGAGGAGCCTACACAAGGCAGCTATCATCCTTGGAGTCATCTTGAGCCATATACCCTGACAAGAGATTTGATTACAGTAGCCCACAACAGCTGAGCACACTCTGATAACATCTTGCTTTAGATACCCAAGATCTTCCCTTGGGTGTGTGAGACTTAAAGATGTGATTTAGAGCGAGACTTAAGGGTGTGACTTAAGGTGTGATTTAGAAATAAAACCTAAGGGTATGACTTAAGAGCGTGACTTAGAAGTGAGACATATAAAAGGCTAGAGGCAGACAGAAGAGTAGTGTACAACTTGGAACAGAGAATTAGGTATTAGGCACTTGGCACTTGGAGGAAGAACTTGGAATTAGACATTAGGCACTTAGCACTTGGAGGAAAAAACTTGGAACTTGGAGGCACTAGGGACTAGGAACTAGGGACTAGAAACTCAAGTCTTGGGATTTGGACTAGGAAGAGAGACTGAAGAATAAATGGGATTGAATCACACTCTGTCTGGTCTCCGTTCTTCACATCTGTCCTCACTCTCTCTCTTGCTGAACCCCGACCCGCAGACCTGAACAGATTGGGGCAGTGCAGGCTCTTAACAGTTTAGCCCCCAAGGCTTTTGGCAGTGCGGGTCCCAACACTGACACAGCGGTCCTTGACATTTTGGCCCCCAAACGTGGGCTACTGCGGTTCTCAACACCCAACCTCAGGAAGAGCCTGATGTCGGCTCATACACTTCCATCCCTCAGACCCGTTCATCATCATGAGGAACAATGACTTCTGGGTCACCATTCCAGTGCAGTCAGAACCTGGAGATGGAGGAGAAAGCAAAGAAACACAGAGGAGGAAGATGATGCAGTCGATAGGAGGGGACCTGCTCTCCCTTCTTCAGGGACCTGATCAGTTTTCTCTCTAGGGGTTCAGAGAATTAGCACATGAACTGACGTATTAATTAAAAACAAAGTGTGATGTGTCCATGCAGAACCTACATCACCAGGCCATAAAGTGACATGGCACAAACCACAGCTGTGTGCACTATCATGGATAATCTTGGCAGCATTATGTTAAGTAAAGACCACGTGACTTACGATTCCACTGACAACAAATGTCCTGAAGTCTGTTGGTGTTGGGGAAGTGGAGAGTGACTCTTAGTGCATGTGAGGCTCTTTGGGACGCTGGAAACAGTTGACTGTTTGAGCTAAGAATGTAGGTCAGTAGTGAAGCACTTGCCTAACATCTGGGGAGCCCTGGGTTCAATCTCAGTACCACAAAAAAGAGAGGAAAGGAGAAGGGACGGGAGAGAAGGGGAAGCAGGAAGAGAGGAGGAAAAACAGAGAGAGGGAGGGGAGGGGAGGGAAGGAAAGAAGAGCAATGGAAAAGAAGGGCAGAGAGAGAGGAAGATTCGTTCAATTGTTATAATGGTCAAATAGCCGAGAATATACTAAAACCACTGAATGCCATATTTTAAATAGGTGGCTTGTACGGTGTATAACTTGCATTTTAATACAAGAGAAGTCACAGCCCACTCTAGAGGAGCGGTACAGGGGCAGATGGAAGTTGAAGCTTGGTCTTTAGCTGCCCTGAGTTCCCACACACCGCTTTCCAATTGAAGTCATAGCTAATGGTGTCTTGATAACTCTGTTCCTTTTCTTAAGCGCCCCAGACTACAAAAGCTTTACATTCAAGGTAACCCAGCCACGCCTAGATGGGCATGCATTACCTGTAGCCATGCCAGAGATGTTTTTATTTTCTGAGTCAGGGTTTCTCTGTAGCCCTGTAGACCAGACTGGCTTTGAACTCAGAGATTCACCTGCCTCTGCCTCCCGAGTGCTGGGATCAGAGGTGTGCACCACCACCGCCTGCTAGAGATATTTTTAAGGGCTGGTGTCTCTCCCCTGAGCAGCACTCGGGACCCAGGGAAAACAGAGTCACTGAGTCTCTTGGGACATCTTCTCACCTTAGCCTCCAATGAAATGACATGTGACTATGTGCAGCATCTGATCACAGATCCGGTTCTAACAATTCAGAAGTTGGTCTAGGCTTGAGAGAGATAAAGGGGTTGGGGGGAGGCTGCCCAGTGGCTCCGTGGCAGCCCAGTCAGAAACCCAATTAGACAGTTGTTTGGTTTCTGTGGCTTGACTTCAAGCCTATTGGAGTCGCTCATATTTGTCTCTCATATTTAAGGAACAAAAATGGCAGCAAATTCCTAGCACACGAAGGGTGGTGGCTCCAGTCCTTTCTCAAACAGCATCTGAAGAAGAAGAAGAAGAAGAACTAGACTCAGACTTGATCCTGACATAGTTCTGAGCACAGAGTCAAATGAGGCACAAAGGGAGAAGGATCCGGAGGACCTGTCCCTGCTGCAAGCACTCAGGGGAATCCATCAAAGGTCTGGACCAATGAACCAACATGGAGTATGGGAAGACCTCCAGCCTCAGGGACAAGACACTCAGACCCTAGGCATGAGGAAGGGTCTCTTTCTAGACCACAAGAAAGATTCAAGGAGACAGAGTGCAGGACACCTGCGCATTTGCCTTCCAGGAGAGAGAAGTTCTCTGGAAATTAGGACCTGCCTCTCCTCCCTCCACCTGCTTTTCTCTGAAGACTCTGAAGTAGGAATTGGATCGGCTACAAAGACAGTCAAGCACTCTAAAACCTAGCCTCAGGGAAATAAAGGAAACGCCTCACTTTTCACTGAGAAAGGACTTTCCTGGTGGCTTGTCACTAAGAGCCATCACCCTGACTCCAGGCTTCTGCCTGTGTGGGACTCTGCAGGGTATCTACTGCCAGTGCAGATCACATTTGTGCTTAAGGTTCACTTCTTCAATCAAAACTATTAATGTCATGCCTTTGCCTTTGGGACTTAATGCCTGGGGCTCCTATCCCACCAAAATGATGTGTGCTTTCAAGTACTTGAATGCAAAAACAGTCCATACACTTCAGCAGTACTGTTACACAGTGAGAAAGGATGGCTCAGGCAGTGCACAACTGGACCTGCCCCCACTGTTTACTGCTCCTACACCCTAATATGCCTCTCCCACTCCCTAGGGAGAAGCCAGTCATTACCCATGAGACGCCTGGTTATAAATACCACTTGAGGAGTCTCTCGTGGGGAAGAAAAGAGATAGCATCATCCAGAACTTCCCAGCTCTGGGCAAGTGTCTGTATTTTATCAGCCTTGAAACCTCCCATGGGTATAGATAGGTAGAGCTAGCTGCCAGTTTTATGTAAGAGCCATGGAGGCTCAGAGAAGTTGAGAAATTTGCTCAAACCCACCCAGCTGTTATGTGAGAGAAAGAGGTTTCCCTGCAGATCTGTTTAGGTTAAAGGCCAGCCTGTCTACACAGTGAGTTCTAGGCCAGCCTGGTCTACACAGTGAGTTCTAGGCTAGCCAGTTCTAGGCCTCCCTCAACCCATTCCCCTCAAAAGAGTGAGTTACTTCTAACAGGAGTGGACTTGTTCCCACAGGCACATAGAAAAGAGCTAGCCTGGCCCCTCCCTCTGGTATTTCTTCTGTCATACTGTGGTCTCTCTCAAGCCTGTGATACTGTCTGTCCTGAGGTAATCAGTATCAGTGCCAGACTTTTTGACCCCCAAGACTTCTGTGTTGATTCTTAAACTTATGATGTCCTTCAAACGTAATTCGTTATAAACTGGTGCAATTCAACACTTACAAGCCTTTTTTAAAGTCTTACTTTCTTCATGAACTTCTGTAGCCACAGGGGTTGTTACACAAACCAGATGGACTAAGACATGGTTTATTTCACTTAATTTCATTCAGCATACATATTAATGGATTCCACTTTTACATGTATATCATTGTACTCTGCTCATGTCACCCCTCCATGACAACATGAACCAAACCTCTGAAACTGTAAGCCAGCCACAGTCACTGCTTTGTTTATAAGAGCTGCCATGGTCATGGTATCTCTTCACAGCGCTAGAGTGGTGACTAAGACAGAACATGAGATATTTTATTTTTTGTTCCTTCATCATGGTCTCTTGCTCTCCAACATCTCTTTAGACCATTTACTCCCCCCTCAAACCCCCGCTATTGTCATGGTGAAACACCATTTCTGAGGGTTCTGGCTTCTTGGTATATTCGCCTCCTAGAGGTCTCACTTCTAATACTATGGCATCTTTTTTAGATTTTATTATACTTTTTAATTGTGTGACTGTTCATGTGCATGTGTGTGCTGCATGTTCATGTGTGCATGTGTGTGTGTGTGTGTACAGGTGCCTATAGAGACCAGGAGGAGCCATGAGATTCCCTGTAGCTGTATTTACAGGTGGTTGTAAGCCACCAAATACAAGTGCTAGAACCCAAACTGAGGTCCTCTGCAAGAGCAGTTTGTGCTCAACCTTAACCCGTCTCTCCAGCCTGATGACTCTGTTTTCAACTTGAATCTGGGGAAACAGATGTACTTGTTGAGTAGCATTGTTCCCCCCATCGTGTGTGTGTGTGTGTGTGTGTGTGTGTGCGTGTGCGTGTGCGTGCGTGTGCGTGTGTGCATGTGCGTGTGTGCGTGTGTGCGTGTGTGTGTGTGTGTGTGTGTGTGTGTGTGTGTGTGTGTGTAGATGTGTTTGTGGCCAGAGGTTGACATGAGAGCTTTCCTGATTGCTCTCCACTCTGTCTACTGAGACAGGGTCCCTGCCTGAAGCCAGAACTCATAGATTCAGCCAGTCTAGGCTACTGGTTTATCCTAAGACCCGACTCCACCTCCTGAACACCTTGATTACAGACTGCCACGCCCACCTGGACCCCAGCTCTGCTCCCCCTGGCAGCCCTCCAGCACTGCCCTTACTGACAGCAGCCATACTTCTTCTTCTCCCTCCAGCGTCATTCTGGACCCTGTTACTGCTGTCTACACATGGAACAGTACTTGTGTATTGTCTGTCTGTCTGTCTGTCTGTCTATCCCACTAGAGCAAAAACTACAAGGAGGAGGAGGAGTTCATCACAAGTATCCCCATAGCTTCTGGGAGTGTCCGAGACACACTATGACTTTAGTAAATGCCTGCTGAGCCAGTGAAACAGAAACTTCGTGATTCCTAAACAAGGTAATTCCGCAGTATCACTATGACCTCAAATTCAACTTCAGCATAACACGGGTTTTTAAAAATTAATATTTCATAGATCCTTACAAAGTATTCTTACTAAAGATGGAAAGTTCTCCATAGTAGTGTAATGTTTAGTAATGTTCATAGTAGTGTAAGGTTTAGTGACTATTTGTCAGCAGACTTAACACATAAACATACATAGGCAAGACTGCCACTCAAACTCAAGCTCTGTTTGAATAAGAACATGAGGCCATCTCAGAGTGAAGACAGAGTAAGCCATCTGTGAAAAGGCAACAGTTGCCCCAAACTGAGAACAGTATGGTCCCTCCAGAAGAAAAGATTCTTGAAGGGAAAAGTACCTAAATCTTCCAGAGTTGACGGAATATATCCTGCTTGTAAGAAGAAAATCATGGGGCTGGGGTGTAGCTGGGATATCGTGTGTGAGGGGAGGGATGGTGCAGAGAAGGCAGATGTTCAAGAGATAGTTCAGATGGTGACTGTGCACAATTAGATCTCACTGTCTAGTAAGGCGGCTGCAGGAGGTCAGACAAAGACACACGCTCTAATAGGGAGCTTCTACAGTGCTTTGTGTGAGCAGAGGGTACAGCACAAACAGAAAGTTGCCCAAAGGAACACTTCCCTTAATTGACAGGTCATCTGTGTACAACTGCTAAAGAAGACGATGACACCATCAACCAGGGGACTTAGGGAAGCAATGGTGGCTCTATAGAAGGAAATAATGTCACTTAGCACTTGTAAGCATTTATGATAATTTTCAAGTATACGCAGAACTATCGTGGAGAATAGTATAGTGAGCCCAGGTGTGACCCGCGCAATCGTCTCGCCGGCAAGAATGCACGCGGGCACATAGGATCCTTCTGCAGCACGTGTTTATTCCCATGCGTGGAGGAGGAGAGAGACCAGATCTAACATGGTGCTGCTTTATATACACCCTAGGGTGGGGTGGACATATATGATTGGCTGTTTGCTCAAATTCCCATGTTACGTCCCGGGTTGGGCGGTGATAGGCGGTCCTTTGCCATTGCACATGCGCTATTTTACTTGTTTACCCACAAGTGTCAGGTGCCAGCATCATTGGCTCTCCACACCCAGGTATACCCAGAACTATCATGGAGAATAGTATAGTGAGCCCAGCTACCACTGCTAAGTACATCCAGAAGAAGCTCAGTCTTGGTCTCTTTAGCTATTGCCTGTCTTTCCATCTTCCACCAAGTAAGGTACATCATGCCATCTTTTTTACTCTCTCACTCTCTCTTTCTTTCCCCCTCCATCTCTTCCTTCCCCTTCCTTTCTCCCAACATTCTGCACATGAAAAATATAGAATATTTGTCTTTCTGAGATTGTCTTATTCCATTTACAAGATAATACAGATGAAAGATAATGAAGCTGTGATTATATATTACAGTAAATATATATCACTATATATCACAATATATATTACAGTATATACCATATATAATCACATATATATAATATACATATATATATCACAGTGTGTGTGTGTATTGCAGCCAGAAAGAAGAATGAAGTCACATCATTTGTAAGAAAATGGTCGCAGTGCATATTATCTTGTGAGTGTGTGTGTACCATAGTGCATTTGTGGAGGACAGCTTGTGAGAGCTGGTTCTATCCTTCTGTCATGTGAGTCCCGGGACTGGGCTCTCTGGTTCTCAGCTTGGCAACAGACACCTATTTTTAGCTTTCTGAGTAATGCTGGCACCGGTGGCTATACCAATTTACATCACAACATTCAACATGAGTCTCTTAAGTTTAGGTTCATAGCTCACCTCAAAAATTAACTGCAGGTAGTTCATTTTTATTTTATTATGTCTTTATTGAAATAGAATGCCTATTGTTGGGCCAGTTCTCATTTACTCAAGGCTACCTGGCCACAGAGCAAGAAGATCAAGCATGCGTTCTGAGGGGGAGGCTGGTTTCCAGCTGGGTCAGAGTGTGATCTGGGCCAGCTCTGAAGTCTTCAAATCTAATCTGTAAGAAGAGGACAAAAACAGCCTTTCCCTGTGGGGATTTTTACAAGAAGGACATGTGTCCATGCTTACATTCACCCAGAGAAGCACTGAGCACACCCCAGGCCTACAGAACCTATTAATTTCTGTTATTATTGGAGAGTTGTAGGTGAGGCATCAAAACAGGATTAACTTAAAGAGTTGGGATTTTCTAAGATATCTGAGAGGCTCTGCTTCAAGCAAGTCCCTAAAACTCCCGGGCAGATTTTGATGGTTGGTTTTGAGTATCTGCATATCTTGGACTGCCCCAAAACAGCCAACAGCAATGATTTGTCTAGGCTTCCATCAGGCACGTCATTCAAAAGCAAGTGACTTCTTGTTATGATGCAAATTTGGGTGCCTTGGTCAGCAGCATCTTTAAAAATTAGCTAAATCCCAGTTTAAAAACCGCACTGACACGGATGGCAGCTGATGTAGAGGAAAAGAGCACACGGGACTGTCTTGGAGATGGAGTGAACTGTAATGTATTCATGTCTGCTGAGATGAAACAACACAGATGAAGGGAACCTGACTGAGCAGCAGTCGAAAGCTCTGAGAACAGGAAAAGGTGGAGAGAAAAGCCCAAGGTTTCATAAAAGGAACAGAAATGGAATCTGAAAACAACAGATTAAGTCCAAAGGGTAACAGAAACTAAAACAAATACTCCCCGGGGACAGAAAAGCACAGGGAGAGATACTGCTGACCAAAACCCTAAGGATGGATGGCCTGAGCATGCGTTAGAGAGGAAACTGTCTCCCATAGGTCCCTGCCCAAAAGCCATCGTGCTGGGCACGCCCTGGCATAGCAGGAAAGCTGTAGGGGAAGGAGCAGCTGCTCAATTGACTTTAATTCTTCCTCATTGCATCCAGGAGTTGAGTGTGTCAGATGGTAGGCCTGCCATTCCCACGGTCTCTGGGCTCGGAGGTTCAGCACACACTGTTCCCTCTCATGACACACCTCCCCAGATCCCACAACATCTTGTTGGTTCTGGTTCATTTGCTCGGGCTGAGCAGAGACACCTGCTGTGGAAAGCCTTACCTGATGTCTCCAGCCTGACCAGGGGAGCCTACCAGGCAGTGTCAACTGCTGTCAGACCACCCACTCCTCCCCAGAGCTCCACTTTGCAGCCCCAGAAAATAAGAACTTGCCTGGTCCCTGCTGTATTCTCACCCTCTGAAACAATTGCTCACTAGTGAGCATTCCATCAGATGCTAAGGTGCACATAGTATTTTGGAAAAGCCAAAAGGAAAATAAATCCTACCTTTGCTCTGGCTGGAAAAAAAAAAATAGTTAGTTTTCTGTAAAATAATCCTAAGCAGATCTGGGACTCAGGGCTACATTTTTATGTTTAAGAAAAAAAAATATTGCTTTATTCACCATTGGCATCAACCTGGTTGTCCATCAACAGATGAGTGGATAATGAAAATGTGGTTCATACGTGTACTAGCTGGTTTTGTTGTCAACTTGACACAAGCTAAGTTATCACAGAGAAAGGAGCTTCAGTTGAGGAAATGCCTCCATGAGATCCAGCTGTAAGGCATTTTCTCAATTAGCGATCAAGGGAGGAGGGCCCATTGTGGGTGGTGCCATCCCTGGGCTAGTAATCTTAGGTTCTATAAGAAAGCAAGCTGAGCAAGCCAGGGGAAGCAAGCCTGTAAGTAACATCCCTCCATGGCCTCTGCATCAGCTCCTGCTTCCTGACCTGCTTGAGTTCCAGTCCTGACTTCCTTTGGTCAGGAATTGAGCAGCAATGTGGAAGTGTAAGCTGAGTAAACCCTTTCCTCCCCAACTTGCTTCTTGGTCATGATGTTTTGTGCAAGAATAGAAACCCTGACTAAGACATATAAGAAAAAATAAATATTTTTCAGCTCTAAAGAAAACAACTTGAAGTTTGAAAATGTGCAGGACAGACCTAGAATGTATAGCGTCAAGTGAGACCATACAATCATGGGAAGGAAAACCTGTATTCTCTCTCGTTTGATACTCTATAGAGAGTAAGAAAGTAAACTTATACAACAATACATGTATCTATATAAACAAACATACATGCGGCACAGTACAACAGAAGAGAGGCTAAGGAGGGGACGAGGAAGGACTGCAGGCAACAAACTTATGAAAGAGGAGATAAAACTCACTGCTTTTCTATTTCTAATTGTCTGGATGTTTGGGTTTAGGTGGGAGGTATGTGCGGAGCGTGTATTTGATACAGAGTGTGTAAAATTTGACGTGACTCTGCATAGCTTCCATTCTGAATGCCTGTTCTAACTGAAGGCCACTGAGTTGTACAGACGCTTGGATCTGATTGATTTTGGTGGATGTTTTCCCAAGTTTCTTAATAATAAAACTTGTACAGTAACAAATTTTTCATTGGGGAAAAAAATGTAAAGATATGAGGTTTCCACACCAGAGGATACTTGGAAGGATGAATGTCCTTTCTGTGGGCCAGCCACATACCTGCACTTACACCAGCAGCCCCAGGCCCTGATAAAACTCTGCATCTTGAGCACTTAACTGGAGCCGTGGCTATGTAATTACCTAAGGTGATATATGCTTCAACTTGCTTCTCTTCCTCCTCACCCGGCCCGTTCCCACCCCTGACTCCCATCTCCATCCTTCTCCACCCTACCCCACCCCACCCTACCCCCACCCCCATCCGCATCCTAACTCTATCCCCAAACACCTCCTCCTCTCCCTCCTCATCTTTTGCCTCTTCTTAAGACAGGGTCTTGCTATATAGCCCAGGCTAGCCTCAAACTCTTAATCCTCCCACCTGGGCCTCCCAAATGCTGGGATAACAGACATATGACACCATACCCAGTGTAAAGGAAGATTCTTCACACACACACACACACACACACACACACACACACACACACACACACGGGATTAGAAATGATATTGAACAGATTCCCATTTTCTTGACATCTAAGCTTATCCTGTGTCTTGCCCATGTGCTGAGTGACCGTTGACAGTGAATAGCTGGATGGATAAGAAGAGACCATGAGACCAGGCACCAGGCACAGGGAGTCAGAGTTGTGAGGGCCTCAGCAGGCTTCAGCGGTAACTGACTGTTAGACTAGGCCCACCCCCTTAGCATGCTTCCCTGTGGTCACTTCCTGACAGTGCTGTTGCTCATGAAGTAGGAACCAAAGGGTCAAAGTTTAGGGACCTGGACTCCTGGGATACTTACTCTGCTCAAACAGCAGAATCTGCTTGCAGGATGTGTAATGCATCCTCCTTAAGATGCACCTCACAGCCGGGTGGTGGTGGCGCACGCCTTTAATCCCAGCACTTGGGAGGCAGAGGCAGGCAGATTTCTGAGTTCGAGGCCAGCCTGGTCTACAGAGTGAGTTCCAGGACAGCCAGGGCTACACAGACAAACCCTGTCTTGAAAAACAAAACAAAACAAAACACGAGTGCATCACTTCCGAGCACTCACTTCCAGCATCAGTCAAGGGCCAGAGCTAGCTCGGTGTTACAGGGTGGTGTGCACTCCTGATCATTTGGCCTGTTTCACAGGGTGAAAGAACATTAGGGAGCTAAGAGTGGAGTGAGTGTGAGCTCACACTCACTCTACCTCTGCCTCAAAAGCCCATGGACTTCAAACCCAGCCTTTCTTGCCATTCAGGAGGGGGAAAGTTTGAAGCAGTGTGGTATGATGGTAGGCCTGGAGTCTGAGGAGCTGCCCCCACAGGTGGGCTGCGGCAGTCTCCAGTTAAATACAAATGCTCTCATGTTACACAGTAGCAGACAGACAAGGCCCCTCTGTGTGTAGGACAGAAAGAGAGGAAAACAAGACCACTCTGTAATCATAGCCATCACAGACCTAAACAAGGACATTAATCACACCACAACATGGACCACATCCTTTCCCGGCTGACTCAAGTGACCACCGCCTCTTTCCCAACTGCTTCGTTAAGATGCCCAGCTCTGTACTTGCCACTGCCTCCTGCCAGTGTCCACTGAACCTAGAGGACAGTGAGGCCTCCTTGAACCTGCACAAAGTCACCTGGCACCAGCCCAAACCGTCAGACAGGTCCTTTATAACTCTCTGTAATGGAATGTCCCACAGTAATGAAGAGGTGTGGTCTGTGTCACTACACCTGGCCAATGCACACACTTGCACACTTCTGACTATCAACATTGCGCCCCACATAAGTATGCTTCAGGCGGTCTCACCCAGTGTCAAGATGGGAAGCCAGGACAGAGCGTGCTTAACAGTGTACACGCTTGCTTTACAATGTTTAAACACTTAAGTTTGCACTCCAGGTGGATTCCCACAGCCCCTTCAAGGTGACAGCGGTGTGCGTCTAGGGCAAGGCTTAATGTGTCTCTGTGCTGGCAGAGACCAGACACATCTGGAAAAAGACCACTGCAGAAGGATGCATAGGGAAGTGGTAAGAACTAGATGAAACTGGTCCAGGTGCCAAGGCAGACAAATTGTGACCAGCGATCCAGGGTCCTAGAAAAGCTTTCGCAAGGTCAAGTACAATATGGTAATGACTGTGGCTCCTAGTTCTGTGCCCATTTGGAAATGGCCGTGGAGAACAGCAGACATTCTGTGTGAAAAGGAACTTGACAGGAGGCTGTGGTCACTGTGGGATAGGAGCTGAGTGTCCTAGGTTGCCAGTATGGAAGCCCCCCAGCTTACAGAGGCAATAACAGTTAAACGTCGGCAGAACCCCTGCCCAGTGGCCCTCAACCTGTACTGATCCTCAATTTCTACCACCAAGGGATATCTGGCAATGTCTAGACATGTTTTGGTAGCTGTAACACAAGTGGAAATGTGTTGCTGGCTTTGTGGAGGACGTCAGGGTTGCTGCTATCCCATATCCCATAATACTTAGGGCAGCCCTACATCAGAGGATGTTTGGGCCCAAAGCTGGTGGTGCTAAAGTTGAGACACTAGCCTAGACACTCACTAGGATGTGGTGTAGGCAGCCTGTGCACAGCAAGTGTGTATGACCTGTTTGTGCCTTAGAAAGGTAACCTTGGGAGATAGTCTTCAGCAGTCCAGAGATGGAAATCCCATGTTAAGTGATGTCACACAATTCCATTAAGGTTATTGTAGCTGGACTTGAATAGGTCCTTCCTTTGGTTGCCTTGGAAACAATGAATTAGGGAAAGCAGTCCAGTAGTCTGGGTCACGTGGATTGAAAAGAAAGAAACTTTTGAAAATATCTGCACTAAAGAATTTCAGGAATGAGAAGAATAAATTATTCAAGGTGCTTATGAATTCAATCTAAGAAGCGCACGCGAATCAGGAACTGTGTTTGGGGGCCCAGGGCAGGAGAATGGACCCTCAGCCCTTCCTGTTTTGTTTGGTAGCTCAAAGGCCTGCTTACAGCTCAAATGAGCAGCTCCCAGCTCGGGTCCGGGGTCCTTCTAGGCCAAGTTATTACAAAGAGATAAAAGATCTTGTGTATTTATCTCAGCTCAACATGATCTGGTTACAGGCTCCTCTCCATAGCTCGCTCCCTCTGCCGTACAGAACATCTGCTTATGTTAAAATGTAATCAACAAAGACTCATAAAAGCTTTCTTGTCTGTTGAAGTGGAACGGAGACCACAGGCTTCACCCTCAAATTCAACTGGGCTTACGTGTTCTCGCTCAGACAATTAACTCCCCAATTAAACTCAGATCTGGAAAACAAGGCCACAGAGTCCTCTGAAATGCTGGAGCCAGGGACAAATGGACATGGAGTCACAGGCAAAGAACACTGAGTTCCAGGACAGTCAAATATAGAAGCTCTCGGGGCCAAGACATTCAAGGAACCTCCAGAATGATTTATTTTACAATTCAGACAAGTTTTAAGGTAAGGATTTTTAAACCCGTTTATTTTTAGGTAAGCCTCTCTCCTTTCACAAAGAAATATTCTCAAGCTAATGACCATAAGAGGAGGTCAGACTTTACAGGATCAACAATGGCAAGCAACCAGAGAGTGTTTCTTGAATACACGCTCCAAGGTGGGTGCTGGGACACGACTGATATTCACTGTTAGAAATAAGCTTCAGAGCCATGATCAATCGGGACTGAGATTCTCATTAAAGATGAGACTTCAGCTCCCAGACTTGAGAAGTCAGTGCGGGGTGATGGTGAAGAGATGCTGGTCCCTGTGCATTGTGTCTCTAAGTGTGTGGGCTCTTCAGAGACATCTCATTGGTCATGCAAATTTATGCAAATCCAGAGATAGAGTATCCTTTAAGCCCTGGAGGGGTAATGGTGAGCAAGACACTGTACAGCCACAGAGAAGTGGTCTGCGAGGATGCGTGCTAAGCATGTTTTCTTAAGTGTGCTCAGTATTTGGAAGGAGTTTACAATCAGCCTGTGGTGTGAGTGTGGTGTGCTGACTCCACCTTCTGTGGTGATCTCTCATGTTGGCAGCTCAAATCACTCCTAGCATCAGGCTTGGGTCACCAAGTAATTGTAGCTACTCTGCAGGCTGAGACAAGAGAGTCTCAAGTTCAAAGCTAGCCTGGACCACTGAGTAAATTAAAGGGTGAGCGATGTGGTGAGACTCTATGTTAAAATAAAAAGCAACAGTGCTGGGGGTGTAGCTCTTGCAGCTGCTGCAAGCCAAGGTTCAATCATAGTACTCTAAAATAATAATAATAATTAATAATAATAATAGTAATAAACAGTTTAAATGAAAAAGTGGGAGCTGGGAGGTGGCAGGCACATCAGTTGAGAACATTTATTGCTCTTGTGGAAGACTGAGTTTGGCTCCCAGCACTGATGTGAGGTGTCACACAATGACCTGCAACTCCAGGTCCCGGGAGTCTGATGCCCTCCGGCCTCTGAGGGTGGCTATACACGTGAAGTACCCATAATCCATGCAGGCACACATGCAAACACATAGCTAAAAACCAAGCCAATTCTTTTAAAACACAATAAAAAACTAGAATAGAATAAAATAACTTTCTGATCCTCCTGCCTCCACTTTTCCTGAGTTGGAATTAGAGGTGTGGACCATCACATTATATTTTAGGTGGTGTTAGGGATGGAACCTGGAGCTTGAAGCATGCTAGCCAGACACTCTGCCAACTGAACGACCTCTCCAGTCCTACTAGTGCATTCTGAAAAGTCTTATACTTACTGGTCACTAACTTGGTCACTAACTTTGCCTATGTGCAGTGGCAAAATTGTAACTTCATTTTTAGATCAACATTAAATAAACACAACTCCTCCTCCTTGCCCATTGGGGTACTAGACTGGAGGCTGTAGCTAACTCAGGCATGAGTCCTCATCTGATTACCTGTGGGGAACCTGCTGAATACTTACCAACAGTGGACTTCAGGGGCCTCATGCACAAGTAAGGCTATTAAAATGTACCCTTGCCTGCCACCATGAGAATGCTCCAAAAATTTTGGTTCTGGGGTCTAGAAGGCTACATGGTCCCACCCTTCACTAAGATAAGGCAAGAAAATTCCAAGAGGTCGAAGGCCACCATAGTGGAAAGTGATACTGTGGGTCCCAGAGTCAAAGTTCACCCCTGTGACCACTGCTCACGCACGGAAAGAAGGGCTGGTGGTAAGCGGTCAGAGATGTGCGTTCGTCTCTTTGTGGGCTCTTTCTTTCTTTGCTATAGCCTGAGATTTGTTAGCTCAAAAGTACCTCCGCTAAATCCTGATTTCCATTTTTCTGGTTATGCTTAAAATAGCGCAGACAAGCAGGTTTGTAGTATTTGGATCCACCCATTTCACATTTCACCCCTGCACCCAGGATCTGTTGCCCACGGATAAGATACAGCCTCAAAATGACAAATTCTAAGCTGCTACCTCCCTTGTGGTTCTCTGATCCAGAGACAATCTCCAGGGTGGTCTAGACACCCAAAGTCCTCCCTCAAGCTCCGCCCCCATCCCACTGCCCCTCCCAATGCTGGCCCCTGGAGGATTTCCATTCTCTCACTAAGTCCATGGATCTCCACTACAAAGGCACACCATGTGTGTTTGCCTCTTGTGGTGTTGCCGTTTTTTTCTTTAATCTGCACCCAACCCCTAACCCTCTGTACAAAAATAATGCAAGTGTACACTGAAGAAATAAATTTGAACAACAGTCAAGGCCCTGGTATGAGTGAATGCAGGAAAGAAATATGGAAATGTCTGGTTTTATTTCTGAGATTAAGGTGGGGGGGGGGCAATGAGACCCCTGAATTTCAGTTTTCTGACCACATCTCAGTTTTCAGTGTGTTGAGCGTTCAGCTGGTGCCATTGGCAGCCTAAGACTTGGCCTTAGAAAACAACTCAAGAAATTCTAGTTTAAAATAAAGTTTTAGTATTTTTTTTAAAGCTCCAAAATTCCCAAAGTCTAAATATGTGCACTTTTGCCAGCAGTTTAATCTCGTAAACTGTCCAGCAACTGCTGCCTTACTGTCTCAACTGTCTGGCTCCAATAAGGCGGAATGAGGACGGGCGGGTGCCCAGTGAGAAGTTTCCCTCCTGTCCCCTGCCCAGGGAGCCCAAGGGATGCCACTCAGCATTTGAAATCATAGAACAAATATGCCATAGAAATCTGCATATTTGGAGTACGCTTTCCTGGTTTGGGAAACTAAATGACGCCCACAAGAAGACAAAAGGAATCGAAGCCCTAGGCTCAATTCTATTTTACTTAGTGTAGAATTTCCACACTTTGAGGAAAGTTAACCCTGTGATCTTATACACTTTTGCCAAAACTAAAATTGATGGCTTGTATAGATTAATAAGCCTATAGTAGGGTTTTAAATTGTTTACTTTTTTGTTTGTGTCAGGGTTTTTCTGAGTAGCTCTGGTTATCTTGAAACTGGCTCTTTAGACCAGGCTGGGCATGAACTCAGAGATCTGCCTGCCTCTGCACCCCTCCTAAGTCCTGGGACTAAAGTCATGTACCACCACACCCAGCTTTACACGAGGGTCTTAAAATACACTTGCACATATCTCTGCACAAATCCACTATGGTTACTACTGTTATTCCTATCTTACAGACGTGGAAACTAAGACACAAGGTGCTTAAGTAATCTTAAAAGCAAGCAATTTCAAACTTTCTTTAGAGCCACCCTTCCCAGTAGAGTAGATATTGTCCACACAGAGCTACCATGTTCTTGAGTTTGCTTCATCTCGATTAAGATGTGTGGTGTATGTAAAATATAGATTCTAATGATTTGTACAGAGAAAAGAATGTAACAAAACACACTAGTAATTTTTAAAATTGTATTTATTTTTATGTGTGTGTGTGTGTGTATGTGTGTGTGTGTGTGTGTGTGTGTGTGTGTCAAATGAGTGCAACTACTCACAGTGGCCAGAAGAGGGCATCAAATCCCCCTGAAATTGGAGTTACAGAAGTTTGTGAACTTCCCAGCTTGGGTCCTGGGAACCAAACTAGGATCTTCTGGGAGAGGGCAAGCACTCCTAAACACTGAGCACTTCTCTAGCCTAGCACTGATTTTTAAAATATCAATTATGTGCTAGTGAGATAGATCGGCAGGTAAAAGTGTTTGTCTTGAAAGCTTGGTAAGGTGAATTTAATCCCAAAAGCCACAGTAGAAGGAGAAAGCCAACACTTGAAAGTTGCCCTTCGACCCCCCCCCACACACACTATTGCACACACACACACACACACACACACACACACACACACGCTCACACACGCTCACATATACACCGTACGCATAAACACACATACAATATAATAAAATATTTTTACTTAAAAAGCTATCATTTGTTAAAATATCTGAGCTATTTTAGATAAGATGAAACACAGTATTAAAACTAACTTCACCTTAGGTTTTATGTGGCTCTTAGATAAATTAACATCTGTATGAACCATATTTGTGGCTCGAATTTTATCTATTGGGCCACATGTTGCATACCTTGAATTTTTCAGTGTTTTGCCTTCCTCTCCAAAAGGAAGAGTCTACACTGCTTGTGTTTATGAGAAAGTGTTATGGATTTTTTTTTGTTGTTTTTGTTTTTTTGTTTGTGTGTGTGTGTGTGTGTGTGTGTGTGTGTGTGTGTATGTTTGTTTTTTGTCTCCCTTACATATGTGGGGAAATTGAGGTCTAAGACAGTAAAGAACAGAAGTCAAACATTAACCCCAAAGCACTCTCCAGATATGGTAAGAACAAGAGAGCACACTCTCCTCCCAGCGTGACAGGTTGGACTTGCTTTCCAACTTACCCTGAAACCACAGAGTGCAGAAAGGTTAGCAACTGTGTGAGGTCCAACGTCCAACCGCGGTAGAGGCTGTGCTGTGCTTGCTTTTATTCTTGCTTTCCACTCGGATGGAATACAGCAGGCTGGGAAGGTGCCAACTTGTGAAGCTTTTATCCCGGGACCATGGATTATTTTTATAGGACCAATACAGTAGCCCTAATTAACGGTAATAATTGGTTCCCTTTTTCAAGGCATAAGTACAATATGCTTACTAGGCCACTGGAGTTAACAGTGAGCACTGCTATTGCAAAGGACCTGAGTTCTGTTCCCAGCACCTGGGACAGGCAGCTCACAACTGCCTGCAACTCCAGCTTTAGAGAAACAGATGCCTTCTTTTGACCTCCATGGGTACCACACCCCCACCCACGAACCCATACAAAGACACTAGCATGATTTCAAAGAATGAAATGATGACCACAAGACACACTCGACTTCATTGCAAGGCACAAGGTCTCCTTAACAAAGCTAAACTGCCCTGCAGCTCTACCAGAGAAGACAAGGCTGCATTTTCTTATTTTCCTATGAAAGGTCCCAAAACAGGAAATAGTTCCTGAAACAGGAGCTTTTCCACAGGTCCAACAGAACAGGGCGGGACGTGACAATGAAAACCACAGTTCACCGAAACTTCCCGCTGAGCTCCAGGAGCGCCCAGCCCCAACCCCATCCCCATCCAGTGCTGGGCATTTCCCATCACTGCTTATTTGCTCAATGCGCTTGCGCTTGAGCAGGTTCTCAGCCTCGCTGTTTCCCTATGACGTCTGTAACTAGCCTTTATAATGTCCCAAGCATTTTTCACCTGTGCCCAGCCCTCAGCTTGAAGTTTTCAGGTTCTTCCTCCAAGCTTTTCTTCTATTGATCTTTCTCTCTAAAATCTTCTAATTCTTTTCTGTCTTTGAAAGCTTACAAACGAAAGGATCATAGCATTGAAAATCTTACTGTGGAGGTGGCAAAGCTGGTTCTTCTCCACAGCCCATCCTTCACAAGGATTAAGTGTTGCTAGGTTGTGTCCCAGTGATGGGCAGCTGTCCCCACGCCCTTTAGGATCAGCTAATGACAGAGGAAACATAACTCAGTCTAAATATAAGCTCAACTATTCTCTCACCAGCTCCTGGTTCCTCATCATTGAACATTACCTTTCTTGATTCCGTGTGTGTGATGTTCCTAGCACTCCCATTTGCCGTGGCAAGATGGAAGTGTGTGCTGAAAACCCAGATGCTCAGATTCAGGTCCCTGCTCCTTGGCTGACTGATTCTGGCTTTGAACTTGTGTCGAATTGCTCCATGAGGTATTGAGAGATCAGATGGGATGGCTCCTAAAAGCCCTTGTGGTCTATGATTCTCTAAACCACGAACTTTTTAGATCCCTGTGACAATTAGTTTTCACTTCTCAAAATGTTGATTTTCTATGACTCTGTTGGTGACCGGTAAGAAGCTGACTGGCCAGGTCCCCTTGTAAGGTATTTATGGTAATTGCATCCCACACTCCGGGGAAATGCCCAAGTTCTATTACAGGTACAAGGAAGTTACAATAATCTTTTCTGTTTAATTGAATGGGAAGGAAGTTAATGCACAATGTGGTCATTTCTAGGAACCTTGAGTGTGGACTGAGTCAACATTCAGTTGTAGAAGGAGCTCATGAAATTGTTTGCTGTTCTAGGGATTCCTACCTAAAGAGAAGTACCCATCCACCCTCCAGTGCACTTCCAGAATTGCTGGTCATGTCCAAAACATGTTTCCCTGTCTCGTTCTCTCTCCCCAGGACATTTAGCACAGGGCAGGCAAATAAATACCCTTAACAGCATTTGTACACTCTGTCCCTACTCACAGGTCTCCCAGTTCCCTGAGGCCAAATAGACGGAACACAACCTATTCAAACCAGCAGGTCAAAGCCACCGACATCAGACCACCATGGTCCTAGGCCACCTTTCCAATGAAGGCATCCTAAAGCCAGTGCCCAGAGCTCCCATACACACTGGCACAGCCAGAACACCCCACACCACGTTCTGTCCAGGCTATTTCTCTCTCAGAAAACACCCTTTATCACCTGAACAGCTCTGCCACTCTGTCAAACCAATGCCAGTGCACATTATAAATAATAAGATTTTCTCTCTCCTTCCAAACCTCACAAGCCAGCATTGTCTTACGTATGTGCAAATATGACACCGTTTTCTATAAGGGACTTTAGCATCTAGGATTTATATGTGAGTGGAATACTGAGGGTCAACTATACAAAGCCAAGAAGCGGTTCCTCTCCACCTAGCCAAATCCAGGGTGCTGTGACCACACAGGATGAGCTACTGGTGTTATTTATCTTCAGACACACACAAGCAGCACTGGGTATCACACAAACAGTCACTTGTCTGGGTTTAAGTTTCCCTTTTAGTATTAAAGTCAACTGATTCAACTACCAAACATTTAAGTGCTCTGTGGTCTGAGCCTGAGCATGAATTTTTTCCTTAAACAAGAAACTTGGAGTCACTCACTCTTCTTCCCCTCCCTTCCCCCCTCCTCATATATCCATTATCTGCTGAATTAAACACTTGACTTCTAAAGAAATATAGGTATTCTAGTTTAAAAAATCAAACAAGAAGAAATAGAAACATAAAATGTGAAAAAAAGAAAGAAAAGAGAAAGAGAAGAAGAGAAAAGAAAGAGAGAGAGAGAGAGGGGGAGAGAGAGAGAAGGGAGAGAGAGAGAAGGGGGAGAGAAGGGAGAAGCTGTTGACATATGGGCAGAAAGAGCAGTGGATACCAAACCCACTGGGGCTGCTGGCCCACAACCAGGGTGAAGCCGAGGGGCACTTCAAGGCTCATGTGGATTGGCAGGGTGTCTGAGACTGTGTCTGGGACTCAGTTCCTTGAGAGGTGGGTCATGTTTTTATGTTGGAAGGTATTTCCATGGAAGACAAAGTCTGCTTCTCATCAAATGCAGGCTGAGCATCTCTGACCAGAACATCATTCAAAATGCTCCAAAATCTAAAACTTTTTTGAGCACTGACACCACACTACAAGTGGAAAATTCCACAGTATGATACTTTATTTCATGAATAAATTAATGTTAAAGCAATGTGTAGGACTGGTGCACATATGAACTCACAGAGACTGAAGCAGCATCCATGGGGCCTGTGCAGACCTGTACAGACAGCTGAAAGGAGGCGGACACGTGCGCCCATGCCTAACCCAGAAGCTAGCTCCAGCTGATAACCACTTGCAAATGAAAATTCAGTTTTCCCCAAGGGAGTCTCTCAGTGGGGAAAGAACTACTCTTAAGAGTAGGCTGCTTGCCCAGCAGGAGATGCCAACAGAGAGCGAACTCAATGGCATCTGTGAAGGTTCCTTGTCTCATAATGTCTTGTAAAGGTTTTTTTGTCCTTCTTCGTTTTTTAAAAACCCCACAGGTCCTTTGAATATATATTATGGCTTCCAGTTTTGTGCTTCTGTGGGCTTCCTGAGTGTGCACAGGAGCGGCTCTCTGTGTCCATATCTGTCTGTCATGTCGTTTCTTGGGCTCCTTTCCTTCTGTCTGGTTGTTTTGTCCTATTCTGCTGGGTTGGTTTTTGTTATCTTGTTATACTTTATTTTACGTTTGTCCCTTAGAAGTTTGCTTGTTTCCTAATGAGAGACCAAAAGTGGGTAGTCCAGATGGGAGGGGAGGTGGGGAGAAACTGGGAGGAGTTTAGAAGCAGGGGAAAACCATAATCAGGCTATATTATATGGAATATAAATCTCTTTTCAATTGGAGAAAAATAAACGCTATGTAAACTTATCTTTAGGTAACATGTGTACATAGTAAATATGAGGTATAAAGAACTTCACATTTACGCATGGATCCTATCCCCAAGACACATCATTGTGTGTCTATGTATATATATATATATATATATATATATATATATATATATTCCAAAATAATGAAAGTCCAAAGTTCAAATGCTTCAGATTCCAAACATTTAAATAACACATGGTCACACAGTCTTTGCTTTAAAGTTTAGAGTCAGTCCCACTGCTCCAGGGGAAAGTGAGGGCCACAGAACTGAGAGAAGAGCAAACATAAATTCCTGGATCTCTAACTTCACACAGCGCACTGGGATTCTTGGGGCTTCGTTTCCAAAGCTTTCAGAGGCCACACAAGCTTAGGATGTCAAGTTTATGATCCCCATTCTTGCTGCAGGTCATGAAAACATAGATCTCCCACCTGCCATCCACCAGTGGTGATGTGTCCCACTGGGAAGATCTCTCGCTCCTCATCCTAATTCAGTCTTTGCAACAGATGTGCAGAGTCCCTCTTCTCATAACCCATGCCATGTGACCATGTTTTGGCTCAGTGGCCTCTCTATGGCTCTGTTCATCCAACAGACGTGTGAATGGGAGGGGGATGGGCTCGCAAAGGCTGTGTCCAGCCCAGGCAATCCCTTGACATAGATTTGTCATGATTTCATTATGATTTGGAGCAAGGATACATTTGAGCCTGTCATATTCATTTTTTTATCCCTTTTGTCCTAAATGTATCTGGAGGCTATTAAAAACTTTGAAAACATCTAAATAATATTTCAAGGTTGCTATTACAAATGGAAACTCCACCCCCCTCTTTCTTTTTTACGAAATTATTTGGGAGGAGGGACATGCATGCTGAGGAGTGTACATGGAGGTCAGAGGTCAACTTACTTTGTGGAATCACCTCTCTCTTTCCACTTTTAAATGTTTCCACCCATGCTGGAATTTCCTGTTGAGTTTCCTCTTTGAATATTTTTCCTTATAGTTGCATGATGTCTAATTGATTTTATATTTAGTAGTGATTCCCAGAAGACCTAGGACAATAGGCGTTTTACCAGGAAAAAAATAAAATAAAACAAGAAATGACTAACCAGATACTTAGACGAGGAGTCACGGCAGTGGGACAGATGTGGTCCACTGTGATGTCACTGAAGGACAACATTAAATGCTTCCTACAGGGTGGGGCAAGTGACAAGTTTGTGAGGACTCCAGAGTGGAAGTGACAAGCCGCCTCTAACCGCTGGATCAAAATAGCTTGGTCGCCTTTTGTGTGTGGGGTACCTGTGGACAGACCCATAGGCTGCAGCCTAGTGGTCAGGGTCCTGGGCGCTCACCACCTCAGTGTCCTGGCTTTCCTCTGAATCTCTCTCACTCACCTTGAGTTTCTGCCACCTTCCTTCAGGAGCCAGGGGTTAAAGGTCATTGACTGCTCCTGACCATATGCTCTGACTGAGCCATCCTAGCAGCGAATATCTCTTTCCTAAAATATGAATGACTCACTTTTCAGAACATCTTGATTTTGTTGCTTCCTTGGCAACAGCATCCCCTACCCATGTGGGGATAGAGTTCCATGACAGGCTAGAAGGGGTCACAGGTGCAGATGTGTAATTCAGGAGGTGTGCATTTATAAGAAGGAAAATGGAGGATGCATACTACACAAAGAATGCCACACAGGCATGATTTCCCATGTTCACACCTCAAATTTAGTTTCTGGGCTGGCAGGGTGGCTCAGCCGGTGAATGGTGCTTTTGGTGTATCTATCCCTTACTGCAGTGCCTCAGGCTCAACACAATGTGACAGGCAGGACACCATTCAAAAGTGACAGACAGGACCCGCTTCACTGGGCACGCTCTCCTCCTACAACAACTCTCTAGTCTTCCTAAATCCAAAGTGGGTGGAGCATCGCAGCATGAGTTCCTATGGATTACACAACAAACTGCCAATCTATAGATGTATTTGCTCATGACAGGAGAGGCCAAAAGTCAAAAGTCAAAGTGTAACTCAGCAGCGTTCCTCAGAATCCCCAGGAGGGAGGACTGGTTTCCTTACCTCTCTGCTAGCATCAAACAGTGCAAATAAATCTAGGATTACCACTGAATTTTTTAATCTCTGAATGAAAGCCTTTTAGGGATTGTATGAAATATTCTAATATAGACTTTTGGGTGAGGTAGCAGATTAGGAACTGCCTCTGTGAAATTTGGTGGACCAGAAGAGTCAGGATAAATAAAAAATTGACTCTATTCCAAAGAGATGAAGAAAGAAAGCATCTGAAATCTCAATGAGGTGAACCAACGGAAAGTACTGGGCAACCTGCAGCTCCAGGCTGATAGCGTCCTTGTCCAGGGAGGGGAAGCAGATGTGCCAACAAGAAACAGGAAAAAGTCGCCGAGCAGTGGTGGCGCACACCTTTAATCCCAGCACTTGGGAGGCAGAGGCAGGCGGATTTCTGAGTTCGAGGCCAGCCTGGTCTACAGAGTGAGTTCCAGGATAGCCAGGGCTACAGAGAGAAACTCTGTCTCGAAAAACCAAAAAAAAAACAGGAAAAAGTAAAGTTCTAAGACTTCTCCAAAGGAGCATAATTTCTCAATTACTAAATCCAAAGATAGTAAAATATCAGAGGAAGAATGCAAAGGCAGAGGAAGAATGCAAAGGTTTACTTGTAAAAATGATGCACTACTTATTAATCATTTGTATCAATTGTTGATACAATAAATCAACTTGATACAAATAAGCTGATTATTAGGAATCCAGAAGTCAATCCAGAACCCAGAGAAGAAAGTAAGCAACCTGCATGAGAGAGTCAGTAACACCAATGAGACCTTCAGTATGATGGGCGAGAGAGGCAACAACATTGGCAATGAATGAGACAATGAATGACATGGATAATACAGTCCATAATATGAATGAGACTGTCAGTAACCTGGACGAGAGAGTTGGCAGCATGGGTGAGAAAATCAGGTAACATGTGTCGGTAGCCGATCCTAAGATGGCGCCGGTTTCCTGCCTGCCTTGTCAAATTTTTCTGATAAACAAGTACTCTGCGCATACGCCAGCCTGATTTTTGGTGCGAATCCCTCCCGAGTGGGTATATGCTAATGAGATATTGGTGCCTTAGCCAATCCTTGCATGGCAACACCTCCCGGGCGGGTCTATGCAAATTGGTCTATGCAAATTAGGTCCAGGCAGGGTGACCAATCAGAGAGAGTATGCAAATTAGGTCCCGGCAGAGCGACCAATCAGAGAAAGCCACGTCCCCTCTATATAAGCAGCACTCTCTGGCTGCTTGAGGTCCCCCGTAGAATGCACCAAGAGTTCCTGCAATAAAGGCTGCTGAGAAGAATCCAACTGTGTTGCATCTGCTTGCTGGTCGGGTGGACAACATGGATCAAAAATTCAGAAGCTGTGGTGATTTGAATTAAAATGGCCCCAGCCCCCATAGGCTCATAAGGAGTAGCACAGTTTGGAGGTGTGACCTTGTTAGAGGAAGTGTGTCACTGGGGGTAAGCCTTGAGGTTTTGAATGCTCAAGCCAGGCCCACTGTCTCTCTTCCTGCTGTATGCCAATCCAGATGTAGACTCTCAGCTCTTCATCAACACCACATCTGTCCGACCGCCCTCAAGCTTCCCGCCATGATAACAACGGGCCAAACCGCTGAACTGTAAGCCAGCACCGGTTACGTGCTTTCCTTTATAAAAGTTGTTGTGATCATGGTGACTCTTCACGGCACTGAAAACCTTAACTAAGACAGAAGCAAACATATTTTTGAACAAATACAAAAAAAAAAAAAACCAAAAAGAAATATAGAAAATGAAAAAACTCAGTGAATCAAACCAACATAGCAGAAAGAATCACCAACAGGCTAGACTAAGCAGAAGAAAGAATATTGGGTATAAAAGATGAAAGTCAAGAAAATACTACATTTGAGACACCAATAGATGGATGGATAGATAGATAGATAGATGTATAGATAGGTAGATATATGTATAGATAGATAGATAGATAGATAGATAGATGTATAGATAGATAGATAGATAGATAGATAGATAGATAGATAGAGGCATGTCCATAGCTTCTCTATCATATGATCAAGGTTCTGTACTTCTCCATAGAGTAAAGTGAGCTGAGATTAAAAACTAAAGGCATAGAAAGTTTATTCTGTGAAATTAAAGCTGAAAATCCCCTCAATTTAGGAAAAAAGAATAGATACCCAAGCATTAGCGGCATTTAGAGCCTCAAAATAATAAAACTAGAGGAAAACCTCTCTGTGACTTATTATAGTCAAGTTGTTAAAGCAAATAAGTAAATAACAGGAAGCTGGGCATGATGGTACACACCTGTAATCCCAGCTTTTGGGAAGTGGAGGCAGGAGGACAAGCAATTCAGAGTTAGCCTGGGCTACATGAGGCACTGACTCAATAAAACAAAACAAAAACCATGAGAAAAATGCCACATCATTTACAAAACCAGACACATTAGAATAACATCCAATCTACCAACAGAAACCCCCAAAGCCAAGAAAGCATGGAAAGATATATTTCAAATCCTGAAAGTAAATATCTGCTAAGATTGTTACATGCAGCAAACTCACGGACCCATCGCGGACACAGCAGGGAACACTGAGGAAGAGAGGGCAGAAAGATTGTATTTGGCTGTGAGACTGTGTCTTCTGGTAATGTCAGAAGCGATCCCCACAAAACCTCACCAACACGACTGGTCAAGTGTGAGCTGAACAAGGACAATAGACATGCCAAAGTGGATGGAAGAAAGACCCCCAAGGCCTCAACCTACTGGAAGAACGACAGGTGACTAAGGGACGCTGAGATCGGAGGAAACAGACTTCCGCAGGGAAAGCACACCAACTGGCTGCTCAATACCAAATGCTCAGCCCTGAGACATACATACATACAAGTAACACTGTATAGACTGAGCAGATTGTATTTATATATTTAGGAATTTGAAAGAGAACAAGGAGGGGTACATCGAAGGGTTTGGAGGGTGGGGAAAGGGGGGGACTATTGTATAATTATAAGCTCAAAAATGAAAGAAAATCAAATAAAATAAAAGCCGCTGCAGGAATAAAGACATTTGAGGTCAAGTAGAACCTCGGCAGCCCAAAGGAGCCCAAAAATCCAAAAGGATATGATTTGCCCTTAGAAACCCAAGGAGAATGCAGACTTCCTGACACCTTGATTCTAATCCCTGGAGGTTCACTTTGACATACACACGTATTTTCAAAACAAATATAAGAGTGTAAATAAAACATACAGTGTATGAAGGCATACATGAGATGGATATAAACAGAAATAGAGATATATGGGTTTGCAAGTCAGAGTTTGCTTCTCTGTTGGGATAAACTCTAAAACCAAAATGCAGGGGAAGCCAAGGCAGAAACTCAAGACAAAAACCTGAAGCAGAAATTGAAGAATACTGTTGACTAGCCTAGCAGCTTACTTAGATTGTCCTCCTACCCGACTCCACCTGGCAGTGGAGCTGAGGACTGAACCTAAGTCCTCGGGCTTGCTAGGCAGTGCTCTACTACTGAGCCAAATTCCCACACCCAAGCTTGCTTTCTTATACAACTCAGGACCACCAGCTTAGACGTAATACCATTCACGATGAGCTAGATACCACCCCCATCAATTATCAATCAATCTAAACAAACAAATAAATAATACCCCACAGGCATGCCCACAGGCCAATCTGATGGAGGAAATTCCTCAACTGAGATTTCCTCTTCCAAGATGTTTCCAGTGTATGTCCAGTTGACGGAAACTACTCAGAAGATAAGTTTTTATTCTCTGAGAATTTCATACATGTGTACAAGGAAATATGATCATATCCACCCGTCAGTTCCCCCTCTAACTCAACCGTATCTATACACACACACCTCTCTCTCCCAATTTCGTGTTTTTGTTGTTTTTGTTTTTTTAATTAACCCATTAAGTCCAACTCCAATAGCTCCTCGGCTAGCAGCCTTCTGAGCGCCCCTTACCCTGACTGATGGAGTTTTGGCTGGCTCGATCTCAAGCGGTCAACTATGGCTACTAAGAATTCATGAACGCAATTTCTGACCTTGAAGAAAACAAAACTGTGTCGCTTTAAGCACTATCTTTGTGACCATTTGTTATAGCAACCAAAGGAAACTAGTTCGGATATAGGATAGAAGAAGCCTGCAGACAGGCACAAAACTTAGACACCTCAGAGAGCCTTCGTCCTGGGCACTGACCTAGGCCACTCCTAGCCATTATCTGGCGCGACCAGAGAGGAAGAAGACAGCACCACCCACTTACCCAGCTCTGAGGACCATAGGAGCTTGTGTTGGTTAGTGTTTTGTCAACTTGTTACAAGCTAGAGTCTTCTGGGAGAAGGGGACATTGGCAAAGAGACTGTCTTCATCTGACGGCCTGCAGGCAAATCTCTGGGGCATTTACTTGATTGATGATTGGTGGGAAGGGCCCAGCCCACTGTGGGCGGTGGCACTTCTGATTATCATGTGGTCCTGGGAGGTATAAGAAAGGTAGCTGAACGTGGTCTTAGAGAGGAAATCTGTAAGCAGCTTTCCTTCATGGTTCCCATCTCAGCTTCTGAGTACCACCCTGACTTCCCTCAGTGATGGACTGCAATCAGTGTAAGCTAAAGAAAGAACAGCAGGAGAAAGCAAATGAGGGCAGACCCATCCCACTTTGGAGGCAGGACCTTGAACAGGAGCTGGGGGTGGGGCACAAATGCTAAAAGAAAACCCGCCTTGCTTTAGCAGACTGAGCGTTCTTTTAGAGGACAGTTTCAGTTACTGCTCTGAATTAAGTGTCTGGATTTAGATCGCCAAGCACTTCTCAACCTATGGGTCGTGACCCCTTTGGCAAACCTCTATCTCCGAAAATATTTACATTAAAGTTTGTACTGGTAGCAAAATGAGAGTTATGAAGTAGCAATGAAATAAGGTTATAGTTGGGGCCACCACAACATGAGCATTAAAGGGCCGCTGCGTTAGGAAGGCTGAGAACCACTGCAATCAATTGTGAAGACCCCTGATGTTTTATGAAGAAAGCACATTCCCACTGCAAACAAGACGTGAATAAATTATGAGACGACACTGTGGTTCCCACCAGAGATGACATTACAATTTGAGCTTGAAGAAAAGGAAGAAACAAAATTCCAAGGACCTCAGTCTCCCCTCAGCCAACTCAGCAGGGCATGTAGGCTGCTCGTTCTCATAGCCCCCTCCCTCAGAACTAAGGCGACAACAACCTAAACCATCACAGACTATGTTAGTCCCATACATGAGGTGAGAAATACGATGGGCATGGAGAAGATTAGGGGGTTTACAACGCAGGAGAAGGTGGGGTTCCAAACGGGAAGGGGGCAGATTAGCAGGCAAATAGGCAGGGTTACAGAAGCAGAACATAGGCATAACAAGTTGGTCATAACAACCTCCTGAAACCAAGGCAGAGTGGCAAGGTGATCACAGCAAGGTGGTCACAGCAAGGTGGTCACAGCAAGGTGGTCACAGCAAGGTGGTCACAGCAAGGTGGTCACAACAACTTCTTAAAACAAAGGCATGGTTGTTGATTCCTGGAACAGGCAGTACAGAACCTTTTGATGCTAAGGTTACAGGTGGGACATAGCCCAATCCTCGAGAAACAGAGATCTAATCACAAACAAGAATGAACCTAGTTTGTTTTTACTATAATATGGCTTGCAAGCCTGAGATAGAGGCAGGCTGGCTTATCAGCAACTAGGAACCCTCTTGACAGTATTCTGAAAAGACTCTAATGTTAAAGTTCTCCAAGCATCTGTTCTGTTCTCTTCTGGGTTTTTTGGTTGGGTTGGGTTGGGTTGGGTTGGGTTGGGTTTTAATCCAGGTCTATTTGCATGCCCAGTCTGGTCTAGAATTCACAATCTTACTTCTCCCTCCCCAGCTAGGATTACAAGTGTATGCCACTATGTCTAGCCTTCAGCATAGGTCTTGACTTAGAAATGTCTTTTCTCCATCCATTCCTCCTTCCTTTCTTCCTTGCCCCAAGCCTGTAGTGTGGCCAAAGGAGAAATCAATTTCTACTGTAGAAATGGGGGTTATCTGAAGAGGTGGTGGAAAGTTAAATTACAGTCTAGTCCAAAAATGTGGTTAAAGCTGTTTCTGCCAAGTTCTTAGAAGAAAAGAAAGACGTCTCACATGTGATCGTTGCATGACTTTTGCAATAGGTTACATCCACGTTGACTGGGGTTGAGGAGCCCTTAGTTATAGGCTGAGAACTTTCAGAAGAGAGTGTTAGAGGCCATCAGACATTTTGTCTCTACTCTACTCCTGTTGACATTTACAAGCTGTCTGAAGCCACTAAGATAGTTTGAATTGTAAACTAAACAATTAAGAATCGCCTAGGAAGTGTTTCAGTGGAGGACTGTCTACACTGGGTTAGCCCAGGAGCCTGCCTGTGAGAAGCTGTCTTAGGTTAATTAAGGTAGGAAGATTTGTCTACTGTATGCATGTATTCATCCATTTCCGTTTGTTTCTTGACTATAAATATATTGTGACAAGCTCCCACAAGTTCTGCTGTTGCGAATCCTCACATTGACAAACTGTAACCTGGAGCTGGAAGTGAAAAGAAACCCTCCCCTAAGTTGCTTTTATCTGGTTATTTTAACCTCCAACATGACCTATTGCAAATCATTTAAATTCTGAATGCCTTTAGTTACATGTACTATACATTTCCATTTGAAAGCAAAGCAGAGCCATCCTCTGAGACACTGTGAGGTCACAGGGTTTGATGTATTATTAAAAATCCTATTCAAAGTCCCATCCTTCAGGGACCAAATGATCTTCTCACATAGAAGGGCTTCCCACATTTTAATTATGAAAGGACAAAGCGAGGGCTTGGTTCTCAGGCTTCTACATAATGTACAGTGAGAGAGGAACCTCGAAGTGTGGAGAGCCAGAGCTTCAGAGGAAGGAAAGAACACTGGGGTGCACATACAAGCTTCCTTGAGAGGCGTTCTTGTGGTAGGTCATACCCCAAGCCATAGGGCCTACAAGAACTTGGGGCTCGACAGTTTTATGTCTAAGAAACAACAACAAAAAAATGATTTGTAAGATTCAACAGCACTGTGGGATCCGTTTCTTCAGGCTAGGCAGCCTGGGGTCTCTGGTAGGAGGATGTCTCCAGAAAATACTCACCTTTATTCCTCACAGTGTGTTCCACTGATTGCTTTGGTGGTACAACCTGGAGTGTATCATATAGTATATTGTTTGAAAATCCATGAAGCTTAATGCTGAAAAGATATGCCTACAACATATGTATAAGTGTGTGGGGGGGCATATGTAAATATATATGTATATTTCTAATTCTAATTAAAGCTAACATGTACATGTGCTTTATATATCAGTATGATGTTAGAGGGAAATACACAAAAATTTTAGAGCATGAAACTCATGCATAATTTTTTAAAACTTATTTCCATATACTTTTCTGTACTTTCTAATTTTTCTGCAATCCGTGTATGTTGCTTTATCTTAGAAACAAAGATTAAAGCAAAATACTGTGTATAACTCTTGCAAGGAAGATCAAGATCAAAATTCCACCTCCTACTTCTTCAGAATGTGATCCTTTCTTCTACTAATAAAAATCAAATGATGAAGAAAAAAAGCACAAGGACTCATGGGTAAATTCTGGGATTGTGGCAGCCAAAGTGTAAGTGAAGGCCGCCTGTTCTGGGCCACCATTTTATCCCTCTTCCTTCTTTAGGTGTGTGGGCACTCCCCCACGGCCCTTTGCTAGGCCGAGTAATTATTATCAAGGTCTGGATGACCCAGAAGAGTTGACCATAGGGTGGAGAGCCCAAGACCCTAGGGTGGCCAGGTAGGGTGTGTGAACTATTGTGCCTGAAGCATACACAGGGAAGCTAGGGCTTGTGTTTCTCCAGAGTAGCGATTCTATCTAATGGACAAGTGTGGAAGACAGACTGTCCACAGCTACTGAGAACACAGCAAGCTGGGCCAGCCAGGTGGCTCCTCCAACTTTCTCCTTCCAAAGACAACACCCCACCCAATCTAAGGATTACTAGAACCCCAACCCTCACCTCAAGTATAGTATAACAAGAACACACGCAAGTCTGATAAGTTAATATATTTATTGTTCACTGTGATGGATGGAGTGGGGTTGTTCACTAGATTTACCTTCAAGGTTTTGGGGTTTTGTTTGTTTTTTTAGCTTGTGTCATTGACCCAAGCATGGGTCATTTGAGAAAAGGGAACCTCAACTGAGAAAATAACTCCATCAAATTGGCCTGGAGACAAACTCATGAGACATTTTCTTGATTAATGATTGCTGTGGGGTGTACCACTATGGATCATACTACCCCTAAGCAGATGGCCCGGAGTTGTATAAGAGCCGGCTGAGCCATTCATGGTGAGAGAGAAGCCAGTAAGTTTCCTCCATGGCCTCTGCTTCACTTCCTACATTTCTATTCCCGCTTTTGGCTTCCTTCAGTGATGGATGGTGACTGGGATGTGTAAAGTTGCTTTTAGATGTGGTGTTTATCATTGCAATAGAAAAAAACTAAGACACCTACCTTCTAGCTGTGTGATCTGAGTTATTGCTATGGGGTCCACTTATTTCCAACACAACTCAAACAGTAGGTCAATGACGATGACAAAAGTTTATTTTAATCAAGCCACTATTGCTCAATCAGGGACACAAAACAGACTTGGGAGCTGAACTGTGATCTCGGGACACAATGCTTTGGAGCTTTTAAGCTTGGAAACCACAAGCCTCTATGCCAAGTTACAGTTGCATTTTTTCCACCAATCAGGATTTAGGGATAGGATCTTTCCTTACGTGTTTGATCAACTGATACAGGATGTAGGTTTTACAGCTCAACCAATAAAATCTATTTGTTCTTTTGTAGTTAGGAACAGTCATTACATTTGGGGGAACAAATGATGAATAACGGAAGCTAGTTAGCTATTGAGGAGTCCCCAGTGCCGCAGTTCCCCTAGGACCTGGGAACTAAAACCTAGCTTCACCCTATAATTAAAATGGAGTCTGAAAACAAAACGGCAGTACTTAGGCCAAGTTTCTTTTGCTTGGTCCCAACATGACTCCATTTTCCAGGCCTGTGTTTGTGTCTGTAAAACCATTGAGTTGTCTTGAGTTTTAAGTCAGGGTCTGTATGTTAAAGATGTTTTGTAAGTTGTAGTCATATGCCATTTTCACAGAAGACGGGGACCTGTCTGCTGTTAAAGCTGGACTTGATTAAGCAAGAGTCACTGCTGTAAGCCACCTGGGTAAGGAATGCTCTGGCCACTTTTGCATCCTGTCTGCTACCTCTCCATCTATCTTTCTGTCTTCTAGTAACCACCCACTCCTTGTCTACCTTACCAATGACGGTGGCTGACAAGTGTTGGGGACGGTGAGACGGTATAGACACTGTCTTAGTCACTGTTCTCTTGCTGTGAGGAGACATGGTAACCAAGGCAGTTTAAAACAGACAGCACTGAATTGGGGGCTTGCCTACAGTTTCTGAAGGTGAGACCTGAATAATTGTGATGAAGATTGTGTTGGCAAGCAGTAGCTGAAAGATCACATCTGATCCACATGTTGGAGGTAAAGACAGAGACAGCATGCAAGACTGGGCCTGGCATGGGCTTTTGAAACCCGAACCCCACCCCCCAGGGACACGCCTCCTCCAACAAGACCACACCTCCTAATCCTTCCCAAAACAGTTCCATTAACTAAGGACCAAGCATTCAAACATGAGCCTAGGGAGCAATTCTCATTCAAACAGCCAAAGACACTGAGTTCAACCTGGAGACTTGGGTAAGAGTAAGCCACCTAGGACTCTTGGAAGACTTGCTGCCTCTGCATACAAGGAGTTGGAAGAGCTGTGGGAAGAGGTGGCTTTGAATACAGTTTCTGAGGCTCAGTGCTCCTTAAAGAAGAAGAACAAAACCTGTGTCTCCCGTTACCTCCAGAGAGCACAGACAGCTTTAAGAGCCCTCGAAGGTGAATGTGAGCTCATTACAGTCAGGAGACAGAGCTGGGAGAGGCTTGTGCCTGCCTTCAGATGGGAAACCTAAAGAGTGGAGAAAACCTGGCTGGAAGCTGCCAAGCCTGGAAGAGGAACCTGCACTGGGAAAGGCTGCCCTTCCGGAGTTCATAAAAGCGCCTTGTCAGGACGGGACTCGGGAGCTGGGAGAATGAGAAGAGGTCAGTGGGCGGGGTGGGGGCGTCTCCAGATGCTCTCCACCAAACTGGACAAGTGGACTGCTTGACCACCAGAATCCTTCAAGGGGAGGGTACGGATGCTTTCCCCAGAGCAGGAAAGAATGCCCAAAGACACAGAGGTGAGTAGGAGGGAGATTTCTGAAGAACCTACAAGTGCCCTCATGCCAGCAGGTCAGATCTGGTGTCTGCCAGCCTAGAGTATCCCTAGGCCTCCCTAGGCTCATGTTTGAATGCTTAAGTATGAATTTTAAGACAGTGACACATGAGCCGTAAGAACCTTCCACTGTCCCACCCCTCCCTCCTCATACTCCATCCCTAGGGAGAAATAGCTCAGGAGTGCTGAGAAAGGAGAGCAGCGAAGAGAATGCAGGTGGTAGCCTCCATCTTCTCTCCCCAGCAGCCCCCGCCCCCTCAGCAGCCTCTCTCCTCTCCCCCCCCAGCAGCCTCCCTCCCCTCCTCCAGCACCCGCGCCCCTCAGCAGCCTTCCTCCCCTCACCCCCCAGCTCCACTGGTTGGACATGGGGGGCTGAGATGCTGGCCAGTACATAATAGGTATGGACCTTCCAATATCTGACCATGAACTTGACTTTAGAATTCTGTGTTTCCTCTCTTACAATGTTGTTGAATGCTTACCAAGTTAGGTTGTTTAGCCAGCATCTGAATGTGAGCAGAACTTGGTCACAATAAAAGCAGAGATCAGTCTGTCTTCCAGGTCTCCCCCTCCTCCCAGTCTCTCAGTGTGGTCCATCTGGATATCTGCCTTGTGCAACCACCTCTCCGTGAGACAGCAGATGCAACCCACTTGACTCACCCCCCACTGACCCCTACATCCAATATGGCCAGGCCACCTGTGCAGTAACACTCCATAGTGCATCTCCACAAAACTCATGCCTGCCTGTTCCACACCCAGCCATTCGAATGCCCACAGAGGCCTGCTGGGTAACTCAAGGTCCCCAGCAAAGGCTTCCACCGACAGGTACCTCTCTCTGTCTTCCTCTCTCTTGCTCCCCACTTGCTGTGTGAGCTGATCTCAGATGGCTCCATTCTCACCCCACAGGCCCCGAAGGATTCTCTGCCCCACCTTCTCTGGCACATCTGTGTAAAACACAATGTTTCTGTTATTTGTTTGTTTGTTGTGCCACCTCTTCTGTATCTGCATGACCCACCACCAACCCTAAATGATTTCCTGGTCAGGAAAGGCCAGCTCAGTAGCAATAAACAGGACGCAAGGCAACAGGAGCCTTCAAGGGTGTCTACTGCTATCAGCTAGTTTTCTAGGGTAGAGGCATCCAGTCATGGGTCAGAGCCTCGGCCTACTGCAGAGCACAGGATAAAAGAAAGTTCCCATGAGGAGCATGCTTTCAACTCCCATAGGGACCTCCCCAGGAGCTCCAAAAGGGCAGGCTTAGAGCTTAGAGTCCTCCCCTGAGACAGAGCTCAAAGCCAGATTTAGAGAAAATCCAGCATCCTAAGTGAGCCCAGAAATTCTGCGACTCCATCCAGACACATCAGAAGTTAGAGGAAAGCCAAGGTGCTTTCTGACTCCACCTCAGGAATGTGCTCATCAGACCACGCCCATGCCTCACCATCAGACCACGCCCATGCCTCACCATCAGACCATGCCCAAGCCTCACACAGGGATGGAGTACGCTGAGCACCAGTGAGCCCTGCTTTAAGAACCTGATTTCATTAACCATGAAGCCTTTACCTTGACAGCGTGATGTGGCCATCTCCTGTTACAATTGAGACACTGGACAGAGAGAAATGTAATCACTTGCAAAAGCAAAGGGGCTTTTAGGAGACCTCCACTTCAGTTCTCTGGCCAGGGCAGGCTCTCATCTATTTTGTGGAAGCTCTCCTCTTGCTGTAGCTTTCAATCCAAATGGCAAACTGTAGGAGGAGCTAAGGCGGGAGGAGTAAGGAGAGAAAGAGGAGGAGTAAGGAGAGGAAGAGGAGAAGGAAGAGGAGCAGCTAGGGGAGAGGAACCAGCGAGAGGGGAACATGGAAGCAGATGTTCGATCGGATGTGCGCATGTCTCGAGCAGTCAAAGGTAGTTAATATATCTAGGTTGGGTATTGGATTACACCTCTGATTGTGTGAACATCTTGTTATTGAGGATTACCAACCATATAAAGCCTTTGGATAATCTAAGCATTAGAGTCTCATTTGTACCAAGCCCACGTGGATGGCAGGATGGTCTGGGCTCAGCCAAGCATTGTGGAGACAGTGTGGTAGATTGGCAGAGCCATCTCCCATGCTGGCGTCTCCTGGGTGCCAGGGCTGGTGTCTCTGACCCCCTGAGCCTCGGCCAGAGTTGAGCATATGCCGCCTCTGCTCCTGGCCGCAGGCCTAAGCTAGTTGGGAACATGGTGATTGATTAAGAAAAGCCAGATTGAATGCAGCCATTTTAAATATCTCTCACAATAGCAAACAGTGTGAAAACTTCTGATTAGACAGCGGACACCCTCAGGCTCAGGAGCAGCGCCCTGTAATTCCAGTACTACAGAGGATGAGGCAAAAAGACCGTGTGCATGTTTCTGGCTAGGCCCTGCATGATCTGGCTAGGCCCTGCATGATCTGGCTAGGCCCTGCATGATCTGGCTAGGCCCTGCCCCAATTGGCTCTCCTGAGGGGGGAGGTACCGTCCTGAGATGGGAAAACAGAGAAGAGAGGTGAGATGCTTCAAGAGACAGGGTGGGATTCCACTCAGAGTGTTTATAGTGGTGGTGGCAGTGGTAATCTTTTCCCTTCCAACTGAGCTTTGAGGCTGACATGTGTCTTGGCTTCCCAACATGGCCCCATCTATAGTCCTAGGATATACTGCCTGGTTTAGCTATATGTGTTTGGTTGGTAAATGTTTGTTGAAATGAACATTTTTAAAAAGTGTTATTATATGTGAATACACCCTTACCATGGAGCATGTGTTAAGGTCAGAGGTCAGGTCTCTCCTTCCACCATATGGGGGTCCCAGCGATTGAACTCAGGGTGTCAGCCTTCCCCTGCTGAGTCATCTCACTGGCCTGGTTGAGATGAATTTAAAGTAAATTGCAATGCACCGTGCAACAGGAAGCCCAGCTCCTTGCTTCACACTAGAGGAAAGGCAAAACAATGCTAGGAGCTGGCTCTAAGGGGTAGCCTTTGGGTGCCCTGATTCCGTTAAGAACCTAAGAAGGAATTGGTGTGTGGTTCCGACTTGAGATGAGGTAAATCAACTCGGACCTAGGCTAGTGCTCAAAGTCTCAGAGTCTAAGCATGGTGGGTAACTGTAAGGCACCAGTGGACCCCAGCCTAGGGCTCAGATTGCTCCTTTGGGTGGTGAGAGTTGAAACCAGGGTGGGAGGTTTGACCTCCCAACAATCCTGGCTTTGTTTTTCACATTCGTATGGTAGGAATGTGTCCTAACTTATATTTATCTTTCTCCACTTTTAGCTGACCTTTGATAGTCCCCACTCCTTGAAATGATCTGTCCACATGTTCTCTGGAATATTTTACAAAAGATCCTTTCTCTCCGCATGTGCCACCCAGCTGGGTGCAGGAATTTTGCTACAGGAGCTGACCTCAAAATATCAAGATGACATATAATCAAGGCAAGACCACTGTTCAATCTTCTCCCACCCGATGGGAGAGTTTTTCAAACAAACCCTGGAGCACAGAGGAGGACCTGGCAAGGAGATGGTACCCTTTACCAGGAGTCCAGTCCAAGGTCTCTGCCAGAACATAAGGTCAGGTAGAGGTAGTCTCCTAGCTGGCCTGGGACAATTGTACCACAGATTGCATCCACAGAGCATGTGGGGGGGTGTTCAGTACAGTACAGCTTTGAAGAAAATTCCTGAGAGGCTTCAAGCCACCCCGATATCAACAGCTTGATGAAGGAGAGAAAGGCATGAGACCGTGAATATGATGAAGGAGAGGAAGACTTGAGACTGCAGGCTCTCCTTACCTCTTGGGAATATTTTCTTCTCTCTGCATTTTCTCAAGGATTTCAGGACAATGACCTTATAATTACATCAACAAGGGGAATCACTGCAATCCCAAATGTAAGGAAAACATTGTCTCAGAGAGGCATTTTGCTGGCCTTTGTCAAACGGTTTGCCACGTTTGGTAGAGGGAGGTGATGAGGCGGGGGTCTTTACTCTCTACTTGGCCTGAGTCCAACAGGAGGTTTGTATCTATGTGTTTCCACTTAATCTGGTTTTTAGCCCAACACTGTATTTTGAGGATAGAATAATATGTACCTTCTGAGAAAGATACTTCTAAATTAGTTGGCTGGCTCATGCCTGGGAGGTCTCAGACACGCCGTAAGGGGTGGTCCCTTAAGAATCACATCTAGCATCTCTTAGACGTTAGAGCCCACATAATTTGGATAGGGCAAGTTCTGTCCAGAGGGAAGGGGACAGTGGAGCTGTATATGGCCAGTCACACACAAAGACCTGAGTACGAAGTTTGCCTTGTATATTAGTCAGCTCTCTGTCCCCGAGATAAAGTGCCCAAGATAATCAGCTTATAAAAAGGAAATATTTGTGTTGGCTAGTAGTTCTGGAAGTTTCCGTGCATAGTCAGTTGGCTCTATTGACTTTGGGCCTGTGGAGAGCCAGAGAATCAAAGCAGGGGTGTGTAATGGAGTATAGGTATTCATCACATGGCACCCAGGAAGAAAAGAAACAGGAAGGGATCAGGACCCCAAGACCTCCTTTAAGGATGTTCCCTCAGATATAATTTCCTCCCACTAGACCCCCACCTCTTAAAGGCTTCACCACCTCCCAGTAGAACCACAGGGTAGGCACCATGCATCTAACAGATGGTCCTTTGAGGGACATTTCTATACCACAGCATCTCAGTCTTCCCAGCAGTTCTCTAGAAACAAATGAACCAGCTCTTGTGATGCCAATAGCCGGGCAGTGGTGGCGCGCGCCTTTAATCCCAGCACTTGGGAGGCAGAGGCAGGCGGATTTCTAAGTTCAAGACTAGCCTGGTCTACAGAGTGAGTTCCAGAACAGCCAGGACTACACAGAAAAACCCTGTCTCGAAAAAACCAAACAAACAAACAAAACATATGCCAATAATGGTATAGCTCAAATGGGGCTCAGCAGAAAATCCAGAGAAGGCTGTGTGTAGACCTGTGTTCAGAGGGAAGACAGAGAGGTATGCAGGTCAGGCAGGTAGCATCATGGTGTATCTGTGGACATGATTAAGCATGGACAAAGCTAAGCAATCTGTGTGAAGCACCTTAGTGGAGCTTGGCACTGAACAAGGACTGACCCTGTCATATGCCCACTGATCCCCGGGCAGCATCTGGACTGATTGGGTAGCCATAAAGGATCAAATCATGTACAACATGTATCCATGCCTCTGACAGGAACACCAAGTGGCAGAGGGTCTGATCAGTCAATACAACAAAACCAAATCCACCTGCTAAGTAAAGCATCTATGCGGTGGCTCACGATGCGGTGGCCCACGGCAGTTACAGCCAGCTCTAGCTCTCACAGTTGCTCTGTGTGTGAAGGCTCTTGACTGGGTTGACTGACAGGTTACTTAGTGTCTCTAAATTTCTACCCTCCCAGTAAGAGTTGGGCACCTCTCAGGTGGTCTCATATGTTGAGAGCAGGAAGTCTCCCTGGGGCAGTTAGAGCAAGAGTATACACAAAGCTGGAAAAGCACACCTACCCCCACCATGCTGACAAAGGACCCAGTGTCATCAGGGATCAACTGAGTGCTGTATAGCTTCTGCCCGTGGTGGTAAAAAGTTGTGACCCCTAACTGCACACTCGGCTCAGCACTTAACAGTGTTAAGAGGACTTAACATTCTCATGCATTTCTTGTTTTATTTCCTGTTTGCAAAAAGAGAAGGGTCTTCACAGATCCAGAAAAGGACAGCATGTTTCCAGTGGGTGACAATTAGGTAAGCATAGTGACAAATGTCACATCTGTTTTTCCTGCAAAGTAGAAAAAAAAAAATCCAAAAAGAAACTGAGAGGCCTGGGGTAGCATTGGTCACAATAAGAAGCTCACTTTGAAGTGAGCTGTGAGGAGAGGAAAAGTGGGCCTGTGAGGAAGAAATGGAAAAGGATTTGAAGTAATATAGCCCCATCCTACCTCAGTCCTGGCTCAGCAACCCAGGACTTCAGCTCTGTAAAGAGAATATCTGTGTATTGTGTGGATACATCATCTGTCTCCTCCTCCTCTTCCTCCTCCTCCTCCTCTTCCTCCTCCTCCTCTTCCTCTTCCTTCTCTTCCTCATAGAGCTCATAGAGACAGGGTTTGTCTGTGTAGCCCTGGCTGTCCTGGAACTCACTGTAGACCAGGCTGGCCTCAAACTCAGAAATCTGCCTGCCTCTGCCTCCCAAGTGCTGGGATTAAAGGTGTGCGCCACCACTACCCGGCTGCATCACCTGTCAATTTAAAAACTCGTGGCCCATAGAAAAAGGTAGAATAGAAGGCGGGGCATGTGTGAGGAGAAAGAACCGATGGGATGGAGCCAGGTGCGGAGATGTGAGGAGGACAGACCTTTGGTACCTGAGCAGAGGTAACCAGTCGTGTGGCAGGATGTAGATTAGTATAAATGGGTTATTTTAAATTATTAGCTAGTCAGGGAATGAGCCTAGCTATTTGGCCCACGTATTTGTCAATAGATGTTGAGTCGTCATTATTCTGGGAGCTTGGGGCTGGGAGGAAAAACAGCTCCACTCCATCTCATTGTGTCTGGCCTTTAATCCAAATGTGCAAAGTATTGTTGGTGCAGGGAGCGGGTGGGGCTCAGAACATTAGGAATTGTAACTGCCCCGAGCTGTAAAAGACCTTTCTGCCCCACGCTTGGCGCCAAAATGTAAAAGCCCCAGCTTACTGTAACGGACCACTCTTGCCCACGTTTGGGGGCCAAACTATAGCGGCCTGCTCTGTTCCGCAGGTCCGGGTTTAGCAAGAGAGAGAGTGGGGGGAAGAAGGGGAAGAGCCGCGAAGAATAGAAACAAGCCAGAGGATCTGTAGTAAAGTCTTTACTGTCTCCACCATACACACACCACTACACCTACTACTACTACACCACACACACACACACACACACACACACACACACACACACACTGCAACAAGGAAATCCTGGGTATCTACAGGCTTTTGCCACGTGCTTTGTAGGCGTGTGGATACCACGTGCCTTGCAGGTGTGGATATGACGTAAACCTTACAGGCATGGACAGCACGTGTGCCTTACAGGCATATATGGCGTGGATAGCACGTGGACAACACGTGCACCGCATGCCTTGTGGGCGTGGATACCACGTGCTCCTTGCAGCTGGGGGCACTAAACAGCAAAACAAGCTATATGGGATATCAGAGTGTGCTTCAGCTGTTGTAGGCTGTTGAAAACCAAGTCTCATGTCAGGGTATATGGCTCAAGATGGCTGTAAAGCTGATAGCTGCTTTCTAGCCGCTTTTTGCTTAAAGCCGGCTCCCAACAAGGAATGACTGTCGTGTTGTGCCAGTCTCCTGTGTGCCTTCACCTGGACTTCCCGAAAGCCGGTCTGAAGCAGAAGCCCGTATGCTTAGACTTGGTAGCCATGAAAGCCAATCAGGTAGGAAGCAGAAGCAGGAGGAAACAGCAGAGGAAGGAGTATTGACCCAAGGAGACCAGTTACTTAGCAGCCTCCACCTCCAAGTGCCAAGGACGCACTTCAGAGACTCGTGCAAGATGCATTTCCAAACGCTTGTTCTAAGCAATAACCACCAGGCTTTACAGAGAAATTGTGGGAGCGTCATCCTAGGTCTGCTCCCACAAGGAGGAGGAGGAGAGAACTCATCTATTGGTCACAAGTTCACCTCACACACACCTCCAACTTGCATACACACCTATGGGCGTTAGGTGGGTCTCAAGGAGGCAGTAATAGCTGTGTTGGTGGGGGGGTTAAAGTGACTAATACCTAGGCAAAGCATGTCCTACCCACCGTGCACAGGCAGCTGGAGCACACAGTGCGCTGAGCCTGGGACTTGAGGCTGGAGAGGCTGGAGGATCATCCCTAGGAAGAGTTAGAAGAACTGGAGTATAGCAAAAGTCTGTACCCTCGTGTCTAAGCAGCAGTTAGCCAGGTGTGCAAGGTGCCTTAGAGAAACTCAAGTGTCAGCAAACATTTGCCCAGGTGGGCAGCAGATGGGATTTTGAAGTCCCCTGTGGACTGCTCTGATTCATATGCCATCCACTCATTCAGCCCTGCAAATCCCAACCCTTCTCCCAGAGAAGCAGTCACCATCGAGGTGATACACAGTGATGATCAGCCTGTGTTCAAGTCTCAAAGCTGCCAGCTACTGGCTCTGTCACCCACTGCAAGATTCCTAAACTTACTGAGCCTTGGTGTGCTGTTCTGTAAAATGGGTGTGTGATATCACAGGTGAACACAGATATCATGTTTAACCTGTTTATCATGTTGTCTGGAACCTAATGATTCTGATGAGTAGAAACTATTGTGAGGACTGTGCCATGTGTCTGCAGGAACCTCATACCTCCCTGGGGAGTGCTAGAATAATGGCACCCCTAAATACAGCATTATGCATCTATTTTAACACCCCCCTCTGAGCAAACAGGAAGCTTGGTGGTAGAAAAATGGCCTAAAACAGAAATAAAAGCAGATGGTGAAATCAACTTCAGATTCTCCCATCTTTGATGTAGGCACAAGTGCCAGGTTAGGAGTGAGTCAGCTCAGGCAGAAGGGAAGTGAGCTCTGGTGTGCTTTGCCCTGCTGCCCATTCGCTGAGACCCAGGGAGGATGCCTGGGAGGGAATGCCCCAGTCTGTGCAAGGACCCCTCAGACTGGTCTTTCAGCAGCCAGTCCTCACTTGACAGGAAATGGGCCCTGCTGTTACTACTGCTGTTTCCTCTCTTTCCTCTTCCTCCTCCTCTTCTTCCTTCTCCTCTTCCTCCTCTTCCTCCTCTTTCTCTTCCTTCTCCATGAGTACTGTTGTGGTTGTTATTTTAAAACAAGATCTAAAGCTAGTCTGAAACTCATGATCCCCCTACCTCAGCCTTCAGATGTGTCAGGCCCTATACCTTGAGGAATAGTCGCTGAACCTCGAAGGGAAAGCTGCTCAGAAGGGGACGAGCATCCCTAGGAGATGGTACAGTGGTTCAGACATGTGCTCAGCAAACACTGAGTACTTCCTAAGGCTAAGCACTGGGAGCCAAAGTCAAAGGTTTTGTATGTATGTGAGATGTCATTAAGTCCTCCTTGGTTGACTAAGGAAAGGACTTCCCATTCTTTTGGTAATTCAGAAGACTGATCAACTGCTGCTGTCCAACTCTTCCTCAACTGCCTTCCACATGCGATCTCTCTCTCTCTCTCTCTCTCTCTCTCTCTCTCTCTCTCTCTCTCTCACACACACACACACACACACACACACACACTGTTGAGAACCCTCCTCTGCATATTTTCAGAAAGTCAAAGCCACCAATCTAGAAGCATCTCAGGTCCAGGGTTATGACATTTGAAGAGACGATTTCCTCTCATGCAATAAAAAGGCTGCCTAGCAAGTTCCCCTTCTTAGCCTCAGAACGGCCTCTTCCCAGGTGACCATAGGGGAAGACTCATCCCTTAAGCAATGGCTCTGTTTCCCATGCCCAGTGGCTGCATGGAGGTGGATCGCGCTGGTCAGTGGCCTAGAAGGAGAGGAGCATGGGAGCTGCATCCCAGTCTCGTGAATCACCAGAAAGAACAGGCAGCTCTTCTGAGACATCATATAAATAGAGAAAACAAGTGAACTCTCTTCGAAGACTTGACAGGTGGCTTTCCCAAAGTATACTCATGTCACACACACACACACACACACACACACACACACACACACACACACCAGTTCCTGAAAGCCCCCATCGAGGGCAGTAGAACCAAGATGACCTTCACCACTCTAAAAAAGGATTCAAAGAGCTACAGTTGCACACAGCTTCCCCTCTACGGCCCTGAAAAGAAGGCTGTGTCCTGGTTGGTTGGATGTCAGCTTGACACAAGCTAGAGTTACCTGGAAGAGGAACCTGAATTGAGAAAATGCCTCCATCAGATTGTCTGTAGAACATTTTCCTAATTAATGATTGATGTGGGAGGGCTCGCTCATGGCAACGGAGAGACACCCAGGCTGGTTGTCCTCAGTTGGATAAAAAGCAGGCTGAGCAATCCAGCAAACAGTGCTCGCTCCGTGGCCTCTGTTTCAGTCTCTGCCCTGACTTCTCTGGAAGACGGATTTATAATCTGTAAGCTGAAGTGAACCCTTTTCTCCTCAGTTGCTTTTCCTCAGGTTTTATCACAGCAATAGAAACCCTAAGACAAGCTACTTATCCCTTACCCAGTGACCTAGGCCAGGGGCTCGGCATGTGCTGGGGGTGGCAGAAAAGTCATTTCATTGTGCCCCTGAGACTACATGCTGTCTCTAGTTCACGGACAGTGAAGTCCCATCTCTACTTAACCTTTTCTGTGCACTCCAAGGGCCTCGATTTTGGTCTTTTTCGTGTATTTTCTCACAGACCGCCACCCTGCACTAACCCTGGCACCCTGTGATCATCTAAGAGTCAGACAAAATGACTGCACAGATTTCTTCAGTACCAACTTGTTGCCAAACCCGGGGGTTAGGAGATGCAGCCATCAGTGATAGCTGGCTATTCATTCACCAAATGTCCCCTCCCCATTCTTAAAGTTACCCGGAGCTATGTCTCCGTCTCCCAGTGACCGATACATGAGATGGGACCGTGTGACCATTTCTCAACAATAGTGAATAAACATGACGAATGGATGTTTAGAAGCATGAAGTTCTGGCTCTCGTATCTCTCAACCACAGGCTAATTCAGAGGGTTCCATGCTCTTAAGCATGGGAAGGCCACAAAATGAAGAAGTCTTTCTCGTGTGGTAAGCCACTAAACATGGCAGATCACTAAAGAGACTAGCATTACTTAACTGTTCTGACACTGTCTCAGTCACTGAGGAGGAAATGTATAAAAAACAGACTAAAGGGATAACAGACTTCAAAGTGTGTGTGCGTGTGCGTGTGCGTGTGCGTGTGCGTGTGCGTGTGCGTGTGCGTGTGTGTGTGTGTGTGTGTGTGTGTTACTTACTGTTCTATTGCTGTGAAGAGACAGCATGACCAAGGCAACTTTTAGAAAATAAAGCATTTAACCAGGTGTGGTAGCACACAGCTTTAGTAACAGCACTTGAAAGGCAGAGGCAGGTGCATCTTTGAGTTCAAGGCCATCCTGGCCTACAAAGCAGCTCCAGGACAGCCAGGGCTACACAGAGAAATTTTGTCTCAAACAAAACAAACAAAACCAAAAAACACTGAATTGGGGACTTGCTTAAAGCCTTAAAGGGAGAGTCCATGATCACCACTGGAGGAAGAAGCAGACAGGCATGGCACCGGAGTAGTAGCTTTACATTCTGATCCTCAGGTAGAGACAAACGCTGGGCTTGGAGTGGGCTTTTAAAACCTCAAAGCCCACCCCCAGTGGCACAGTTCCTCCAAAAAGACCACACCTCCTAATCCCTCCCAAACAGTTCTTCTAACTAGGGACCAAGAGTTTAAATACATGAGCCTGTGAGGGCCGTTCTCCTTCAAACACCCACAGCATGTATGCTATTAATTTGCTTTTCTAAGCCCAGGATGTGTTCTGCCATCTTGCAAATCTCTTGGTTTTGTGCAGTTTAAGTCGACCAATCACTAGAAGTTCTGAATAGCTCTGGACAACCAGAGCTAGCTCAAGCTACACTGGGACTCTTTTTGAAAGACTGAAAGAGGGAGACAGTCTCTTTTCTGGGTGAATTACTGAGGAGAGGTGGTGTGACTATAGCTCACAGCAGCCATCTTGTCTTCCTCAGGGAAAACTGATGCTGAAAGAGGAATGAAGGAGGAAAGGGTCCTCGTGGCTAGTCTGTGACCCACTCCCTCCTGGTCAGGGCCATCTCTTGGGAAGTAGGGGGAGCAAGTGATCTGGTCTGATCTCTTTGTAAATTTGATGATGACTGACATTCTAACAACCGGCCGACAAACTTGGGGAAAACCTTAGTCCACAGAGTAAACCAGGCAAAATATCCCGACTGGAACCAACACATCCAGAATTTATCAGTGCCGAGAACCATAGCTCCCTTGAGGACGTGACTTGGGCTTGGTACATCAATTGCTCCCATGTTGTGTAGCCAACAAGGATACAGAGAAGACAGGCTTGTACTACAGGTGGATATAACGTTTGAAAGCCCATGCCTAAGGATAACCTACATCTACCAGTATGGCCATATCATCTTAAGTCTCCATAGCTTTCCAAATAGCACCACAAACAAGGGCTTATTGAGGGAGAGTTTCAGATTCAATTGATAAGGCTAGGTAAAACTCTTGCTAGAAGATGGAAGGACCTCAGAACATAAGCACTCCTTACTGTGTCAACTGATGACAAACATTTCTTAGGGGTCTCGTCTTACTACCTTAGCTCAAAAAGCATGATTTGTGCACAAGGAATGACCTAAGGGGCCACAGCAGATGCGCCATAGCCCTCTCTGTCTCCTGTTACCTATTACTGCATAGCAAATTTCTTCATTGGCTTAAGGAACATGGTTTCCGGGACAGCCAGGGCTACATGAAGAAATGTCTCAAAAAACAAACAAACAAACAAAACCACAGTGGGTGTTTCCTATGGTGGAAGAGTGAGGACTGTGTGCGCAGTGCTTTATAAAGTATTGCATACGTCTTTCTGTCTTTTATAAGCCTCGACACACTCTCTCTTCTCTCTTTTTCCCTATCTAACATAATTCTGAGACTTTCTGTCTCATCTAAGCTGAGGGTGGGGACATTTTCCACCTGGGTACATTTGAATGGCCTGGCTTGTACCTAATACCACGTATCCTAATACCATGCCAAGCCCCTGGGGACCAAGGTGTGCACAGCAGCTTGGAAGCTTTTGTCCTCAGATCCCTTCCCATAGCAAGTCACTAGGTCAAACGTTCCACCAGCCAAGCACCATGTGTCTTGGGACGTGAACGCACTGCCTGTAGGGAAACGGCGGTTTGCTACTCTCCAGACCCTGCTGTTCACTGGTGCAGTGTTCTCACAGACCGGTTCTATCTGAAAATTAAAATCAGGTTTTCAAGGTTACTAACAGGGCAGGTAACCCCAGAACCCAGACCTGGTGAACTCTGACAGGCAACAGAACTCAGATAGAAAACACCCACCGGATGATGGCAAAGGTGTCTGTCCAGCCCTTGTGTCACACACACACAGAAAACAAGGAACCAAAAACATGTCCAAGTACACAGCAGGCTGATGGCAGTGCTAGGGTTAGATCCAAAAGTCCACATCCCCAGACCTTAAATCCTTACACACGCCCAAGCTGTCCTCTCAAACTGAGTTCATCCATAAGGCAAGAATAACTGGGACATAAGATTTAAACGATGCTGCAGAGGAACTGAGAACAGACCGGCTTTGGGGATGGGCACAGAAGGGTAAATAAACAACTGCTATCTCTGTGGCTTCATAACCCACATTTCCCTATGGAAATTTTCCCTAAATTTTGAATCGAATGCCATCCGGCACATTTTTGAGGCACTTCACACACATGTCCAGCACTCTTTGCAGGACCTACTGGCCATTGTCTTCCTTGACGTCTGCCATTTTACCAGGAACAGAAACAATATCCTTAACAAATGCAAAAACAAACAAATACAAAGAATAATAATAACCTTAAAGTGATCACTTCCTTCTGTTTGCCTCCCACCTGAAGTCTTAATCCTTTTGTGACAGTATAATTAATCCTTCCCAGTGTCTGACTAAATCTGACTGGATAAACAAAGGATTACCACAGTAGTCAAGGAATAATCTGTGAGGAGTGAGGAAAGACCCTGTTTCTCTGTGAAAGTTTCTAGAAACTTCTTTTTAGGGAAGGCACAAGATAGAAAATTAGGAATAAGAATAGGAAGGACGTCTGATGTCTCCAAGAGATGGTCAAATACTTTGTCACATGTGTGAGCCCAGTTAATGAGTGTAAGGACCCTTCAGAAGAGGAATTATTCACAAGTTACCAAAATGGAAAAGCCAATTTAGAAAGGTTAAGTAATTTGTCCTCAGTCTTTATAGGCATTGAATGACAGGACCAAACATTCTTACAAGGAAAGTGAAGGATGAAATAAGATATTTCAAACTGTGAGCTGACTGTGAGATAAGAACAGGGGCATAAAAGAACCTGGAGGAAAAAAAAAGCTCACCTGCAAGGGGCGGGGGACGGGGTAGGGGGGTGGCCTGGTAGCGCAGCAGCATTGCAGTTACCACAGATCCTGAGGAAAGAGGATCAGAAGCTTGGAACCTGCCGGGACTATGGAGTGAACACAAGGCCAGCCGGAGCAACTTACTGAGATGCCGACTTGATATAAAGTGAAAGGAAAGCTTGGGGTGCGGCTCAGTAGTAGGAGTTTGCCTAGCAAGCAGAGACCTAGCTTCAAACCTAGTGCCTCCCCCCCACCAAAAAAATAGATGAGGAAAGGAGGAGGGTGTGGGGAGAGAGAAAGAGAGAGAAAGAGAACTGTGGATCCTCCAGCCCTGCTGTAAGCCTCACAAGGCCCAGGACTTGGGCATCTGCTCTCTCCTGTTACTGCATGCAGGCATCGAGCATGCAAGGCCCACAGTCCACGCCTGAAGCACCCTGCATGCATCAGGCACGCAAGGCTCACAGTTCACACCTGATGCACCCTTTCTCTTTCACTCGGTCAACGCTGCAGCTCGAGGGCTAGCTTCACTTTACAAACATGAAAACTGAAGTGCTCAGAAATGAAGCCTTTTTAAGTGTTTTCTCTCATTCTTCCTCATGCATTCTATATATTCTGATTTGATTCCTTTATCTCTACAAGCCAAAGACAAGAAAGGACTCCAGTAATAATAATAATAATAATAATAATAATAATAATAATAATAATAACAACAACAACAACAACAACAACAACCACTATCATGCCACCTCAACTGAACAACCCTCCTCAGGATTTCTCTTGGAGAGAGGGACAGGTCAGAGACTTATTTCATGCACTGGTTTAGAATTATGAGGTTTACTCTTATTTTCTGTGTATGAGTATGGCCTGTGTAAGTGTCTGTGTGTGCGTACGGTGTGTGAGTATACGTTGTTGTGGGAGCCAGAGTCAACTTTGAGTGTCTCTCATTACCCTGCACTTTGTTTTATGAGCCAGGATCCCTCATTAAGCCTGGAGCTCGCTGATTGGCTTAGCCAACTGGACCTCCTGCCCCCACTCGCCAAAGCTAGAATTACAGACTCTTACCTGCGACACGTAACTTTTTTACGTAAGTGCTGAGGATTTGAACTCAAGTCCTCACGTTTGTATAGCATCTTTGCCGATCTCCCCAATTCTAGAACTAGGAGCCTCCCTTTAAAAAGATTTATTTTTATTTTATGTGAGTGGAGGTTTTGTCTGCATGTCTGTGCACCACATGTGTGTCTGGTACTCAGGGAGGACAGAAGAGGGTATCAGATCTCCTGGAAATGGATTTACAGACTGTTGTGAGCTACTATGTGGATGCTGAAAATTGAACCTGGATCCTCAGAAAGAATAGCAAGTCCTCTTAACCGCTAAGCCATCTCTCCAGCCCTGAATTATGAGATTTAAATGCAGCATTTCAGAGACATCTAACTACAATACAGAAGCATCTCAGAAGGTATCTGAGTCTTAGTTTTCAACTATAAAATTGGGGTCTGGACTTATAAATATGTACAAGGACTCTTAGCCATGTAATGAAGGCACTCAGTCTAAAATTAATTCCAGATTATTTTAAAACACTTTGAAATATTTAGAGTTGGTTTCAAATAAGTAGCAAGTGCTACTTTGCAGGGAGGTTGCTGGAATAAGAGCTCATAGCTGAGTCTGGATGTATTCCAGGAAGACAGAGCAGGGGGCAGGGCTATGTCACCTGACTCTTGATATACATGTAAATTAAAAATGCATGCTAGCCTGAAGGAGGACACCTGGTGAATTAGTGATGGCCCTCAATGTCTTCATTGCAGAGTAGACAGGGATCTGGGTGGAGGAGGGGCCATGTAGTGAGGCCCCAGTGAGGAACAGTGTAACCAGAACCCAGTTAGAAGTCCAAGCACACCTGACTGTGGGTGTCACCATGGCACAGCAGCCTGACACTGATTATTGGGTGAGCATGTTTCATTTAGCAGACGAGGGGGCAGAGGCTGTGGCTCTCACACCACCAGAGCACAGAGAGGCCAAGCCCTGGCCTTCTGACTCACAGCCTGCCAGATCTCACAGAAAACAGAGACTCAATGGCCAGCAAGGGCAGGCCCAACTCAAGAGGTGGGCATTCTGCAGAGATAACAAGCAGGGAGAAAGGGGAATAGAGAATGGAGAATGGAGAATGAATGGGTTCTCAATCCCCTCTCTCCCTCCTACTTTCCACCTCTCCCCACCCCAGAACGGCCTGACTGTGTTGTCTTGAGTCTTCCAGGGATGGTCTCTGATGGATCCCCTTGATTTGAGAACTAGAAGTATAGCCTGGTAGGAGACACCTCAGCTTGATGGCTGAAAAAAAAAACCACAGGGAGAAGCCCCCTCCTGTCCTTTCCTGCCCCTCCCCGCCTCTCCCCTTTGTCACATTACTTCTCTTCCTACCCCTTGTCCACAGTTTCTGTGTGAAAATGTAGGGGGTTCTCCGCCCTGCTCCTCAGTGTCCTAAAAAATTACCAAGACTCAGCTGGGTGAAGTCAGGCTTTGGTGCTTGTCATACCGATGGAGAGAAAGCCCTGAGTGTTGGAGATACTGAGATGACTTGACTTGAGGAGGCATGTCCAAAATGAACAAGATGGAGAGAAGGTTTGTAGCTTAGTGGCCATGGATAAAGAGGCTGACGCCAGTTAGTTTTTGTCAACGTAACACAAACTAGAGTCACCTTTTGGGGGGGCGGGGGAGCTCAGTTAGAAAATTTTCCTCCATCAGATTGGCCTATAGACAAGTCTGAGGGAGCATTTTCTTAATTAATGAGTGGTGTAGGAGAACCCAGGCCACTGTGGGCAGCACCACCCTCTAGGCAGGTGGTTCTAGGTTGTATAAAAAAGGCAAGCTGAGCAAGCCATACAAAGCGAGCATTAAAGCAGCATTCCTCCACAGTCGGCTTCAGTTTCTGCCTCCAGGTGCCTGCCCTGACCTCCCTCAGCAATAGATCATGACCCGGGAACTATAACATAAAATGAACCCTTTCTCTCCAAGCTGCTATTTGGTCATGTTGTTTCTCACTACCCTGGAGCACTAACTAGATTGGGGACACTGCAGAAAGAACTAGAAACTTTGAGAGCACGTGACTAAGAGGAGGTCTAACAAAACCCATCATTTGACAATTTAAAATGGCTCTGCCAAGCCAGCTCACTTTCAGAACAATGACTGTCACATATAAAGTTTACCAACATTTAAAGATCTTCCAAGCTTTTATGTGCTAAGAGAGCTTCATCAACTGTAGGTAGAATGAAACATGCTCCACCCAAGCTACCCATTCCTCCTCTGTTACATCTGAGGAGGATGGAGTTTTCATTCACTTGCCTCTTCTTTTGCCTGCATGCATATGTATATGCGTCTTCATATATGTACAGTTTCCTGGGGGAGAGGAGTGCATGTCCATGTGTGTATGTGGAAGTGAGAGTGATGCCTCAAAAGTCATCCATCTTGTGTTTTGAAATGGCATCTCTTATTGGTCTCAGTTTCACCAAGAAGGCTGAGATGCCTTGCCCTTGATCCCAGAGAAACAACTGTCTCTGCTTCCTCAGTGCTGAGGTTTCTAGTGTGTGCTGCCATACACACACATTCACACACACTCACGCTCACACATAAACTTACACACATGCACACATACACACACATATGCACACACACACACACACTCATGCACACATGCATGCACATACACACACACACACATACACGCACACACACACAAACTTATACACATGCACACACACTCACACACATGCACACACACACACACACACACAAACACGCCAAAAAAAATAAAATTAAGAGATGGGTTGCCCTAGCTGCAGTTAGCCATTTACCTAATCTTAAGAAGAACTTATTTCCATCTCCCTGCCTGCCACGTGGTAGGTCCTGAATAAAGGCTTGTTGAGTAAAGCAAACATATCCCAAGGAGCAGTGGGCTGTGTTTGCTCTCTGGCTGCCCCAGAGATCAGTTTGCTCCAGCCCCCACCCTTTCCCACCTCCCAGTCCTTGCCTGAAACCTAAATGAGTTTCTCAGTTGTTCTCTTGACAAGCAATACATTTTCTTCTTTCCCTTCCCAAATCATGGGTACAAATCCTTTGTTTTGGCCAAAGATCAAGCCAGGCAAGTGTCCAGTCCTCTCCAGCAGCACAAAAAATAAACATGAGAAGAAGGAAAGGGCTTAAGGAAAGAGAAAATGTCTACCTCTTCCAGCCAAGCTGAGGAACTTATTTTGTAAAAAGCAGAGGATTTCTAGGCTCATAAACGAGACTTTCCAAACCTCCCAGCTCCCTGTTCATCCCTAGAGAGGACATGGCTGGCAAGGCCGATGACCATGACCACCACCAGATCTGCATAATAAACACGATTGGTATCATTCTCTGTCTCTCTGTCTCTCTGCCTCTGCCTCTCTCTCTGTCTCTCTCTGCTCTCCTCCCTTCACTCTCCGGCCCTCCCTTTTCAACTCCATTTGTAATTCCAGCACTCAAGAGACTGAGGCAGAAGCATTGCCATGAGTTCAAAGCCAGCTCTGGCTCCAGGCCAGCCTGGACAATAGTGTGAGACCTTGTCTCAAATTAAGCAAGCAAAATACACACATATTAAATATGTGTATAATGTATTATTGCCAAGCCTTGATACTTCTTCTAGCAAAGTTTCTATGGGTCTTTTTTTTTTTTTTTAACATGACTTCATCCAATTAGTTCCTCTGCAGAAACCTGTCAGTTAGCCGTCTCTCTGTCTCTGGATTTTGGCTCCCCCAGGGTTCACAGAAGAACTGCCACTCATTTTTTTTCAGCCTTTGCCATGATTTCCTCCAATCTGTTGAAGATGTACTGTTCTACCTTGTTCTCTGTTGCTGTGATAGATGCTATGACCAAAAGCAACTTGGGAGAGGAAAGGGTTTGCTTGGCCTACAGATTACACTGCATCATCAAGGGAAGGCAAGGCAGGAACTCAAGACGGAACCTGGAGGTGGGGACAGAGGCCGACATTGTGACGCTACCCCCACTGGCCTGACCTCTGGCTTGCTCAGTTACTTCCTTTATACAGCCCAAGTCCACCTGCCCCAGAACGGCACTACCCTCAGGGGACTAGGCACTTCTGCACAAATTAATAATTAAGAAAATGGTCAGGTAGTGGTGGACCTTGCCTTTAATTCATGCACTTCAAAGGCAGAGGCAGGCCCATCTCTGAGATGGAGGCCAGCCTGGTCTACAGCCAGAGTTACAGAGAGAAACGCTGTCTCAAAAAAAAAAAAAAGCGCCAAAATAATAAAAATAATTAAGAAAATGCTTTTGATGAGGCCACAGGCCAATCTGATCTTCAGTTCAAGTTTCTTCTTCCCAGGTGACTATAGGTTTGTAGCAAGTTGACGGCTGAAACTAACTGTGACAGGAGCTGTTTCCTGGTACATCCTTTCCTGGTCTTAGTTCCCTGGTTGGAGAATTTGAACCAATTAAAGGCTGTATCACCCAGGTGCCTTCACAACTTAGGTGTGACTATCAGACGAAGTTCTGGACAACAGCAGGAAGTGAACCAAAGTTATATTTTCCACTTCCCAAGAATGAGTTTGAACAACGGCAGTCCTTGCCTTTTTAACTCTCCAGAGTCAAATGCCCACACTGTGGTGCCCGCCATGCCATGAGGACAATGTCCAAGAATGGCAGAAGCAGAAGGCAACTGGGCAACATTGGCATAGCTGCCATGCACTCAGAGGAGGACACGAGAAGGCTCCACCTCTTCCCAACTTTTCCATCTTCGTGTTGCCAAACTGAGGTTTCGAAAGGAGTATGTCTACCATACTCTGTAAAACCCCCAGAAATATGGAGGCTGAGCCAGTACCTCCTGGGACCATTTCTGTCTGCTTCTTCTGCCAGCCAAGTTTCTTTGTATCTACCTACCCTACGCCTTCTCTCCAATCCAACCTTGACCCCATCATGGACACCAATCAGGCAACAGCATCACCTTAGTAATAGCTATTTTGTAGCAATAGCTAGCTATATCAGAGGCCCTGCGCAGGCTTATCTGGCTCCAGTAGAGCCTTTTCACATTCCCAGAGGGAACTTACCCAGATTCTTTTTCTCAGCTTTCCCTGAGGTGTCATTTACTGCACCAAGATGGAAGCCCGGCTTTAGAGATGTCCCCAGAACATGTGATCTGGGCTGCTCACCGACTTGTTTTCAGGTCACTAGCGTCCTCCTGAAACATTAATACTCTATGTCGATATCAAAGGCCTTTGAAGTCATCTCAGTTTGCCCGCAACTGGTCCCCATTTGTTGTAAATAGATGATTTTCGTGTCCCTGAGTAGCCTGAGCCAAAGCAGTCAAAAAAAAAAAAAAGTAAACCAGCAATCACCAAGCTCAAGCAGCAGAGATGCTCAGAGCCTGCTCGATCTGCAAGGCATGGGGGATTACACAGGGCACTGAGAGAAGGACATGGAGATCTACTTCAGTTGGAGGGCAACATACAAGGAAGAAGAGGAAGGAGGAGGGAAGGGAGAACAGAGAAAATTGTCCATCTCAGACTGTGGTGGGTACAGTATGGGTAACACAATCCTTGGGGCTGGAGAGACGACTCCAATGGTACAGTAGCTGGCACACAAGTCTGAGGGCCTGAGTTTGATTCCCAGAACCATGGTAGAAGATTAGAGCAGTGGTGCACATCTATGCTCTCAGCCCTGGGGAAGCAGAACAGGGGATGAGCCCTGGGGCTTGCTGGCTAACAAGTCTAGACAGATCAATGAATCCTGGGTTTAGTGAAAGACTTTAGGTAAAAAAATAAGCTGGTTGTCACACTTGCTGTGCAACAGAAAAGACCAGGGCTCTGATTCCTAGAATCTGTGTAAGCTCTGGGCAGGCATGGCAGCCCTCCACTCTGCAGTGGAGACCAAGAATTGCCAAACAGACAGCTGATGGGACTTGTTGGATCAGCAGTCTCTGGCTTCAAGTGAGAAACCTTGCCTCAATGTATAGTGTGGAGAGCAATCCTGAAGAACAGCTGATGTCAACCTCTGACCCCCATATGCACGCACATGCACATGTATACAAATGCACCCTCACATGTGTAAACACATAACAAATAAATAAGGTAGAGAGTGATTGAAGAAGACACAGATTTCAATGTCTGACCTCCACATACATAAATGTGTATTCACATACACACACATATCCACACATACATACACACACACACAAATGAAAATATAGTCCTCCACATCCGGGAGATTCTTTCCAGAGACACTCACTGTTCTGTTTGGAAGCTCCAGTAACACAAGGTCAATCCTGAGGGTGATGACCTAGGGCAGGGAGCAGGCGTCAACGTCCTAGGTGATACTGGGGGACACACAGGAAACACAAGACTGCAGTGAGGTAACTATGAGGAAAGAGCATGAGACAGTTTCTGCTCTTTCCAGACCCTCAAGAATTCACACAGAAAGGAGAAGGCTGCCTTCAACTTCCCAACAAGAGAGGAACCGAAGAACCTTCCAGAAATCAGGGTTCATGCCCACATTCCTGCATCATCTTAGAGTCCTCCACCAATACTCTCCCGACAGTACGCAGGCAAATACAACAGAGAGTCCTGACTGGCCGCCATGCTGTACTGCATAGAGTTGAATAGTTCTTCTCCATGGTCTAGGGTACATTCTTCCCCAGAACACCCACAGGGTAAAACTTCTCTTAAGATGCCCAAATGTTTAATGTAACAAACTCACCCAAGAAGCAGGCCTGGGAATCGGAAAAGGGGCACTGCCTCCCATCCCTTTTCTTCCCCCTCCCCTTCCCTTCCCCCTCTATATTTGAACTCATAACCTCCAAAAGAGCGATTTGAACTCATAACCTCCAAAAGAGCAGTTCGTATACTTAACCGCTGAGCCATCTCAACAGCTCCTCTCACCCTTTTTCTCTGGGCTTTCATCACAGCCTAGGAAGTCCAACAGCCGCTTTGAGTTTGCGTGGTAGATGAGATGGGTTGCGGGATTCACTTTGCATCTCTGGACTTCAGGGTAACCTCTGAAGTAACCATAAATACCTCTGGGACTAACGTCAGCCAGATGGCACACGGAGACTAGAATCTGCCTTCTGTCTTTGTGTGCTAAATCAGGATAACTTCCCTGTCTCTTGTGGCATCCCTGGTCAGTCTGTGCTGTGGGCGGGAGAGGGGTGGGTCCGTGAAGGAGGGACCAGGGCTCCTCTATTCAAGAAACGTAAGACTTTACGTTAATGGGTAACAGGGACAACGAGCAAGTCATTTCTGGACTGATGAAGCTGTGGCAGTCTTAGAGGAAGAACGTCATGTGGAAATAGGCATCTAATAGGCATAATAGGCCAAGCCTTTTATGTCTCAGAATGCTCAACATTCCTCAAAAGACTTGTTGAGGCGGGTGAGGGGATGGCGGGGAGGAAAGGGGTGTTGGACTGGAAAGATGGCTCCATGGTTAAGAGCACTTGGCATCTCTTCTAGAGGACCCAGGTTTGATTCCCAGGACCCACCTGACGTCTTACAACTGTCTTTAACTCCACTGCCAGGAGATCTTATGCCCCCTTGAGGTCTCCACAGGTACTGCATGCACATGATACACGGATTCACACAGGCAAATACACATACACATAAAATAAAAATAAATAAAATCTAAAAATTAATTTTATAAGACCCATCCTAGAGAAATTTGTTTTATGCTTTGAAGATAATTTTACTTCCTGGTGAACAACGAGGGAAAACATGAGAACATCCCACTCCTCCTGGGGTAGATCCTCCCTCTCATGCTTCTCACCCAGAGTCAAAAAGAGCCTTTGAACTATGTGACATAGAACATAACACACAATGATAGGAAGAGCCTAATGTGTGGACGGAGATGAACTGGACTCTAATCCCAGCTTTGCCACTGGGAAGTCCCTACAAGCTCAGAGGATAATGACTCCCACCCCACTCCCAGGGTCTTTGTGAGGATGCATGAAACCATTTCCGTGAAGATGCGCCCCAGACTCTGCGGCTTTATTCTCCCCTCAGCTGCTGTTTCTCAAGGCTTTGCACATTCTGACTTGAGCGGTTCCTAACACTAACATAGATTCCTGCTTCTTGGACCCTTCACGACCCACCATGCCCACCCCCCACCCCCACCCCCATCTTTTGCTTATGTACATTTAAGGCCGGTCTCAAGTCTTGCCCCGGCACTACGCTGCTCCCTTCACTGCTTCCTCCCATTGCTCTTTGGTTAGGATTCAAGGAGGCCACCCTACAGGTTAGGGCATCACCTGAAGCTTCACTACCCAAACCTTGGACTCTTTCCCGTTTTACAAAGAAAGTATTTAAGCCAGATGAAAGTTGTCTCTGTGCGGCTGAGGCCAGAAAGGATCAGTCTATCCCTTAGCTTTTCCACAGGGTTGATCTCATTCGGTGGTGGCCCTGAAAGAACCATCTGGAAGCTATGAGGGTCAGGATTCCCTTGAGGGTCAAAGACTTCAGAGCCTCAACAGGGACTGGTCTACTCCTCATCTTCTCTCTCCAAAGCCACCTCAGTGCTCTCAGACCCACCTCAAAACAGGTCTAACCAAGGTAAGAGGTCTCTTTCAGTGTGGCTTCCCTGTCCCCACAAGGCAGCAAAAGCTAGGCCCCCAGGGCATTTGCACCTGGATGTGGCAATTTTGGTTGACTTCCACCTGGAAGCACAGTTATGACCTACCGATGACTGGGGGGAGGGGGCACTGTCACCACCCACTCTGTTCTAAACTGCACAGAGGGCTTTGTATGGGAGCATTTGGAACAAGACAAATGTGTCTTACCATCCATGTGGATGCTCCAGTGATTGCCAGGTGACATAAGAGTGGAGACTGGGGAGGAGTCTTGAGGCTGGAGAGCAAGCAGAGGCTGAGAACTAATCTGGTGTCTACATCAAACGTGTGAGAATTCAGGCATGCAAAAGGACATTAGCATCAGCTTTTTCCCACTCCAGTTAAGAAGCTCCCAGGGTGATTGCAGTTCCTGACAGCAAGGGGAACTAGAAGGCAAGGAGAAAGATGACAAAGGCTAGGTGTTGAAGGGAAAGGAGGGGCAGCCTCCCGGTGGGTGTTGGCCACAGAACACTCTGCAAGCATCTTCCAAGATGAGGGGAGATGCCAGGGATCCAGCATGCCTGGTGTCTTCATCCCAGAAGTCTCTGAGTTACTCCTGGCCAAGGCGGCGTGGCCTTCTGAAACATGCTGCAAAGAGCAGTCCACTAATTAACGCACTTCCTGATCAAAGATTTAAAAGATATAGGAGTTATGCCTGCATTCGGGCTCACAGCCTGTGGCCTCTGCTTCACCAAGCCACAGTCCCCTCCTCTGAAGTGACTTACAAGCCACCCAAAGAGCACACACGTCCTCAAAGACACATGAGATGTTAGGTTACAATGCAGAACCAAGTAATTTCCCCTTCTTTCCTCTTCAGACCTTCTTAATTCAATCTGTCCATCTTCCATCACCATAATCAAATATCACCAAATCCCAGAGGCAGGCAGAAACACCATTGCTTGCTTGGAACACAGGATCGTGTATTAGCTGGAATAGGACATATACCATTGGTGAATTAAGAACATTCTAGAAAACAAGCACAGGCAAGAAAAAAAAAAAAAAAAAACGTGTAACTTTTTATTGTCCAAAATATTTAGAGGGCAGAATACAATCATTTCCACATCCACCAGTAAAACCATTAATAGAATTTGTTTCTATTTCCAATCCTGAACACTTGTTTAAAACATGGATCCCTTTAGGTTCTGGCCATGAAAGTTTGAGGATTCTGCTGGTATTCTGGCCATTAATTTGGAACTATTTAAGGATTTTCGTTGGAATTATTTAAGAAAATGTGTCTTTTTCTTTCTTTCTGTTTTTTTTCTTTCCAGTATTATGGAAATGTTGACCCATCAGGATTTACTTAAATCCTCCTTGCTTGTGGGCCTCCAAAGACAAAGCTGTATCCATGGCAACCACAGGCAACCCAGCAGAAGAGAGCTGCACCCAGACACTAAGCATTATAGCTGTTTACTGATGACTAAGGACTTAAAAGCTTTGGGAGTGGGCCAGACTCCAGGCTGTCCCCATCCTTCCAGGACCAGCAACTATAATCAGAGACCAAAAAAAAAAAAGACTTTTCCCAGTCCCAGGGTTAAGAGATGTGCTACTTGCTCCCACGGCTTGGAACAGTTCTGCAAGAAATAGTGGCCCGCACTGAGAGGGAAACTGGATTAAAGAAAGTTATGGAGGGCCCTGGAGCCCTAGAACACAGGGGCTTTTCCTGCTCAGCTCCAACTAGGGCACAATTCCCTCAGGAGCAGGATCTTCTCCTGACGTGATCCCCTTGGACCTGAGAGACACAGACAGCCAGAGCAAGCTTGGCTACAGTTTACATCCAAGTGGTTTGTGATTTCCCGAGATTCCATGCAACCGGAGCCTTATTTAGTCAGTCTTTTTCATGTCAGTATAAGCCTGGTAATGGCTGCTTGGGCATCAGGAGCCTTGTCTAGCTCTGGATAACTCCCAGACTAGCAAGCCACATAGGTCATTCAAAGTTAAGCTCAGCATATGTGTGAGAATTTTGGTCCCAGTGTCTGCCAAACAGATCAGATTGGAAAGAGGGAATCCTGTGTCTTTCTACTCATCTGCAAATCCTGGGAAGACTCTTACTGCTGTTGCATGGGACGTTAGGTGGGAAAGAGCCAACGTGTGATCTCTAGAAACTACAAGAGGAATTTGGGGTTTTGTTTTTTGGTTTGGTTTGGTTTTTGATGGCCTCTTCCATTTTTTAAGCTAGCCTAGAATTCACAGTATAGCCAAACATCTTTGGCTTAAACTCCCAGGGGCTAGGATTACAGTTACAAGCCACCATGTTTGGTTTGGTTTGTTTTTTTTTTTTTTTTTTTTTTTTCTCTTAGTGGGGAAGGTAGAATACAAAAAAAGGGCCCAGGGCAAGTGGAAGTTCCTCTGGATACTTCCCAGCTTCCAATGATGGCTCCTAAGGAGAACTTTAGAGACTGGACATAGTGGTGCACACCTTTTATCCCAGCACCCAGGAGGCTGAGACAGGTATATGTCTGTGAATTTGAGGCCAGCTGGGTCTACACAGTGAGTTCCAGGACAACCAAAGATACACAGTAGACTCCCCCCCCCTCTCTCTCTCTCTCACACATACACACACACACACACACACACACACACACACACACAGAAAAAGAGGATCATGGGTCTGTGTTGAGGCTTCCGGAGGCTCTGTCACTGCTGAAATTTACACCTGAGAATGACTCTGGTTCTGAAGAGACAATCTCAACAGGCCTTAGCTGGTAATTTAAGATTGTCATAACTATCGACATACTCTTGGTGATGGTTCCCTTTGGCTGTGGCAGTGGGAGGTAGGAACCATGAAAAACACACAAATCCAAGCCAGTTGTAGTACATGCCAAGTACACGATCAATCAAGAAGCAGGAACACACGACCAGCTCTCAGCAGACAGCCACATGCTGAGCTCATGTGGCGTTTATACCTCAGAAACAATGCTATCCATTTCCTCTACTGCAGATATCAGGACAATTTCCTAGTAATTAATACGATGTTTTCACCTATGAGTTTAGTATTGATAACCAGGAACAAATCCACTGACTGTGTATGAGAGACAAACTATGCCGTTGATCCAACTTTCTTTCGCTGAGCTAAATCCATACAACATGAAGTCTGAGTGATGCCAAGGTCCCACATGTGCTCTCAGCCCTGGGCATGCGCAAGGGTGTGCGGGGGTCATCAGCCCCTCTGGTCCCCTTGCCTTTAGACTTGAGTAGCCAGGCAGATCCTCAAGCCACTAGCACTGGCTGAGGAGGGCTAAGGCTACAGGCCAGTTAGCCCCCACTACCTTTCCTGCACCCAAGGGCAGGCAGGTGGCCCATCTTTGTATCCTAAAATAAAACCTGGCTGTTAGCCTGGTTCAGGACACGCACATTTAGTAGTATGTGATTTTTTTGTTGTTGTTGTTCTTACTTAGTCAAAGTTGTCAAACATTCAGTAAATGCTATAAGATAATGAAGACTTTTTAGTGCATTACCCTGGTTGCCTGAAATCTTTTCATCTAAGTAACTAAATCTTTGTCAAAGTGTAGCTTTTTTTTTTTTTTTTTTTTTTTTTTTTTTTTTTTTTTTTTTTTTTTTGCTTTTCTTTAATAAATGAAATCAGGTGGAGTGCCATTATTCCTCTTTAAATCTTACCCGAGGCTAGCCAGCAAGGTAACCAAGCCTGACAATCTGAGTTTGATTCATGGAATTCATATGGTTAGGGAGCTGACGCCCACAAATTGTCCTCTGACTTCCACATATAGGTCATAACATACACACATGCACATATGCACACACACACAAACACAGGAATATACATAAAAATAATTGCTGGGCATGGGGTGGTGCACACCTATAATCTCAGCACTCAGAGGCAGAGGAGGCAGGAAGATCTCTGAAGCCAGCCTGGTGTACTAAGAGAGTTCAAGGACAGCCAGGGCTAGACAGACAGACAGACAGACAGACACACACACACAGACACACACACACACACACACACACACACACACACACACACACCTACCTGTCTCCAAAAAACAAATAGTAGTAGTAGCAGTAACTTAATAGTAACCTAAGTATTACAAAAAGAAACTTTTAATATAATTCATTTTAGGTTTGGAAAGGCCTGGGAAAGTTCATGAAAATGAATTTCTATTAGAAAATCAAGATAGTTTTACCTCTTACTTAAGGTTTGGCAGAAACGCAGCATCTTTTACAGGCTGAAAAGAGACAGATGTCAGATAAGACAAGTAAAATACTAAAAGAGGGAATGAAATTCTGTCCATGTTGGCTCAGCAGGCATAAAAGCACGATAAAAAGCTCGGCTCCTTGGAGGTGGCTCTTAACCTCCTAGATATGCTCTTCTGGAGATGTGATAACAGAGACACGTGTAATCTTTCTGCCGCCAGGATTTCAGACCCGAGAAGTCCATGTCCAGCCTACTGCCGGATTTTATTCCACGTTCTTTAAGTTTCTCCTCATCAAGCAAAAGAGCCTACCAGAAAAGACACAGCAAGGCCAGAGCTCTCTCAAGTAAATTGTTGTCAAAACGAGTGTCTGCAGGCGCTGCAGAGATGGCTCAGCGGCTGGTCAAGAGCACTTGCTGCTCTTCTAGAGGAGCCAGGCTCAGTGGCCATCACCCATATGGTGACTTCTCAATCATCTGGAACTCCAATTCCAAAGGATCCCTCTTCTGGCTCTGCAGACACCAAGCATACACATGGTACATATACATGCTCACAGGCAAAACACACATACATATAGCATAAAGAGAAATAATATTTAAAGTGTTTACAGCCAGGCACCATGGCACCCCTTTAATCCCAGCACTTGGAAGGCAGGGGTAGGCAAATCTGTGAGAAGCAGGCCAGCCAGGGCTACCTAGCAAGACTTTGTGTCAAAAAAGATTTTCTTTTTTGTCTACTTCTTTTTAAGTCTATAATTATTTCATACTAGAAAATCGAGAATAGTAAACATAAATGGAGTTAGTAGTGCTGTGATTCTATGTTTCCACCTCACTGCTGGGGTATCGGAATGCTGCTCAAGGGAGGGTGAAACAGTCTAAGATAGGGGTCCCAGTCCATGTTTCTCTGAGAAATGGCAGGGGCTGGAATGGAGGCTGCGGTTCTCAAACTCCTGGGCACTCAGACATCACTGGGAACCATGAAGAGTTTAGAATGTAAACTCTAAACTAAGTTTAGAATGTAATTCTAAATGTACACCCATCCTCCTGTGTACTCAGACACCACTGGGGACCTCAAAGAGTTAGGAGTGGGGCTAGGGCCTGTGATAAGCCCAAGGAAGGGAGTGGAGATCCAGCTTGGCTCCAAGTGAGTGCCAGGAGTGCAGTGGAGACTTGAGGGTGGTGAGGGCTCTGTATGACAAAAGCCTCTCCCCGCCCCCACTCCCGGCCCCCAGAGATTCTTGATGAAGGAGACAGTTCTTACTTGTCCAAATTGCTGTATTCATGGCAGATGAGGATGCATGAAACTTTTTCAGGGTGAACCAGAGACTAGATATCTTTTGCAGGAAGGGATGCCTAGGAAGGGATGCTCACTGACTAAACACTTTGAGCCCCTAGATACCTCATTAGCATGGAGATATATTCTAGGCTCTATATTCCTGGACTGGCTGTCATGGTCCTTTTAGTGGGACATGCTCCAGGACAGAAATCTGGTCTGGAGCTAGTCTGAACTCCTCTGTTCTCAATTATGAGTTTCATCGGGGTTCTGAACTTTTCTGTCTGGTGACATGGTCCACTGCCCCACGAATAGTCAGGGTCAGGCCCAGTATTTCCTTGTCCTCAGCCTCTTAGTCAAGACATTGAAATAAAGGCTCACACCATTTGCAAAGTAGCGTGGAAACTTATTTAAAAGTGGTATTACAGATCAAAGGGGAACACGCCATCAAGAGTGACAACGGGTCCTGTGAGTGGGGGCACTCACTCAGTGTGAGTGGGGGCACTCAGTGTGA
>JANHMN010000001.1:218832592-218855197 GCA_030674055.1 Rhabdomys pumilio | reverse complement strand
CTCTCTGCCTCTCTGCCTCTCTGCCTCTCTGCCTCTCTGCCTCTCTGCCTCTCTGCCTCTCTGCCTCTCTGCCTCTCTGCCTCTCTGCCTCTCTGCCTCTCTGCCTCTCTGCCTCTCTGCCTCTCTACCTCTCTGCCTCTGCCTCCTGAGTGCTGAGATCAAAGGTGTGCACCACCATGCCCAGCCCAATCCCTGTTTCTTCAGGTAAAAAAAGAAGAGGAAGATGAGGAGGGAGGAAGTGAAAAGGAAGTGGACAGAGAGAAAAATAGGAAGAGGGGAGAAAAAGAAGGAAGAGGAGGGACAGGAGAAAGAAGAGAAAGAGAAACCCAAGAGCAATCACGGCATCTCCTTGATAGTTATTGTGAAGACGGTGATGCAGACACTGGAGAGATGGCTCAGTGATTAAGAGCACTGGCTGCTCTTCCTAAAGGACCTGGGCTCAAACCCTAGCACCCCACATGGAGCTCCAGTTTCAGGGGATCCATTGCCCTCTTCTGGCCTCTGCAGGTACTAGGCATGCACTGGTCCACAGATATGCATGCAGGCAGAACATTCATAAAGTAATAAAATAATGAACTGAAAAAAACTAAGCCAATATGTATACCAGGTTTATCTGCAATGGGCACACTGGGATTCCTGCCTTCTCTTTCACCCACACACCCTACTAGTGCTATCTCTTTTTCAAACTAACCTTTGGAAATTTTTAAAAATTCAAATAAAGATGTATATAAAACCCAGATCCAGAAATAGGTAAAAACCTAAATGGCTACAAAAGAAGTACTGAGTTTGGCCCTTTTCTTCCTCTTGGTGGCTTCCCTAACTTAGATACTATAGAGAGAGCCTTTCTCATTCCCTGGAAAACCCTTGGGGATTCAGGCATGTAAGCTCCACCCACCTTCCACAGATCTGCCTTCTATCCGCTCTATATGGCAGCTGAGATCTGGAAGGGGTGCTGGTGCGCTCGGGGTTTGAACACAGGCTCCTGGGGCAGAGCTCTTTCCATTCTTCTGGGTTCTTTGATAAACTCACTTTCCAAAGCAATGCCAGGCTGGCCGCTGGAGCTCTTCCCAAGACTTGATTGCCCTCATCAGCACTGAGTCAAGTGAACGGTTTATGTCTCTTATATTCAGTTGAAAATTGACCCCTAGATCCTTGACCTGAAGCACAATCATTACGAACACAATTATCTATTCATTTCCCCAAAGCTGGAAAATTACTATGAGTGTAAGGGAAAAGCTATAACTCCTGTAATTCAGCCATTTCCAAATAGCCAGCCCTGGCATTTGGGTGGACTTTCCTCCCTGCTTTTATCATGTGATGCTCACTTATAAACACATATTAATAAGGAACATGAATCTCGATCCTAATTATGCAAACGCCTTAGCTTCCTGTTTTTTCCCATGTAATTAAGCGATTGACTATAAATAGCCCCAGCCATAAGATAATTCTGTCATCTGGAAATACTAGTTGTTCATTTATTACAGGTCCTGCTATCATTTTTTTTTAATTTTTAATTAAAAATGCTCTGAATAGGGAAAAAAAGTACTTATCATTGCTAACATTGGCTGTCAACTTAACAGGAAGCAGAGTCACGACTTTCTAAACTGTGTAATGGAGGTGTGAAAGTCACTCTAAAGGTAGGCAGTGACACTGCGTAGGTTGGCGTCCTACTGGCCAAACAGGAGAAAAGGAGCTAGCCTGTGCTCATCTCTCTCTCCCCCTGACTGTGAATGCATCCTTTCCCACCGTGATGAACTACACCAACAGTTCTCAACCTGTGGGTCGGGACCCCTTGGGGGGGGGATGGCGTATCAGATAACCTGCATGTCAGATATTCACATTACGATCCACAACAGTAGCAAAATTACAATAAAGTAGAAGCAAAATAACTTTATGGTTCGGTGTCACCACAACATCTTTATGGTTCGGTGTCACCACAACATGAAGGACTGTATTAATGGATCTCAGTGTTGAGAAGATTGGGATCCACTGAGCTATGCCCTGGAGTCATGAGCCGGAGGAACCTTCTCCTTCCTTAAGTCCTATTTGTCAAGTATTTTCTTATAGCAACTAGAAAGATGATAGTGTTTCTTTGCACATCTGTATCTTTGCCCTTGGATACCCGTGTCTCGAAGATACCAATTCTAGAACTAGAAGTAGAATTCTAGAAGTAGGTGCAAGCAAGAAATATGTGATGGCTCTTGGCAGGTGTAATATGTTCAATGAAGGTGAAATGATGAATACACAAGGATCTGTGTCCCAGCATCAAAGAGCCTGGCTTACAAAATTATCACTGGGTCTTTAGTGACTCAAAGGGTCTCACATAGTACAGCAAGATCAGAATGGACAGGAAAATTTGGTGTCTTTATTACCCAAGACACCAAAACAAAACCAAGCAGCCCAGAGGTTCTGATGACTCATGACACTTTTACACAAATTATAAAATCTCACACCTTTCTGGGGATACTCTCCTGCCTCTAAACACAGTCACAATAAAGGTCAAATCTATAGCGGGTGTGATGGGACTGGAGGCCATCCTAGCTCTGCGTGTCCATTTGGCCCTGTAAGGTGTCTGCCACTGCAAGTCACCTCATACAAGACCCCATGGACAAGAGGTTGCTTCTGTGCCTGCAGGCCAGATCCGACTCTGAACTTCTCTCACCTGCCACTGCGCAGACTCCGCCGACCTCCGCCCACCACCGCCCACTGCTCAAATAGCCAACACTGTTCAGTTAGAAAACCCCTAAGCTTCCGAAGCGCCTGGCAATTAGGACGCCAGTAGGTGTCTGCTTTCACAGGTGTCCCAGCCTGTATTTCCTGTTCTCTAGCTTGTTCCATTTACACAGCCCAGCAGCGCCTCGGATGTGTCAGAGAACAGAACTCATCCTCTCTGTCCCACTTCTCAGCCTCTCTGGGGATGCTTATCATTTTGGGGCTGTCAACAATCATGCCTTCCCTTCACACCCTGCCGCCCAGCTGTTGCCAAATTCTGATTATTCCTCCTGCACCTCCCACCCCGTGCTGCTCCCTCTGCCTCCCCTGAATCTATTAACCTCAATCAGGATGTTAATGGAAAATTACCCCTGCTTCTGATCACTGTCAGGTTTGCTATTCCTACACGGGTCCGAGTGGTCGTGTCTGATGCATACACAGTCTCCTGTCCTGTTCTATGCTCCCACCTCCCGCTTTTAGTCCTCAGACTGACAAACAGCACCAAGGGAAGAGGCACACAGAAGCCAGACACGAGTGTGGGTTCGTTGTCTTTGCCAGATAGATTTGAGTTGGGGCAAAAGCTGGTGCCTCAGGATTGGTTGCCGGAGACTAGCAGACACAGGAAAACCCACTGCTAACAAGGCAGGGTCCCCAGGTGCGCTGTCCAATGCTGCAAAATTCTGGCAACTCACAACAACGTTCCAACTCTGGGACTTTGCTTTTGTCCCTCTGGTGAAAGTGACCCTTCAAACTAACCTGTCCAAGGGACAGAAGATTCCACAAGGCACTACTGTCCCCACAGTAAGACTCAGAGGATGTCACTGTGAAGCAGCCAGGCACATGGCAATTGCCTCCAGGGAAAAAACTATGGTTCTTTCCTTCTCACCCCCTTCAGAGACTTCCCCTTAGAAAGCCTAGGGAATAGATGAGACACCAGGGTGGACGTGCCCAAGGCCCCCATTAAACTACTGTACTGAGCACTTGTTTCTCATTAGCCATCCTCTCTCCTCCATGTCCCTTAAGAAGAAATCTAGGGGCCAGTGAGGTGGCTCAGTGGGCTAAGGTGCTTGCCACCACGCCTGATGATCTGAGTTCAATCCCTGGGACTCACATAAGAAGCACCTCCTGCAAGTTGTCCTCAGATCCCAACACCGTGCTCTGATGTGCATACAGCAACTCACAAATGCAGCCACTCCCTGTGATAAACCATGACCACAGTACAGCTTTCAGTAAATTCTGAAACATCATCAAACTAGGAGGTGGTTCTCTTAAAACAGCAATTGGTGCTGGGGGTGGTGGCACCCCACCCCAACTCCCCTGTGATCCCAAACCTTAGGAGGCAGAGGCAGGCAGACCTTTGTAAGACAAAATATAGTGAGTTCCACGCCAGACTGGTCTACAGAGTGAGTGCCAGCGCTCTGATAGACAGAGAAACCCTGTCTTGAAAAACAAACAACACAATCTCTCATCTTCCCACCAAAGGGTGATTTGGGCTGACCCCAGCAGGCAGGCCAGCAGATGCAAGAATGCTGGTGCCTAGGGGATGTTGTCCTGGGCCTGGAACTGTCCCCACAATACTGCCCTGAGGGTTCTCCACCTCCATCCCTGCAGTTTCCCACTGGTGTCACTTAAGATCGGCACCAGCATGGGAAACTTTCACTACAATGTTGGCTGAATAAATGACTCTCCCAAACATAAAGAAGATACAAATGTGCCTCTTTCTCCATACCAATTATCTCCAGCTTATTTTTCTCATGTTATTTTTATTGTGATGTAAGTCACACACCATAAAATCCATTCTTAATTCATGTGTGAGTGTGTGTGTGTGTGTGTGTGTGTGTGTGTCTTTAAATCACTGCTATATAATTTCTCTGGCTTTCTTTAATTCCTGTCCCTCTTTCCCCTCCACCATAGGTTTTGATCACAATATACAGCATGAAACAACCCAGGAAAGGTACAGGGCTCAGTGAGATCACCTTCTCCCACAGACCTTTATTCTCAACAAAAACTGAGAAAAATAAAACCTCTTGGGAGGGCAGCCTATGAGTCCAGAGACAAAGATGCTCTGAGCTCTTGCTGTTAGAAACTGTTCCATAATGGGTGGAGGCTTCTCAGAGAGGGAGGACTAGCTGTCTCTGGTTCTTCCCAAGACTAGCCACACCCCTTCCCTACTCTCAGTTTATGTAAACTAATGATCAATCTAGTTCCGTGGCTTTCTCTAACCTGGAACCATGAGTAAAATCTCTGTTTTCCTCACCCACTGCTTAGTGCATGATTATTAGGGCATGACCTTTGATTTAAAACCTAAGCTTAGAAGACATGAGCACCAGAAGAGAGGTACCGGAGACACTAAAGGCATCAAAAGAACTGGCCTTTAACTGAAGACTTAAGGAAGCATCAAGGAAGCATCGGGAAAGAGATAACGTTTGTGTTAGGATGGATATGCTACAGAGAGAAAGTGCACCCAAGAGTATTCTAGACACTGGAAAGCTGAGCAAAGGCCAAGTACAGGAACCAGTGTGAAATCGAGCAGAACCTGGGTACAAGAAAGGAAGGGGTAGGAATGGAGCTCTGGAGGTAGATTCATCTAACAGATCAGAGGAATTGCAGGTGGGTGCGATGGAGCTAGGGAAGCCATGTGGCAGCTCTTGCAGCTGTGCAGGGCATAAGAGCACAGTTACCAGGGAAATCGGTATGTGAATGCTATCAAAGAGGTGGCAATAAAAGCGTCCTCGTGTGGCAGATCAGTATGGTGGTGGTGGTGGAGGTGATGGTGATGATGGTGGTGGTGGTGGTGGTGGTGGTGTCAGCGGCGTTGGCAGCGGCGTTGGTGGCAGCAATGGCCGCCAGCGCTCCTTGGCCTTCAACCAAACCAAACACATGCATTATCTCTTTTAATCCTTAAAACCTATCACATGGATCCTACTAGATCCCCACTTTAGAGATGGGGAAAATGGAGGACAAAAACATGAAGGAGAAACCAGAGGACCTCTTGAACAAGAAAGAGAGGGACAGAGGACACTGAGGAGGAAGGTGACTTTTTTTTTCAGCACATTGACTTTAAGTTACCCAATTGTTTGGAGCTGAGTTTCTTGCCTGCCACACAGGAAGGATCTCTCCTATGCTTGCTTAGGGACAACAAAACACAACACCCCCAGGCTTTCTTAAGCCAGGGTAGGAACCTTGCCTGCTCCCCCACCCCATCCACCATGCCTGTCCCTCTGTGACAAAAGGAAATTAGATTCATCCAATAGCTTTTTTTTTTTCATGAAGTAATGGGGGTGATTACCCTGTGGCCTTGTAGGTGTTTGCAAATTGATTTTTTGATTATTTGTTCCAGTGATTTTCCAAGTGTTCAGTGTTTTTCCCTAGTCAGAGTTCCAACGTGAGGGAGCTAATTTTCAGATTGCCCTTCCCTTTCCTGTGTCAGTGTGGAGTGTCAATGCTGTGATTATCTAGGATGCTGTGTGAGGCACCAGGCACACTCTAAGGGAACATACATAGGACAACTTGAAGACTATTTATTGAGGGGTATAAAGGCCCTCAGAGTTTGTGACTATGTGCAAAAAAGCAAATGTATTGAGAAATACAGTTTGCTCAAATGTCCCAAATCAATTCAGTTCATTAATTAAAAAAAAAAAAATCTTGCCGGGCGGTGGTGGCGCACGCCTTTAATCCCAGCACTTCGGAGGCAGAGGCAGAGGCAGGCGGATTTCTGAGTTTGAGGCCAGCCTGGTCTACAGAGTGAGGTCCAGGACAGCCAGGACTACACAGAGAAACCCTGTCTCAAAAAACAAACAAACAAACAAAAAAAAAAAAACCAAAAAAACAAATCAAAAAATCTTGATTGGGGAGCTCAAAGCTCACTGATGAATCCAAATCCACTACTATTACTTTTGCTAAATGGACAGAGCATCAATCAGCTGCCTTAATTCTTATCCGTATACTTATAGATTAGCTCAGACTCAACAGAGAAGCTTCTTTGTATAGTGACAGTGTTCATGCAGCAACTCACAACGGGTCAAATGCAGAAGGCATTTGTGGAGTGTACCGCCACAGATGGGACATTGATAGCATACCCTCTCCCTGCAAGGCTCGGAGAACATTTTAGAAGAAGAGGCAAAAAGATTGTAAGAGCCAGGGATCTAGGAGAACCAGAGCCCGTGTCTTCAGGACCACAGCTCCGCGGACTCTCAGCACCTGCGGCTGCTTGCACAAGACCTGTACAAGGTCAAGCCAATCTGCATTCAGCATGGATGGGGGAGGGGATCCTGAGTCAGCTACTGACAATTCATGGTTTCTGGGGAAGGGAGAGTCTGTTTTCTTTAAGCATGTGGCCCTTGGTAGACTGATCATGCTCCGGTAGGTGTCCCCATACCTGTGAGTATATGGAAACCACATAAACTTTGTAGGTCATTAAAAAAAAAAAAGGACCCAAAGTTGGGAAGGGGTGACAGGGTGGAAGTGGATCTGGGAGGAACTGAGGGTATGAATGGTAGGTGAATATGATTGAATTATAATGAATACATGTATAAAATTCTCAAGGAACTAATAAAACCTTGTTTTAAAAAATAAAATAAATTTTTTAGAGAATTTTTTGTATGTCTTTACTGCTGCTGTTTTTCTTTTTTAAGGATTTATTTGCTTTATTTATGAAGACACTGTAGCTGTCTTCAGACACACAAGAAGAGAGTGTCAGATTCCATTACAGATGGTTGTGAGCCAATGTGTGGTTGCTGGGAATTGAACTCAGGACCTCTAGAAGAGGCAAGCAATGCTCTTAACCACTGAGCCATCTCTCCAGCTCATAAAATAAGTCTTTAAAAGCCAAGCAAAAATAAAACTATCAGCGGTGGTGGTGCACGCCTTTAATCCCAGCACTTGGGAGGCAAAGGCAGGTGGATTTCTGAGTTCAAGGCCAGCCTGGTCTACAGAGTGAGTTCCAGGACAGCCAGGGCTACACAGAGAAACCCTGTCTGGGAAAATCAATTAAAAAAAAAAACCTATCATGCTAGTGTACTTACAGTGTGAACATGGACTGAATGAAAATTCAAATGACTTCAAAATTCATTTTCTGTGGTGCTCAACCATGGAGGAATTCAAATTTGGTGGCTAGAGTCCGCCATGTCTTGGGAATATTCTTTTGGGCTCATATATAATCCAATACCTGCTGGTTACCTTGATTAAAGGTGGAGCTTCAGGAGGCAGTTACAGGTACAGAACATCGTTAAAGCAGCGTCCCCTGAATGGCACTAGTCTCATCTGATCTTGGAAACCAAGTAGATCTGGGCCTGGCTAACACTTGGATGAGAAAGGCAGAGCCCATTATTGAGGCTTCCAGTGAAGAGCGGGAGGGGCAAGAAGAAGAAGCAAGCTTGCCTCTTGGTGCTTGATAGTCTGCAACTCTTGGACTCAGCCAGCAAGAAGGCCAACTTTACTCCACCTTAACTTCCAGTCCCCAAAACTGTGAACTGCATGAATTGCTTTCTTACTTATGTTCCACTAACAAAGAACAGAGTCCTGCTCAATCTACAGTCTAGTAGTGGCGCACACCTTTAACCCCAGCACTCAGGAGGCAGAGGCAGGAAGATCTGAGTTCAAGGACAGCCTGGTCTACAGAGTTCCAGGACACATAGGCCTACACAGAGAAACCCATGTTTCCTTCCAAGTAAGATGTATGATGTCGGATCTACCTAGAGTCCTGCACACTACAATTTTTTTCCTTTACGGCTGTCCCTCAGGGGTGTCCCAGGAAGAGACTACGATGCTCCACTCTCCTTTTCCATGTGGCACCTGAATAGCTAATGTGCAACACCATCTGTGACTAGGCTGCAGACTCCTCTTCCTCAGTCACTGGGCTCAGGGTCCACTCCATGAAGCTATAGGATGAAAGTGCTTGGGGATGAAAGTCTCCATGTGAGGAATATGAACTGTATGCATTTGGGCCACTTCTTTATGTAACTTACCCATGCCTTCAGAAACTTCTCAGGCCCAGTCACATATATACCACTTCGATTCAATGGTGGATTACCAGATGTCCAATTTTATGACTCGGTGGATCCAAGAATGCCCAGTTCTTGATGGCAGGTTAGGTTGCGTGGTAACTCAGTATCCCGTTTTGTCAGGTGTGAGTTTCCACCAAGACCCTGCAGCAGGTGAGAAGTTGTTTCTCGGAGGGAGGATATGTGTTTGCAGATGACAGCAGGGCACTGTGAAGATATTTGTGTCACATGTAAACACCCATCAGAAGGTCACCTAGGCAGAGGAGGACAATTAAGTAGACAGGACAGTCTATCCTGTGCATAGTGGTCAATCTTTTTCTCTAGCCATGCCTGTCATTGGGCAATGGGCTTGTGACAGTGTCAGGGCCCTGCGTTTGTTGTGATTCACCTATGAGGCCTTGCCAAAGGCCGCAGACAGCATTGCCACCTGCCTCTGACACGTGACAAAGCAGCTGTCACTTGTTACAGAATCTTCACCCCTGCTCTGGGTCCCAGTCAAAACTAACAGCTTTTAGGCAGCAGGGACCCTGTACAATGACTTACCCCTCTAAAGGAATGTATTTGTACGGCCCACACGACGGGACCCAGGGACACTTTAGTCACATATATTTATTTGCACCCATTATTTGCATGCATGTGAGGGTGAGAATACACTCTTAGGAGTGGTCTTTGGAATGGAACTCAGGTCTTCAGGCTTAGCAGCAGGCTCCTCTACCTGCAGAGTCATCTCTCACCAGCCTGACTCCCAGAGAGTTTACTGAGGTTGAAGGTTCTCGAATCTTGTTTGAATTCACTTTTCATCCCCTGCCACGAAAATTCTTTATCACTAAGTCCCATTCACTCAGCCCAGTTAGTATAAGGTCATCCATGTAATGGGCTGGAGTCATCTGCCCATATAATGGACCAGTGTCGGCAAGCTTGTTTATCTAAAACTGTACAGAACATGTAGAAGTCCCTATATTAGAGCTGAGAAGTCTCTGTTGGCAAAGTGCTTGCCTTCTAGTGTTGAGACCCGTACTCTGCCTGGCTTGAGGGCCAAAAATGTCTCGGCCTGCGCTGCTGCTCTGGTCCACGGGTCAGGGTCACGAAGAATGGAGACAAGACAGAGGTTTTGTAGTAAAGTCTTCTTTACTGTCTCCACCATACACACACCACTACACGTACTACTACTACACCCCTACAAGGAAATCCTGGGTATTTATAAGCACAAGCAGGAGAACACAGATGAAGACATTTTACCACGTGCACCATGCAGCTGGGGTCACTAAACAGCAAAACAAGCTATGTGGGATAAACAAGATGTTTATCAGAGTGTGCTCAGCTGTTGTAGGCTGTTGAAAACCAAGTCTCTCATCAGGGTATATGGCTCCAGATGGCTGCAAAGATGATAGCTGCTTTCTAGCCGCTTTCTGCTAAAAGTCAGCTCCCAACATTCTAGCACAAGGATCTGAGTTCCACCTCCAGAATCCACAAAAGCCAGGCAGACAAAACCCAAAGAACTACACCCAAGGTTGCCCTCTAGCCCCCAAAGGCACCAATGCTGAACCCCTTTATTAAATACTCTACTATGAATATGCCACCAAATCTCCTTCCTATATGGGCCCTGACAGAAACAATGCCATCTAGTAGTAACATAAAGTGTGTAAAATTATCCTTGTTCATAGTAGCTGCTCCATGAACGTGACCTGCTATTGCTAGGGTGTTTCCAATCAGCCCCGTTCTGTCTAGTTCAATCAAGGCTGAACTGGCTAATTGATCATTTTCTCCTCTGAAGTCCTGTTAGAAATTTTGGGTTTTTTTTTTTTTGTGTGTGTTTTGAGTGAGAGAAGGTCTCGCTGTGTAGACCAGGCTGATGGAGAACTGGTGCCAGTCCTCATAGCCTCCCTGATTCTGGGTTTACAGGTGTGAGCCATCGCATATATGTGTCATCCTCATGAAGGATGACGTTTGTTTCCCTTAAAATCTGAAAGAATTTTTGATGGAGTGGATTTCACAGCCCTGGGGAAGCCAAGTTGTTTTTATAGACATTTCTCAGTGTTGTTGGTAGTCTAGAAACAAACTGGAGGTTTCAAAGAATTCAACCCTAGTGGAGAGAAATAGGGCCTCTAACCCTTGTGATATTTCCTATCTGCACATCAGGACACGTGAAGGGGTGACGGACTAGAGCAGAGGGATGTGAGACACCTCAGCGCTGGCCACACTGAAATACTGAAATTGCTGGAAGGTTTCATTCACTCACTCACTCATTCATTCATCCATTCGAGTATATTAGAGAAGAACGTGTGTTTTTATTTGTTGGTATTGCCTTGCTACTAAATATTTCTGAAAATCTATTTTTTCCTTCCCTCTCAGACTTTTTTTTTTCATTAATTATTTATTCACTTTACCTTCCAAAATCTTGTCCCCCTCTCCTCCCAGTTCCCCCTACTACAGCTCCCTCACCCCGCCCATTTCCCCATCCTCTTCTCCTCTGGGAAGGGGGAGGTCTCCTTGGGTGTCTCCCCGCACATCAAGTCTCTGAGGGACTAGCACATCCTCTCCCACTGAGGCCAGACAAGGCAGCCCACAATACTGTTATGTTGCAGACAGGAGCCTAGCGTAGCTGTCCTCTGAGAGGCTCCACCATGGAAATAGATGCATAGACCTACAGCCAAACATTAGATGGAGCGGGGGTCGGGGGTGGGGAGGTGGGAGTCTTGTGGAAGATTTAGGGAAAGGATCGAGAGCCCGGAAGGGGATAGGAACTCCACAGAATGACCAACAAAGTTAACTAGCATGGACATTTGGGCCTCGAAGAGACTGAACCACTAACCAAAGAGCTAGCATGGGCTACACCTAGGCTCCTCACACATATATAGGAGATGTGCAGCTTGGTCCTCATGCGGGTCTCCCAGCAACAAGAGCGGGAGCTGTTCCTAAATCTGTTTCCTGTCTGTGGATCTCGCTTTCCTCTCTCCTTTAACACCAGTTAAGTTGCATCTTTTCTTTCAGAGAGCACGATCTCTTTGGTCGGGTACACATGCCAGCGTAGGGGAGTGAGATGCCGCATATCTTTCTAACCGCCATCACTTAGGTCCTGTACGCTCTTTCTCTTCTTAAGTCTCTTTCAGAGAATGGAATATAAACTCTAAAAACTCTCTTCTTGAGTCAGGCCGGTGTGAACTCAGTGTCCTTTGCGCACCCTAGTGTCTTTATTCTAAAAGGTATTGGCGTTCCCACACCGGGAGTCGAACCCGGGCCGCCTGGGTGAAAACCAGGAATCCTAACCGCTAGACCATGTGGGAGACGACAGATAAGTCAGAGAGCTCAGACAAATTGAGTCTCTGTACTCCGCTCCGCCCATAATCTGCAGACTCCACCTATGAGCGTTAAACCTGGTCCTGCGCATGCGTGAACCACTTTAACACATTGCGCCCGCACTCTTTTCTGGTCCCCGCTTTTTGTGGCTCCATTCGATCCACTGTAGACGATTCTTCCCTGGTGCTGCTGGTCTCTGCGGGACCAGAGCTCTGCATAGGAGCGGCTGTGGCGCGCAGGCTGCCCCTACTGCTGCAGCCATGCCGAACCAGAAGGCTGGGCTGCCGCTGTCGACACGGTGCCCAGCCACCAATCCTCTAAGGGACACTGTGAACCTGGTGGCCAGGAGGCCGCCTTCCTTCTCTGGCATTTCTCGGTGGGTCGGAGCGGCGCGCAGAGGCGGATGCTCAGCCACACAGGTTTTTTTTTCTGTTGATGTTGGATCCCCTTAAATGTCCCGTCTGCCTCCGGTCCTGACCCGGGGGACTTGGAAGGGCCAGGGGCGGGTTCTCTACGGCTTCCGAGTGACACCCAGAGGCAGGCGCAGAACAGATCCGAATTAGAAACTGTTGGCTCTGTTCGCCCTACAATGATAAAAAGATCCTTGGCTAGGAGAGCGCAGGATCCAAGCAACCAACAAAGAGGCAAGCACCTACAACTGCAAACCTACTGTGCACTAGCTTTGAAGTTTCCTTCTTTTTTTTTTCTCCAATCCGTGAGATGTCATTATTGGTGACACCTGTTTGGGGACACCCAGAATACTCTCCAAAGCTAACCTTATCAGAGAGGCCTGCATTCTACTTCTGAATTTAGAGAGTGGAGCAGGCAGAGATTTCATGTCTAGTTTCCAATTTTTGGTCTCGGGATATTATTGCTTTTAGATATATTTCAGTTAGTTTCGAGGATATAAATCACCAGTGCTACCTACTCATTGGGTGGCTGCGATTCATGGGATATAACCAAATACAAGTTTACTTTTTCTTTTAAAAAACAAAAACAAGAGTTTCACTATATAGGCCGAGCTAGCCTGTCACTCATCTGCCTCCTGAGTGCTGCGACTAACAGTGTGCATCACCTTACCCTACTGCGTTTACGTTTTAAAAGCTTTTATTAATATATATTTAAATGTACAATAACGGGTTTCATTGTAACGTTTTTCCGCATAATGTATTTTGATTATATTCACTCAATACCCTCCGGACATCCCAGATCCTTCTGGTCCTTTCCCTCTTTCCCACTAGTCTTTTGAGGGTGTGTGTGTGTGCCAATAAACTTAGGGATAGTTACAGGAACACTGGGAAAAGGTTTACAGGTACATGGGCACCTCACCAGTGACTACACCATTAAGGAAAATATCTTCCCCTGCCTCAGCAGCCATCAACCCAATATTTCCTCAGGAATGGGTGGGAACTCCTGAGTTTAGAAACACCCCCCACCCCATCTTAACTGTAAATCACATGGTAGAGGTACCCCACCCTGCACCTACCCTCCCATCCACCTCGAATAAGTTTGCTTTGGTCTCACTACTCCCTAAACTGAAACTTTTTTTTTTTAAACCACTAAACGGTAATTACCAGAAACCTTCTGGGATCTTTAAGTAAAAAGAACAGACATCAATTCAACCAATTAAAGACAGTTCTCCGACCTCTATCCCATTCTCGGTTTGGGAGTAATTGCTCTCTTCTGGTTCTCCATGTTTACTGTGGGCTTCTCTTCCTGACTCTGTGTCAGGACAGCATTTTAGTAGCTGGAGAGGGCCACACTGAGACCGTGGAGAAGAGTAGGCATCACAAACTCCTTTCCTCCGAGAGAAGCAAGGGTGGAAGTGTGAACATTAGCAAGCACCTGCCATTAGGATGTCCTTTGATCTTTGAGTCTCACCAATATATAGGACTAAGCGTCTTTTGCCTCTAACAATAGGGGGCTAACTGAAGCCCAGAAACTTGAGTCCCTGTCTATTTCTGGTTGTCTATAAACTCCAAATCCCCCAGCCAAGCCTCTTGGCTTCCATACTGTACCCTGGCACAGCCTGCTCCAGAACAGTCTACCCATCCCCAGAACAGTCTACCTGCTCCTCCCTCCTCGTCCCTCTGCCAGGCCAGCCTCTCCACTTGGAGCCAACCTTGAGTTCAGCTCCAGAAAACCTTGCCAGGGCTCCCGATCACAAGGCACGCCCATTTTCTTGGAATCCCCAAACACACATTTTAAAAGAATTGCATCAAGGCAAATCCCTCACCACCCTTAAATTATTCAACAAGGTTCATCATGAGTTAAAGTCAGATTCCATAATGCCCCTGGGAACCTAATCCTGTAGTGAATTATTTGGCTAAGTAGTCTCTCTTTTTTATCTAACTTAAATACTTCCTGTTGTACTTCTATCTAAAAGTTGCTACCTTTTAACCAGCAGCAAGAACAAAATGTTCCCAGGGAGAAGGAAATAAACACATGGACAAAGCTTTCTTGTTGACACAGGAACAGTTATTTCTGGCCCAGTGAATACATGGCTGATTCTCTCCCATTTTATCTACCGTTTGACACTGGGGAAAAGCCCCAAACATATTGTACTTGCCAGACACAACAGTAGCCAAGGAGTGTGGCTGTGATTCAGGCCTGGTTGCCAGTCACTGAGGACTGGAGATGCTTTTCAATTCAGGGTGCGAGTGAGTTAGCTTCTAGAGAAACGTTAGAAATACTCAGCTGTTAATTCTGATCTACAAGTCGCTGCCCGTGGACTCAGGCTGGACCCCCCGAGCTAAGGCTGGACCCTGAACTAACCTTGGGGCTCTTTGGGGTAGCAGCCCCTTCCCTGCTGAGCACAGGGCAAATTAATCTCCATAGCCTGACATCACCAGGTCTAGCTCCTAAGACTGGGTCTGACCTCAGAAGGCTGCTGGGATGACAGTTTCCCCAACGACTTATTCAGATCATGTCACCTCTGCTCCTCACCTCTGCTCCAAATCTGGCAATGTCTCCATGTCCCAGGACTCTGAGAGAACATCCCTGAACCCCATACTGGGTCAGGTGCTCATTGCGGGCTTAGTTCAGCCACCACTACCTTGAACCTATGTTCCTGCTTCCTTCTTAGACTGTTTTGCCTGCGGGCAGAGTCTGGCTCTCTTGTCACTATCCTAGCTGCTGCACAGTGCCTCATGCGTCCATCTCCTCATCTAGATGTCTTTTGGGGATTTGGAGTTTTCCGGTAAAAGCTGCCTTTCCCCTAGATCAGCCATATATAAAATATATATATACACATATACATACATATAATGCATCCATCTATCTCCATCATCAGTTGCAACTATGTCCACAGCATGGTACCCTTCTTCAATATTGGGTAGGTTTTCCCACCTCAAATGATCCAGTCAAGAAAACTCCCTCCCAGGTATGCCCAGCTGCTTGGATTTTAAGTAATTGCAGTTGAACTCAAGTTGACCACCAAGATTAGTCATCGAAAGTCCACCCCTTGATGTTTGAGGAATGTTCTCTTCATTTCTTTACTAGTCAGTCTCAGAGAAACAGTCTTGGCTTTCATACATCCATGATGAACATCTAGAGCAGGGGTGTCCAATTCTGAAAGTGCATGACACCATAGCTTTGAATGAGACCCGGAGGAAAACAACAAACTTATGTAAAGCATGAGAACATTTATTTAGGTTGGCGGGGGCAGTTCAGTTGTGGAGTTCCCTGGCATTCATTTATTGGTGATATCATGCAAAATAAGTATGCATGTACTCCTGCTGTTTACACGGAACGGTTTCAGTCTCATGGTGTGAGTGGCTTCTCATGTTCTCGAGGGCAGCTGAACTGGCACCATCAGATATGCTGTAAGTGACTTGGCAAGCGATACATCAGTCCTTAGTAATGTTTTAATGTCCCAATGCAAATGACAGGCAACTAATGGTGGCGCACGCCTTTAATCCCAGCACTTGGGAGGCAGAGGCAGGCGGATTTCTGAGTTCTGAGTTCAAGGCCAGCCTGGTCTACCGAGTGAGTTCCAGGACAGCCAGGGCTACACAGAGAAACCCTGTCTCAAAAAACCCACCCCCCCCCAAAACAAAGCAAATGACAGGCAACTAATGTTGTTTGGTAGACAGGGCACTAGTCTTGCCTGACTGGTAAGGGATTTCCACACCTCGGTGAGCTCCACACATTCTCCACTGTGCATCGCCACCAGCCTTGATCTGCATTCCACCAGCAACTGAGATGTGAACGGGGCTAAACGTCACTTTCTGTTTCCCTGGAAATTATTTTCTAGTAAAATACATACAGTCCCTTTTCTATTGCTCTATTTCTAAACCCAGTATGGCTTCTTCAAGGAAAGGAAAACAGAACCCCAGAAGAAGAGCCATGAATAAAGATCGATTGCTTTCTTCTCAGGGCGAATGATAAAATTCTCTGTTTAGTCTATAGGAAGGTGTGCAATTGTAGCAGACTGGCTGAAAAGGCATCTGTCTCTACAAGGACAACACAGCAGAGCTGAGAAACAATCTGCCTTTGCAACAAAACAATGTGTTGGTTTCCTAACGGTTTGTATGTGTCCCTATCTATGTGTGGCTTTGTGCCACATGTACAGGGAGGCCAGGTCCTCTGGAGTTGGAGTTACAGACATTGTGAACTGCCTGGCCTGGCCTGGACACTGGGAACTGAACCTGAGTCCTCTGGAAGATCAGCAAATGTTCGTTCTTAACCTCTAAGCCATCGATCAACTCTCTTCCTCAATTTTTTAAAAATTCAAACTGAGATGGATTCCACTGTAAACACTACTTATGTAGGGGCATAATCTGATGACAAAAAAAGGCCATTTACTGATAGCAAATTTATAAAGCAATATATAGAAAGAAGGAAAGACAGGTAGACAGGTATAATATGCCTTGGGGAGAAATGGTATGTTTCTAAAATGAGTTTGTCTCACCAGACAACAGCCAAACAAATGAAAGAATCTGAGAAAATCTATTCAGAGAAGTTTGGAGAATAGAACCACTAATTTTCAATGGAATGTTTGGTGATGGATGGCAGCATGAATACCGCAAACGATGGCTTCATCTGCCATCTTTATTAGCGGTATTGCTGACGAACACTATACCAGTGGAAATGGCTCCAAGAGATTTATAGGAAGCAGCAAGGATACGTGCTCACGTGATTGTCTTTGTCAGTTGTCAGCATATTTGCTCCAGTTACTGACGGTGCTCTAGTGATGGTAGGTGAAAGAAGGGGACTTAGAAAATTAATAGAAGACAGTTCAATTGCTGCCCCAAACTCTCATTTAACAGAGCATCATTGTATAGAACATCAATAACAACTATGCACCATAGAGTTAAAAATGGCTGACATCATGCAAATCACCATCAAGACCATGACTCTTGCAGGGGCCAACCAAGGGACTAAACATTGCCAAGCCAGGGACTTCTTAAAAGGGCTGGTGCTGAGTTGAGGTCACATGTTGAAATTTGATACTACTAAGTATAAACTTTATAGTAGCAACAAAAATCCATGCCAGAACCTGATGATAACACTGCCTCAGAGGCTTAGCATTTTAGTGGCTTTAACCATTTACTTAGTGAGTTTAACTTGAGTCTTCAAAGTGAAAGCCATCTGAGCAATACAACGTTTCAAATCGTAACACTATTCCGAATGAAAGTGAGACCTTGGCAAGCTTTGACTGGGGCAAACAGTACTATGCACCTAAACACAGCCCCTGAACAGAGAAAACACATAGGTTTGCTTTTCAATTTGACACAAGAATTTTAAAACATTTCAACATCTCTGGAAAAATGATAGCTTAGCATATTTGCCACTTCATTTTCAGTTGATATAAATAACCTCTCAATTTTTAAATTTAATTTAAAAATGTTGACAACATCACTACTCGTGTACAATGTTCTTTGTTCCGTCCTCACTGCATCCCCCACCTTCCTTACCCCACCCAACCTCCTCTGACCAACTAGGCCTCCTCTACTCTCTCTCTCTCCTCCCATGCAGTCATGTCTGCTGTGCGTTCATGACTGTAACCTCCGAGTCACATCCAGAAGACAGCACCCCACTGCACTCCCTCCCCCGACCTTCACTTCCCACAGTCATTCTTCCTTCCCGAAGTCCCCTGGGCCTCACAGTGGGCGATGTTGATGCCCTGTTGGGACAAAGCATTCAGCAGTTTCTTGCCTTCAAAACTTTAACCAGCCATGAGTCCCACTGTGACCTGCCCATGGTAAAGAGGCTTCTCTGACCAAGGCTGAGACCCCATTAGTCTCTGGGCACAAACATGAATATTTAAAAGGAACTTTAACAACATGTTCATCTGGCTTGCTAATTTTGCAAGGAATGTGCAGAGCTACATTCTGATGTTCATCTTGAAGATGATGACTTCTTTCTAGCCTCTAAGTCCTAGCTTCACATAGAGGAGATCCCCCACCCTACTCACGCCTTGCCTCATCACCTTTTAGAAGCACTTACTATTATGAACAATATTTTTTTTTTCAGGAATGAAGGGCACTAGGACTAAAATCTGAGCCAAAACATCTGCGGCTGGGCTTGAGAACCCACTGGAATGAAAACACTCTGTCTAACCAGCGACTGATGCACTTGTATCTCTGGTGCAATGTGAAAATGTGCAGCTGGTTTTATATCCATCTCTCATTCCCATGAGCACTCTGCCACAGACGCCAACGGCTCCTCAGAACTGTGCACTCCTGCTTTGATGAGAAAAAGAATTATAAATTGACTAGGAAGTTGGGAGGAGGGAAGGCAGGGAACTAGAAATCAGAAGGACCAGGGTCGTCCTCGGTTCTCTAGCAAAATTCCAGAAGGGAGTTCTGGTTTCTCATCTCCTAAATGAACACCCTTGTCCAGAGGGTGTGACCAACCCCAGTCCTATCTTACCTCATTGCTTCTAACTCTTCTAGAGACCAAAACTGAATCTCTAGATTTCCTTGGTAACAGTGGACTTATTTCCTAATTTCAGTTCGGCTCCCAATTCCCCTTGTGATTGTTGCATTACCTCTTCAGAGAGAGGAATGTTACAGAAACCCTGATAAGGGGTCTGTGGAGGCCAATTAAGGGAAGCTAGTTCTCTAGCCTGGGTATAACCTAACATTAGAAGCTACCCTGCTTGTATTAATCCAGTTAAGTAGGTCAATGAGTAGGCTAAGATAGCATACCTCAGGAAGACTGTTTCACCTTTAGCCATGGTAAAGGCATAGGAGGAATAATTATCCCTTTAATGAGATAATGTATTTTTCTTGGTGCAGTTAGCTATGAAGCCTGATTAAATATTTGTTAAGTTCTCCTTGAGTCTAAGTGTGCTTTTTGACTCTTCCTCTGACAGTCTGTCTTCTCCTCATTTCTTTCCTGCTATGTGGTTGCTTAACAAATGGTGTATGGTTCTCTCTTCATTCTTCTCAGGGCAGCTGTTGAGATTTACAGCTTGTTTGCCATGAACTTCTGATTCTGCTACCTCCATCTCTTCAGTCCCAGTTTATGTGGTGATGGGGACTGAACCAGGGCTTCGTACATGCTAGGCCATTGTAATAGCTATTCCTGGTTGTCAGCTTGACTATATCTGGAATAAACTACAATCCAGAATTGGAGGGCACACATGTGATCCAGATCTTGAGGCTGGAAGACACAAGTTTCTGACTTGGATCTTGGCGTGGAAAACTTGAGGCATAGTGGCTATGAAAAGCTTAGGCCCAGGCAAGGTAGTACAGGCCTTTAACCCTAGGAGACTGAGGCAAGGAGATCTCTTGAGTTCAAGGTCAGCCTCGGACAGAGCAAGTACCAGATCCAGGACTAGTAGTACACTCCTTTAATCTGACCACGCCTTCTGCTGGAGGCCTACATAAGGACATTGGAAGAAGGAAGATTCATTCTTTTCTCTGTTTGCACTTGCTTGCCAGCATTATCTGGTGGATCCTACTTCTACAGATGACCAAACAACTAAGCTTGTGGGACTGAGAAACTACTAGATTTTTGAACTTTCTATCTACTTCTGACCATTGTTGGGTTAGTTGAACTACAGACTGTAAGTCATCACAATAAATTCCCTTAATATAGAGAAACATTCCATACCTTCTGTTGACTCTAAAGAACCCTAATATAGCCATCACTATCCAATGAGCTGCTTCCCTAGCCCAGTGGTTAACATTCTTTATGTAACAAGAAACCATCACACAGACACTCTGACAGCCAGGTATAGTGATGCACACCTTTGATCCCAGCACTTGGAGGCAGAGACAAGTAGATATCTGCCAGTTCAAGGCCAGCCTGATCTATACAGAAAGTTCCAGGTCAGCTAGAACTATGAAGTTGAAACCCTGTCTCAAAATAAAATAAAATAAAATAAAATAAAATAAAATAAAATAAAATAAAATAAAAACAAAAATACCCAACAAAACAAAACCACCAACCTGGAAAAACAAAAAAGCCAGAAGAACATCTTTATTGCTGGCCAGTATTGTATGGAAAACGTGCCTAAGCCACGTAGCACTGAGCCTTATGCATGAAAACCATATTCTGGTTGTCATGGTTCAGTTAGCGAGTACAGAAGCTAAAAAGCAAGTAGAGGAACTTCCCTGGAACTATGGACTAGGTCTTTCATGGATTACATCTTTGTTCCCACTTTAGCAGGTGCTGGAGCCTCCATTTGGGGTTTTAAGGTCAGAATGGTGCCTCCAACTTGGTCTCAGCTGTGCTAAGTCTGGGGGTTGTTACATTCCCCACTGGTTCTATGAATATGAGTCAAATCGAGGCCTCATCTTGAAGCAGGGAATTATATCATCCCCTTAGCGCCAACAACTTAACAAACTTTACTCTCTGCTTTACATAGTCAGTTAGGTAAGCAGGGTCCGATAGTGAGGGCTAGGAGCAAAAGGATCAATGGCCCAGCAATGGCTGTGAGTAGAGTGGTTAACTGGGGGTGGAGGGTAGGGAGACAGAGGTTAGTACCAGTTGTCAGATCCTTGGTGTCTCTTTTCTCATCCCTTAAGGTTATTTCTGACCAAGGCTAAACTTTCTCTAATTACCCCTTACTGGTTGACTTATGGGGTTAGTAGCCTTTCCCATGAGGAGACAGAGAAAACAAAAATAGAACAACCATAGTCATAGGTCTGTGTTAGTTTTGTCTTTAAGAGGTCAGAGGACCTGGTGACAAACCATCTATAACTGTCCTCTGTTGTCTCCTTTAGCTAGGTGTGGTGGAGAACATTAGAGACCTTCACTGCTGTAGGGGTGGCGAGGAGAAAAGAGTATGGGTCTTTCCATGTTGGTTTCAGACTCCAGGTCAGGATCCTCTTTGTTCACACAAGGTCACCAGGCTGGAACTTGTGGGCAGGCTCAGACGCAAGGGTACAGCCTCCTGAACCATCTGATGAACAGTCCTCTGGGTATGCTGCACGGCTTGTAAGGACTTGAGGAGGGAGTGGTTAGTAATCTCCACCTAATGAACATCTTGTCTGTTAGGGAGGTCTCCCAAACAGTTTCAAGTGGAATGAAACCTTCCTGATATGGGGTGCAGCTGGGATAGGCTTCCACACATCCAGAGAAGGTATCTACAAAAACTAACAAATACATATACCCAAGAACCATGAGTTTTATCTTTATAAAGAAGTTAGAAGGGTTTAGGGGTACGAATAGGTCCCAATTATTGGACATTGCTCAAAAGGCTTACAATAATCATAACTCTGTAGAAGAAAAACATGGTGCTCAGGGAGATGAATAAAATAAAAGAGAGCAGAGAAGGAAGTCAGAGACACCTGGGAAGAATGAGGTACCCATTGTCTACTGCAAAGGACATCACAACGGGGATTCCTCAGAGGTTTACAGAAAACAGGGCGGCAGACTTGGCCCCCAGAAGGCAGCCCTATTATCAGTGGGGTTTCTTCAGATCTTCACTGCCCTGCCCAAACTGGACATGCCAAAACCAAGAACTCTTCCCAATGTTATTCAAAGGTGCTTCCTTAGGTGTGGATCCTTCCTGGGCTTTTCTCCCTCCTAAGTGGTGCATCTGGACATAATGTCTTTGTCTAGGTGAAGGATGTAATATCTGGGTCTGAGTAACTCAGCAGTTTTGGGATGGCCCTAGATAGGTGGCTTTGTGGAATTTGGCAGCCACCTGTCTTCCAACAACATCACAGTATAGGTCCTGGCTCAGCAGGAGCCACCATCCATTTGCTTGTCTGGCATTGTCACTTTTTGCCCACTTGGTTTCTTGCTGTGTGTTGTCTGGGCATTGGTGCAATCCTGAGACTGGGTACTTGCTGCACAAGTGTAATAGCCATTGTTCAGTCCCCAACCTGAATAAAAAATCTGGGCTTGGCTCCTGTAACCCCAGCTCTTGGGAGGACCCTGGGGCAAGCTGGCTAACTAGACCAGCTGTGTGTGCCAGCACCAGGTTCAGCAAGAGACTCTACCTCAGTAAATAAAGTGACTAAGGAACTCACCTGGACCCAATCTCAGGCCTCCATAAATAGGCACACATACACTGGCCATACACATAGCAGAAAGATATTCAGATAGGCCAGCACTGTGCCACAGAGATATATCCCCCAGGCTCTTCTCTCTCTCTCTCTCTCTCTCTCTCTCTCTCTCTCTCTCTCTCTCT
>JANHMN010000001.1:218749003-218832582 GCA_030674055.1 Rhabdomys pumilio | reverse complement strand
TCTCTCTCTCTCTCTCTCTCTCTCTCTCTCTCTCTCTCTCTCTCTCTTTCTCTCTCTCTCTTTCTCTCTCTGTCTCTCTCTCTCAAGATTTATTTATTTTATGCATATATGAGTATACTGTAGCTGTCTTCAGACACACCAGAAGAGGGCATCAGATCCCATTACAGATGGTGTGATCCACCATGTGGTTGCTGGGAATTGAACTCAGGACCTCTGGAAGAGCAGTCAGTGCTCTTAAGCACTGAGCCATCTCTCCAACCCTCAACTTAATTCTTTATGTGTACAGTGTTTTGGCTGCATATGTTTCAGTGCTCCCATGCCTATCAACTTGAGAATCCCTCACTTCTCAGGACCTCCCCTCACCCCCATACACACAGCGTCAGCATCACAGACTACCCCCTAATTCTCTGAAATAGATTTTTAAAAATTTATTCATGTATTTTACATATATGAGTGCTCTTCATACACATTAAAAGGAGGAAAAAGATCCCATAACAGATGGTCGTGAACCATCAGGTAGGTGCTGGGAATTGAACCCAGGACTTCTGGAAGAGCAGTTTGTACTCTTAACCACTGAGCCATCTCTCCAGCCCCCTCTGGGGTGTGGGTGGGATTTACAGTCCCTAGCTCTGGAAGTGTGGCTTTGCAATCTAGCATAGAGCTTGCTTTCCAGGAGGTCCCCTGTAAAATAGTTACAAACCACTGTAAAGCTGAGCTAACTGACAAGGAATGAGAAAAGGTACCACCGCAGACTTGCTGGGGAGACCAAGAGTCAAAACAGTTCCAGGCCATGCTAGGATCAGTCAGCAAAAAGGACAGAAAGCAGAGAAAGCCCTAATTTCAAAGCCAACGCAGTGGTGGGAGCAGCAGGTGGCCCAAGACCAGCAAGAGCCTGGTCCTTAGGATGAAAGGTACAATTTCCCAGGAGATCTGAGGTAGCAATATTAACAAACTGCAGATGCTCCGTATACATGAACACGTGTTGGCGAAATGTTAGCATCCCATGTGCGCGCGCACAAACCCTGACAGTCTTCATGACAGAAAAACAGGTTATTTATCAAACAAACAAACAAACAATAAATAATGAGACTGGTGTCTGACAGTCCGGTATGGATACAGTAAGCAACCAGAAGACAAAAAACTGCCTTCAAAATTCTGAAGGAAGAGTATTTTAGCCTGAAACAAAAACTCAAAGAATTAGGACTCAAACTTGATTACGTGAAGACAGGTTGCAATAAAGTAGAAAACTAGTGCTGAGTTGAAAGAAAAAGTAAAGAGGGCAAAGAGGAGGGGGAGCAGCAGGAGGAAGAGGGGGAGGAAGGAGGGGGAGAGGAGAAAAAAAATAAAAAAGGCCGATAGGAAACATTAGAGCTCAGCTAATAAATATCTATGTAAAGTATAACACACAAAAGGTAAGAAATTGCAGGGCCTGGTAGTGGGACTCTTAGTCTCATAACTCGGGAGGCAGAGGTAGGCAGATAGATCTCTCTTGAGTTTCAAGGCCAACCTGGTCTACATAGGGAGTTCTAGGATAGCCAGGGAATACATAGAGAAACCTTGTCTTAAACAAAGTAGCAGACTAACCTGAAGCTAAAATCTCAGGAGTGTATCAGAAGTCAAGAGGGAGAAATGAAAAGCTGAGGTGGGTGGATAAATGAACGTACGTGGCAACTCAGCTAACGCTAAGAAAAGATACCTAGAGGACTGAGCAGAAGTGCAAACTGTGATCTCAGACTTGGAAGGCAGATGCAGGAGGATTAGGAATTGAGAACCAGCCTCAGCCACATAGTGAGTTTGATGTCAGGCAGGATGGCAAAAGAAGCCGGGGGTGGGGTGGGGGTGGGGGACAATGAAATTTGTCCAAATCACCAGTAAAAATTAGGAAAAATCACCCGGCCTGGTAGCACATGCCTTGGGAAGCAAAGGCACATAGATTGCTTTTGAGTTCAAGGCTAGCCAGGTCTACAAATTGAGTCCAGGACAGCCAAGGATACTTAGAAACTGTCTCAAAAACCAAACCAAACAAATAAATACATAGAAAAAGCAGCACTCAATCAATCTAAGATGCTAGAATCCAAACAAGCTCTTTCCAGCTACTGTGGCAGCCTTGCACAAGGCCTGCAGGAAACACCCTCAGGATATAGACCAGGAGCCAGGGCTTTGGGAGCTGCAGAACAACATAAAACTGTAACTTTGAAAATGATGAAGGCTTCCAGAGCACTAGAAGCCTTAGTCCACAGCTAGCTTCAAGTTCTCCTGTGTCCTGGGGACCACCAAGTGCCAAGGTCAAGGCTGTGGATATCTCACATGGATGCCCTTCAGGTGTCTTAAATGAAGCAGCCCTCACAACCGTAGGTACAGGCCCACACAAAGGCACACAGGGACACTTAAGTCCACCACTGACCCCAGATGTTCTCTGTGACTGACAACCATGGGAAAAAGTCTGCATGTATCTAACCTGGCTGTTAAGTCTGCCCAAGCCCTGGCAGAATGTGCAGGCTGTAAATATCTGGTGCTGACAGCAGCCCTAGGGACTGACATGGATACATCTTAGTGCCAGCAGAAGAACAAAAGAACAAACAAACAGGAAAGCATGATACATAGAAAATACAAAACGATGTGATAGGAGACAATCTGAACATTTCAAGGATTTCAATTAATGCTAGCAGATGGAATTCCCCAGGCTGTCTGAAGGCAGGGGTAGTAGCTCAACACCTCAGAGCATCTCCCAAGGTCCCAAGTTCCACTCCCAGCACCAAGTCAGACAGCCCAGAACCACCGTAACTCCAACTTCAGGGACCCGACAGCTTCTCCTGCTCTCCACACAAGTGGCATACACTTAAAAAATATAAAAATAATAAAAACCTTAAATTAAAAATAGTAAAAACTTTATTACATTAATTGGAAAAAAGGGTTAAAAAGTATTAAAGATACGGATGGGAAGAGTATTTCAATTATAAAAGATACAATTTGCCAACTCATATAATTACTCTCAGAAATCAATGGAATAAATGAGCAAAACCATAGAAATAATAGGTTTGAGTAATGAACAAGCAAAATACCACAATCCTTGTATCCCCAAATTGGCAAAGCTCAAATATTTACAAATATTTACTCCACAAAAGGAAAATATACATGATATATTCTACACATTTGTAAATTTCAAACATATTTTTAAATAAATAGTTATTGTTAAAGAATAAAGGTAACCGGGCAGGGAGATAGATCAGAGTGCTTTCTATACAAACATCAAGACTCCAAGTGCTTAGGATCACACACAGCCATACACACATGTTCACATAACACACACACACACACACACACACACACACACCCCAACCAGCCTGTAATCCTTACTGGAAAGACAACAGATTCTGTATCAAAAGCCTGGCAGATGTAGCCAAGTCAGAACTCAGAAGTGTGGTTTTAGTCTTAAATACATCTATTCCAACATATAACTGAGCTGCTGAGGTGGCACACGCCTTTTATTCCAGCACCTGGGAGGCAGAGGCAGGCCCATTTCTGTGAGTTCTGGGTTAGCCAAGGCTACACAGTGAGACCCTGTTTCAAAGAAAAAGAAATAAATGGTGAAAGTAAAATGATTCCTATCCAGTTGCACTTAACTGTTATTATCCTCTGAAATCCCAAGATGTAGACAGTAGTGCAGGCATCTGTGATCCATTTATAAACTCTGAGCTCGTGGAACCCAGAGTTCAGCTTGTGCTATGGTGGTGGACCACTGCCTCACTGTACATTACAGATCACCTAGGCTGGAACAGTTACTTCTTCCTAGGTGAACCGGGTTGAGCTGCTTTTCCACCGTGACCACAAGCAAAGTGGGGCACACAGTTAAGCACACAACAGAATCATGTGAGGCACATTAGCTTTCCCAAGTAAGGTAAAGTTAGCCAGAAAAATGGGATGAACCAGTAAAAGTCTGGGAACTTACTGATCCTGAATCTTTATCTGGAATCAGTGATGTCTGTCATTCTAGGGTTCTAGAGAGGCCAGGACTGACACAAAGCAGTTTTCCCTTCTGTCTTGTAAGATGATCTACAAACTTCAATAATCCAATGTCAGATAAAATTGATTTTTCAACTGCAGTAACAGACTGGTTTTCCAGAATCCTAGCCTCTTTTAGCTACCTGTCAAAGATAGAAGTAGGGGTTGGAGAGGTGGCTCAGTGGTTAAGAGCGCTGGCTGCTCTTCTAGAGGATATAGGGCCAATTCCCAGTACCCACATGGCAGCTCCCATCTGTCTGTAACTTGTCTCAGGATACCTTGAGGACCTTGTCTGATCTTCAGACACCATGCTGCAAAGACATAGATGCAGGTAGAATCCATGTACATAAAATAGAAATAATTCTAAAGTAGAATGCTAACGTAATGGTTAGTTCCATGCTGGAATGGACAACCCGATTACATTGTAACACAGGAGGCAAGGTCTCAGTAACCTTTAGTCACTTTAAAACACAAGGAATGGGGGGGGGGGGCGACGGGGACAGACAGAGAGAGACAATAATGAGACAGGCAGACAGATGGAACATATGACATGAAAACAGGGGAGACTGGGGGCAGGCAGGACTGGGAAAGTCAGTATGACAACGGAAGCCAAAACTTCCTGATTAATTTGATGTTTATTCTTGAGTTTTTATTTATCATTGTCTTAGTTAGGGTTTTACTGCTGTGAACAGACACCATGACCAAGGCAACTCTTATAAAAACATTTCATTGGGGCTGGCTTATAGGTTCAGTCAAATATCATCGAGGTAGGAGCATGGCAGCATCCAGGCAGGCATGGTGCAGGAAGAGCTGAGAGTTCTACATCTTCATCTGTAGGCCTCTAAGAGAAGAATCCTTTCCAGTTAGCCAGGGTAAGGGTCTTAAGCCCACATCCACAGTGACACATCTATTCCAACAGGGCCAACTCCTAATAGTGGCACTCCCTGGGCCAAGCATATACAAACAAACCATCACAATCATTATAGGTGTGTATGTGATTTGTATTATGTACATGTGAATACATATATGTGTATATATGAGTGTGTACATGTATGTGCACACATATGTATGTGAGAGGGACACACACACACACAGAGACAGAGCAATCACAGAGGTCAAGAGTACAACTCTGGCCGGGCGGTGGCGGCGCACGCCTTTAATCCCAGCACTTGGGAGGCAGAGGCAGGCAGATTTCTGAGTTCTAGGCCAGCCTGGTCTACAGAGTGAGTTCCAGGACAGCCAGGGTTAACACAGAAAAACCCTGTCTCAAAAAAATCCAAAAACCAAAAAAACAAACAAAACAAAACAAAAAACAAAAAAACACAAAACAAAAAACCCTCTGTGGAGTTGGTTCTCTTCATTTTTCATTTTTATGTAGGGTCTTGAGACAGAACTCAGGGGGTCAGGCTTGTGTGTCAAGTGAGCCTCTTTAAATACTAGACTTTGCCACTGTTGAATCACAGCTCTCTTTTTCACTAAAACAAACTATATTTCCCTACTTAAATATATTTGGCTAAATTAAGCATTTTAAAAGGGTTTCCTTGGTACTATCCAGTATCTTCAATTCTTAATTAACTCAACCACAGTCTTCCTTCCTTACATGACAGCAATATGGAAGAAAAAAAAAAAAAAAAGAAAAGAAAGGTTTTCCAAGCAAACGCTACACACCCAGCTCTTTCAATTGTGTGTGTGTGTGTGTGTGTGTGTGTGTGTGTGTGTGTGTGTGTGTAACCGTGTGGCAACAGGAAAAGGCACAAGGGCACAATGACCACAAATCAATTCAAAATCCAACATAATGAATCCACAGTGATTCTGGCTGCATGAGCTGGGGTGTGCCCTGTGACTGTAGCTTTAATCCTGAGCACACCCTCTGCACGGTGCCCACCATCACACCACAAACAGCACCTCAGACCGGTGCCCACCATCACACCACAAACAGCACCTCAGACCGCAGCTGACTCCAGACGGCCGTAGGCTGTGAACTGCACTTTCTTAGATGCATGCAGTCTTCTGCTAATCAGGGTTCAGCTACAGAAAACCAAGACTTGTACTATTTGCCTTTTGCTATTCTTCACATGCTCACATCAAATCAGGGCATGATTAGGTTGCACGGCGTTTGATTCTAAAACTGCTGTCTGCACTGCTGACTTGAGCTTCATAAAAATCCTTATACAGATTTTGCCCTGAGATAGGACAGGTTTCCATCAGTCTCTAAAATGGCATCCTACGTTATTCTGCCATTCTGTAATACATACTTATACAAAAGTCGTGTTTCAACGTTAACAATTACAAACCCAAGTGTCAGTCAACTCTGGAAATGCTGAAGGCGTTCTACATCCTGCAGCATCAGCTACTCAGCCAAGATGTAATTCTTCAATAAAAACAGGCACACCCAGCTCATTGGTATGCAAATACGCTTCTCTTTGATAAATGATGAAATTATATGTGCATCAAAGAATTACATTAGAGTAATTTCCTCTATGACTCTATCAGTAATGTTGGATTTGTAGAGCTGTTTTGATACTTACCTAAGTCTGGGGTCATATAAAGACTCCTTGGGCAAAAAGAGTTTAAGTGCAAAGTTTAAGAACCCCAGTCAGCGGGGCTGGAGGACGGCTCAGTGGTTCAGAGCACTGGCTACTCTGCCAGAGGTCCTGAGTTCTCAGCAACCACGTGGTGGCTCACAACAATCTATAATAAGATCTGATGCTGTCTTCTGACACACAAGTGTACATGCAGATAGAGCACTCACATAAAATAAAGAAATAAATCTTTAAAAAAAAGGCTACTCAGTTACCTCCCACCCCTCAATGACACAGACACACTCTTTAAAAAAAAGACCAGCTATGCATTTATTTCCATAAAGCCAGAGGACAGATTTAAAATCCAACATAATATCTCATGAGGTTTACAGTTAATTACAGACCCCGTCTTCAGAAGCTGTTGGTTTTTCCCCTTACTCACGGACGGTGTTCTCTCATATGCTTTACATATATGTGTGGAAACATCTACACTTCTTCAGTTTTCACAGAATCAGTATTAAGTCCAAAAAAGTCTTTTTTGATGATATATCGAACACACTGCAAAATTACATTTCTTTCATGTCGAATATCTGGTGCTAAAAGCTAAAAGGTAAATAAAAAGATTAGCTAGTTAAAAACAGAGTCCATGAAACACAACTTAAAATGCTAAGTATCCCCTCCTTCAAGAAAGAGCACAAGACAGTAAGACAGGTTTATCAAAAGACAATGCAATAACACATTCCCCTTTCCGTTTGACTTACAGTTGAGATATCCTGCTCTCTAAGCAGCATAAATGTTGACTTACAGTTGAGATAGCCTGTTCTCTAAGCAGCATAAATGTTGACTTACAGTTGAGATAGCCTGCTCTCTAAGCAGCACAAATGTGAACATTTGGCTCTCTCTAGGAGCAAAAAGGAGGAAAGCAGATTTAAAAGTCATGATCTTTCCTCTCAAAGTCACACCATTCCCGCAATGGTGGGCACTCCCTGCACACTTGGCTCCTTGGGACAAGGGCATCACTTTAGCACAGGATTTCCCCAGAAGCTTGACAAAACAGTCTTTAAAAGTCAGTAAGAAATAATAAAGAGGATCCCCAAATTCTGTATCTAAGTCTATAAATGATAAAAAACCAAGTGTGGTAAATGCAGTAAGAGCTGAAACTAGCTCTAAAAACATCTACTTTCATTCTCTCTCCATTTTTAAAATCACAACTGAAAGAAAGCTAAGATTCCCCTGGTAGCCACAAAAGTACCAGGGAGTAGTGTTATTTTCCAAAAGGGATTTTATTTCATTTGGATGTTTTTCTGGTATCCAAAATACAAACACCACTCAGTGACCTTTAACTTTAGCAATAGATAAACATCTGAAAAATGCAACTGGCTGTATCTAGTAATCATCATACCACAGAATCTATTCTCTACTCTAGGTCCTATTTAATAAGAAGCAACTGTGTGCAGGTGACTCTGACAGGGCAGACAGGACACTCCAGCTGCAGCATAAGTGCTCATAGAATGGGTGAGGGGCTTCTCTTAGACATGACAAGATTCTTCCCTGGCAACAGCATCATTCCCATTACTCAGAAGCGGGACAAACTGCTCCCTTCCTTACAGCTTCAAGCGTTTAGTAAATGTTTGAATACACAATGCTGATGAAACTATTAACGCCTAAGTCAGATACAAATAAAGGCAGGGCCAGGAAGAGCAAAGGCTGTGCAGTAGGAAATGAGACTTACAGTAGGCCACTTCAGGACCTGTCTTGACATTTAGGCTTTTCCAAAGGCATCTTTTAAAAATGATTCATTCATTCATTCATTCATTCATTCACTCACTCACTCACTCATTCATTCAATCTTATCTGTACTGGTGTTTTGTTTGCCTGTATGCATGTGCACCTGAGGGCTGAAGAGGCCTGAAGCCAGACAGAAGAGGGTATCAGGTCCTCTAGAATGGGAGCCATACTCAGATAGAACGAGCATGTGGTGCTGGGAACTGAACCTGGGTCCTTTGGAAGAGTAGCCATTTCTCTGCAGCCTTCAACAGGCATTTGAATTTTAAAACAAAAAATTACTTTCTTTTGCTTCAGCTTGCCACTGTATTTAGCTGTGCTTCCAATGAAAATTTTAACTTCAGCACACACGTCTTACTCATCAGTTAAGTCTGCACTTAACTATACTCGTGTTGAGCAGCAATGAGAACTAGTTGTTCTGCATGTACTCCACACCAGATATATGCCAAATGCAGCTCTCACAGGAACACGTGCACGAGGATGAGATTCCAGAGAACACAAGGAGCCTGAAAACACACACACACAGAGCACTCCAGGGAGCCCACTTTTAGGACACAGCATAAAGAAAACCCACTCACCATTTCCAGGAGATATGGGTGGCGTGTTCTTGGTTCAAACAATGAGTGGCAGTGGCCCCTTTTCCGCTTAAGGGGCAGCCTTCTGTACTTGTACCTCTGGTTCTCCCACTTGGATCTTAAGACAGGTCTACCAGTTGTTTCAACATTTTGTTTTGGACTCTCGGGAGGACTGTTATTGGGAGAACTGTTATTGGGAGGACTGTTATGAAGAACATGGTTTTCTGCCAGAACTTCTTTTTCAGTCTTGATGGGAATTTCTAATGTAAAAAGCAGGTAAACAAATTAAAAACAGCCAAAAGGTACACTAACTCTCCCGGCCACAATACTGGTCACCCAGTAGCTTTTATTTTCTTTGTTTTTTTTTTTTTTTGTTTTTTTTTTTTTTTTTTTTTTTTTTTTTTTTTTGTTTTTTTTTTTTTTTGAGACAGTTTCTCTGCGTAGCTTGTTTGTTGTGGAACTCTCTTTGTAGACCAAGCTGGCCTCTAATTCACAGAAATCCTGCTGCCTTTGCCTCCCAAGTACTGGAATATATTTGTATATGCTGCTCAAACTAATCTTTTTTGAAGGAGAGATTACCCTGTAACTTATCTTACAATGAAACCCCTACCCTCACACCAAAACAAACAAAGAAATAAAAAAACAGAAAAAAAAGTCGCCTAGTTGCTTAAACTGCCAAGATTAAGGAGAAAGCTCTCATGTAAGACAGATGGTTGGAGTGACTCAAAAGAGTAGTGAATACCAGGGGACAAGAAATGTGTGGATAAACGTGAGGATGTTCTTAGAAAAAAATTAAAGATAGTGACCATTTAAACAAATAGCAGTGAGGTGGGGTGGATGAGAAAATGTAAGCACATGGCCACACACTTCAAGCTTTATCAATAGACAGCTATCTAGGAATGGCCTGAACACCTGAAATAATAAGAGGAAGAACAAGACCCAACTGTCTGACTCTTAGCCATGCAGGCACTCCTTGCCGTACAGCGTGAACTGACGTTAACCTAAGGTAGATTACAGGTAGAGGATGAATGGAGACACAGCACAAACCCATCAGAAGAAACCTGCACAGCTCTCCCAGTACTATTGCCTGGGGATGATGGACAGCATAAAATGCTAAAGGGCTAAATTTGTGATGAACAAGAAGCAGGGCAGGCTCAGCGTCCCCATCTGTCCACCCAGTACTGGAAAGGACAGGTGGGAAGCTGCTAGTTCCAGCCTGACCTGCAAGGCGAGGGGTTCCCTCACAGCAGTTTTCAAACCTTCATGAAATGGAAAGAAGCGACACTAGGGCCAGCAGCTCAGTGTCTCCATGCCTGAGGACCTGGGGTCAGTCCCTGGGCATGACAGGGTACAAGGGGAGAGCTGAGTTTTACATACTGTCTTCTGTACATATACATGTGTACATATACACACGTACACACAAATATTCATGCACACTTGCAAATGCACAGAATCAAAAAAAAAAAAAGGAATAAATACACAAATCCATCATGCGGAGGTTCTAACCCCCAGGAAAGCAGACAGAAAATAAATGGCTCTCTAGAGGTCGACGACCACCACTAACACCTGTCAGAGAACATTCAACCCAGTGCGCATTCTTGTCAAGTCACTGGCTAATGTTGAGCCATATCACTATATTGAAAAACAACCTAAAAGTATTTAAGTTACATTTTAAACTAAAATAGTAATTAACAGGAAATTGGTAGAAACTGGAGTATTTGAGAACTGAACAGTATTTCTAAATGAGGGCCATTATAAGATAGACACTCCCTCCCATTTTCTGTCACACAAAAGCTACAATCTTTACAATCTAGTCTTCCTGGACACTACTGAGATGACCAATGGCTGGCAGCCCCTAAGGAGCTTCAGGATAGGAGTCTGGGTGGGGGACGTGCTGACTGGAGAGACCAAGTAGGATCTGAGTCCACCCTCCAACTCCCAAGAGGGGAGAGGGCTAACAGCTAAGTTGATGCCTATCATGCCTATGTAATGGGGCTTCCATCAAAACACCAAAGGACAGCGTTCAGTGAATCAGAAAGCTACAGCTGGGAAGCATTCTGCAGGGCAATGAGCCTAGAGAGGTACAGATAGACGCCTCTCCCTGCCTCGCTCTGTGCAGCACTTCACCAGGTGTACATATCGGTATTCTCTGTGATGTTCTTTATCTTACGGAAGCTTCACTTATTGCCAGTCAGTCAGATGCACAGCTAAAAAAAAAACCAAGACTTGTAAGTGGCACCAGGGAAAGGAGGTGGTGGGACCTGAGTCTGTACCCTGCTGGATCTGACACTTCCTCCAGGGAGGCAAGTGTCAGAAATGAATCGAAGGTGTGGACACGGTTAAAGCTGCAGACCCCTTACTTGCTTGTGTAGAGAGACCCTCCCTCACAGTGGCTTAGCAATCTGTTTTGGATGCTGAGTGAGCATACAGAACAGCTTGATTTTTTTTTAATCTTTGGAATATCCCATATTCTAAATTTCCTAAAATTACCAGGTAAATTAGGAAATTATTTAGAATAAAAACGAGAATGTAATGCATCAAGTTTATAGAATTTGGCTAAGGTAACACACAAGGCAAACTGACAACTCTGATGCTAATGTTGAGAGCTTAAGGTATCTGACAGCGCTGCATGAAGGGGAGGAGGTGAGAGTGAAAGCTTATGGACTGGAGAGCATACCACTGAATAAAGAATGTTCAGATAGCTTTACTGTTTTATTCTTTTAAAAAAGGGGAAACAAGTGAAAAAGGATGAAATTCCACACAAACCCTTAAAAAAGGAAACGTATCCCAAAACATACCAAACCCACTACAGCAAGGAAGGCCATGGACCAGTGAATCTGAGCAAAGACGCAAACCTCTAACAAAATGCCAGCAAGTCAAACCCATCAGCACACTAAAAGCATGCTACACCAAAACCAAGGAGACTTTATCCCACAAATACAGGTTCACCCAACACCTGAAAGCCAACTTCACATTACTGTAATAGTGAAGGGGAAAAATATAAATACTGGACAACTCACAAATTCTAAGAAAAACTTCTACCCCCCCTCAAAACTATGACTCTATATATTTACCATCAATCAATATGGTGTGATACTCTCCATACTTAAGTTTTACACAGGACCGAATGTGGAAATTACAGGGCATATATTTCAAGCACAGCCCTGAGTGCCAGATGGCTGCACTCAAATCAACATCACTCGAGAGTCTTCTGGCAAGCAGTTTCCCTCTGCTTTCACGTCCTCACTCATACAACGAAAACACAAGCAGTACCAAGGTTATAAGGTAGTTAGAACTGAGAACAGCACTGCAACAGGGCCTGCTACTGAGTGAGCACTGTGTGAGCATTTGCAATGACCATACGTCAGACGCTTCTTCAATGATGAGGAAAAGAGGAGAGACCTGTACCCATAAAACAGAACAGCTAAGAATCCTGGAAGCGCTCTGCAGAGCTCAGCACAGTGGCCATAGTATCACTCCGTTAGTAACTTAACCTTCAAGTATTGATCACTCAGCCAAGGAACACAAAGGCCAGATGACTCAGAGCTTATACAGTCAATTTTCTGCTAAGGAATAAGGGCATGGAGCCATTTATATTTTTCTCTTTCTTGAGGTTTCTAACATCTTTAGCTAATTGTCATATATTACTGTAATGTTCACCAAATCAAATCAGGTAACTACAGCTATGCTATCTTCTTAAATTAAGAGCACTCACTGGTTTGTAGCATTTCACACCAGTTCTCAGCTTAGGGCTCTAATCACAGCTGAGCCAGTTTGAAGGAGAAAAAAAAAAACCCCAGCTGAAGCGATATGCATAAAGTCAGGAAACACAGCAGAACAAAGCATCTGAAACACTTCTTATTCATAAGTCGAGCAGCCCCAGATCAAGCATAACCTTTCCACTGCTTTGCCTTGCTTGAGGGCCCTCCTTTAACCCATCCAGAAGACAACACTAGACAGTTGGTAGTGACTGGACAACTTGATGAAGCGGAATTCAAACTACATAAAATACTTCTCGATATCTAAGAGTACTAAACAAAGGCATGCTCCTTAAAGCAGGGACCTCTAGTCAAAGTAAATCCCATAAAAAATCTGCTACATACACTTGCTGCTACTCTAAAAGAAGCTATCTGTCCTATTAAGATTGACAGCAAGTGACACACAGATAGGGGCTGCAGGGGATGTGATAGAGGTGGCTTCTTTCCACTAGTAAGTCCCAAACCTCGATTTTTACATAGGTTCCTCACTAACCCTGACGACACATAAAGCAGAGGTGTGAGATTTTCAAAGCCTCTTAGTTTCTTTTCTTCCTTCCAGTTTAAAAACAGTGGCAGCCTCAAATAGAAGACCTAAGTATCCTGAGTATTAAATGTTTCATCTTCAGAGGGAATGAAGGAAACATTAGTCCACCGTGCTTTTATGGGACTCAGTGATCTGTTAATAGTTTCCCTCCTTATCATGTTATAAATACAGCTGATAGGGAGGACATGTAATACGTGTTTAAAGAATAACTTCATTTTCCTATCAGTATATTAGAAACAAGATTAAGAAATAAATACTGTTTTTCTTAAAATTTAAAAAAGGCAACCACCTGTTAAGAAATACTGATAAGGCCTGAGTAGCTTATATTTCAAAGTTCAAGTAGCTTTAACAACTACTTCAATAGCCCATAGCTCATATATAAAAAGCTCCCATGTTACAGATATACAAACACCAAGTTTCTAATCGAAGCTCTGCTCTTCCACAGTTTACATCCTTTACACAGTTTACACAAACACTGGTTATCTCTAACTTCGTCCAGCTGTACCTCTTTCATTATATATGAACACTCGGTCTCTTCTCTTATCCCAGTGGTTCCAACTTTGATCACACACCTTCTCTATAACACACACATGCACCCTCCCACAGTAGGAAAAGCCTAAAGACAATCACCTCGCAGGTCCAGGTTTTGGCAATTACAGAACACTGGTTTATTCACTAAGCACACACTACATTATTGACACAAATCCTGGATTAAAATGACACTGTATTAGATCAATAGCCTATCACAGTTCAAGTATGTGTCCCTAAAAGAGATGCTGGGGCATCACTAACTTCTCAGGTTCATGAAAGGATTCCATTTCTTCAATCCTTTACAACACACAGGTGAGGGCCAGGAGGCTCAGGAGGTGGGCTGCCAGCCACACAAGCCTGAGGACCTGGGCTCTGACCTTCAGGGAAAAGGTGGGTGTGGTGGCATGTGCTTTGGAGCAGGACAGGTGCATTTCCTAAAGCTACTGCCCAGTCAGCCTGGCTGAACTGATGAGCTCCGGGTTCAGTGAGAGACCCTATCTCAAAAAGAAAAGGACAGAGGGATTTTTAGAAAGACACCACAAATGGACCTTTAGCCTCTGCACACACACACACAAATAAAAATATAAAAAACTAAAGCACGTAGGCTAATGCAAGTCACTGAGCATTCCAAGTGAGATAATTTAATAAATGTATGCTATAAATACCACTGACCTACACAGGCTTAAATTTCATTTCATTATTTTCAGAGAACAGGTTTTATGTAGCCCAGGCTGGCCACAAGCTCACTATATATAGCTGAGGATGACCAAAACTTTCTAATCTTCCTGAGTCTTGGGAATGCTCCTCATTTACCAAAGTGGCTAAAACCATGACAAGGGACCTACAACCAGGCTCCTGCGCTGCAGGCTGCTCGTGCGCTGCAGGCTGAGCTGCAGGCTGAGCTGCAGGTTGCTCATGCACGGCAGGCTGCTGCAGCACTGCCCAGCACGAACCAAAGGCAAAGCCAAAGAGCCGCCTCCGCCTTACCTTCTGGTTCACTGTCTGACCCCGAGATATTGCCATAGTTGCTCATCAGTGAACACAAGGCTGGTGTCACTTCCTTGGGCACTACAGTCCTTTGTGGTCTTTGTGGTGTCTCTTCCTTATCAGACTCTGCAACAGAAGGGGAGAGAACAGTGACTCACAGAGGGTGGCCCAGAGCACCTGCTACTGTCAAAAAGAAAGCCGGCGTCTTCTTGTCTGTAAGTGAAATAAGAAAAGTCATCTCTAATGAATCCTTTAACCTTCCCCAAAAAATAATTCTGGGAGGGCTGAAAGCAGTCCTTGTTTTAAATCTTTAAAAGTTGAGAAGTTCTTTACTCCAGGGGAGACAGGGACAAATGTAACTGTCCACAGCCTGGCTGACTTATGCTTTGCAGGTTATGGAATCTGGGCCTTTCCTAAGTTAACTGAATTTCACAGACTCTGCAATTAACTTACAGATAGTGAACAGTCAAAACACCCAGTCAGCATTATTCTGCCACGATCATTAACTCTGAAAACTAGATTTAGGAATAAATATAATGTAGAAACTCTACTTTTAATATTTAAATAAATGTATTTGAGGCATTCTATGATTTAGTCAATGAGTTAGTTGACATGAATCTGCTGAAAACGTCTAAGAACTTAATTCAACGAGACAGCATGAGAATCTGGCACGTACTAGAGAGCCTGCAAAGGTAAAGGGCTTAATGGTAGCCCCGAAAGATGCTTTGCACCCCAGGATACCACCTGTGACATTCATTTTCGTTAGGTTTTTTTTTTTTTTCAAGATTTATTTATTTTATGTATGAGTATAAAGTATGTTGTTGTCTTCAAACACACCAGAAGAGGGCATCAGATCCCACTGCAGATGGTTGTGAGCCACCATGTGGTTGCTGGGAATTGAACTCAGGACCTCTGGAAGAGCAGTCAGTGTTCTTAACTGCTGAGCCATCTCTCCAGCCCTCATTTTTGGTAGTTCTAAATAAAACATTAGCTCTGATCTAAGCAAGCCATAAAAACAAAGCCGGAGTGAAAGGTAATAAGGAACTTGTTATTTAATGAACAAATTCAGTCCATAACCAATAGGAAGTGTTTCAAGACTGAGCATTCAATGCTCATTAAGCCAGTCTAGGAAATCCAAACATGTCACTGGGAAATGCAGGAATGTCGTCATGTGGCCTTACACCTTCACATACGGCACACACGAGGGGTGAAGACAAAACCACCACCGACACTAGCAAATGCTAACTGACATGCTAACAATATTTTAAGGTTCCTCACTGATTTCAGGCCAGATGATCACCTTGTCTTGTATATTAATAAGGAGAAAGAGAACACACAGTTTCTACATGCATATTATGAGCAAACAAAGCAAGTCTACCACATGATATCACTGATTTATTATTTGATTTCTGAGTGACTGATTCATTTCTCCATTTTTATATATAACTGTAGTTAAAATCTTTTATATATAAATGTAGTATAAATGTAGTTTCTTCATTTTTATAAAGTTAAGATTTCCTTCTTTATTATTCCATTCCTTGAAGTGAGTTACCAGTCCATACTAAAGCTTGAGTATCTACTCAAGTAACAAGTAATGAAGAATGTTCAATATATGTTAAAACACAGTGAGTAATAAGTATTTGAAGAACAGGCACCCTGAAGCAATAATTATTTTTAAACAATCATTACTAAGGCATTCTAATGATTATTTTATATTTCTCTCATGTGTGTACTTGTGTCTTGGGCTGGAAATATGGCTCAGTGGTTAAGGACACTGCTGCTCTTGCAGAGAACAGGTTTGGTTCCAAGTACCCACATAAGTAGCATAAGGTAGTCCACAAGTGTTTATAATTCCAGCCACCTTTTTTGGCCATTGTGGGCACTGCACATGTGTACATATGTGCACATGCATGTACATGTACACACACACACACACACACACACACACACACACACACTCACACACACATACTTTTCAAAAAATCTGTTTCTTTCCTTCATATTTATTTATTCAAATACTTATTTAAGCCAGTAGATTCATGGCTGTTTACTTTTGGGGGGGATGGCCATCATTTACCATTAACTCTCACTGGACAACCCAGGCCCTCAGCCTCCGTAGTGTTGGGAACACAGGAATGTGCTGCCATACCTGGTGACCTTTGTATGTTCTAGAGAACTTAATGACACCATGAGCTGCTCTAGGCTAACCTTACGTTTTCTGCCCTGGTTTGTTATTTTTCTAGAAGACTCTAGTTTCAGGGGAAAAGTATTTGAAATTCACAACTTGAGTGTTAAGTGTACTAGGAGGGTCACAAAGCTGACCACCTCCCCAAAAGATAAAGGGTAAAAGCTAATATGCACAAATGACTCTTACTATGTCTCTTACATGTTTAAGAGGCACGTCACAAGTAATAACTCTTGAAAGTATACCAGGCATATGTGTAATTCACGCACTCAGAAGGTGGAGGCAGGAGAACTGGGAAGTTCAAGGCCCTGGACAAGTAACCCTATCTCAAAAGAACAAACTACCTCTTCCTAATCTACAATAACTATCTCAAAAATAAGACACTGAAAGGTTGAGGGTGTTATTCCCAAAGCCTGTGGGGTCTGCCTACCAGTTCTCATCTAAATACTTTAGTACCCAATCTGAAGACTGTCAAAGGCACTACATCAACAGATAAAATAACTCAAGAAAAATAAAACAAAACAAAACCAGCTAAACCCTAGTCTCTGAAATAAAAACACCAGTATAAACAGATTACCAAACAAGATCATGAATCAATTTTCAGAGCACAAAATACTGACTCAAACATTAACAACAATTTAAGTAAAAAAGTTACACATTAACAACACCTTTGAGTAAAAAAGTACCATGTTCTCACTGAACAAAAGAAAAAAGTTGAATTATCATTAGACCAGCAGTCAGTCAATGCCTGCCTGCTTCTCTCTTACTTCTCAGGTTGTTATTAAACACAGAGTTGAAGGGACAAGAAACTTCCATGCTTCTCCTTGACACTCTAGGAAACTGCCACATGTCTGGGTGTCTGCATTCTGTCCTGTTACGTTCAGAGAGGTTCTGTCACACAGGCATGGTTCACTGACTCACTGAGCACACAGAGCAACTCAACCTGCAGCACTCCTCCCCTCCCTGGAAGTCAGTGTAACAGCCTCAGGGCTGCTGGCACCTCAGACTCAGGAAGCGGTTCCCTGACAGCTCGGACAGAGCTCTTTAAAATGCCCACTTTCTTTTTTCAACTGTAGTGCTAGGCTAGCAAAGTGTAGGACGTCACAGCCCCTCTTCCTTTAACGATAATCCATTTTATGTGTATGCATGAGTACTTTGTTTGAATGTATGTATGTATGCATGCATGCATGCCACATGTATGATTGGGTATCCAAAATTGTGAGCCATCTTGTGGGTACTTGAAAACAAACTTAGGTCCCCTGCAAGAGTAGCAACTGCTCTTATGCATGCTAAGCCACTGCTCCAGCCTCCCATAATTCCCTTTTGAAATGTATGAAAACTCTTCCTTGAACATGTTGTCATTATTTCAGCTTGCAGCTTCCTTCCAGGCATGGTGCTCACCCTCCTACCTGACACTGCCTCTAGGCCCAGGATTTATAAGTTGAAAAAAGTGCAGCTCAGAAGTAGATTACCCACCTATCCACACTTAAGGCCCTGAGTTGGTTGCAGCTGGTGGGAAAAAAGCATTATTCTTAAAAAAAAAAAATTCACGCAGATAGTACCTCGAATGAGACCTTTGCTTTACACTCTCAGATTCTAAAAAAGAAAAATTTTTTTTTTTTTTTTTTTGGTTTTTCGAGACAGGGCTTCTCTGTGTAGTCCTGGCTGTCTTGGAACTCACTCTGTAGACCAGGCTGGCCTCGAACTCAGAAATCCGCCTGCTTCTGCCTCCCAAGTGCTGGGATTAAAGGTGTGTGCCACCACCGCCCGGCCTAAGAAATTTAAGGATGAGCACTGCATTAGTTCCTTTTCTGTTGCTGTAATAAAACACCATGGCCAAAGCAATATAGGAAAGAAAGCATTGAATTGGGCTCACAGATGGTTAGAGTCCATGATGGTGGAATGAAGGCATGGCTGCAGAAAAAAAACGCTAAGAGCTCACATGTCAAATCACAAGTGAGTGGCAGAAAGAACTGGGGGTTGGGGAGGGGAGGAGAAAGAGTTTGAAACCTCAAAGCCTATCCCCAATGGCACACCTTCTCTAACAAGGCCATGCCCCTTAATCCTTCTCAAATGGTCCCATCAACTGGGGACCAATTATTCAAACATAGGAGCCTCAGGGGGCCATTCTCATTCAAACCACCACCCACCTGCATTAATGGTTCTTATGACTTTAACAGTACCTTTTACACAACAAAGTCAACTTAAGCTATTATGCCAGCAGCAGACTGCTGTCCCAGTGAGGCAGAGCCCAGGAGAGGACACATCCTGAGGACTCCATGCTGTTGTAGAAATTCACTCTGCTTGCTGCCCTCACTCACATCACATCTCTCTTACTTACTCACTAGGCAGTATTATTGGCACTCACAGTAATAGTGCTTGATCTTTATCAAGCATTGCTGCTGGAGCAGGGTAATAATTCAATAACCACCCTAAGAAAGAACTTAGAAATGTAGATTAGTGATGACCTTAGAAAGAATCTGGAGAAGCAGACTGTTAGGAAGGTTCAATAACTAAATGCTTTGTTAGTGGCTCTGACGTAGAAAATCTTAAGAAGTAACATGAAGTTCAGAAAGACACATTCTTAATAGTTAAGCTAGGGGTTTCTTAAGGTCTGAGAACAAGAACAATGGCAGCCGGACCAGCACCAGCTGACATGCCTTTCTTACTAAAGCTGGGCTGGTCATCAAGATGATGACTAATTTCTGGTACTACTTTTACCCTCAGCTTCCTGATATGATCTAATAAAAATTAGTGATGAGTAGATACCCATTCTGAGGATTCATATAGAAATGACTTTTTATATAGAAGTTTAGAATTGTGATTCTCTTCAGATTTATAAGATTATTTTTTAAGATAAATAATAATTGATCCTTTCTTTGTAACCACAAATTACCTCCCTTCCAGTTAAGAAAAACTGGTTGAGAAAATTACTTTGCTTGTTTAAATTTTGTTAATCTATAACAAGTTGCTTAGTTACAAATGTATGTGGGTTCTTGAGGATGGTTTTTCACTTGTAATGCATAAAATGTTTATTCACGTGAGGGTGTTGGGGGAACATGCTTTTTCTTACATTTACTCATTGTGATCGCTCACTAGAAGAAAAATAGAATGCGATCACATTGTGATTGCTATAGTGCTTCAGGGATTTGCTGGGCGTATAAGCTGGGGAGAAAAAATAAGGTTGTTGGAGCCTGCTCACTGGAGTTTGCTCATCCACCAAATGTTTGTATGCGTACATATGTATGTAACATGGTTGGAGCCAGCTCATTGGAGCTTTGTCTCATCCACCCAGTGTGTGAATGTATGAGAGTGTGTGTGTGTGTGTGTGTGTGTGTGTGTGTGTGTGTGTGTGTGATTATTTCCCCCTTTTCTTTTTCTTTCTTTCTTTTCACCAGTCTTTTGCAGCTCCCAGGGAATTTTTCCACTGGGCACCCAGAGGTCATTTCAAACAGCCCCAGCCAATTGTCAACACTACACCCTGCCTCAGTTTACCCTGGATGTCAGTCAAAGATGATCTTTAACAACCTCCACTCCTGCTGTCATGGACCCCTCCTTCTGGAACGGTAAGCACAAAATAAATCCTTCCTTCTTTAAGTTGCCTTGGCCATGATGCTTTACCACAGCAACAGAAACATAATTAATACACTAGTGAATACCAAAAAGAGAATAACGTAAGAACAAACCCCAAGTAGCCCAGTAAGCAGAACAGACAAGGAAATCAGATAGCACAGAGTCAACATACTCAAAGATGATACAGCTGGAGACTCCAGTGACTGAAAGGATGCCTCCACCTAGTTCAGAGCAGCTACTGAGAGCACACACAGCAATAAGCACAAAAAAAAAAAGGGCAGCGATTCCTCAGGCATGACCTGAGACTACTACCTCATTTAAACCTGAGTGCTGAGATCCAGAATAAGTTCCCATTCGGAAAGAGTGAAAACTGAGCAAAGTGGGAGGCTGATACTTTGACTTTTTTCTTGTGTTCTTTTTTTTTTTTTTTTTTTTTGGAGACAGGGTCTCACTGGGTAGTTCTGATTGGCCAGGAACTCTCTATGTAGACTAGGCTAGCCACGACCCAGTTGCCTCTGCATCCGTGTCAGGATTAAAGGTGTGTACTCCATGCCAATGAGGACTTTGCTCTTAGAGCAAAGTGTGTTAGTGTCAGCTGCCATGAGATGCAATGGATTGTGCATCTCAGTGTCAGCACCACTGACAACTAAAAAAACTAGATTCTAAAGCTGCACTGCTGTCCAAGGGTAAGGGAAACTGCTTCCAAACAGGTGGACAGCCCAGCCACAGTAGCAGACACACTCAAATGCTGATGCAGGAGGATTATAACTCCAAAGTTTGAAGCTATTTTGGGCTACACAGCAAGAACCTGCCTTAAAAAATTTCTGCCTTTTCTTGGTCTTATCAAAGATAAGAAAGAATTTTTGTTTTATTTTTATTTGGAGTGGGTCTTTTTACACGCCACACAAGCGCTCCTCCACTGAACTACAGGAACAGCCAGAGAGGCTCTGTCTAAAGACTCTCCCTCTCCCTTCCCCATCTTCAGCGTCTATACTCACAACACTTTTCAGACGAGCTCAGACCTTCCATTTAGAGTACACGTACAGTACTAGTGCTAAAGTAGGAGTCAGACCCTTCGGGGTCAAGGTCTGGCTCTGCAGCAGCTAACAGTGTGAGTAAAGTGACCTGCTGGTCTCTGTGGTCTTGTCCCTATGGAAGTCAGAATACCACCTGCATTTTCCTTCTACAGGAGAGGCGACACATACCAAGCACGTGGAGTATGGCAAGTACTTTATTCAGTAACTATTAGTTGTTTTTGTTACCATTCTTCCTAATCTTATCCACTGTACTTAAGTCACTTAAGTCAACAGTCCACTGTGCCGAGACCCCTCCCTATCCAATCTACCCCCCACCCATGCACACACGTGTGCATTTATGTTATCTCCTGCCCAGCTTACCGGAGTCACTGTGGATCAGAGCACCCAGAGGGTCTGCAGTGTCCTTGGATGGAAGGTCAGGCTTCGAGTCTCCAGCATGACTGCCTGGTCCAGTGACTGCTCTCTGCCTCACCCCACCGTTTCTCCATTTCTGATGTTGACCAGGACCCCTGATCTTTGCCATCTGTGAATGTCTGGACATGCCCTTCATTTTGCTGGAGTAAGAAAAAAATGGAGCAAAAGAAACATGGATGTTAAATCGACAACTTAGACTCTAAGACATTAAAGAGACCAAAGTAAAAGAAAGACCCAAAGACTAAAGGTTCACACTCCACAACAGAAGTCTAATCATTTATAGCTACAAGTATCCATGAGTATTTCGAGCCCTGAGACAGGGCTCTGTTGTGTCACCACTGGCAGATCATCTCGCTCATGGCATTCTCAGAAGTCTTAAGAGTTTATAAAACACACCCAATCTTATTCACTTTTAAGGGCTTTAAGATTTGCAAAGATTTACAAGTATGTCACCTTCAGCAGAACCTTTCTTCAGGAAACACTCAAGTAAGTCCTATGTGCAGAAGGAAAATGATGTCTGATAGATCTATATAACGAAGAAGACCTAAAGAGTAAGCATCTAGGGATCATAGCCACTAGCCACCCACTCCTCAACTATGTCTGAGCTGCGTCACAACCAGCAGATTTGCCTGACACCATCCTGACCCAAATGCCAGTGACAAGTACTTCCTGTTGTATCTTTTTGAAAAGGACATCATTAAAAGCACAAAGGCAAGAAAAATTTAAAAGTACATCCCTATTGTATACAAGCCACTTCAAGCCATTATGTATACAACCAAATATGTAACTCCTGAAAATCAAGGACAGCAAACCCTTTGAGGCTGGAGAAGAGGCTTAGTGGTTAAGAGCACATTATTCCCTTTCAGAACTGGAGTTCAGTTCCCAGGATCAACACTGGGTGGTTCACAACTGCCCACAACTCTAACTCCTGAGGTCTCACACCCCCTTACAGCCTCTATAGGCATTGCAATTATGCATACAGCTCAGAAAACCCACCATATAATTAGGAAAAAAAAAATAATTAAAACCAGTCAAACACCTGAAGTGGCATTTCACCAAAAGACTAAGTACATAAGATGATTGATACTGTTAGTAACATTGCCAAGCACTGAAAGATAGAAAGATCATATGAAATGAGCAGAAGTCTAAATGAATTCAACCACTTCACACACTATTAAAGCTGATCATATAGATAACCTACAACACACTATCTGTCACATGAAAAATAAAAATAAACATTAATGTCCATAAAAGACATGTATAAGAGTTTGTTGGAACCTGAATCTCAACAACCTAAACTGAAAACAAGCTATCATCTAGAGAGATACCTGTGAATTTTCACAGCTGAGTGATATGTAATATGTAATGAATTTACAACTGTATGTAGCATGCATGTATCTCAAAATTCACATTTATTCAAGAATGTATATAGTGTATGATTTCATTTGCATAATTGTAAGAACAGGAGTAGTTTATGATAATTAAAAACCAAAACAGAGTTAATGTTTATGGGGAAACACTGAACAGGACAGGGCTTAAGGGAGCTTGGTGAACAAAGACATTCTATATGTGGGGTCTATGTGGGAGGTATATGGATGTGTATAGTGTGTGTGCGAGTGTGTGTGTGTGACAGAGAGAGAGAGAGAGAGAGACAGAGAGAGAGAGAGAGAGAGAGAGAGAGAGAGAATTCATCAAGTGGTGCATTTAGGATTTGTATATTTAAATTATAAGGCCAATAAAATAAAATGGAAAAATTTTGAACAAGAAAGTGAGAGTGGAGGGAAGGGAGACCTCACGGTTTACTGACAGGAGAACATGACTGGCTGTATGACAAATCTACTTTTTATTAATAAGCAACTGGCTAACGGCTTGAATGACAACAGGGAATTGACTGAGACAGTCCCGTGGGACATCCTTGATTACACACACTTCCTACACATCCAAGTAAGAGTTTGCTGTGTAAAGAAGCACAGGGCAGTGTGCCCACGGTAGACAGTCCCATCATCCCTGTGCTGACTCGCAAGGCAACACTGGGGGGGCGGGGAGAGGGAGGACTGTTCAAACCCTATCACCTGTGTAGAGGGTAACAGTATTTAAGATAAACACTCGTTAAAGCAAAAGTTACAGAGCAGGATTTCAGCACGGGAGCACGGGGATGTGAAGAAGCTGGTGTGCTCCCTTGCTTCCCTGTAAGCACACAGCGTGCTTAAAGGAGCACGGAGGATGCACACGGACAGCGTCACTGAACTCACCCGTACTGCGTGGTTGTGAACACTTCTCCTCTCTTTTCCTTTTCCAGTTGTAACTTTTTCTTCCTTTCAATATTGGCCAGAGTTGGGTAGTTTCTAGGGGAAAAAATGTAAAAATGTATCACAAACTTCCAATTACTTGCAAAACTGAAGGGAGAAAATGCAGTTCATGCATCTGTGTCTCAGCTGTCCACACAATTCTGCACCCAGGTAAGGAGTGTGTGCTAGAATTTCAACTGCCTAACTCATGTAGCACGCGAACTGCTCTAATGTCTCTGCTTAGCATGCACCCACACAGAGAAACAACCTGCCTAGCCAATTACTTTTGCAGATACATGCACACACAAACGTCACCAACATAAGAGACAGTTCTCAAGCAACAGTCTATTGAGGATAGAAAAAAGCCTAAGAGGTGTACCGAGACAAAATAGAGTTAAGCACCCAGGAGAGTACACTTTTCTTCTGGGTGGGGTGAGATGAGAAAACAAAATCCACAAAGAAAGGGACATGAAACTAACTGGTCCGAAACAGTGTCAACAGAGAGCACTCAGGTGGAAGCTTTGGAGTTTGTTCTAAGTAAGCCAAGTAATACAAACAATTCAAGATCACAGAGAGAGTAGCTACCACTACCGGAGAATTATTGTATATGAAACATAAACTAACTACAGGCAACTCAGTTACCAAAGGAGGCTCAACCCACAATTTTGTACTCAATCCAACAGGTGACAACAAACCACAGAAAAGTTCTAAAGAGCTGGGGAGGTGGCTGAGTGGTTAAGAGCACTGACTGGTCTTCAAAGACCCAGGTTCAATTCCCAACACCTACCTAGTGGCTCACAACAACTTCTATAACTCCATTTTCAGGGAACTCAACACCCTCTTCTGACCTCCCTGGGTAACAGGCACACACATGGTGCAGAGACATACATGCAAACAAAACCATTCATACACATGAAATAAACCATTTTGCTGGACATAGTGGCACACACCTTTAACCCCACCACTCAGGAGGCCGAGGCAGACAGATCTCGGATTTTGAGGCCAGCTTGGTCTACTACACAGCGAGTTCCAAGACATCTGGGGATATAGACAGAGACCCTGTCTTCAAAAAAAAGAAAAAGAGGGGGGAAGAATTCTAGGCATGCACTCTATCAGTGAGAGTAAAGAAATCCATTTCTTGGCACAGGATGTATGAAGATGACAGCCCTAAAACTGGACAATGAGAGACACAAATCTGCATGGGATAGGAGACATGAAGGAGGGAATACAGCTCTCACCACTCAGGCTGGTGATCGTTAGAAACACCAACTAAAGTCCTGCCACTTCTTCCTTGCCTTCTTTTAAACATCATCTAGACTGGGGATGTAGCTCAGAGGAAGAATGCTTACATGCACATGCCCTGGCTCTGACGTAAGTAGCACTAAACTAACATACTCATCTTCATTACTAGCTCGTGGAGGGAGCACTCACAGTGACAACTATGAGTCAGTCTTCCCGTAGTCTGGAGAGAAGACTGGAAATGGCTTTGGAGAGTGGTGAGCGAACGGGGAAAGGCAGTGAATGTCAGTAAGGCCAGTGCCGAGCATGTACCCAGCCATAAGTAGCAGCCTCCATACAGAAGAGACGATGACTGCACGGGCTACAATTAAGCACAACAGGCAAAGAGCAAGGTCGGACAAGATGAGACCCTGACAGCAGTCACCAGCAGACAGACACTCATGAAAAGCAAGCATGACCTAAAGCTTCACAAAGTGGATGAGTATGACCTCTTCCCGACACTCGTCAGCTTGGTGGAAAAGCAATGCTAAGGAAAAATAAACTTTGGAGGGGCTCAGAAGAAACTCCAAGATGATTAGGAGGGAGGAAAGTAAAGTCTCTGTAGGAGACAGAGGAACTGTGGCAGTGGAGCTGGCCCTGGCTACTTTGTGGGCTCTTGGTATTTTTTAAAGAAACCAAATTCCCAGTATTGTCACCGAATGGCAGCCTGTAAAAGATGAGAGGTACTAAGAGAACAGCCTTTAGGGAAGATGGGCACAGCTGTTCCTCATCTGCAGACAGGAAATGGAGAAGCCAGAGGGGAAGAAGTGTGTGCTGATGCCCACAGGCCCTGTGGTGGCTGGGCACTAAGCTCAGAGCTACTCAATGCCCTCCATGCAAAGGGTGCAGTTTAGCGTCCTACAGCACATGTGAAAACATACAAATGTTACTGGGGGAAACAATCAGTCATGTCTTAGTGTATGCAGCTCTGTGCATGTGTGACTTAGTGCAGTGTCTCCTGCTGTAGGACAGCACTGTGAAAGGTGAGGCTTTCAATGCCCTCCTCTGTTTTCTTTAACCCTGTAATCACACTTTCTCCCTGTCCTTGTTTTCCTCACTATCCCAAGTGGATTTGCCCTGACACCATCCCTCCTTCCTGTCTCCTGTCCTTGTGCTCCTTGCCTCTGACATGGCTCTGCCTATCCTAGGTCTCCGGTGATGTCCTTATGGAATGAAGCCCACTACTGGGTGAAACTGTGCCAACCGCTTCCTCTGCACAGTGAGCCAATGTTTTCCTTGCTGCCCTTTACTGATTTTTTCTCCTAGGCCTATTCTATATCGAACATAATTCCTCTTTTCTCTCAATACAAAACTGCTCTAACACAAGCTGATGCCACTGTATTTTAATTTCAAAGTCTTTCTGAATGTCAGAAACATATAACATTATTAAGAGGCAGACAGGGAACTCAAGTCTGAGCTGGGAACAGCAGAGCTGGGCAATGACAGAAAGAGAATAGCTCCACCTAGTGGTCATCTGCCCTGGGAGACAGAGTCTTCTTTATACACTGCCTCACAGCTCAGAAATTAACAATCGCCTTTCCCACCCCCCCTAACTTGGAGGAAGCTTCAGTTTTTAAATACAGTGGGCTCTCCAACTTTGGTTAGTCTGAAAAATAAAGATGAAGGGATATAATTTTTCTTCCAGCTTTAAATCCTGAGCCCAGGGTCTCTTTCATAAGTTTTCTAGCAGAATGGCTACACAGACGTTAACACTCTAGAGTGTCAAAACACACACTGGCTTCCTTCAGAAGAACAGCTTTCACAACAGTAACCTTCCAAATAAAAAGCATTTTGTTGTACCAATGTGGAATTCACTCCTTTTAGGGCACATTCTTCAAAAACTGAGAGTGAAGCAATGTAAAATAAACACTTGTATGAGGAATCTGCATGTGACACATTATGTTATATGCATATACACAATGAGAATTTAAAGATAAAATAAACTGGGGCTGGAGAGATGGCACAGCTGCTGCTGACTGCTCTTCCAGAAGACCCAGGTTTAATTCCCAGCATTCACCTAGTGGCTCACAACCTACTGTAACTCCAGTTCCAAGGGTTCCAACGTCCTCCTCTGGTCTCTTTGGGCACTAGGGATGCAAGTGACAACAACATGCATGCAGACAAACCACCCAGACACACATAAAATAAATCTAAAAATCTTTCAGTTCTTTAAAAATACATATTAAAAAATATGGATAAACTAAATGGAGAATAAATACCTAGAAATATAATTTAATATTAGAGTGCATGTCTTATAAATTTATAAATAAAGAAGGTATTTCCCACATCCTTTCCTTCCTGCCACCCACCCCACTGTCCCTTTCTAAAAAGGCCTTGCCTTATCTGTTTACAGGGACAGCAGCACAAGGGCACACACTCCGCCCCAGGCTCCTGGACACCACAACTACAGACATACAGCCCTCACCCCGATTTCTATCCTGCTAACGAGTATGTCACCAACACTTCTGAGTATGTGAAGGGACACAAAAGAACCTCAGAAAAATTAAAAGGTGCCAGAGATACTTCTAGAACACTTAACATCACAGGTACAAAACAATGTCACCGCAAGCCACCCCCTGTGTGTCCTCTCCGGCACTTCTCAGCTCACAGTTCCTAGTTCCACTTCACCACTCACCATCCTGCACCAATTCCTCTTCCAGCACATCTGATGATGGCCACTGAATACTCGCAATCTACTCTGAAAACCAGAACCAGAGACACCTGTTCTACGTAAGGAACATCACCAGAAAGCACGGAAAACCTTGTTCCAGCCCTCCTTTATTCAAGAGTAGGGGCTGCCTATGAATTTCACTCATAGCTTTGAAACACAATCAACTTAAAATTGTGTCACCATGCACAGTAAAACAGCTGCACATTCTCCCTGTTGGCAATTTTGTTTGGGGGACATTCCAAGTCCACTCCCACTAAGGCAATCTACTTGTAGCTAATGAGGTCTGCATGGAAACCGAGTTAAGGCTGAAGCACACCTAGTGCTTTCCTGTGAGAAGCTAACACTAGGCTATGTTCCTTTGTTATCTGTTTATCGTGCAGGAGTAATATGAGAACAGATATGACCCTTGTCAGGCAAAACCAGAACAAGGCACTGACGAGCAGCAACAGTGCCTTGAACTTGTTCTACACTAGGAAGGATGGGCCACTCTCAAGTAAGACACGGAGGCAACTACTGCTCTCTCTGCTGTCTGGAGTACATGGTTAACTGATGCAGACCCTTTCGAGCAAACTCTTCCCCGTGAATGCTTCCCCTGGCCAACCAGCACAGCTTGAGTTCAAACCTCTCTCCAATAAGGTTTGTCAGTTTCCTTTGCAGTGAAGTATATACACTCACTAGATGACCACCTAACACCACTTCCGGGTACTTATCCAATGCAAATACAAGGGACGTGCAAAGCAAGGGATGTCTATATTCAAAGCACAAACTCACACATGAATGTTTATGGAGGCTTTATCAATGCCAAATACTTGAATCCACTCTCAAGTGGGAGATGAAGAAACCACTGTGATTGATATAGCCATACAATGGAACAGAAAAATACTCCAAAATGAGAATGAACTAGTACTACATCCAACGTGCATGACTTCTGAACCTCAAAAGTCTACATGTTGTATGATGTCATTTATGTGATTTAACAGAACAGATCAGCGACTGCTAAATGGTAGGAGAAGGCATGATTTAACTGGACAAGGCAAGATAGGGCACCATCTATGTCTACTTATGATAGTGTCCATATAACAGTGTTTAAAAAGGGAACTACTTGCTATGTGTATTATACCCTTGGCAGAGAGTGTAAGGCAGGTAGGTGGCTTCTCACAGCAAGCCCTCCCAAACAAATTGATGGTGCTCCAAAGCCTCCTCTTGACTAATTAAAGAACCCTTTGGCTAAGCAGTATTATCCTCACAGTAATACCGTTAGTATTTCAATTGCACATGGCTTTCTAGGTATCTCATATATTTATTTTTTTTACTATTTCCCATTAGAATAAAAGTTTCTGGCTTTGGAGATCTTAGTTATAAACAGCAGAATGTTTAACTTCTCAACTACAAAATACCTGCTTATGAGAAGGCTCAGCTGATAACTATCTGTGGCCAGGTCTCATGACCTGAGCTCAATTCCTGGAACATACATGGTGGAAAAATAGAACCAACTTCTAAGGTGCCCTCTGACCTGGATCTACACACACTTGCCTTGGCATGCCCACACCCACATACAGACACACAAATAAATAAATAAAAATGTACAATAAGTTAAAAAATGTTTACCTCTAACATTCAAGATAAATATTACCAAGAAACTGGTAAAAGACACAGTTTCCATTACACACAGTCTAAAATTTCCTGTTAGCCCCTGAAAATCACTGGTTCCACCAGATTTGTTTTTCCTTGAATCACTTGCTGTATGGTCCACAAGGGGGCAAAGTTCACCTCCATGGAGAGAAAAGCCACTTAAGAATGCAGGTTTTTAAACAGACTGTCTTGGTAATGAGAATCTCATTAAAAACCACAGCAGTGAGCCAACTGGATGTCTCAGAGGATAAAAGCACTTGCCAAGACTGACAATCTGAATTCTATCCCAGGAACCCACATAGTAGCGTGGTAGGAGAGAATGAACTCTAACTCTCTCTCTCTCTCTCTCTCTCTCTCTCTCTCTCTCTCTCTCTCTTTTTTCTCTCCCTCTCTCTCTCTCTTCTCTGTAGCATGGCAGGAGAGAACTGTCTGTCTGTCTCTCTCTCTCACTCTCTCTCTCTCACACACACACACCCTTTTTAAAAAGAACAAAATCGTAGAAGTTTAAAAGTCAGATACATTATTGATTTCGAACCACAACTATGAATCAGTGCAACACATGTGACTTCTCTAAACTGAAGGCGCTGCTCAAAACGTGACTCACAAATCTAAGACTGTAAGGCTCTCTAAGTACTTTCTTCTTGTGTACCAAAAAAACTGTATCTGTAGTAAAAATAATTTCAAAGCTGGGTGATGGTGGCACATGCCTTTAATCCCAGCACTTAGATGGCAGAGGCAGGCAGATCTCTGAATTGGAGGCTAGCCTGGTCTACAGAGTGAGTTCCAGGACAACCAAGGATATATAGAAAAATCCTGTCTCCAAAGATTAAGACAGACAGACAGACAGACAGACAGGCAATTTCAAGCCCTATTTACATATATCACATGCACCACTTCTACCTATGGCACTGGGTGACATAAACAACCATGAAAAAGATGACCTTACTGGTCCAATAATTAACTTATGCAAGAACACAAAATGCAGAATAGCTCTCCAAAATGGGACAATACTGGACATGGCACAGAATTTAAAGATGGCCAAAGGCTTTCCTGTAAAGACCCAAAAGAGGCAGGAATCTGGTGGCTGAGCCAGTGCGCAGGACTTCAGGGATGGAGAAGGCCCACTTCTGAGACAGAAGCAGCATCATGACAAAGCAAGCGAGGAGTCCAGCCCTGCCTGGTGACATAAGCTTCTGATCCCAATACCTGGGAAACTGAGGCAGGAGGGTTGTCATAAGTTAGAGACTAGTCTAGTCTACATAGTGAGTTCCAGTAGCCAGGGTTATTTAGTAAGAGTCTGTCTTAAAATAGAAAAACAGAAAGAAAAAACTGCAACAAAAAAAAAAAACCCCACAAAGTTGTCAAAGGGTCTAAAAGGCCATATGACATAGACAGAAAGTCTACCCAAACCAAAAGCTCTGAAATAATGTAGAGTATCGGTATTCTAAGAGTTTCAACACTTTAGCTAAGAGAAAATGAGTTTGGCAAATGTCTCAATTGTACAACAGGTCACCTGTATAACAGAGTAACAACCACAGAATAAACATCTCATTTTCTACCACAGGAGAACCAAGAAAACACTGAGATTCTCACTAGTCAAGTCAGTCCCTCAAGTGAGCAAGCACTGCCTGATCACCTGCAGAGTACATCACAATTGTGTGGCTTCTAAAGAGAACTTAGAGAGCCCCCAGGGCTGAGATTCTGCCAGGTGAAGGAAGAACAGAACAATGGGGCGCAGGTGTAGATGAGGCTTTCTCAAACTCTAAGACTAGCTTCACGTCAGGTGCAGGGGAGGACCTGACATGACCTCCTAGCTACTCTGAAGGCTGAAGAAAAAGGGTCAGGACGGCAAACAACCTGGACTACTCTCTGAAGTAACACAGCCTGAGCACTGTAACCAGTCCCAGTTTTAAAAGTAATGAGACATGGAGATTAAGAGCACTGGCTGCTCTTTCAGAGGACACAGGTCCCAGCAAATACATGGTGGCTCACAACCATTGCTAACTCCAGTTCCAGGGGATCCAATGCCATGTTCTGGCCTCCTCAGACACCAAGCACACATGTGGTGCAGACATACATACCAGCAAAACAGTCAGACACGTAAAATAATAATTAAAAAACATTTTCTAAAAACGAAAACAGCTAGGGACTGTGGCATGGTGGCAGAATGTCTGTCTAGTTAGAGCAAGGCCTTAAGTGCAATCCCAACGCTACAAAATAAAACCGTTCAAAGTGATGATCCGTTGTATCTCTGCCTCCCCTTCCTTTACTTCTAGAAAACAGTACTGTGGTGGCTTGACTGACTCATGCATGTAAACACTTGGTCTAATTGTGGCACTGTTTGAAGACGCTGACTTTGGGGGTGATAGCCTCGCCCCACTTCTAGCTCACATTGTTTCCTGGTTTACCAGCACACTGTGACCAGGCAGCTTCCTGCTGCAGTTGCCTGCTGCCTGCCACACCATTTCTGCCATTATAGACTCCAGCTCTCTGGAACCATAAACCAAACTAAACTTTCTTCCCTAAGTTGCGTGTGGGTATTCTATCAAAGCAACAGAAAACAAACTAACACAATTAACTGATTCTCAAAGTGCACCATCAATCTAACCCCAATCTCTGTTACGGGATCAAAATGGAGTTTCAGGAAGATTCTTCCCAAGTACACTGTAGCCAGACATCAACTATGCCATCTCTGCTAATATAATGTAAGGCCACAAGTTATACAGTACGACTCACATCTCTTAACATTAATTACAGAAATGAGTTCCTGCACTTTCTACAGGTAAGCATGTGTACATCTTGATCACTGCTGTACTCATTCTGCATAGCAGAGGCTATCATTCAGCTATGTGGTCAAACAAAGAAACCAACATAGCACTGCACTGTGCACTTTAAGTATTAGAAGCCCATTATCTCCCCAGCCAATGAACATTTAGCTGGCGGCATGGACTCTCTTCATAGTCCCTAGTCTCTTTGTAGTATATCTGTTATTTAAATGGAAAGTTCTATAACTCTCTCCAAACTACATTCAATAGCCTCATACCATTTAACTTACAGTTCTCTTTCTTAGTATCGGCATTATAAAGTAATTCAATGAACTTCACTATCTAATAAAGATGTTCATTTTTAAACCATCAACTAACACTACTCTCAGTCACAATGCATCACTATTGAAGAACACAATGAAGCCCAGTCACTTTCAGTGGAAAGTCCACAGTGTTATAAAGACCACACTTCTCTTTTCATATTCATTATGGCAGCCTGGCCATTATGTTGCAACACCCAGTCTTGCCCCAGTAAAATTAAGTATTTATTGGTTCACAATTCTATACTCACTTTCGTCGTTCTTCCCTCCACCTCGCAATCTCATCTGGAGTGTCTAACTTGATCTTCTTCATACCAGGAGCATGCATCTAGGGGCAGAAAGCCTGCTGAACATCAGGAAGCCTGCTGTAGGATCTTAACTAACTGTGACATTGCATTCAGCATTCAACTTACAAGCAGAACATACCATAAGCTAGCCATCATTCATTCATGTTCTCTCGTTCTCTCTCTTTCTCTCTCTCTAACTTATCTTTAAGGAAAAGCACCATTTCTTGTGTAGCTACAACAGTGCTATCAATGGGGGAGAGCACCTTAATTTTTATTACACAGATGCATAACCCATTTAATTGGCATTAAGTACCCAAGTGACCAACTTACCAAAAAAAAAAAAAAAAAAAAAACTGAAGGTGACAGCTGAAGCAATTAGTAGGCTTGATCATTTTTCTCAAGCTTTTTCTTTTAATGTATGTGCATGTGCGTGTATTATGTGCATGCCCTCAAGACACCAGGACACTGTATCCCCAAAGCAGGATCCTATACAGGCAGTTGTCTACTGTCCAATGTGGGTGACAGGAAATGAACGTGAGTCTTCTGAAAGGCAGCACACACTCTTCACTGCTGCGCCATCTTGCTAGCATCCATAGACAAGATCATTTTTAGAACCATGGTATGGGAAAACCAGCACACAACTTTGAAGTGCAAGAATCAGTTCTGAGCAGGCAAGTTATTCTTTCTAATTTTGTTAGGAGGAGCTAATATTTATCTATTTTGCATGGGTTGAGACTAAAATAGCGTAAGTCTATGAAACTTCCTTACAAAGTACAAAGCCCTGCATGAATATTACTAGCATACTCAGAGAACACATTTTAAAAGGGCGAAAAAGGCCGTAAGAACTTACATTTCTCCAATGGAACTGAACAATCTTCTCATGTGCACTAAAAGAGCAATCTACTTCAGGGCACTGAAAGTTTAACAACAAAAGGACAATTTAATGATGCACACCACCAGGGGTCTCCAGACGCCGGTGTCTAGCCCATTCCTTCATTATTAGGCCATAGGAGCCAAGGATCACTCTGAAACAGAGCTGCATTAGAAAGGACTGGCATCCTCCATGAGCAGCACAGCCACCCGTCTCACTTCCTCCTATCTGAGTGAAACTATAATGTTCCTAATTCCCAACAGTGACAGGCATTCCTAAATATGAATATATCCCAAACAAGAAATCCCTTTGAAAAACAAAAACAAAACCTTTACAAGCATTCTAAATGGCTTAACATTTTAAAAACCATTTAGTATCTGGACTATATTTAGAGGACACAAGGTACAGCTGCAGGTCAAGACAGCTACAGAGGGCGGGAGCTCAGAGGCTCCCAGGGTGGCTGCACTGGAGGAACGGCCCTCTTCCCTCCCATGCTGACATGGAGGGGCACATATGCAAATGCTGCCATAGTTCCTCCTCTCCATGAAACAGTGGGCTCCCCACCCCAAACCCCAAATCCCAAGTACTGTCCCTACGTGTCAAGTCATCAAACATTTCTTTCTATAAAAACTAACTTATGAGGAAAGTAAGTTTGGCGCTTTTACCAAAAATACAAATTAAGGCCATTCCTGTATCAGTTCAGAAAAACCTACTTTTGTATGTTCAGATATGTGTATGTCATACTTTTCTTGATTTTTAAAGCCACGATCACAGGTATCACAGAAAAAGAGGAAAACCGGTTCCTTTCTTTTCTGCAAAGCAAAAGAAGCAGTAAGGCCGTGGTGGGAAATCTCTGGTTAGCCAAACACAATTATTTTAAGAATACATATTGGATTTGTTCTAAAGCATATCCCTGGGGTGGCGAGCCTACCTTTATTTGTTTTATCAATATAGCAAAAGTCAAGCACAATAAGCAAAACTGAAATCTAAGAAGTGCTAATGCAAACAATAAATAGATTTCAAGTTGGAGACATAATGAAGATTTGACACAACACAAGCATCTCACAGAGGTTACTACTATACTGGAAACCCACATAGAAAATAATCTCCATTTTTTAATGTTATGCTACTGTTAACATCAAATGGATTGTTAATTGATAAACTGTACTGGTGTAGTACTAATAGTACGAGTTACATAGTTTTCACTGTAAGAGGACACTAATTTCATGTTCTAGACACTAGTCAACTTACTCTAAGCTAATTGTGTGACTTAAACAATGAAGGACACCTGGCCTGTAAGTTAGGTTCAGGATAGAATAAAGAAAACCCATTTTAACGTAGCATTTGCTTGTGAATTATAACCAGGCATTATTTCTCATTTGAAAAAAAATGGTTTCCAGGCCAGAGAGATGCCTCAGAGGTTAAAATCACCTGCTGCCAAGCCTTAGGACCTGAGTTCAATCCCCAGGACCCACATGGTAGGATAACTGACACCTATAAGTTATTTTCATAACTCCACACATACACACCCACCCCCAACAAAAATAAATGTAAAATAAGAAAAAGGCTTTCACCCTGTCTCGGAAAACAAAACAAAACAAAGAAACGGAAAAAGGCTTTCATAACAATGACAAACACCCAGTATTGAAATGATAGAAACCTTACAACCAGGAAAACCAAAAACATTAATAACATAATAAATCCTGTCTGAATTTAAGACATGCACACAACCTGGGTAAATATAAACTCTTCTAAGTTAGAAACATTAGATTATAGCTTGAGTTTAACAAGAGAAAGGGGGAGGGGCTCTGTTTTTATACCACAGATTCTTCTACACTAAAAAGTGGCAAGATTGTGGGCATGGTGGCTCACACCTTTAATCCCAGCACAAGTAGAGAGGCAGAGGCAGGCTGAACCTGGTCTACAAATTAAGTTCAAGACAGCCTGGGCTCTGTTAAACAGAGAAACCCTGTCTCCCTCCTCCCACCGGCAAAAAGCAAGATTATAAAAAATAAAAGATTTGCCATTACAATTTGTGCTTCTAACTCAGAAAAACCTGGGACTTCCAGTCTTCTCCTAAAATTCCAGCTGTCAGTTCCAACTTTCATAGTTTTTTGAATAGTGGTTCTCAACCTTCCTAACACTGCAACCTTTTAATACATGCCACATGTTATGGTGACTCCCCAACCACAAAATTACTTTCGTTACTACTTTATAATTCTAATATTACTATTGTTATGAATTGTAATGTAAAGATCTGATATGCAACATATCTGATTTGCAATCCCTGTGAAACGGTCCTTCAACCCCCAGGTTTTAAACTTTACCGGTTTTAATACTCACATTTATTTGTAAGCATAATCCTCTACTATGTCTGTGTACCGAGACAGTTTTAATGTTCTCTTTCCTTTTCTATAATCTCACCATTTATTTACAATTACGTTTCTTAAAACCACTACCTTAGTAAAGCTTTCCATGTCCCAAACTGCTGTGGAACACTGACAGTCACAACATAATATACAAAGCAGTAATACTTAAGTTCAAAATGTCACATTTATCATCTCAGAATTACCTTCTTTTTCTGTTTTCTGTTTTGATGCAAACTGAAGTCATTGAATGTTGCATCATGTGATTGTGGAAAATAAGAATATGTAACTAAAATGGAAAAGAGAGTATCAATTAAGATTGCAAATATACAATTATTTATTAATCACTTTTTTCTTAGATAAAAACAAAAAATGTGTAGGTAGCATGGTAGCCTTGGAGGCCAGAAGACATTTACCGGCTCCTCTGGAGCTGGAGTTACAGGCAGTGGAGAGCCGCCCAGTGTGGGTGTTGAGAACCGTGCTCTGGTCCTCTGCAAGAGCAATAGTCAACCCATTTCTCCATCGTCTATCAAGTCCTTTCTAATGCATATATGCAATCATTACTTTCTAATACCTAGTTTTATCTCCTGTATCGTGTCTTCCTACACTGAGGAGATAGGAAGCTCCCAAAAGGTAAGGATTTTTTAATGTTTTGTTAACTGCTATGTAAATTACCCTCCCCCCCGCCAGTTTTACAGTTCGGTTGAACTAATACATTTTGAATGAGCAGGGGAAAGAAGCCTCTGAGACACATTTTGAATACTCTTACCAGCCCCCAAAAAATACAATGCAAAGCTGCAAGATAAAAAGGGAAAGTTGGGAGAGGAAAGGGAGAGAAAGTAAAGGAGGACCACTAGAACAGCACCTTACCCGGAGAGTGGTAGGACGTGTAATACGTGGGGAAACCATTAGGAGACAACCCCCAGTACCAAGGCGTCGAGGCTTGGTAATTCCAGGCCTGCTGCCCGCTGAACTGAGGTTGACCATTCGGAGGGGCCTGGGCATCGAAAGAAGGCTGCGCCGCGGGAAGAATCTGAGCATCGAACGGGGGAAGCGTTCCGGAGATAGGCTGGGGCTGCACGTGAGGCTGTCCCTTCCGGCAGGGCTGCGACCACGCCACCGAGAACGACAGAGGAGGTGGTGGCGGTGGCAGCATGGCCCAGTACACCCAGTTGTCTCGCGGTGGAGCAACTTCGCTCGGAGTCCCTGGCGTGGGAGTCAGCCCCGGCCACACGGCCGGAGAAGGCTCGGCCATGCCGCCTAGCAAGCAGTGAGCCCAAAGAGCAATTATGGAACTAACATTAAGCGTCACTTCCGTTACGGTAGTCTGGCTAATGACCGTTTCCGGGCTTACATCATCAAAGGAGGACGGAAAAACTTCCGGCCTTGGCTGCAAATCCTCGTCCACCGTCCCGTGCAGGCTGAGTTTAGCGAAACTGCCTGTGCAGTTTGGCTTGGCATTTGAACGACTGTGCGTCGCAGCGAATGGCTAGGGACCTGATCGGGCCGGCACTGCCGCCAGGCTTCAAGGAGCACGCCACAGTTGAGGACGAGGAGCGGGACCCGAGCCCGGGTAAGCAGCAGTGGGCATCTGCACTCACGGGAACCGGTGGCGACCACCGCGGAGTGGGCGCGGTCCACCCTGAGGAGCAAGCTGGGCACGCAGGAGTGTTTGAGACCCTATCTATCATCATTAATATGACAATACAGTCCCAATTTGCTGTTAATAGGAACAGATCTGAACTAGCTGATCAATTTTCTTCCGGTCATCTGTTTAACTCTTCCATCAACTGTATAAGAACAGATGATGCATGGTGCATGTGTTACAAATGTTGACAGCGGCTGATGAATCGGTGCCTAAGACACACAGCTCGTCAGTGATGAAGCCCAAATTAGAACCTGATATCAATATACCTTCTAATTTAGAAGACTCTTGCCGAAGATCCTGTGCCTCTCTCGTCCCCAGCCTGACTTCCTGGCCTCATTCTATCATTCCATCTTACACACGCAGCCCAGTGCTCACACTGTCCGAGTTTGTGCTTTGACAATAGGTTTTTGGGGGCTGCTCTGGTTGTATTTAAATGCCTGACAAAACGTCCTTCAAATACCACTTTTAAGTGTCACCTTCCTAAGCATTGTCACGTCTTTCTCAGGGTTTTCCTCTGCCCGATTCCGCTAATATTTAACACATTCTGTTCGACTAATTTGTTGACATTTCAGTCTCCACCATTTCACTGTGTCTTGTAACCTTAACATGCACCTCTGCCACATCACTACCTCGCACACTCTTTCGTACTTTTCCGTCTTTAGTGTTTGTTCCAGTTTGAAGGCTGGGGTGACTATACTTGGGAAAGAACAAAACTGAAGAAATGTTGCAACTATTTCTTAATCTGATTATCTTTTTCTGGCTACCCAGAGACTATGTCTCAAGCAGATTCTTCCTTCCAGATCTTATTTCTAGTGTCACTTTTTTTTAAAATTCCCTTTATTCTTTATTTTAGGAAGGAAATTTCTACTCAAATTAGGTTGAAGACGTGTGAGGGAATTCCATTGGGTAAATTCCCTGTAATGTCTTTACCTACTATACTGGTAACAGACATTTGGGTAGATTCTGGGTTTTTTGTTTGTTTGTTTTTAATTCTTACAAAGAGTGCATACATTGTGTGTGTTCTCTGTTATTTACCCTCAGTTTCAGAATCCTACCAATTTACCAAAGTCCTCGGTGAGCATAGGAATTCTGATTGTTCCATGATCTCCTTGGTGATCTTTTTGTCAGCTTGACATGAGCTTTTGGTCATGGTGTTTCATCACAGCAATAGTAACCCTAACTAAGACACTAGGTTTTTTTTTTTTTTATCTTTTATGTTCTCATTAAATATTCATGGGATCTATTATATTAGCTATTTTAAAGCATACTTCCAGAGGCATTAGTTATATTAGTTATATTCATACTGTTATTGTAGCCGCCACCACCACCACCACCCATCCATCTCTAAAGCTCTTCATCTCCAGATCTGAAATTTGAGTTCCCTCCCTGCCCACAGCTCCTAGTAATGGCTGTTCTGTGCTGGTGAATGTGCTAAACTGAGTACCTTGGGGGTGAGGGGTCAAACAGTCTGTCTGTTCAACCCTTCCATCACCTGTATAAGAAAAGATGGTGGGTTGTGCATGTGTTACAAATGGTGACAGCTACTGTAAGTGTAGCACTTTTTACAAATGCCCTCAGGGTTCTTCTCTAGCGTTCTTCAGTTTTTCCTTCTAGTGAGGACTGAGGTTTAAACTTTATCGGCCACATTTTACAAAGCAACAAAGTAACACAGACAGGTTAACTAACTTACACAACAGTTAGTACAGTTAGTAAGTGGCAAAGTACAGATTCAAAGCCGAAAGACTCGGACTCCAAAGCTTGCAGCCTTTCCTTCCTTTGTGTTAGACCTACAGCCTCTTCAGCCTCCAGCAGCAGTGGAGAGTGCGTAGCTTGTTCTCTCCTGCTGACGCGTCTTGTCTAGAATGTTCTTTTGTATTGCTGTATGGCCACTGTTGTCTCATCACTTAAGTCTACCCAACTGCCTTGTCAGAATGACCTTCCCTGGCCACTGTCTTCCAGATTGCCCCCCACCACACAGACACATGTTTTTACTGTTTCAATATAAGGACTTTGTCTGAACTGACCTTTTGTTTTGGTTTGGTTTGGTTTTTTGTTTGTTTGTGAGTATTTACTCTGTCACACATCTACAGTGGATGGATGGGTTGGTAGGTAGATAGATAGACGATATAAGTCCATAGTAAGTGCTAGCCAGCTGTGGCTATGAAAAGAAATTTTCAGTTAAGAGGACTTGGTGAAGGGACTGTAACACATCCATCTGAACTTGTACAGTTGCAGGGCCAGCTCTGCCCCCTAATTACAGAAGCTGCAGTTCAGACTCCTCAGACAGCGACGAGGACAGTAGTTCTTTATCTGAAGAAGGAAATCAAGAGTCTGAAGAAGATGACAGTGGTCCAACTGCAAAGTAAGTCATTAAATTATACAGTGAACCAAGCTTTACACTGTTGTTTTAAAAACAAAACACCCGATGTTCAAATTACCAAATGAAGACTCAGAAGCCAGACACTGGTGAAAGCCCACAAGCTCAGAGAGGCAGAGAACGCATCCACCTGACCTTCCTCTCCAGCCAGAAGGAAAAGCTCCTTTCCATGCTGTCTCAAATCTCCTTCAACTCTAAGCCCTCCTTTCTGTTCATTCCCTTATCAGCTGGTTGCTTGCTCGCCTCTTGACCTAGGGTTGACTGTATTTAGCTCTTGGATTAAAGGTATGTGCTAGGGCTGGACTACACCACAAGTACTTGTTTGCAGTAAACAGGAAGCTCTAGGATCAAAGGCGAGCCACAATTAGAAACAGCTTCTTCCAGTGCTTGATGTGATCAAATATCCTGCAACATTACACCTCTCATAAATTGGCTAGAATTGTGTGGACATGGAAGATGCCATCTCAGATGGCATTTCACACAATCTAAACCTTCTATAAAGAAACTTATCTTAACTGGGCATGGTGGTGCCCACCTTTAATCCCAGCACTCCAGAAGCAGAGCCAGGTGATCTGTGCGTTGGAGACCAGCCAGGGCCACATAGTGAGACCCCCATCTCCAAAAAAATGAAAAGCAGTAATTATTCTAGTAATGTGTATCGATGGATGTTCTGCTTAAATAAATGATTCCTTTCTAATCTACCCTTCCCGACCCTGAGACAGGTAGTTAAATTGAACTTTGATTTTCAGATGACTAAGGTTTTTGATGCCCTTTCAAGATTATGAGGCAGAAAAGGAAACTTACAGTGCTTCTGAGAGGGAGAATAAATCTGAATTCATGCATTTCACTAAGAAAGGGCTGAAAAGAATTGAGATTTCTCACTTAGTGGGATCTTGAATTCTTCACAAGATTAAGAATGCTGATCCAGTCCTGATAAATAAGTACTGAAGATAAATTCCAGGAAAAGATTAAGAACTGTTATAGTATGCTGTTGTCTTCTTGTCTAAATGGAAAGCAAGGTGGTTGATTTATTGTTGATTTATTGTGTTTAAATAGATCTACTGAATCTTTTCTATCAAAATTAAAGCTTTTGTTTTTATAAAAATTTAACGTATGTTTACCTTAAGTTACATTATTTTTATTTTCAGAAAGCAGAGGGGAACTCAAGACAGAGATGATGAGGATGAGGATGAGGGGTTTTTTGGACCAGCCCTTCCTCCTGGGTTTAAGAAGCAGGACGACTCTCCTCCCAGGTGATAAATCAGAATGTGTCGACCATTCTTTTAAAGTTCATAGTACTGTATTGTTTTATATGGAGACTGGCCCACGAAAGCCATCCTTTTAGTTTTGAATGAGTTAAGGTTTTTAAGTGTATAGCAAGCGAGACTAGAAGACTAAAACGGCACTAGAAGGCATCCTGCAGAGATGACTGGAGAAGCACTGGGAGACAGTCAGCTAGGGCCCCTGATGGACAAGAGGAAGCAGGCAGAACGTCCCCTCCTGGCTAAGACTTCAGTTAGCTATTCCACAACATGGTAAACGGGCTGGGGATGGTTTGCTTTGGAGCTGTGCTCAGAACAGCTTCCACCCAACCGATTTACTCTCCTTCTGGACGCAAGGTCGTAACTTTTAGGGGAGGGGCATGCTTTCTGTTCTCCTTTCCCTGTCTCACAGGACCAGGGGGCCACCTGCCCTGGACAAGGGGTCTTGGAGGACACTGTAAAACAAACATGCTTGATTCTGAAGTGGGACCCATCTCCAAAACCACTTCTCAGGGAGTACATGACAATTTTCTAGTATAATTCATGCTACGTGCCTGCCCGTATGGCAGAGCTTGTAGAAGAGGTGGCTGTTTCTTTTTCTATTCAGAGTTTAGGATCTCATGCTCCAATTCCCAATGTCCATGTAACTCTGTCTCTCTTACGTGTAGCAGGAATACCAGTCTACTGCCGGTTATTACATTTTTTATGACTAGTACAAATGATCCAGTTACACAGATGTGGTTCTCAAAGCCTAAAAGTTAGGATCTATTTCTACCTTTCATAGATAAGTCACTGGCCCCTGCAATGTAACATTCCTTCAAGAAAAACCCATTATAGATGGGCAGTCTCTCAGTTGAAAATCTGCAATCCAAAATACTTCCAGATCCCAGACTTTTCGTGCAGCCAGCATGGTACCACAAGTCCGCTATTCAGTATGCACAACCTTGTTTTAGGTCTAGAATTATCACCTAGGATATTATATACTGTTGCTTTGGGGCTATGTGTAGAAGATGTATATGAAACAAAAATAAATTTTTATATTTAGACTTGAGACCCTTTCCCCAAGGTTTCTCATTATGTATAGTAAATAGTTCAAAATCTGAAATTGGAAATGCTTGTGATCTAAACATTTTGGATGAGCTGTGTTCAACTTGTACTTAATCTGTGGCTGCTCCTTTCTTGAAAATTACATTTGGTGCTTGGCCTAGCGTTTTTTTTTTTCCCCCCCTACAGGTCTTTTGCTCATATATGATGGTTTCTGATCTTGTGTTAAAAGAATTCTGTGTGGGCCAATGTGTGGGTCTGCATCTGGATGTTTCTTGTGTTTTCTCTTTGGCTCTTTTTTCTGTTTGTTTGTTTTGCCTTATTTTATTTTTAGGTGCCTGTTTTCTAATGAGAGGGAGAATGAAAGAATGTAGATTTGGTTGGGGGGAGGTGGGGAGGATCTGAGAAGAGTTGGAGGAACGGAACCATATATAATCAGATATATTACATGGAAAAAAAGCTATTTTCAGTTAACAAAAACCATTTTGGACAATAAAAATCCATGTGTGAATAAATAGTAGCATTTATTAAAGTAAAAAAATCTCTGATACAACAGTAGAATGCCATGTTTGTTTTACATTTACTATATTATATTTAATATTTAAAATTTTTATTACATTTTATTTATTCGTGGGGGACACACACACACATGACACCACTGCACATGTAGGGGTCCCAGAGCAACTTGTTGGAGCCAGTTCTCGCCGCCTTCTCTGTGAGTCCCAGGATTGAGCTCAGGTCCTCAGCTTGGCAGCAAGAGCCCTTACCCACTGAGCCTTCTCACCGACCCAGTGTACTTACTGTCGTCTAAGATTGTCTATGGATTCTATCTCCTCAAATTCTAACATCATAAAATTGAACAATTAATGTCTGTGTAGCTCTTGTAAGCATTATACTTAGAAAAAAAAAACCCCAAATATTTCTTTGTAGCTTGTAAATGACAGCAAATTGGGTCTTTCTGATAATCTGAAACTGCACCCACTCATATACAAGACTATTATATACTTGGTTCACGAACCAGGACAAGATTCTTAAGACGTCAGAACGACTGACTCTCATACTGTTTCACCTCTGCCAAAAAGCCTGTCAGGGAAGCTCCAAGTCAGCATGTATCCCCGGAAGTCCAACTGAGGACTTGTGACACCTACATAGCTAACGCTGACCAACAAGAGCAGACTGGATAAAGGAACTGAACGTATGAAATGAGAAGAACATAGGTTTTCCTGTCTAGCAAAGGCTCAGACTCGAGGCTGTTCCCTCTTGTGTTGACAGTAGCTCCCTGAGACAGGGCAGTGATGCAATCAAAGAATTTCGGAACCAAAAAGTCGAGGGCTTAGACTCTAGCTCAGCCCCTCTCTGCTTGTGTTGATCTTGGCTATTAATTTTTCCCAACGTGCTGTGGCTTACATGGACAGGGGTTGTGTAAGGAACTAAACATACAGCCAAGTGCAATGTGGTTGGCACAGTACCTTCTCCTTCCTCTGTGGGGCACAGTGGACCAGCTGATAAAGGTACTTGTCCTACAGCCTGAGAGCTGTCTGATCCCCAGTTCTACAGTACAAAGAGAACCCATTCCCTACAGTTGTCCTCTGGCCTCTACACGCATTCTGTGACACCCACATACCCATAAATAAATACAAATTTTTTTTTCTAAAAATGAAGTAGAAACTAGCAGGTGCAAAAGTCAGGTTTTTAAACACCTAGTAGAGAATTATTAATACTAGTGAAAATAATGTTACAAAAAAAATTCTTATTTTCAACATTTGTTATTATCTGGTTTTCTCTTAATTGTGAACTTTTATTCTGAAAATAGCTTTTTAAAGTCAAGAGATGATGATAATGGTATTTTATTTTTAGGCCTATAATAGGTCCTGCATTGCCACCTGGTTTTATTAAGTCTCCACAGAAAAATGACAAAGGCAGACAGGATCCAGGGCAAGTGTCACCATTCTTCAACTCAGAGGTTTGGAAATTTTTTTGTTTAAAGAATAAAATGTATAACAAACTCAGAACTTGAATGGTATCTGTAATCATGTGGCTCACATGAGACAGGAGACTCCAAATATGAATTTCTTAACACATTGTCAGCTTACTGTGAGAGTGGAGCAGCCAGAGATGAAGTCAGAGCTGCTCCTGTACCTGGTAAGTACAAGAAAACGAGATAGTCAGGTGTTATGGTTTGTGCTCCTTATCTTTGAAGTATTTTCGTTACTTTTCACTTCCTGTCTTAAGAAGTTTTCCTCCAGTGTGGGAAGTTTTAACTTTGGAGGAAACTGCTACCCATTAAAGATCCTCTGCCTAGGGAGTAGTACCACCCATAGTGGGTGGCTCTTCCTGCCTCAATGATATAGATATAGATACCCCACCCACCCATTAACACCTGCCCCCTTTGTTTGTCTGTTTTGAGGCAGGGTCTCTTCATAGACCTGGCTATCCTGGAACTCACTATGTAGACCAGGCTGGAGCTCACGGAGATCCACCTGCCTCTGCCTCTGCCTCTCAAGTGTTGGGATTAAAGACATGTGCCACCATGCCTGGCCTCAAATGCTAATGTTTTTTAAATTTTTAAAAGCTTATCATAGGAACTAGAGAAATAGTTCAGCAGTGAGGGCATTTGCAGAGAAGCCAAGTTCAGTTCCCAGCACCTAAACTGGGGATAACTATCCCTCTAGGGGATCCAGTGCCATCGGTTGACCTCAGTGTGCATCCAGACATATGTGGAATAGACACACACAAACCCACACATAAATAAAAATACGTCTATTTCAGAGGTTCATCATATGCTTTATATTTGCGTACTTTGTGCCACAAAGGTTTCAATCTATAGAAAATTACAAATACACTGAAGATAATGTTTGTGGGCCAATGAACTGGCACAGTGTGTAAAGGTGCCCGCTACACAAGTTCCATCTCCAAAATGCATGTGAAGATGGAAGGAGAGAAATGACTTCATAGTGTCATCCTCTGACTTAGATACACACACACACACACACACAAACACACTATTATCATCGTTATTGTTAGTAGAAATCTGAGGATGTTGTGACAGCACAGCTTACTACTGTAGAGGGAAGGGGTAAACGCTTAAGGTTACAGCATGAGCAGATGGAGTCAGGAAGAGAATGGACACATTCTTGTGAGAGTACAGAAACCCTGGTCCTGAAAGAGTTATTCTTAGGTACTAGTTTTAAAACTTGATATAAGTTCTCTAGTCTTCTTAATAGACTGATATAAAGCTCCATTTCCTCGAGAATCAAAAAAAAAAAGTATATCATTTCATAGGTTTTTTGTAAGGATCAACCGTGGCATTGAATGCCAGAGCACACCACAATTATTCTTTGTGTGTGTGTGTGTGTGTGTGTGTGTGTGTGTGTGTGTGTGTGCGCGCGCACGCGCTCGCGAGTGTGTACATTTCAAAGTAAGCCACAGGAGCAGGGATAAATTATTTAATTGTACTTTTATGAGTTTAAAGAGAACAGCCCCAGGTAGAAAGTATTGTTTGGTTAAAGGGGAAATTAAAAAGGGTATAATTGAACTCCTTATCCTATGAACTCAAAAAAATTAAAATAAGATGCAGAAGCTGTCAGAACCAAAGGACAAGCATGTTGTTATTCGTTGTAATAAATCTACTGAGGGCAAGGACAAACTATAAGCCTTAAGATGTCACAGCATCTGTCACAGAGTTGTACCTGGGAACCATTCATCAATATGACTTCAGAACAGGGTGTAGTTCTAGCCCATCCACTTTTTTGTGTCGGCCAAACACCTGCTGGGGGTCCCCAGTGGCTACACTGGGCTGGGATTCAGGTGGGCAATTTTCACTGTCCTTTCTGTCCTCCGTAAGGACCTGTCCAGACCTGTTCTTAGTCCTGTAGCAGTCTGCTTGCAGGAGCCCCTCTAACCACCCACCTACATTCTCTGAGAACTCTGCCTCTTCATGTGAACCCAGTCCCCCTAGCTCTTTACCACAGCCCCTTAGCCTTTCCTCCTAGCCTATCTACAGTCCTATCTTCACCCATCCACTCCTTTGTGTCTTGTCTACCAGACATCCACAGCCACCATGCCTGCTCAATACCCAGAGAGGGTAACAGCAACCAGAGAACAGAAAACACACCCAGCAAAGAAAAGACCTGCTATGGATACCAAGAAATTTCTCAAACATCATAACTCCAGATGCCTAGGTCCTGGTACAGAACAGAAACATAAGTAGCCAAGACAATATGCCTCCACCAGAAGCCAGTGACCCTGTTACAATAGGCCCTGAGAAATGCAATGTAGTAAAGCTTAAGGCAATTATGAATACATTCAAGGACCTTAAAGAAGGGACGAATAAATCTGTCAACGGAGTCTGTGAAAATACAAACAGTTGAATGAAATAATGAAAGCAAATCAAGACTTAAATGTAGAATTTAGCAAAGAAATAGAATCACTAAAGAAAACCCAAACTGAAACTGGAAATGAAAAATTTAGCAAGTCAAACAACCTCAGAGTTAAGCCTCACCATCAGAGTTCAGGGCACGCAAAAGAGAATCTCAGGTGTCGAAGAAAGAGGGATAGCTCAGTCAAAGAAATGTTAAATATAAAACTCAGAGAGCAAGAGGTTCCTGGCTAACACAGTGCTATTTTGACTTTGTAGTAAGTGAGCCGACCTGGGAACTGAACTCATGCATCTTGTCAGTGTTTTGGGAGCTCTTACGCAGTTCTTGTTTCACAAAAGCTGATAGTAATACACAGATTCACTTGTCGTATCCCAAAGAGCAGCTTATGTACAGAGAATAAAATAGATTTCAAATGTGTTATTCCTGACCAGCGGGCAATAAATACCAGGAATGCTGTGTGGAAAGGATTCTAAGGCCAGATCTTTGTCCATCAATTAGAGGGTTGGAGGTGTGACTCAGTGGTAGTACCCTGCCTAACACATTCAAAGCCTGGGGTTCCTACCAGCAACACCACACACACACACACACACAGAGAGGGGGGGGGAAGGAGAGAGGAAGAAAGAGAGGGAGAGAGGGGGTACAGGAATACATAGGATAATAAGGTCTCTGATGACATAGGAAGAGACATGGGACAGACAGTCCATGTGCTATGGAACTGTCATCTCAAGGAAACCAAGGGAAGCCTCATTGCTCAGTGATGGGCTAGCACGGTGGGTTTTATGGGGTTTTGGTTGGTGTTTTTTTTGTTGTTGTTGTTTTGTTTTGTTTTTGCCTTATTTGCTATGTGTAATCCATTCAGTTAAATTCCAGGTAGTTTAAGATCATTGTAACCTATTGCTCTTTGTAGATTAAAGATGTTTTGTTTTAAAGGAAGCAGAGAGCAGTGAAGATGAGGATATTGTTGGACCAATGCCTGCAAAAGGACCAGTTAACTATAGTGTAACAACAGAGTTTGAAAAAAGGGCCCAGAGAATGAAGGAAAAATTGACCAAAGGAGATGATGTAAGTGTCCAGAGTTTTTTATCGATTTATTTTATGCATATGAGTGTTTTGCCTGCATGCATACCAAGTGCATGCCTGTGTCTGAGGAGGTTAAAAGAGGGAATCAGATCCCCTGGAACTGAATCAAATGGTTATAAGCTACCATGTGGGTACTAAAAACTGAACCCGCATTCTTTACAAGAGCAGCAAGCAGCCTCTAGGTAGTAGCAGAGAATGTGCGTGCATGGGTGTGTGTGTGCTGTTTGTTCGTGTGGAGTTCTGGGGTTTTGTTTTGAGTCAGGATCTTAATTGTAGTCCTGGCTAGCCTAGAACTCACCATGTAGCCAGCACTGGCCTGGAACACAGAAATCTGCTAGCCTGTCTCTCCAGAGCTGGAGCTCAAGGTGTGGACTACCTTGTTTCTTACTTTCTCATGCAGGATTCATCTAAGCCAATTACAAGAGAGTCATGGATGACTGAGCTCCCACCAGAAATGAAGGACTTTGGTCTTGGGCCAAGAACCTTTAAGAGAAGAGCAGATGACAAATCTGGAGATCGATCCATCTGGACAGACACCCCAGCTGACCGGGAAAGGAAAGCTAAGGTGACAGGATATTTTTGCTTCTCTTTTTATTCGTGTGTTTTTATCTGATTTGGCTTAAACTTGCAAAGACACAGTATGAGATTATTTAAAGGTACCACTGGTGCAGGGTTTTGAGGGCAACAGAACAGTTACACGTGACCCAAGGACTTGGGATGGTGGCTCTGAGTTCACTGTCTCATACAGGTGAAGATTGAAAACACAGGTCCCAGTGACATTATGCAAAGTGGAAGCAAGCTTTATTCAGGAGAGTTATAGAGGTGTGAGAAATTGAGGAAAAGGGAGAAATTAAGAGAAATTGGAACTCTTGAGAGGGGTAGGGGTTTCCAAGACCTCCTTTGTCTCAGGTTTTTACAGTTCAGTAGCTAAGACTGAACAAGAGCCCAGTAATTACTAAAAGTTGATTTGTTCTCTGGGCTGTCATAAAGTTAATGAATGACCCACATGCTCTATGAATGTTCCGTGGTCCAGCAAGAGAGATGCACTACTCACCTGCTGCCCGCCTGGCTAGGGATGGCCACAGCCTCCCCGACCCTCTCGGGCTTAAGTTCTATTAGCCATTGCCCTTGACCATCTGCTAGCTGTCAGCCACCGCCTGCTCTTTCTCACTCCAGCTTTCCAAGTGTTTCAGTGCTGTTAACTATTCCAAATACTGTCTGTTCTCACAGCCACGTCAGAGTGCTGCACAGAGTGCTGGTTACTTCACGTCTGAGCCTTTGTCTGTGCAGTGATGGTCTAGGTGGAAGTTTCTTGTTAGAAGCCATCTTTACTTCCAGTCTGTACAGTTATCTAAAGGATAGTCAGTCCTCAGCAGTTGTGGTGGGGGACAGCCAGTCTGCGGCCAGAACCCTGCTCCCTCCTGTACCTGGTCTGCTTGGCTCCCCCATCCTCTGCTGCAGCTGCCCTGGTCTTCCTCCTGTGCCCTTCCTTGTTACTGTCACACTGTTATTTTGTTGAATCCTTAACTCTCCCCATTGTCATACCACCCAGCCACTTGATGTTTTCACACTGGGCCCATTCCCTTCCCGCCTGTAGAAGTCCAGCCCCTGCATTACTTCCTTTTGAGATTATGATTCTGAAGGAAAAATAGTCATTATCTTCTGCAGAATAGAGGGAAAGTCACACTCCTTGTTTCCGTTTTTCAATGTGCTGCCAGTTTTAAAACCTAAGGGAAGCTCCATGACCCGGTTCAGTGCCCTTATTTTATGGACAGGAAGCCACCTTTCATAGGTTGTCATGGAGCTAGTAAGTGACCAATGAACAAATTTCATCTTTAAGTTTCTAGCTTCAATTGTCCTGGTCTTTATACTCCACTATACATGAAATGATATCTTCAATTTCTCTAAAAGTAAACCAATCTTGCAGACTAACCTAGCAAATGAAATGATACCTGGAGATCCTCTCAGAGTGACTGCATCAGCTGCGTAAGCTCAGTTACTGCCAGTGTAGCCAAAAAGCACCTCCACTGCTGTACCAAATAAATTACACAAATATAAGAGCCTGTATGCATAAAGTATCTTAGGTATTAAATCTTTGTTATTAAGAAGCACTCTATTGGGTGTTAGGATCCGAACCAAGGTCCCCAGCAGTGCTCATTAAACTCACTCCATCTAAATGTTTTAATTACTATCAAGTGTTCCATGTAAGTCTTAAAAAGGTTGTCACCTGTGGTGATAGCTTTGTCAGTTCTGATCTAACAGGTCTACATTTGACTTATTCTACCATGTTCATTGTCCCCCACATCTAAGGATTTCTGTTTGCCACATGTAGCTGTGATTTGAATTCTTGTGTTTGGTTGCAAGTCATAGGAAGAAAAAGATAAGATAAAAGTCATGCACGGAGCTCTGCTCTGTGAAGAGTTGCTTGTAAGTTAGAAGTGCTAAGGTTTTGGGCAGTGTCATGGCCCAGTGGGTACAGGTGCCTACGCCCAAGCAGAATGGTCTAAGCTTGATCCCCAGGACTCCCCCGGGTGGGGAGACAGAAATGACTCTCCCAGGCCAGAAGAGAACATTAGATCCCTGAGACTGGAGTTTCACCATATGCATGCATGATGCTCACCGAGGCCAGAAGAGATTGTTAGATCCCTGAGACTGAAGTTGCAGACAGTTGTGAGCCTCCACGAGGATGCTGGGAATTATATGAGTTTTCATAAGCAAAAAAGAGTTTTGAAATAAAATTGTCACATTTGTGTAGTTCCTCGTTCTGGTATCTCTTAGAGTATCACCGTAACCCTTTACAGGGTGATCTGAGTGTGTGTGCATGTGTCTGCAAATGCGATATTAATTTTCTTTCTGCTGTGGTTTATTCTCTAACTTGGTGTCATGTACCTCTGCTCTTCTTGCTTCTGCTCCAGTCTGTTAGCAGGTTTCTTGGGTTTTCTACAGACACTCAAACCATGAATGGTGATAATGTCCTCTGTTTCTTTGCTTCTTTCCCTTCTTTGTCAGGATGTATATACCTCTCGTTCATTCCTTTTACTGTTTTTTGAAAACAGCAGTAGATGATTTCTTGTGTGCTGTTTTCCTAGATTTTGTCATTGTTAGTCCAGACTCATCCTGAGTCTCTTCCGGATGGGTGACTGTTTGCTTTGGTTTGCTTTATTGTTCCCTTTTTCAGGACACCCCAGGCTCCTGCACTGACTCCTTCTCAAATATGTATGTCGCTGTTTCTGACTGGGAGGAATTCAACTGGCCTGGCTTTAGTTCAGTTTCTTGTTGTTTAATCTAAGTAAAATTAATAGTATTTCTTTTTAATTCTATTTTAAGTGATGTTATTATGTGTATTCTTCAGGAAATACAAGAAGCAAGGAAGTCATTCAGCAAGAAAGATGAAGAGAACATATTGTCAGGAAGGGATAAGAGACTGGCTGAGCAAGTATCCTCATATAATGTAAGTAGGAAAATAAAACATAAAGATACAAATTGTCTCTTCTTCCCTTCTCTCTCTTCTTCTTGTTTACATTTCATTTGTTTTATGCTGAGATTTTACTACATAGCCCAGGCTGCCCTCTGACTTGTCCTCCAGAGTTTACTGGCCTCATATTTTCCCTTTTTACTCTATTGCTTTTATTTTTCTTATTCTCTCTCTTTCTTTCTCTTTTTCTCACTCTCTCTCTCATTATTTAAAATCAGCTTTACTTGGGTTATAAAGGAAAAGAATGAAAATGGCCATAACAACATCTCACCTCTGAACACTGTGATGTGGGGTATTGGTCTTATCTTTAAAATTCAGGAAGGAAACAACTATGTTCCAAACAGCTAAGTATGCAAGTCCAAAAAGAGGCATGTTTTAACTGCCACATTCATCACCTTCAGCATCCTGATTAAATACACAATCTTCTTACCTAAATAAGGTGGCACATGCATCCTCACCGCTGACATCACAGGACAGCTGCCTGTAAAACTAGACTTCTAACGCAGGGCTCCAGCTTCACCTTCTCACAGGTCATCATCCTTATCATGGAGGGCGGTTGTTCATGCAACCTTTAAATCATGATGAATTGTACTGTGCTACAACCAAAGTTGGGTCCATGCCCACCTCAGGTGGGGCACCAGCAGGCATTGCAGCAAACTCCCAAGTTAGGAACTTTCTGGCAACCAGACAAAAGGCTTCAATTTGTAGTTGCTTTTGACAGAAATGTCATAGTACTCAAGATTATTCTTTGAGTGGAAGACAATAGATTTCACCTTCACTTTCTTAACATCCACTTTATTTCCATGCAATACAGTGGAGATGTTTACACACACACACACACACCCCTTCCAGATCTCTGTGACAGTTAGGTACATTCTTGTAAGTAACTCTTGATGTTACATCAGACATCATGATGGTGCTGGGCTTGGTTGTAGGCCAAACCCAAACTTCAGGCCGACTGTGTCCCACACCTTGAACTTGATCGATTTTCTGTTGGTGTGGAACATAAGTGGATACACCTCCACCCCCTGGGTGTCTGCATCTCAAATTCACCCCTCAAGTGCTACTTCTTCCCAGTACCACTCTCACCCACCAGGATGAGTTTAAACCAGACCTGTGGCTCTCCCTGCATGGTCATCATGGTGGTCCAGTTCTCTCTTTACAACTGCCTTTTATTTCGGACATATCTGTCTCCATCTTGAAAAATACTTGACTCTGTTATCTATGAGCCTTATACAAATGTATAAGAACCTTTCATATATTTGATATGATATTTTTAACTTTTAATTCTTACCTACCAAATGTATCAAAAATTTAATTCCTGCTGGCTATGGTGGCATAGGCATTTAATCTCAACACTCAGGAGGCAGAGGCAGGAACATGTTTGTGAGTTCAAGACCAACCTAGTGTACAGACTGAGTTACAGGTCAACCAAGACTTCATAGTAAGATCTGTCTCAAGAACAACAAAACAGACAAACACAAAGTATAATTACTAAGGGCACATGATCAGAAAGCAAGAGCTCTGATCACTCAGATCATTAGTGCATAACTTTTAAAATTATATTTGGTTGGAAGATTTATATATTGGAGAAAAAACTTTAAAATATAATTGAATCTAAATTTATGAGCTGAAGTTCCTATTAATTTATCACTTTTCATTTTTTGTTATAGTTTCTCTTTCAAAAACTGGAGAGTAGTCTAGCTCAAACAGTAAGTGTTAATTACTAAACCCATTGGCCCTCAAAAGGCTTTGGGTATTTAGAAAAATTACCTTTCTTCTGGGTGTTTGAGTTCATGAAAAGTGTGTAAAAACTGATTTCTTGACCATGTGTGACTGGAACCAGGTTACTAATTATAGAAAAACACACATGAAATGTTTTTGAAAAACTGAAACATTTGTGTAAACCAACAGACTCGGGAGTCAAGGCCCACTATAGCTGAAAGAGCTTTAGTCATTTAGACCACATGGTCTGGATTCAGAATAACCGAAAAGACATATATAACCGGGAAACATAAAAATCCAAAGCGGAAATGGAAATGAAAGTCAGGATATGTAGACCTGAAAAAGAGCATGACTTTTTTGAAACATGTGGGACACATGTTTATAACCAGAATGGGTAATCTTAGAAAGAATGGCTGAAAATCCAGTAGCTGAATCTTTTCCAAACCAACATTCTTATAAAACCAGACACCTGCAGTGTGACACTGGAAACATGGCTCTGGAAAAATAGAATACAGTTTGCAGCAGCCTCAAGAAGATACAAAAATATCAACAGAAGGTAATTCGTAACAGCTGTAATGGCCAACATCCTCAAGGGGGTTTGAATTGGAAAACATTAGTGAATGTAAGCCTAATATCTGTGCATTCAGTTTCACTGTTCGGAAGATATAGAAATAAATATTGAGTCTGGCAATGAATGTGCTGAAGTGTTTAGGGAGCATATAGTGATTTCTGCAGTTTCCTTTTAAGTGCGTCCAAGAAATGAGCGCTCTACTCTTGTATGAAACTCTGATTACCATGACATTTACAGTTCAGAGTAGTGATGTAGTCTTAATATGAAACTGCCGTGTGCCCTTCTCCTTTTGATGAACTGGACACTCTTTAAAGTAGTGCCATGAAAATAAAAATCCAGTCAACCAGAAACTAACATGAGTGTTCAGAAGCCGTGCTAAAGCCATCCTAGGACCCGTGAGACAGCTCAATGGGTCAAGACGCCCTCCACCAAGCCTGACGACCTGAGTTCTGTCCCTGGGATCCACATGGTGGACAGAGAGAATCGGTTCCCACTAGTTTTTCTCTGACTTCCACACACAAACCCAGGCTCACACAAAAGATAAATTAAGTAAAGAATGTGAAAGCCATTGTTTTCAAGGTAAGTTGGCTCTCAATTTCATAAAGTTTTGGAAAATACATTTCTTTTGGTTTTGGTGCTGGGACTTGAACAGTCTTTGTATATGCTACATATACACACTCTACCACTAGGCTGCACCCTCTACTCCACAGACAGTTGTGGTTGGGTTTTTTCAAGACAGAGGCTCACTACTGACTGGATGTCAGGCTGACTTAGAACTCACTATGTAGTCCAGGCTGACCTCAAACTCTGGCTCCTCCCACCTCTGCTGAGATTGCAGGTTCACCTCCAGCACCCAGACCCCTCCACATCACTCACCTCACGTGCTCTGTGTTCACTGCTGTCTTTGCTACTTTGCGTATTCTTTGACATGGTCAGAGCCTTAACAGTTACAGTTTTTAAACAAAATATACCCTTTTTGCCATCCTCCCTCTTTTCATATGTCTGAAAATATATATATTTAAAGCATTCCAACAAAGGCACTATGCTCTTATAGGAAATATGTATTATGAAACTCAATATTTTATATTTGTCTTTTAAGAAAATTAAAAGAACTATCTTTGAGAATTAGAAAAAGAGCAGGTGTGGTGGAGTACACCTGTAATGCTAGCATTTGGGCGGTGGAAGCAGGGGGGTCAGGATTGAATGCCAGCTTTGGCTAAACAGCAAGCAAGTTGAAGGCCAGTGTGGGTTACCTGAGACCTGTCTCTTCATAGCCTTAAAGGAAAGTCACCTTTACAGATGCTTTATGGTTTAAGATTGACTAAATGAGGGGCTGGGGAGCTGGCTCCACAGTTGAGAGTGCTGACTGAGTTCAGTTTCCAGCACCCCCATGATGTCTCACAACTGCTTATGACTCCAGTGCCAGGGACTCCAATTCCTTGTTGGCCTCTGTGAACTCGTGCACACATGTGGTGCACAGAAACTCATGCAGTATCACACATACACACATTTATTAATTTTTAATCTTTGAAAAGAGACTAACTAAATGGCAATCATTGTGAATAACCTTAAAATGACTCCCACTTTCCCTGGTCCTGAAGGCCATTCTATGCAGCCCTGGGTATGTGTATGTATACACCCAGCTTGGAGGAATTCCTGGTCCTTCGGTCCCAGGCTAGTCTTCTCAGAGGTCTACAGCAAATCTCTAAACATATTAAACCAATTATTTTGCACAGACCTTGTCTGAAAATACTGTCTAGATAGATCTGAAGGTGTGAGCATCAGCACAAGCTAAGAGGAAAGAGTAAAGAGGAGAAGGGTTGGGGGAGGGGGGGGAACAGTACAAGCAGAGTAGTGGGTGAAACCTCCTTCAGCTCTGGCCATGCACCCTCTGCGCAGGCCTAGAATTAGGCACGACTGTGCTCGGTATTTTCATATTCACTTCTGGTTTGGCTCCCACGTGTCATTGCCTTCATCTCTTTTCTCATGGGTGGCTTCGGAGACCAGTTCGTCTCTGAACTGACGTGGGAATAGGAATGTTCATTCTTTTACCCTCTTGTTTTTGGTGTATATTCCTGTTAGGACTTAAGTAACCATAGTGACCCTGCTGCCTTCCTTTCTTACTCTTTTGCTACATGTAGCTGGTAGATGTCTTCGTCCATCTGAATCATAGTTGCCACGGGTGTACATTTTCTCCATAGATGCTGTCTTGGATCCAGAAGATTCCATCAGGGTTTGCAGACGTCTCTTACACGCACTGGTTTTCTCTGCTTCATGGTTGTAGACTGTAATGTACATGAGCTAAGGTTTTTACTTCTCTTCTACTTTCCCTAGGAATCAAAAAGATCAGAATCCCTCATGGACATTCATCATAAAAAGTTAAAGAATAAGGCTGCTGAAGATAAAAACAAGCACCAGGAGAGAATACCGTTTGACCGTGATAAAGATCTCAAGGTTAATCGCTTTGATGAGGCTCAGAAAAAAGCCCTAATAAAGAAATCCAGAGAACTAAACACCCGGTTTTCACACGGCAGAGGCACCATGTTTTTATAAGTAAGTGTACTTCAGTGAGGTACACTCATACTGATCAGCCTGACCCCCTCAGAATTATGTGCACAAATACATTTCCTCTTGTATAAAGTAGAATCAGGGTCTATACTTTTATAAATTGTGACTTTTGAAAAGTTGGGGAGGGGGGATATTGGGGAAAAAATAGCCTTGTCTTCACAGTAGCCCAACAGGACATTGCTAGTAGAAAAGGGTTCCAATGAAGAGAAAGGCTCTTCACAGAGTGTGGTGTGCAACTTGAGGGGTCGTGAGCGCCATTAGAGAGAAAGGAGAGGGATTGGGGTGCGTGCGTGCGTGCGTGCGTGCGTGCGTGCGTGCGTGCGTGTGTGTGTGTGTGTGTTTAATTGTTCACTTGCTTGTTGGGTTTTGAGACAGGTCTCACTGTGTAACCTTGGCTGACCCAGAACTCACTATGTATACTAGCAGGCTGGCCTCAAACTCACAGAAATCCACCTGCCTCGGCCCCCAAGTGCTGGGATTAAAGGTGAGTGCCACCATACTGTTTTTGAACATTACAACTAGAAGATGCATTGCTTCAGAAGGCCTCTGTAAGTTGAGTGACAGCTGGTATGCCGTATATCCATAATCCCTGAATCCATCTGATGAGAGTCTGGTGCTGGCTACGGGATCGTGTGAGAGCTGAGCGCACTTCTTAAGTTCCTCTTGATCTGTAGTGCTATGAAACGGATATCAATATTCAGATATGATTTTATAGGACAGTATAAACTTTAAAATGTTTTCCAGCTTACTGCAAAAATCCCTCAGAGGGATTTTCCTGGGTGATGTTTGTCCACCATAATTTGTGAGAGAATAATCTTTAAAAACATATAAATTTGCCCTGGTCTGTGTCTCCTTTATGGTAATATGGAAACAGACAATCAGTGTTTCTTATATAGAATAGAATATTTTGGGTGTTCTTGGCTTTTCTTCATATAATTATTTTAAGAGTCTGTCCTCACAACACTACAGCCCTAAATTTTTATGGTGTCTTACAAGTTTTTTCTTAGTTCTGGGTGGGACTATACACTGAGTCTCTACCACAGCCTGGACCTTTTTCTTCAAATATATTTAACCTGCCTTAGAATCATTGTGTTAGGCTGTCTTAGTTAGGGTTTCCGTTGCTGTGAACAGACACTATGACCAAGGCAACTCTTATAAGAACAACATTTAATTGGGGCTGGCTTACAGGTTCAGAGGTTTAGTCCGTTATCATCAGTGTGGGAACATGGCAGCGTCCAGGCAGGCATGGTGCAGGAGGAGCTGAGACTTCTACATCTTCACCTGAAGGCTGCTAGAGTAGTAGCTTCCAGGCAGCTAGGATGAGGGTCTTACAGCCCACACCCACAGTTACCACCTACTCCAACAGGGCCACACCTTCTAATAGTGCCACTCCCTGGGCCAAGCATATACAGACAGGCCCTTGCAAATCCATCAATTTTAAATTTCTTGGTTTGTCTTCCAAACTGAACCTAGTGAAAGCACACCTGCTTGACTACAGAGCATGGAGTTTGTTCTTCCTGCTATTGTATTTTTTATGCCTGTTATTGTTTTTATTGGTTTTAAGGTAAAGAAGCTCTTTGGATTATCTCAGGTTAAGGAAATATTCTTGTGATTTTAATAGTAAATATTTGTAGGGAGGCAATCTGAAGGACATTATACTCATCTATTGTCATCCGTGTGACGTCTAGGACTCTTGTCTTCATGGTCTTGCCAAAGCTGTCTACGTCTTGGGACTTCACATAGAATCATCTGATTCATATATGTATATAGCACTTTGTATCTGGTTTACTGGAGTATTAATTCTGAATGGCTTTTTAAATAACCAAATAATAACTGGAAATGGGGACTCTGTACTCACAACCACCCTGTGGGAGCATTGTACGCTTTGATGCTGTAAGCATTGCCTCTTAAGCTGTTAAACAGACGCTCACTCCTGAATAGGGAGGTGAAGCTAAATGCAGAGTCTGTGTGGTTCTTGCAGGTTTCCTTGTTCTGCTGACTCAGTATTCTAGTTTTCATGAAGCATAGGGCTTCAATGGGAAAATGTTCTGATTCGCAATTCATGTAAACTTTATAAAATTGGGCAAACTGTTCAAATTACAATAGAGTATTTCTCAATAGTGGCACACTTTTGTACTGTTACAAACAGACTGTTCAAGGACTGCTGCTGATTAAAACCTGAATTACTTTGAGTAAATCGAAGAGGCTTCTTGTCCACATAGATTTGGACAGACCTACCCTTTGACTAAAGTGAGTGAGTTTCTACATATGAAACTTTATACAAGAGTATTAGTTCGGACTAGGCATGGTGATGAGTGCCTTTAATCCCAGCACTTGGGAGGCAGAGGCAGGCAGATCTCTGTGAGCTCAAGGCCAGCCTGGTCTACAGAGTGAATTCCAGGATAGCCAGGGCTATGTAGAGAGACCCTGTCTCAAAAATCTGAAAAAAAAAAAAAAGTATTTATTCTGTCCTTTTTATTTTGTATTTTTTCCCCAATGAGAAGAGTTTTTTTAGCTATGAGAAAACCTAACGTATTTTGTGAAATTTGGTACTTTTCAAAGGAGATGGCAGTCTGCAGAGATGGCTCCTACGTGAGAGCGTGTACAGCTCTTGCAGATGATCTGATTGAGTTCCCAGTGTCCACACCTGGTGTCCACAGCCCCTGTACCCCAGCTCCAGGGGACCTGACCCCCTCTCTGGCCTCCATGGTCATCTGTGCCCATCACACGCAGACGCGTAACTTTAAAAATAAAAGTAAATCTTAAAAGTACAAAGATCATTTCTGAACACTCATTGGCCTTGCTTTCTCAGTGGAAGGGGATAGGATATCTATAATGTGCTTACTGTTTCCTGTAACCTCGGATAAAGGACCCCACCAGACACAACACCTCCCTGGCACCCTGGAGCCAGTGCTCTTTTCTGCCACCCAGATGGCAGTTGCAGTAAAGTATATGCCATTTCTTGGGGTGGGGGGTGTTAGCCACATGGAGACACAATTCCCAGTTAATATCCACCAAAAAAAAAAAAAAAATGTGCTCAATGCACATTACAGAGAGGTGCCCCGTGTTATCCTGTCTTCCAAGCAGCAGAAGGCCTGCTTGCCCTGACAGTCAGCAATTTCTAATAAAAGCAGCCCCACATTTCTTGGCCATGTTTTACAGGGCTCTGGTGCCTTTGTATCAGAATGAAGAAGATAAGAGCAGCGCCAGGTGAAACCCTGGTGACTCACCGCTGACGTTGGCCTCCAGTTCCTGGACAGCCTTGTCCAGGTCCGACTGCTCAGCCTCAGACAGTACCTACACCGCTGGTGAACAGATGGTTGGTCGTAGTAGTGGGGGAACAGGCTTGGCCAACCCAGGATAAGAATTTCAGATTGACCTCCGCAGGGAAAATTGAGCCCTGCTTGTGGGGTGGGGACATAGTCTACATAGAGTTTTTAACTTATTTAGCTTTAAGAACACATTCATTTTAACATTCACTTACCCTTTGTTAGGTGTGACATAGCGGTGTGTGTAGAGCTGAGCCTTCCATGTTTCAGAGTCACATAAGTCACTCCCTATTACGTGTTACTTTCAGGTTCTTATGCAGGCTAAGGATGTTGACACTGCTCTGAAATACATGACAGTGGGGCCGAGCTCTTAAGCTCAAGGCCTCGCCCACTTCCACTTCTCCGTGGTGTTATAGGTACTTCTAGAAAAGCCTCTCCAGGGCATTATACCTGAGAGGAGGAGTTAACACCGAGGGAAGTGGCTCCTGAAGAGAGACCGTGAAGCATCCCCTGCCTGGCTTCTGATGCCATCCTGAGGCTCCAAGCTGCAGTTACAGAGCCTTGTGCTGCTGGAGAAGAGCTTTTTGTTTGGTTGTTGTTTTGTTTACAGCTTTAAGAAAACTGCTCTAATGGGGCCAGACCTGTGGGTGAGCATGAAGTCCTGGCTCAATCCCTGGTACTCACCACCACCCAGAAATTGTTTAACCTTGTCACCATGGTGTGTACAAGGTTAAAAAGCTGTTTACTCCTTCTTGCACCCATTTTATTTGGAGGATTACCATTAAAAGACTGTTTTTAAAAAAGGAGAACTTTGAAGTATAATTAATATATACATATATATATATATGTATGTATGTATGTATACACATACACACACACACACACACATGAATAAAATGTTCTGTATATCTGAGAAGTTGAAATCTTTTTTCCCCCTTGTTTTTATATGCTTAGCTTTTCTGAAGCAAGAAGTACTGGCAGCAAGAATATCCTATAAAGGTTTCTTCTAGTCAGCCAGTCATTGTGGGGCTGTCATGAAGGGGGTAGGAAGGAGAAAGAAAATTCAGGGTTGGAGGAGGGGTTGGATGCTGGTGGCACAGACCTGCAATCCCACTATTGAGTCTAAGGCAGGAGAATAACGGACTAAAGGCCTGCTTGGGCTGCATCATGTTTTCCTTTACAGCTGCGATGGAGGAGAGAGGGAACACTCACTGAACTAACTGCACCATCATAAGTGTGTGCTGGGACCGTGGATTCCACCTCACCTTTGATTCCCGCCAGGGTTCTAATGAGAATTCCAATCTTGTGTTAGGTCATCAGTCCTGAGCTGGTCCCAGATTTGCCAGTGTCCATGTCTGGCCATTGTAAACCTCCTTTTCAGTAGCTAACTGCTAACCCATGTCTCAGAATCTTTGTATAGAACAGCCTTGGAAGGGGACAGGCACATGGGCCACACATTAGCTTTGTGGCTGAGGTTGGTGCTATCCAGGAGGTGGACTGTGTCTAAAACGCCTGCTCGTCCCCTCCTCGTTCACCACCCTCAAACCCCTAACATCAAGAAGTACATCTACCATAAACAGGGAAGATAGAAAATAAGACCATCACAGTTAGCTCACCACAGTCTGCTGTTGTTTATAAATCACCCCACAATAAAAGGATATATTTAGACTTTCCTTCCACAAATAAGAAAAAATGAAAAAAGAGGATTTTCAACTCTAACAATCAACAGCCAGCAAGCCCCAACCTGCAGTCAGTCTCGTCTCTTAGAAGGGCAGTGACTACAGTGACCCCGGATACAGGTTAGTCAGAGTAGCAAACAGATCGAACCTCACCCCTTCAAGTCGAGAGACAGGACACAGTGTTAGCAACCCATAGCTAGCTGCCATTATGGGTCAGGGTGACTTGGACGAGGTGCCCTCGGGTTCTCTCAGTACTGTGTGCATTTCTTGACTCTGAACCACAGGATCACTCAGAGGAAGGGAAGGCATAGTTCTCAAAACAATGGCATATGTTCATGGCAAGCAGAATTTGGAGGAGGAAAAAAAGAGAAAACTTCCATTGGCAAAAGCCTAGCGCAGAGTAGTTTGACATGGCTTTTTAGTGGATTTGAGTAGATGTCATTTTTTTATTCACAGTTGTATATCATTAGCAATTAAATAAGTTGCCATGGTGCTTCCAGCCTCTCAGACACAGCAATTAGATCATTTGTAAATGTATGCTTTCAGAGACAAGAAGGCGAGGGATTTTTCTTGCACAGGGAGCTGTTCCAAAGTGGGCTTTGCTTATGTTCCTAGCAAACTACCAATCTCCAATGTGGGCAGTAACCGCCATGATTTAAGTGTTAATTACACAAATTGTGCTTGTTCTAGAATGAACTCTGAGTTTTCTGTTAGAATGCAGGAGAAGGTTCAGGGGCCGTTTAAACCAACTCAGTAACTAACTACAGCCAGAAATCTAGCAGCATACTGAGAGAGAGGAAAAACCCAAGGGAAGGAGGGTCTATCAACTAAGGACAGTTGAGTCCTCCCCCAGAAACTGTTTCCGGCCTAGACAGATGTCTAGGAAAGAACACTAAATCAGTTCCGGTTGCCATATACTTATCAAGCCTAAAAAATATGTAAGGCGCTGATCTGAGAATACAAAAATAAATAAAGACATGATCTTCAACTCCCCAGTCCAGTGGGGCAGACAATATCCAGAAACAACTAGTGCTGTGTAGTGAGCATGTGCCAGAGGCGTGTACATGTGCTGACTGGGATCATAGGGCATGCCTGGGATCCAGCTGCCTGGGGATGAGCCTCTGAGAAGGGCCACAGTGGATCTCGGTGGGTGCTGTTGCTGGTGTGTGCACATTGAAGAGTCAAAGAAACCAGCTAGAAAGGAAGAGCCGATGCGGGGGTACAGCCTGCAGAGCTGAGAGCAGGCAACCTGGAGTCGGGAATGTTGCAGAGAAGACAGCCTGGACTAGAAGAAGGAGGGGTCAGGGTAGCTGGCTCTGTGAGCTAAGTGCTTGAAAGTTAGGCATTGGAACCCGACTTTGAAGTCGGAGATACAAATCTGTAACCCTGCCCTGGAGCAAGGTGGAGACTGGCAGATCCCAGAGCAATAGTTCTCAACCTGGGGGTCACAACCCCTTTGGGTTCAATATTAGATATTTACATCACAATTCATAATAGTAGCAAAAGCACAACTATGAAGTAGCAACAAAATAATCTTATGTGGTCACCACAACATGAGGGCTGCAGCATTAAGAAGGATGTCCCAGAGGCTTACTGTCTGCAACAGATAGTGAGCTCTAGGCTCAGTGAGAGACCCTGTCTTAAAAAATGTAAGATTGGGGCTGGATAGATGACTCGGCAGTTTCACAGAGGATTTGGGTTTGGTTCCCAGAACCAAAATCAGACAGCTCATAACTACTCATAACTCAGGCACTGACACAGACACATAAAATAAGGCATCGTGGTAGAGGAAGTCACCCCGCATTGACTCTGACACACACAACATCTGAAACTAGAAACCAGGAGTCAAAAATGGTTACTAGCCTTGGTAAGTCTGGGTATAGAGTCACAAAGGGGAAGTATGCCTGACATGTAAGTAGAAATTCTGTTAACTGGACTGTTGAGGAACTTTTATCAAATGCATAAATTTTCAAAAAGACACATTAGCCAGGGCCATCGAGAAAGTTTGGTGGGTACGGGTACTTGTCATCACTGTCATCAGCCTGAACACCCGGGGTCAGTCCCTGGGACCCACAGAATAGAAAGAGAGAACTGATTGCTGTAGGTTGTTCCCAGGAGCACATACACATATATACACGGGGAGGGGGCAGAGGGAGAGAGAGGGAGAGGGGAGGAGAGAGCTCAAATTTCATATGTGTATTTTCCTAATCTACAGAATCTTAACCCCAAACACCAGATAGAGAGCCTGCATTCTACCTAGATGAACATCTGAGCTCACTCGCTGAGAGTAGAAGCTCGGGCTTCAAGGTTTAGGATCAGCACGGAAAGCCAGAGAGAGAGAAAACTGCACAAAGACAAGCAGAAAGCTAAGTTAGTGGACCTAGAATGAGTCAGACACCACGATAGAGGATGTCTGTTGATGCAACCATGCCAAGGCAAGGCTCTACAGATCCATGTGGGAATAGCAGAAGAAGAAAGCCTGTGAGGGAATATATAATGCAAATTCCAGACTAGACAGGAAAGAGCCCAACAGGGGACTAACATACTGGGAGAGACACTATATATGAGACTAGTCTGTTTAATTGTTTAATTATCATAGTTCACTATATACAGATATACAGTGACAGACTTTTTTTTTTTTTTTTTTTTTTTTTTTTTTGCTTTTTTGCTTTTTGAGACAGGGTTTCTCTGTATAGTCCTGGCTATCCTGGAACTCACTCTGTAGACCAGGTTGGGCTCGAACTCAGAAATCCGCCTGCCTCTACCTCCCAAGTGCTGGGATTAAAAGCGTGTGCCACCACTGCCCAGCTTTTGACATTGTCATACAAGTTTGATTATTTTCACCCCACCATGCTCCCACTGCTGCTGATCCATTTCCTCTCCCCAACAAACCTCTACTTTTTCTTTCTTTTTGGTGACTCAGTGAATTTAATTAAGGTTGCTTACGTGAGCATGGGTTATTTACAAGAACATAAGCAACTTCCCATTGGCCACACCATTAAAAGAAATGCCTCCCCTTTTCTCATTCACCAAACATTAACTGCCAATAACTCTCAGGAGGAGATGGGACCACGTGGGTTCCTCCAACTCCAGATGGTAATCTTGTCAACTTGACTGGACTGAGGAGCACCTGGGAGATTAGTAAGGCACCTCTACATGAGTTTGAGGTTGGCAGGGGAGGAGGGTTTCAGGAGACAGGCAGATCCTGTGGGTTTTGATCTAATGAATAGATTAACATATTGAGTCATAATATGCTCATTAGTGGGGGGTGGTGTAAGGTAGAAAGTAGAACCTAGTTGGGGAAGCAGGTCTCTGAACACCAGTCTCTGGGAGAGAGCTGCTAAATGATGCTCTGACCTCTTCCTGTAGTCTTCTGTCTCAGCTTCTGGTCCTTCACAAGGTGAGAAGTGCCTCTGTCACATGTCATCACCATGATGCTTGGGCTAAGGGCACAGAGCAACTGACCAAGGACTGTCGAGATAAATCTTTCCTCCTTTAGATTGCTGCTGTGGGGGATTTTTGTCACAATGACACAAGAGTAATCATACCTCATATTATAGAGGGGGGAAAAACCTTGAGGAACTCAGAGCACATATCTCCTTGCTGAGGTAGACAAGCCCGTTTGCTCCTCAGGCCTGCCGTTTGCCATCCCATCTCGTCTGCATCTGCCCTTCACCAGTTGCTGTTCTCTCGCTGCATCTACACGTGCTTAAGTCTCTCCCATTTAAAAATAAAATGACAGCAGTGTCGAACCTCCTTCAAGGACAAGGTCAGGACAAAGCTCAGCAGTCACGGGAATTCCCAAAGAGATGCAAAGACAAGGGTGGCATTTCAAATCTGTGAGAAAAGTCAGTCACTCAATAATGGGTGTTGACACTACTGGGTAGACTTGCAGGAAATGGGTTGTTTCTGTCTCGAAAAGTATATAGAAGCAAGTTCCAGGTAGATTAAATATTCTTAAGGTTAAAAAAAAGTTCTAGAAGAACTATGTAGATAATACTTTATATAACATGAGGTGGTAGTTGTTGTCATGGAGTTAGAAGGATTTTCTAACACTAGCACAGTATCTGGAACTCCTCAAATAAAACCTGATAAACTAGTCTACATTAAAGAGAAAACTCAACATAAAAACATGGTCGAGAGATAGGTGAATACTCACTACTGGTAACACAGACAAAAACCTCAATTCCCTTTGAATCTGAATAAAACGATAAAATACCATTTAGAAAAAAAATTCAACCAGAACAAAATTAGCTATCCAATAGGTAACTGGGCAAAGAATATAAACACAATATTTATAGAAACTGAGAATACAAAAATAAGTAAGACATGATCTTCAACTCCCCAGTCCAGTGGGGCAGACAATATCCAGAAACAACTGGTGCTGTGTGGTGAGCACGTGCCAGAGGCGTGTACATGTGCTGACTGGGATCATAGGGCATGCCTGGGATCCAGCTGCCTGGGGATGAGCTGAGAAGAAAGGGCTAAAGTAGCAAAAAGAGCAGGATGCCAAAGTTAAATAGAGAAGGCTGTTGGAGAACTTGGGTTTGGGTCAGAGGCTGCAGACTGGGTTGTGAGCCCAGAGCTGAGGAGGGTAAGGGTGTATCTGGGTGTCTGTGGTGACTGGAGAAGCCTGGAGTCCCTTTATCCTAAGCCTGCATCATTGTGAGTGGTCATTGTCTCACTCCCTGTAGGCTGACCTTCTCTGCTTGGTAGGAAACTGAGCCATCAACTGAGCTTTGCATCTTTTTGGCAGTCACACTGAGAAGACCAGTCACTCCAGCTCTTTCAGTCTGGGAATTCCTAAGGATATTTCTAAGGAGGAGGGAACCTGGGCCTCAGTGTTCTCTCCACTCTGGCTCCTTCTGTTAGAAGACCACATCAGAACCTCAAAACCTGCCCTGCAGTTCTGGTTCATAGCACCCTCTCTTCAATGCAGAGGGCTCTGATGAAATCCGGGTGCCTGAAGGAGTCCTTAAGCATGGCAGATCTGTGTCCGGCAGTAAACCCCACCTCCACACACCTCATGGTCTTTGAGCTGGGCCCCCAGTGCCTGCTTGGCAGTAGCAATAGCTATAGAAACAGACCTTGAGGGCATTTCAAAGCCAGGTTCGAGAGGGTTAGATGGCAGCCATAGGCATCCCAAATACAGCTCCTGGGGTGGACCTACATAGCTACCCGACACACATTTTTAAGGGTGAACAGAAGACAAGAAACAAAGGTATGCCTTTCTGGAAGATTCTACAAGTAAGCTGGGACAGATGCATAGATCTGAGATGTTCAGGTCTAGTTGTGCCCCTTCAAAAGGTCTATGGAACATTCCTTCCTTGAAGACAGAGCAAATAAAATATTCCCCTCCCCCACCCCAGGTCAGACTATATAAGTTTCGAAGTTCTGTGCTGAAATGAAAACATCTAATCTCCCCATAATATTAATAATAATTCCCAAGGAAGAATCAACTGCCCACCCATCCCTGGACAACCTAACTGCCTGGAGTAGAAGGGCCATTTTAGTTCTGGCTGGTGTCTGGATCCCACCAGGCTGATTTGAGGGAAGCTGCCACTCTTACCAGGGGCTGAATGATGCATTTAAAAAATACTTATTAAAGCTCTACAAAGGAAGAAGGCAGGGAGGGACACTGGAGAAACACTCTTTTTCCCCCCAGTGAGTCCTGCAGGGTTTCAGTCCTCTTCCAGATGAGGGAAAGTTGGAAATCTTAGAATTACCACAAGGGGGCTCTTGGATTCCACATAGGCTATATGTCTGTTCCAAGAAAAGCCAAGCCCTACTTTGAATCTTCACCTGGGCTGGTGTGCCCTCCAAAGGGATGCTTGCTTGAATGAGCCCAGAGAGTGATCTGAAGCAGAGATGACAGAGAAATGAGTGCAAGCAGGCAACCACACTGCTCAGCACAGAGATGGAGAATGACTTTGAAAGAGATCTAATCTGAGTCCAGCACTGGACAACATCCCAGCCCAGTCCCAGAACCACACATCCAAGCAATAACATATTGGTTCCTCACCCCAGACAGCTTTTGCCTCTAGTTCAGCAAAATACCCAGGTTCATAATATTGAGTTATCAATCTACCTGCAATATTGCTCCCCATTGAGTCTGCTCCTCATTTTAGGTAGATTCTGCTGTCACAAATATTATTACCGTCTCCCACTTTCCTCCCAAGAGGTCACTAAAACTTTCATCCTAGACCTTTGGACCTCACATATCTGTGTAGGCAGACAAGAAAGAAAGAAAAAAAAACCTCCTTTTTAAATTTCAAATATATATCTAACTCTGGCAAGAAACCAGGAAAGGTAACCATGGAAACAGGAGCATGAATGTAACCATGGAGACCCATTTAAACCAGCTGGTCCATTACCATCTAGAATCCGGTGGGCTCTGGATGCTTTAAGGATGGATAGCCCTGCTTAAGATGGTCAAATGATACCAATTCTTCACGTCAGCGCTGTGTAGATACATATAAGTAGTGTCTGAATGTTGCCAGTATTTAAAAATGTTAGGAAAATAAGCCTTTCACAGAACTTCCTCTGTTACACTAATTTCTTTCTTTTATTCTTTTTTTTGTTTTGTTTTTCGAGACAGGGTTTCTCTGAGTAGCCTTGGCTGTCCTGGAACTCACTCTGTAGACCAGGCTGGCCTCAAACTCAGAAATCCGCCTGCCTCTGCCTCCCAAGTGCTGGGATTAAAGGCGTGTGCCACCACTGCCCGGCTCTTTTATTCTTTCTTTCAGTGTTTTGAGATTCTCTTGTACCCAGCATGGCTTTGAACTTGCTAAGTAGCCAAAGATCTCCCTGAGCTCCCAATCCTATTGCTGATGCCTTCTGAGGCTAATTGCCAATGTATGCCACCACACCCACTTTTGCTATAGCAATTATTTTATTTTATTTTATTTTATTTTATTTTTGAAACAAGGGTTTCACTATGTATCTTTGCCTGGCTTGGAACTCACCATGTAGACCAGGCTGGCCTGGAACTCCCAGATATCTCCCTGCCTCTGCTTCCCAAGTACTAGAATTACATGTGTACACCACCATGCCTATCTGGTTTTTTGTTTTTGTTAGCCAGAGTGTCTTGCATCCCACCCAGGCTGGTCTGCAAATCACTATCTCACTACGCAGCCAAAGATGATCTTTAACTCCTGATTCTCCTGCTTCCAATCCTAAGGGCTGGGATTACAGTGTAGGCAGCCACACCCAGTTTATTCAGTTCTGGGGTGGGTCTTTGTACATGCTAGGCGAGCAGTTCACCAACTGATACCATCCCCAGCCCTGTACAACAATTTATATGTGATCCCTCAGTCTTTCTGCCCTGCCTTCTTACCATAACGCTAACCAGCACTTTGGTGTTCTTTATCAATTCAGCAGACACAAACTAATCACTTTGTTGTGCTAAGCACTCCATAGTCACACGGGGCAGATGGTAAAGACTGTCTCACCAGGGTTAATGCTGAGGTGGGTCTTTCAGAAAGCTATTCGCTTAGCAAGAGGGTTTGTTTCCAGAACGACAGAATTTGGATTTGTTCTTCTAGTAAATGAGATTCGCTTTGGACAAGGCTTTCCTTGGTTTTAGTGATCTGTTTTTGTTGGTGCTTTGCAGTGTATGTAAACATGTTGAACCCTGGGCTTTGCACACGGTACACTCAACTCTCTTATATCATGGAGCCACCCCCCCAGCTGCTTTTTTCCCATTTTGTAGAGGACGTGTCACTCTTCTCCTGTCAGCACAGCGTGTTGCAGAGTGAGACCCTTCTTCATGACCCTTCCCTTTTCCTTGGGCATCACAATGCCCGTATCCCCGCTGCAGCTTCAAAGGCTCAAGGGACAGTCTAGATGAGTCTTGTGTCTTAGTGGGGTAAAAAGGCAGAGTACAGAGTCAAAACACTTGTGACCACCACTTAGCAGTGTGCCACGGGAGGCAGGTTACTGACACTCTCTGAAGCACACCCTTGTCTGTATCTTGGCCATCCCTTTCATCCTCAGACCTTTCTCTTCCATTCAACACCTGGTCAAACCTTCAGGCATGCCCCTGGAACCCTGCACACCCCACAGATAAAGAGTATTGTGGTTAATTGTGACTCGGATAGGATTTAGAGTCACCATGGAAACAAACCTCTGGGCACATCTATGAGGGAGGTTCAAGATTAGCTTAATTAGGTTGAGAAGACCTACCCTGTGGATAGTATCATTCAAAACTGGGAAGGAGTCCAGACTGACCAGAAAGGAAAAAAGCAAGTTGGGCATCAGCATCTGTCTCTGCTTCCTGCCCAGATGTGATGTGAGCAGCTGCTTTGTGCTCCTGCTGCAGTGCTTTCTCTCCCAACCCTCCATCCGCCCCTCTATGATGGACTCTACCCTCAAAGTTCTGACCAAAGTTCAACATTATTTCCTTAAGTAGCGTTCATCAGGCATTTGTTTCAGCGTTGAAGGAAGAAACGGAGAAAGGGAACAGGGAGGGAGCGACAACCTTACTTGTTCTATGGGGCTGGTTCTACACCATGCCCTAAGCATTCTCACAATCCAGTGAGAATTATTTTTTCTCCAGTTTGTTCAAGAGGAAATGAAAGTTTGTCACCTTTGGTACACCTTCCAAGGCCGCAAACTACAGAATAAAAGGGAGAGAACTTGAGCTCCAGGCATGTATTCCAAGTCTACTGTCTACCATTGTGCACTTCTTCCGAGTGACAATGTTCCTGGCTCACTACAAATACCATGCAATGGGATGAACTATTCCAGTGTCTCCCACTCAGCCACTACATCTGGGCAACACAGCCCAGAGTCACTTTAGAAGAGAGTTTCAGGTGAGCATTTACAGAGATAAGATGGGCCTGTATAGATGGCTGTAACAGATTGTCTTGATTACTAAATCATGCTCACTGTGGGCAGTATCATTCCCTAAGAAAGCTCACTGTGGGCAATATCATTCCCTACGCAGTTGGTCCTGAGCTGAGCATGAGCTGGAGCATGTGAGCCAGGAAGAAGCATCTCCCTATGATTCTGCTTCTAGTTGCTGCTTGACCTGTAAGTATAAGGCAAATAAATTGGTTTTGTTGAGATTTGATTTTGTGGTTTATCACAGCAAGAAGAAGAAACTGGGCCAGGTGGTGGTGGCGCACGCCTTCAATCCCAGCACTTGGGAGGCAGAGGCAGGCAGATTTCTGAGTTCAAGGCCAGCCTGGTCTACAGAGTGAGTTCCAGGACAGCCAGGGCTACACAGAAAAACCCTGTCTCGAAAAAAAACAAAAAAAAAAAAAAAGAAGAAGAAGGAGGAGGAGGAGGAGGAGGAGGAGGAGGAGGAGGAGGAGGAGGAGAAGGAGAAGAAGAAGAAGAAGAAGAAGAAGAAGAAGAAGAAGAAGAAGAAGAAACTGGAAGAGTCTCTTTGCCCAGAGAGGCAGAGAGGTCCAACACCAATACATAAAGGACCTGGGATGTCCCTGTCCGTGAAGCACAAAGACTTAAGTTCAATCCTCAAAACCCATATAAAAAACTGAGCATAGTATCTCTGGCTCTGGCATCTAGCCTGGGTGTAGAGACAGACTGGGGCTCTCCAGCCAGCTGGCCTAACCTACTTGACAAACTCCAGGCCAACAAAAGACCTTGTCTGAAAAGTTGAGTGGGTGGCATTACTGAAGAACAACACCCAAGGTTATCCTCTGGCCTCCACACACACATACACACACACACACACACACACACACACACACACACACACACACACGCACACACCTCCTAGCACAGAAGCATATTTCAAAAGGTCAAAGGAAGAAGGTGAGTACCTTCTGCCTAGAGCCAGGGAACAAAAGGGAGTGTGCTTCTCAGTAGATTTCTCAGTGGCAATGTTTGGTTTAGCTTTTGAGAGGACTAATGGGATTTTCAAGAGCAGAGGAGAGAGTTCCACATAAACAGAATGTAGCATAAACAGAAGTACACAGGACTTGTAGCAGAGGTACCTAGGAAACCATTGATTTCCCGCTCCCCCCTCCCCCACCCCAGGTCACAAACATCACAAACATCACCGTGCTCCACCTGTGACTAAGGAATCCTGCTTCTGGCTAGAGATGAGTGGCCCTGAGTGGCTGGGGCTCATTTGAGATGATGGTTGGAAAGTGAAGAAGGCAGGTGGCAGACAGTGACTCATACCATACTTGAGAGAGAGAGAGACAGAGAGAGAAAGAGAGAGAGGGAGAGAGAGAGAGAGAGAGAGAGAGAGAGAGAGAGAGAGAGCAAACTGAACTTAGTCTAGCATGCTTTGCCCTCTCTGCCCTGCCCACACCTCTATCAGCTGCAGAAGTAACCGTCAGCTGTCACAGTCATTTACGACTGTCCATGTAGGTGACAGACATCCACAGGCCTTGCTCCGGCAGCCTACCTTCTGCTCTGCTTCTCTTCTAGGTTAGTGGTGAGGGTCCAGTTTTCAGCAGTTTTATTTATTTATTTATTTTCAGTGCAGGGGATCAAATCCAAGGCCTACCCATGTTGAGAAGTACCCCATTGTGGAGATACATCCAAGTGAAGATGGCAAGTTTTATAATGTCATGATGACCATGAAGAATTGGGGTCCTTGTGTTGTGAACCTGGTTAGTGCCTTTCCCTCCTCCCCTACTTGTTCCCAGGCGCTGATCATGCACAACTCTCCGTCTTAACCAGGTTGACCCAGCCCAGTGTCACTTTCTGAACCATGAGCCTTCATTGGGTCCTGTGGTGGTTTGAATATGCTTGGCTCAGGGAGTGCCACTATTAGGAGGTGTGGCCTTGCTGGAGGAAGTGTGTCATTGTGGGGATTAGGAGAAGACTCTCCTCCTAACCATATGAATGCTAGCTGCCTTTGGAACAAGAGGTAAAACTCTCAGCCCCTCCAGCACTATGCGTTCCTGGACACCGCCATACTTTCTGCCATAATGATAATGCACTGAATCTCTGAACCTGTAAGCCAGACCCAATTAAATATTGTCCTTTATAAGAGTTGCCATGGTTATGGTGAGTCTTCACAGCAATGAAACCTAAACTAAGACAGGTCCCGTGAGTCTGGGACTCTGGATCAGCTGGCCTGAGGACACCACTATGTCTGTCTCTTCATCTAAGTACTGGATTTTCTTTGTACCTCATTGGATCTAGGGAAGGCTTTGGACAGACAGCTAAGCCTCAGAGATTCCCTCTGCCCAATCAAGATGAGATGACTCAAATCTGAAGTTTAGGAGAACACAGGCACCAATTAACACAGAGAGAAACCAGTCCTTGGGGAGCCTGGCTGGCAGCCAAGGGTGGCTGATGGGCCAGAGTGGCAGTAAGCTCAGCCTGATCCAGTCCCTCTCACATGTTTATATGCTGCCAGACACAGCTCCACAGCTGGTTTTATTCTCCTCTCCACAATTCCACACTTGAGGACATTTCCATTTTTCACTCATGGGTTCTAAACACATAAAGTGACTCGCTCTGTCAGAATTAAAGAGCAAAGAAATTCATCAGAAGCAATGACTCTGGTGGTGGCTCGGGTTGGTTGTGGGACATAGTGGGGCCTGGGGACCCAAACAAGCACTGAGGCCCTGGAGCCAGGAGTAGCCCATGACAGGATCTTAGGAACACTGCTGTTGCTATGGGCTCTGGACCCAGGTTTTATTAACATGACAGGCTGGATGTGACCACAGCCAATGCCATTCCAAACATCAGAATAGGCTCAACATGGCACTTGATTCTTTCCAACACCTGCTTGCTGCTTACAGTCGTGGTGCATATGAGCATCCTCTTGTGATCCCTTGCTTCTGTGTGTTACTTACATATGATCGACATATAGCCTGCCGTGATGATGCCCTTCAATCATCTCTATATTACACATAATACCTGGTACGACGTTAATGCTATGCAAATACATGTCATTCTATACAGATCAGAGAATATTTACACCAAAATTAAAGTGTTTGGTAGAGATGTGATTTTTGAGCAATTTCTGTCTGAGGTAGAGTGAATCTGTACATATATGAAACTCCTATGTATATCATAGGTAGGTGGTGGCTCTCACCTTTGATCCCTGCACTCAGGAGGCAGAGGCACCTAGGTAGATCTCTGAGTTCTAGGTCAGACTGGTCTATGGAGTGAGTTCCAGGACAGCCAGGGACACAGATAAACAGTGGCCCAAACAAACAAGCAAACAAGCAAACCCCCACCCTAGGAAAGGAGGGAAGAAAGGAAGGAAGGAAAAAAGAAAGAAAAGAAACTCCTATGTGTTGGGTCTCAGAAATCCAGGACAAATAGAGGTGCTTATTACCATATCAAAGCAGAGGTTGGCCCTGGGCTCTCACAGCCCAGCAGGCATCTGCCAGCGTCCTGGCTCCCCTCAGCACTTCTCACCTCACCCCAAACCTCTCCAGCCCCAACTTTTCTTGTTCTCTCTTGATCCTCTTTTGCTTCTTCTCTCCGTTCTCATCTCTCTCTTGGCTCCCTCTCTAATCTCTCTTCCTCTCTCACTCGCCTCTTCTCTCTCTCCTTGGATGGCCCCAGGCTATTCTGCTGGCCATGTTCAATCTGGATTCTTCCAGATGCCTCTGCCTGTTCTCTACTTCATATCTACGGTAAAAACCTTCTCCTCAACCATTCCTAGGAAAGGTCATGTCCTCATTTTCATTCATTATGGATAAAGGGCCACTGCCTACAGTGACACTTGCATAGTTGTCCTACCTTAGTGGTAAGATTACCGGGAAAAAAATTTAAATATACAGAACACCAAGTGACATTTAATTTCAGAAAAACGATGATTTTTTTAAAAAAAATTATAAATATATCACATGCAATATTACAACATACAAAAGATTACATCATTGATCTAAAGTTCAAATGTAATTAGTTGGTTACCCTGCATCTTGCCCTTATGGAGTCTTTTCCTAAGGTTTTGTGTGCATGTGTGTGTTCATTTATTTTTATTTGTTTTATTTATTTTGTCTCCTTTAGTTTGGGCTGGCCTCGAACTCATGATGTAACAGAGGATGATCTCAAACTGGTCTTTCTGTGTCCACTGGGTAAGAGGAGTGCAGGGGCTACAAGGGAGCACAGCCACACCCAGCTTTTGTGTTGCTGCAGATCAAACCTAGGGCGTGGTACATGCTAGGCAAGCAATCTACCATCTGAGCTGCATTCCAAACCCTTTAAGGCAGTCCTTCTCAACCTGTAGGTCACCTCCCCTTGGGGTCGAAGGTCCCTTTCTTTCATAGGGGTCGCCTATCAGATATCCTACATATCAGATATCAGCTATTTACATTATGGTTCATAACAGTGACAAAATTACAGTTATGGAGTAGCAATAAAAGTAATTTTGTGATTGGGGGTCACCACATCATGAGTGACTGTACTAAAACCTGCAGCATTAGGAAGGTTGGGAACCAGTGGCTTAGGACATTTTTCCATTCTATCCATCACTGGTATACATTGTCTCGGGCCCTCTTTTCTGAGTGTGGTAGAGATGTTCACATGTAAGTTCTGCATCCCTGACGGTAGCATATGGCTGCCTGACCCTGGGTTTGAATGGCCCCCGGCCTGGAGCTCATCCAGCCTTTCCCTCTGCCTTCTCCCACACCAAATTTTCATCTCCACTAGTCAGGCATATGCCTAGAACCATCCAAGGGAAAGATGGTGTCCTTGAAAATGCAAAAGCAAGAAGCACATTAAAATTTAAAGACCGAATACCCAGGTGCGATTGGAAAGGAGAAGAGTAAGCAATGCCAAAAGATTTGATGAATTTTTTATACTGGGCTCTCCACATTCTAGGACCTCAAGTTTGCTATGACTCACACTTACCTGGGCGCTCCCAGGAGGTGAACCGATAAAGTAATGAGAATGATTTTCACGTGTGTTATGCAAAAAAACGAGGCTTCATGATTCAACACTCAATGCTGCACTCAGCTTCCACATCCCAAGTAGGGTCCATTACCTGATTGATTGATTTCAATGCAAAACAGTGAGCAATTTTCAAAGCGCCCATCTCAAATATGTGCAAAATAGAAAGCAATTTTCAAAGCCACCCACCTCGGGATATTACAGGCAAAACGTGACAGGGCTATATCCTCATGTTTTCTTATGATCATAAATGACACAAAGGAGACACACAGCTTTGCCAAATTCTCATTCCGTGACATGCACAAAGGCTTATTCACCCAAGTCTTATTTGAAGAATAATTAGGCCTTCCCAGACCAGGCTCAGCTTTCTCTGGGCTGCCAGATAAACCGCCGTGGGATTTCCAAGCCATAAAAAATAATTGGTGTTTTTTTAGAGTTAGTGCACATGCTGGAATGGATTTCATTAGTCAGCCCCAAGTCTTTGGAAAGGTTATTGATTTGCATTTCTAACTTTTAAAAAGAGTCCTCAGTTCTGTCTCTGTCCCTCGGGTGTTGGGTATCTTATGTACTGTTTATCTCCCTTCTAGAACACTTGTCTTTGTTTCATCTTGTCTGTTCTTTCTGCTCAAAACTGTTCCCTCAAGAAAGAGTTAATTCTGTGACCCTTGATTGCACACCCTCAGTGAACTTTGACTGCCCATCCTCCATGAGGTTAGTGACTAAAGTCTGTCAATCAAGTCTTTCTTCTTTTCTGTTTTGTTTTTTTTGTTTTGTTTTGTTTTGTTTTGTTTTTTGAGACAGGGTTTCTTTCTTCTTTTCTAACAACGGAACTTTGAGCTGGATATATATATATATATATACAATTGTATATATATATATACAATCAGAGCTCACATTTCTTAGCTTTTCTTGTAACTATATGATCCAGATGAACTACCCCCCTCCCCATAGAAGGGAAGGGAGGATCACCTTCCTCAAAATTCTCTCTTACTTTCTCTACATTTTCTGTAACCTGTAGTAATAAACAAGAGGCTCACAGTGTTGAGTAATAAACAAGAGGCTCACAGCTATGGTTGTGGTGATGGTTCAGGACTGGGTAGTGAAGAGACCCTGGGGTCCAGTCTGCATTCCTTTAATATTGGCTTCTTTGTTCAGTACAAACTCAGTATGGTGGCTTAAGCAAAAGTAGTATAATTCATTTTGAAATTCACTATCTGAGTAATGAATGAGAGCTACTTGGTGGCTGGATGGTGTTGGACACTTGTGTTCTCCACCTCTCCCATTCCCCTGTTAACCCCATGCCATCCTCCGAGCACACACCTTCTATGCTGCCATCCCTTTGGGAGTTCCAGCACTATATTCACTTTCCAGGATGCTATCAGAGGATATAAAGGGAGATGTTGTCCTTTTGTTCTATGGCTACTCTCAGGAGTTAAACGTGTCCCATTGGCCAGATTCCAGTCATATGATGTCATTTAGCTGCTAGGAAAGCTGGAAAATGTGGTCTCTGACTGGCATGCACCTGTCTAAAAATTGTATTGTCAGAAAACAAAGACTGGCCGGGTGGTGGTGGTGCATAGCTTTAATCCCAGCACTCTGGAGACAGAGGAAGGTGGATCTCTATGATTTCGAGTATAGCCTGGTCTACTGAACAAGCTCCAGCACAGCAAGAGCTAACAAGAGAGACCTGTCTCAAAAAATAAAACTGTTGAGGATCACTCTGCCCCACGTTTTGCACCAAATGTTCCACTTACTAGAGCCTCTCTTTGGGCACCACTATGTTGAGGACCACCCTGCCCCATGTTTGCTTTGGAGCTACTAAACAGCAAATAAGATGTGTGGGATAAACAAGATGTTTATCAGAGTGTGCTCAGCTGTTGTAGGCTGTTGAAAAACAAGTCTCTACAGGGTATATGGCTCAAAATGGCTGCAAAGTTAATAGCTGATTTCTAGCAGCTTTCTGCTAAAAGTCGGCTCCCAACAGGTCCCCCTTTTTAATTTTTTTTTCAAAAGGGAAGGCTGGGAAAACTTACGGAAACCATGCCTGCCTTAGGTCGGAACAAATGACCCCAGCCTCCCTTAAGATGGTGAGGCCTCCCAGTTAGGAGCAAGGGTCTTAAAGTGTTCTCTTATCCGTCATTGACTATCCAGCTTAGTGTGTAAGTTAGGGGGTAGCACACAAGGACCCTGATGGAAAAGTTAAAGGTCTAAGTCTTGAACCCACAAATTTTGAATAGAAGAAATTATACCAATGAAATCCTTGAATTTGTATCAGCTTAGTAACAATTATATAGATTTCTACCAATAGGTTATGGCTGTGTAATCAATTTTAGCTCTTCCTTTCTGTTCCATTAAAACCATGACTTTTCCCTAAAAAGACAGCCTAATATTAACCACTTCAATCCCCAAGTCCAGGGAATTGGGGCGTCAACTCTTCATTAACTTCTTCAAGCTGAATACAGGTGTTGAGATATTAGAAGAGGAATGAGGGGAAGGGTAAATTGATAAGCCTCTGATACCTGTGTTAACTGCATCCAGCTGGAAGTCCAGGGCATCAGTGAACATGCAGGTGATAAGAAGATTCATTCACTAAGCTGTGTATTCTATAATATACAAATCTCAAAACAAATTTTAATATCAAGATAATTATTTTGTCTGATTCTCTGGAATCTAGTCTTCTGGAGGCCTACCTCTGTCATGTCTAATCCATATAATTCTGGAAGATATAACTACTACCTTAATGACCTCTTCAGAAAACACGTAGAAAAAACTTTTTTTTTCTTTCCCAAATCAGCCTTTCCTTAAACCAGTAACCAGAAAAACCTTTACATTGAATTTTTATCCAGAGGAAAAATATAACTACATAACTCAGAACCACACCCATTTTGAAAGTTAAATCAATCTAATACAACTGATTAACACAATCTTTCTGTTCAGCTCTCTGCCTAGAGCAACCTTCTACTTATCTGTCTGTCTGTTTGGCTCTCTTGACTCAGAGCAGCCTGCAATTTACTCCTCGTGTCTTTAAAGTCGTTTTCATCTGTTTCTGCTCACTTATTTCTTACCCCATTTTCGTTACTATAACTTACTGGTCTCGTTGCAATCACCTTTGTTTCACTTCTGAATTCTCGGCAGACCCTTCTTCCAGTCCCTCACTGGGACTCTCGTTCTTGCTTTCTCAAGTCAAGCGCCACTGCCAAGCCAGCTTCATCAGTCAACAGGTTCTCCAGCGCAGGAGTGAGGATGCCCGCTTCCAATTCCCGAGGTGTCCTTCACTGTATCCTGCTTACTGGAGCTCCAACGTTGAGGCTCTTTGTTTCACTTCTGAATTCTCAGCAGACCCTTCTTCCAGTAATGTCCCTCACTGGATCTCTCGTTTTTTTGCTGCCCCACATTGGGTGCCAAAATTTGAGGACCACTCTGCCCCACGTTTTGCACCAAAATGTTCCACTTACTGGAGCCTCACTTTAGGCGCCACTATGTTGAGAATCACCCTGCCCCACGTTTGCTTTGGAGCCATTAAACAGCAAAACAAGATATTTGGGATAAACAAGATGTTTATCAGAGTGTGCTTCAGCTGTTGTAGGCTGTTGAAAAACAAGTCTCTAAAGGGTATATGGCTCGAGATGGCTGCAAAGTTGATAGCTGCTTTCTTCTAAAAGTCAGCTCTCAACATAAAACCAAAAGAAATGAAACAAAAAAGAAAAGAAAGAAGGAAGGAAGGAAGGAAAGAAGGGAGGAAAGGGAAGGAGGGAAAGAGGGAAGGAGGTAGGTAGAAAGACCAGACAAGACAGATAAATATTGATAGTCCCATGACCGAAAACCTTTATGCTTTTTGGAAATTAGTGTTGCTTAAGACTGTTCTGACTCTCTCCTCTGCCAGGAATAAGTATGTGTCCAAGACAATGAAAACCACAGAGCTTTTGAAAAGATTTTATTTTTATGTTAAAGTGTGTGTGTGTGTGTGTGTGTGTGTGTGTGTACACATGGGTGTAAAATGTCTATGTCAGTGGAAGCCAGACAAGGGCATTGAACATTGAACACTCTGGAGCTAATGTTTTCTGACATGGATACAAGGAACCAAACATGGGTCCTCTACAAGAGCAGTATGCACTGTTAACTACAGAGCTATCTTTCCAGTCATTGGTTTTGTTTTTAATATAACTTTTAAGTATTGTTTTCAGGGCTGTGTTGTAGTCCACGAGTAGACCCATGTCTTCATGTCATGGTGGGAATGGCCCTCAGGGATTCAGGCATGCTAGGCAAACACTCTGCCAGCTGTGCTAGCCCAGCCCTGAGAAGATGTCATTTTACACGGATGCATGCAGTATGCAATGCCCCCCACTTCTTTCTCCTGCCAAAAGAATCCATCTCCCCACTAACACCCAATGAGTGGCACCAACCAAGGGCTCTTTCAAGTTTTTCTCCATGCTCATAAAGGAATGTATAGAGATTTGAAAGGTTGTTTAGTGATTCCAGTTTTTTGTGCCTTTTATATCTTCACAAAGGTGTAAATATACACTTTCTTATGTCTTGCTTTCCTCACTTAATAATACCTCATGGAATTCTGTCCAAGTCACTTGATTTTGATTTAATCTGTTCTTTTTAATGGCTGGGTAATGATTCATGGTGTTGATATGTCATAAAGTATTTGGCCAGGGGCTTTGTTTCACAATAAATACTGCCTTAATAACATCTATGCTCATGCGTCTTTGTGAATTAATGGCTTTATTTCCTTGGGACAGATTCCCAGGAGGGAGCTTGCTGGGGCAAAAGTCACATGAATTTTTAATTTTAATAAAAATTACCCTTGAAGCTATTCTTTTTTTTTTATCTCTTTCTCACATCTTTCCCCAATTCCAGCTTCTATAATTAAAAGGCTAAAATGTTTTAGATCAGATTTTGTAAGCTTGTGTCGATTTGTAAAAGTGTAATAAATTATAACAGAGAGAAGTCAACATCATTTTCAAAGACTCAACTGGAAGAAACCCCCTTCTGCAAGTCATCAAATGAAGGCTATGACTGCAGATACAATTTTTCTTGTTTCTGTATTTAATCAAGGTGTGTGTTCAAAAACACCCCAGCACTATGGCAACTGAGGATTATCAGCAGCAAATTACATAACCTTCTGCCGATGTTTCCCAGGCAATTCATTACAAGATCTTGCATCCCCCAGGGATACTCTGTCCCCAAATCCCTTGCTGAGGACTCTTCATTCATTGCACAATGTCTATAAAGCCACCCCCACTGGTAGACATTGGACTAGACAGTGTGCAGAATGGCAATAAATAAGACCTACAGGGCCCCACTCACAATGCTGACCTTCTGGATAAAGAAAATATTAAGCAGCAAATTACATGTGTGTTTGCATGATATTCATTTGTTTGTTGTGCTAGAAATTGAACTCAGGGCCTCGTATACATGGTCCACATTCATCCCCTAATCATATATTTTTGTTGTGCTAAACTATGCATAACAGTTGCTTTCCTTGCCATTTTATGTCAGTAACAGTGATGAACCCTGTGGATATTGTGCTAAGCAAAACAAGCTAGTTACAGCAGCAAATGCTGTAAGATTCCATTTGTATGTTACCCAGAGGGGTTGAGGTCACAGAGACAGAAAGCAAAATGGTAGTTGCCAAGAGGCAATAAGGGAGACCAATATAAAGAGCTATATTAATGGGTATAGAGATTCAGTTTTGTAGATCTGAAATGTCTACAGAGAAATAGATGGCAGTGGTAAATTTATAATGTTCTGGATAGTTTTATGTCAACTTGACACAAGCTAAAGTCATCTAAGAGGAGGCAACCTCAATTGAAAAAATGCCTCCATAAGATCAAGCTGTAGGCAAGCATGTAGGGCATTTTTTCAATCAGTAACTAATGTGGGAGCCCAGCCCATTGTGGGTGGTGCCATCCCTGTATTGGTGTTCCTGGGCTCTATAAGAAAGCAGGCTGACCAAGCCAGTAAGCAGCACTCCTCCATGGCCTTTACATCACCTCCTGCCTCCAAGTTCTTGCCAGGCTTGAGTTCCTGTCCTAACTTCTATCATTGATGAACAGTGATGTAGAACTGTAGGCCAAACGAACCCTTTCCTCCCTGAGTTACTTTTGGTTATGGTGTTTCAACACAGCAATAGTAACCCTGACTAAGATACACAATAAAGTGAATGTACTGAATGCTACTGAACACATAAAAATGGTGCAGAAGTGACTGGAGAGATGGCTCAGAGGTTAGGAGCACTTACTGCTCTTTCAGAGGATCTGGGTTCAATTCCCAGCACCCAAATGACAGCTCACAACCCTTTGTAACTCCAGTTCCAGGATGTCTGATGACCTCTTCTGGACTCCGTGGAAACTATACAGACATACATGCATGCAAAAGACTCATATACATAAAATAAAAATAAATAGATTTTTAAAATATTTATTTATTTATTTAATGTATAAGTGCTTGATCTATACCTATGTTTCAGAAGAGGGCATCATCCTGTTATAGATGATTGTGAGCCACCAAGTGGTTACTGGAAATTGAACTCAAGATCTCTGGAAGAGCAGCCATCTCTCCAGCCCCCTAAATAGATCTTTTTGAAAAATCTTATAAAAAACACAAAGGAGCAAAGCAGCCATGTCTCATCCCTAATACTTCTATCCCCTGGATAACTCCACATCTTCTCTTCCTGTTCTCACTTGAAGAACTAGCCTAACCAAGTCTCTGTGTAAGAGCCCTAGCTCCCCAGTTATTGACACTGCTGAGATGCCTAGAGGCCCTTGTGGACATCATTATTTTCTTGATATTTTACATTGAGAATTCTTGGAGTGCTTTAAGCTGTCACTTTGAATGTCTGCAGTGCATCTGCTAACCCTCTGAACAGTTTTCATAGATGTGTCAGGTCACAAACCTTTATCTTTCACAATGATCATGGTCAGCCCTCACCCTCCATCTTTCTCCATACAAATCTATCGTGTTTCAAAGGAAATAAAGGGAGAGTGTTTTCCCACCTCACTGACTGCCCCCATTTTTAAACAGCAAGTACTTTTCCTAATTTTTCTTTGGACCAGCAACTCTGGCTTCGCAACTCTGGCTTCCAGATGGGACTCCTGAGGGTTTTAAGAGCATCTGTCATCAGAATAGGCTTTGTTCTTTTACAAGAAAAATAAGTCTCAACTGAAGGCACAAATTTCCCCTGGTTATAACAGGCAGGAAATTTAATGATTAATTTTTCAATTCCCACAGATTTTTTTCTCAGTTGTTGTGAACAGAGTAAATTTTTATTGAAGTATGAGTAAATTCTAATTTAACTCTTTATTTGGCATCTAGTTTCTGAGCCTCAGATTCATATGTCTAATTACCTACTGATCTGATCTGAAAACACAGCTTGTTATGAGTGTCTCAAAGTTGCCCCAAAACAAATACTTGGTGTGTATATTCCTGGGAACTTAATCTCCCAGACTTGGAAATTCTAGACATAAACTGAATTCTATAGTTACTGCTGTTTGAGGCAGCATCTCACTCTGAATCCCACAATAGCCTCAAACTCATGGTAAATCCTCTTGGCTCAGCCTCCCAAGTACTGGGTGTAGGTGTGAGGCGTTTTACCTGGCTCCAAAGTGGAATTCATAAACTTTGTCTTCAAATCTACTTTACCACCATCTCCCATAGACATAAATACTCACTCCAAACACATACACTACACGTGAACACACACACACACACACACACACACACACACACACACACACACACACGCAGACACACACACACACACACCCCTAGCACAGAGAAGCAGCCACGCTTGACTCTCATCTTCTTGTCACTACATTTATTGTGTTACCATTTGCGGATGGCTTGATCTCACCATCTCCCTCGTCTTCATGGACAGAAAAGAAACAATTATTTACCATTGTCAAATACTCAGTGTTCAGATTTTTATCAACAGAATCCTAGAAGTTTAAACTTCAAAATCTGTAAAAAAAAAAAAAAATAGATTCCCAATCACTTTCCTTATTACTCAATAATATTTATGTTAGTATTCTGTCTAAACTCTGCCTCACAGTTACCTGGCAACAGCCAGGTGTGCCTGACTCACTATAAAAGGAGCTGCTCCTCCTCTCTCTATTTTGCTCTTGCCTTCCTGTTCCCACTCTCTTCCTTTTTCCTTCCACTCTCTCTCTCTACATGCTCTCTAACTTCTCCTTCTTCTTCTTCTTCTTCTTCTTCTTCTCCTCCTCCTCCTCCTCCTCCTCCTCCTCCTCCTTCTTCTTCTTCTTCTTCT
>JANHMN010000001.1:218723154-218738982 GCA_030674055.1 Rhabdomys pumilio | reverse complement strand
AAAGGATACTCACTCTGGAAAGGATACTCACTCTGGAAAGGATACTCTGGGAAGGATACTCACTCTGGGAAGGATACTCTGGGAAGGATACTCACTCTGGGAAGGATACTCACTCTGGAAAGGAAAACCTCACTGCAATGAGTTGTTGTAACATTTGCATCACTGACCAAAATGACTTCCGAAGAGTGGACGCATGCTGAGCATCTCAGAGGGTCTGCAGTCCATCTTGTCAGGAATGGCAGGCAGAGAAACTCCATCCAAGGCAGCAGGAACAGGATCTAGAGACGCTTCACGGGGTTGAGGCAGGACCAGGGCACGAGTGACCTTCAGTGCTTGCTCCTAGTGATCCAGTGCCGCCAACCAGACCGACCCTCCTATACGGGCTTCTCAGCCTTCAAAATAGTATTACAAGCTGGACACTCAACTTAAAACAAGCCTGTGAGATGTTTTAAAATAAAACCACAGTACAGAGTCTACTGGCATTAGTGACCACTCCCCACTAGACATCAATAGCAGGACCCTCCACTCAACACTTTAAAATGTCTCCTACAGTCCTTACCCTCTGTTCCTCAGGAAGCAAAACTACACCATTTGAGAACCACTATAGTGAGGCACCACTTACGTTGGGGCTGGTGACATTTCACTTACATAGGTGCTCATAAACTACAGAGTAAAGCAAAACACAGCTTTATTTGCTAATGTTGGGGCTTATCTTGCTTTCAATTACCAATCTCATCACAAGAGAAAACACTTCGTCTGGCTCTTCAGGAATGTCCCACGCTCTTGCTTTCAAATCTTTCATTGTGCAAAAGCTGAAGAATTCCCTCTAAAATACAATGTCATGTTCCTTCCTGACTTGCATCTGCTCTTGAAAGCTGTTGCCTTTTGAGTAATTATGGGTTTGCTTATGAGCACGTACATATCCACTAAGGCTGTTTTGGTTTGCGTCTCAGAGAAAGTGAGGACAAATAAGCTGGATATTTGTAAGGTTAAAGATTCAGATCCAGGGTAGCGGGCCAGGAGGGAGACATATTTCTGGTGGTCTCCATTCCTTTGCAGCTCACTGTCTGTCTTAAAGTTTTATTGCTGTGAAAAGATATCATGACCAGAGCAACTCATAAAGGCAAACATTTAATTGGGACTGGCTTATAGTTTTAGAGGTTTAGTCCATTATCATCATAGAAGGAAACATGACAGCATGCAGGCAAACATGGAGCTGAAGGAGTTAAGAGGTCTATATCTTGATCTGAATGTCTTCCACAAGCAACCAGAAGAAGACTGGTGTCACAATGGCCAGGCCTGAACATATATTTGAGACCTCAAAGCCCCGCCTCCACACTTCCTCTAACAAGGCCACACCACCTCTAATAAGGCCACACCTCCCAAGAGTGCTACTTCCCAAGGTCCAAGCATATTCAAACCAACACACTGTCCAAGTAGGGACGTGTGCTGTGGGTATTGTCTGTGTGTTGTTTTTGACTCAATACCTTTCAAAGGACACTTGAAAGTTTCTCTGATATTTATGTAAAACATCCAGAAACAATAGCCCCTGGACAAAAGTTACCCAAAACATTTCTGATTTTTGTTGTTATTTTATAAGACAGGATTTCTTTGTGTAGCCTAGGCTGTCCTAGAACTAGTTCTATAGACCAGGCTAGCCTCAAACTCACAGAGGTCACTTGCCTCTGTCTCCCAAGTGCTAGGATTAAAGGCTTGCAACCACCACCACCTGGCACTTTATATGGCTTTTCAAATCTCTCTTCTTTGCCTAAATTTGGGGCTGAGAAGAGTCATGGAGACAAGCCCAGGTGGTTTTCCCTCCACTTCCTCTCTGCCTCTTGTTGGTCCCTAATGAGCTTGGTTTTCCTTTTCTTGCTTTCCTGGAGGAGACTTCCCAGTCTATAACCTCTAAACTCTCCAGAACAGTCTCTGTTTCCTTCTTGGGAGCCATAGGAGCAAGGAAGCTTCAGGGAAGGATCTAGGTTTGCTGCTGCAACATCATTTTTATCTGATAACATTTAATCACCCTTTTCTTTGAATTGTAGGACAGGGCTGTGCTTGCCCCTTGGGTCCTCACATATACAGCATATGGTATGATGGGGCAGCCCAAATTCCCAGGAACGTGGCAGCTTGAAATAACAGGTACTTGCTATGTTCCTGTTTTTGTGGCTCTAGAGTCTGGGCATGACAACACTGTTCCTCTGTTCATACCTCACAGATCTGTAATCAAGGTGGCATCCACCATGGAATAGTGTAGAGTGAAAAATTATAAAGACCATTTTATAAAATATATACAGGCTCACTAGTTCCAGGAAGGCGGAACTGAATGTAGGATTTCGGGCCTTCACTGCCCTGGGATACATCCCGGGAAGAGTATTAACATTCCTCAAGCCTCAGGGAAAAGAACCCACCGGTGGGTGGGGAAGGCCCAAAGCAAGAAGACACATTCCTGACAACAAAGAAAGATGCAAGACATCTGGGTGGTTCCAAGAACTAACTAACTTTCCACTGATCTTAGTTACCCCTCCCCCGCCCCCTTGAGGTCTTCCCAGTGTTACAGCTTGCTGAGTTCAAAATTTATAAAACAACCAATCATGTGTAACCACGCAAAAATGCCTTCCTTTCCCTACCCCTTACTATAAAAAGTTCCTTAGGCCACCACTTGGGATCAAACTGTACACGAGTGTGCAGTTTGAACGCTGGCTGTCAGCTCTCTTCCCTAATAAACCTCTGCTGATTGCATCCAGTAACGGTGTCTTGGAGTTTGTGGGTGTTCGAGACTTCCCGAGACTTGAGTAAGGGTCTCCCGAATTTGGGAGTCTTCAATAGGGTCTCATTTGAGGTCCAAGTTACATGGCTGATGACAGAACTCTTTTTATTTTTTTCCTCCAGATAAAAGGGCTTGCTGCTGAAGACCCCCAAACTCGGGAGACCCTCACTCAAGTCTCGAGAAGTCATGGCCACCCAAAAATCGCAAGACACTGTACGTGGATGCAATCAGCAGAGGCTTTATTAGGGAGAGTTGGCCGGCCAATGGTCAAATTGTTTGCTCACGCAGGAGCTGAATTTGACAAAAGACCAGCAAGCTGAGGGGTTTTTTAAAGGGGAAAACCACAAACCAGGGGAGTGAGGAGGGGGTGAGGGGTTGTCAAGGATACATAACATAAAAATAGCAGAGAATTCCAGAGGAACCCAACCTAAGTGAATCAAGGTCATGTGGAAAACACTCTGTATACTCATTCTTCTCAAAAATGTGGTCTTGCCCTGTCACTTGCTCAACTATTTCTCAGTTGTTGCCCTGTCATCTGGTTATTAGTTTCTCAGCCCCACCTAGATGACTTGCATTTTTCTTTGTGGTCAGGAATGTGTCTTCCTGCTTCCCCACCCACAGGTGGGTTCTCTTCCCTGAGGTCTAAGGTTTGTTAATTAGTCCCTCCCTTTCTCTCTTGAATGTTAATCTAGCAAGTGTCCTCTGACTTAGGGATAATGTACCCCTCCCAGAATGTGGAATGTATGCCGGGGCAATGAAGGCCCAAAATCTTACATTTAGTTCCGTTTTCTTGGAACTAGTGAACCTGCATTCTTTTGCTCAGTCTAGGGGTCATAAAAACTTTCTATATTTTTCATTTCCTTTAAAGAAAAATCTAAAGAAAAGCCTGTATATATTTTATAAAATGGTCTTTATAATTTTTCACTCTACACTGCAAGGCCAGCAGAATTTATGTTTTCAGAACATTCATTGGTGGGCCATGTCCACTCTGCATTCCAGGATAGCTGTGATAACAAACGAACGAGTTTGTAGACCACCACAACATGTCATAATGTCAAAAGCTTGGACTCTCAGAATTTCAGCCGAATATAATTTCTCTTTGATTAGCTCAAATTCAACTGGTAAAAGTTGCTGAACCTTTGCTGTAATATCCAATCTAATCACAGAAACGGCACCCACCACTTAGTAGATCCTACTCACATCCAAAAAGTGGTAGGTGAGCATACGAAGATCCGAGTCACTTCAGGTTGTCTTAGCATTCTGCCTACTCCTGTATGGCACATTCAGTCAATGTGTAAGCATACTCACATACAAAGAAAACCTTTTGTTCAAAGTGTTTGTGAACTGGGACATCTGTATTATACCTTCTACCCCTAGGCTCAGGGAACATTACAGAAGAGGACATCAAAAAATTTTAAAAGCCTGAGGTAAAGGAAGACTGGGGTGAAGCAGCATCTCCTAGACATGGCAGAACATTATCTTCATGGACTCACAGCAGCTGTACAAGACCAGGACAGTCAACATTTCAGCATGGGTTTGGAAGGGGCACATAAGACCCATTCATAGCTAAGGAGCTAATTCCGTTGATGGCTGCCAGAGGAAGGAACATAGACTTTTCTCTAGGGATATCTTTTCTAGTAGGTTGGCTATGCCCCACACCCATGAGTATATGGGTATACTGGCATATGGATATATGGGTATATGGGTAAATGGGTATATGATTAACACTGATTTGGCTCAGTGGGCTACAAAAAAAAAAGACATGAAGTTGAGAAGAGGCAAGGTAGAACCCATGAGAACTTGGAAGGGGGAGAAATGGGGAATTAGTAGGATAAAAATAATACATTGTATGGATGTATAAATTTATTTAAAAAAACCAAAAACCTAAGTAATGTTTGTTCAGTGACTACATGAGAACCCAGATGAAGGTATGCATCTCATCTCTCTCCACTGGGTCTCTGGGACAATAGTGGCATCCCTTTAATTAACAGAGGAAGACTATCAATCTCAGAACAGAAAATAATTCATCTTTGTTCAAGGAGGTAGAGATTGCAAGCTATGTTCCAGATGAAGTCCTGGGTCCTTTATCTAGTAAGACACTCCCTTTTAAAACAGTCTGCCATACTTTCTGTGAGTGCCCTGATAGACAGCTTCTGCTGCTCTGTTTCCCAGCCAAGCTGCAAGATGGAAGTGGAGCCCACAGTCTGTTCACTTTCTGTTGTGGCCCGAGCTGCCCGACGTTGAGCGCCAAAAATGTCACGGCCGAGCTGTCCCTGTTCAGGTGCCAAAAATGTTGAGAACCACTCTGCCCCACATTGGGCGCCAAAAATGTCAAGGACTACTCTATCAATGTTGGAACCCAAACTGCCAAAAGCCTTGGGGGCTAAATTGTTAGAGACTGCCCCAGGCAGTTCTGGTCCGAGGGTTGGGGATCAGCAAGAGAGAGAGTGAGGATGGACACGAAGAATGGAGACCAGACAGAGTATGATTCAATCCTGTTTATTCTTCAGTCTTTCTTCCTAGTCCAAGTCCCAAGTCTTGAGTTCCTAGTCCCTAGTTCCTAGTCCCTAGTGCCTCCAAGTTCCAAGTTTTCAGTTCCAAGTTCTCTTCCAAGTGCCTGCTACCTAATGCCTAATAACTAACTCCAAGTTGTACTGAACTCTTCTGTCTGCCTCTCGCCTTTTATATGTCTCACTTCTAAGCCACGCCTTTAAGCCATGCCTTTAAGTCATGCCCTTAGGTCTTATCTCTAAATCTGATTTCTAAGTCACGCCCTTAAGTCACACACACCCAAGGGAAGATCCTGGGTATCTAAAGCAAGATGTTATCAGAGTGTGCTCAGCTGTTGTAGGCTATTGTAATCAAGTCTCTGGTCAGGGTATATGGCTCAAGATAGCTGCAAGGATGATAGCCGCCTTCTGCTCCACAACTTTCAAGCCCTCTTTGGTAGAACTCCTGGGCTCTGGGCTGTCCCACAGGACTCTAGGACCTCTCCTGGGTACATAGCCCAGGCTTCTGAGCCCTGAACACTAAGGGAGCGCAAGGATCAGTATCCTCCTAGCAAGGGGTTTTGCCTGAAGAGCTGCTCTCTCTAGGCGTGGAGAACTGGAAGCCAATCAACCATTCCTTTCTTATCTAAGTAAGCTGGGCCCCTGCTATGACATTGGACTGTGTGGGAGGCATTCTACAGACTCTGAAAAGTTAAAACCCTGATAATTCTTACATGAGGTCTCAGGACCTGTTTAAACAGCAGCTTTACACATGTGAAAAAAAGATTTCATGGGAGAAAAGCAACAGACTTCTGTCTGCTTTCCACCTTCTTTTCCTCATGTTCCGGAAGTTATTCTCCATCCTCAGTGTGTCTGGCAAACAATTGTGGCTTTGGTCTCTCTGCCTCTTAATCTCTCCTAATTACTCCTAATCTTTAAAAGCAATGTTATTCCCATCTTTGTGTTGACCCTTTGATTTTTAGTTCCCCCAATACGACATAATATGCATAATGCCAGTCATCTTCACATCACGTCAGGCATGAATCCAAGGTGGGAGATATTTGCTTGTATGTTCATAATCCACTTTAGGCCTTAATTACAATGAGGCAATAAGAGAAAAATCTGAGTATGTGGCTGGCGTCTTTGTCATCTGTTCCGTGTCCACTTGCCGGTTGAATTAGAGGCTTTTATTCTTCCTCGTCCACTGCAGCTCCCCTGCCTTCTGAGAGAATCCAAAACAAGTTATCTGGAAACTTATGAATCTCCAGCTCATTCTGTCCCAGTTCCTTCTCCTGAGCCACAAAACAACAAAATCACTGGGCTATTTTTGTGCCAAGAGACACAATTTATCATTTGCTCAGATGTGAACAAGCTTTAAGATCAACAGCGTTTCAGGAGTAGAGGTGACATGAACTTTTCAGAGGAACCTTTGATACATCCTACAAAGAAACCTAACTGCTTCCAGCAGCAAACCAGGTAGGGTAACAGAGCTCTCCAGGGTTTATCTAAATTGCCTAAAGGACGCTTTTATTTATTTATTTATTTTTAATATATATATATATATATATATATATATATATATATATATATTTTGTTTGTTTGTTTGTTTGTTTTTGTTTTTCGAGACAGGGTTTCTCTGTGTAGTCCTGGCTGTCCTGGAACTCACTCTGTAGACCAGGCTGGCCTCGAACTCAGAAATCCGCCTGCCTCTGCCTCCCAAGTGCTGGGATTAAAGGCGAGCGCCACCACCGCCCGGAAAGGACGCTTTTATTAGCTAACTGAACATTTGGCCAATGAGTATGCGCTTCCAGTCACTAGGCCTCCCCACAGCAATCGCTGCATCCTGCGAGCCTCTCTTCCAGGACTAACTCGATGGATACTGAAGCGGGAAGATCTTGGGAAATGATTCAGGTTAAAAGTGCTTGCTGCCAGGCGACTCTGAGTTCAATTCCTGGGACCTACATGGTTGAAGGAGAGAACCAGTGCTCACAAGATCTCCTCTGACCTCCTTACTTGTATGCATGTGCTCACTCTCTATATGAATACATAAATTATGATAAAAAGTATGACTAAAATCATAGAATTGACCCTCATATTCAAATCTCCTTCCACTCCCTAACACCTGCTTACACAGTTGTGATTTGAAATTTAAAACAGATTCAGACAAGGCAGCCCAGTTAGGGGCACCTCTCCCTTCTCAGAGAAAACGGGATAGAGGTGGGGGAGGGGCTGCATTACAGGGATCTGGGAACTTCGATGTAAAGGATATAACGTGAATGAATGAATGAATGAATGAATAAGGGGAAAAAATAAAACCAGATTCAGGTTGCTCCCTTCACAGGATCCAAGAGCAGGACTTCCGACATGCTTCATCAGTGACAGTCCTCCCTGTTCCTGGCTCTCCTGACTCATCCTTACCCTGTTGAAACAACTCATGAACGCTGTACAGCTGCCTCCCTGGGAGGAAGGCCAGCATTCATCATCTCTCTGAATCTCTAATAACAGGTTAAGTTAAATATACATGTGAGGCATTAGCTGACACGAGGAGAGTGGGATTCAACACACTGTAGAAAATGGTGCTTTCCCTTCCAGATTCTTTTCCTCCATGTGACTGGGGTCCCTCTAGCCTTAGTGGCACCAGCTTCTAGAATGTCCCTTCCAGAGTCTCCATGCCACCTTTCAACTCCTACTACTCTCTTCTGTCATTCTGTCCCAGGACTTACACTGAAGTGTAAGCTCAGCAAAACAAGAATCCTGTCCTTCCTTGGTCATTCTGCTTTGGATCATCGGTGGTCTCCCAAAGGCCTGTGTGTTGAAAGCTTTCCCGACTTTTGCACTATTAGGAGATGTCGGAACCTTTAGGAACTGAGGACTACTGGGTGGGAAGTTGTTACATCATCGGAAGGCATGTTCTTGAAGGGAAAGGTAGAACTCTGGCTACTCCTTCTTCTCCTTCTCTTTGCTTCCCAGCTAATATGAAGTGAGCAACTTCTTCCACCACATTTCATTCACTTCCACCAAGAACAGGACAATGTAGCTTCACTAAAGGCCCCAGAGCGACAGCCATACTAACCAAGGACTGAAACTTCTCAAACTGTAACAGGCCCTCAGATTCTAGCACAACTGACTCCGTGATGGAAGGACCATTCAGGCCATAGAACTCAGCATGTAGACGGCACTGCCTGCCAAAACAAAAACAAAGACCTAATCCATCAAAGTCCATAGTTCTGGGAAATAGTTCTCAATGTACTAACCTTGCTTTTTTGGCTTCTGTTGTTCTGCTTCTGGCTAACTGTTCTTGTTAACTGAAGTCTGTCATCCCAGAATATGGTCTTTGAGCTCAAAAGCTCACCCTGAGAAAGGTTCAGGGCTACACTGGAATCCTGAACAACCAGTGTAGTTGAAAGCTGCCTCGTAACAACTTTCTATTGGCTTAAACCCATGTCTGAGTAGTCTCCTCTGGTGGATATTCCACAACAAAACTGAAAAATCAAAAGAAACCTTTACTGTTTTTAAGTTGGTTGGCTCAAACATTTTGTTCCAGTAATGAAAGGCTAGCATGTCTAACTCTTTCCAGGTGATCATCACCCTTAGTCCAAGCAGCTTACCCACGCGTTTCACTGAAACATGGTTCTTGCCTTGATAAGCCAAAGGAAAGCACTTTTGTCCAACACCTGAAATAAAATAAAAAACTTTACATTTTTAAATTTTGTTTTTGTTTTTTTGAGATAGGGTCTTTTTTTATGTATCTCTGACTGGTCTAGAATTCACTATGTAGACCAGGCTGTCCTGTAATTCAGAGATCTGCCTGCCTCCACCTCCCAAATGCTGGTACTAAGGATATATACCACTGTGTCCCAATATAACCTTTAAAAAAAATCAAATAGAGACACATGAGGCTCAGATATTGCCTAACTGTTGATAGACATATATATCAGAACAGTCTTTTAGGAAGTTGGTTTATGAAGCTCTGTCAAGTGCTCACAAATATACTTACAAGGTACTGGAATGGTGGCTAAATACCAGGAGGTGACTGGCAATAAAGCAGCAAATGAGCTGGGCAGTGTGCTTTAATCCCAGCACTCAGGAGGCAGAGATGGTGGATTTCTGATTTCAAGGCTGGTCTGGTCTACAGAGAGAGTTCCAGGATAGCCAGGACTACACTGAGAAACTGTCTTTAGGGGGAAACAATTAGCAAATGGTTAGATAATAATACTCAAGGAGCCTTGCAGGCATTGCAATGCATACACAAAAAATGCACTTTCTGGCCAGAAAAATGCTTAAGCTAGGCTCTTGAGTGTCACCTGCATCAGTGTATAAATCCTATCACCCTACACTTAAATATCTAAGTAGTATAATGTTCTACTGGAAGCCAAGGTAGACCTGACCTGATGAACTCCCATCACCTGAGATGGTAATGACAAAACTTTACCCCCAAATCACAGTCTTGACAGCATCCAACAATCTCAATAACTATTTTAGTTACCAAAGTAGAATAAGGTAGAGAAGACTAACTCTTAGATACTGATCTGTTGATCTGCTTGGTTAATCTGTTGATTTACTTAAGGCCCTGATTGTCCTGCTTGTTGCCAAGCATGGCTTCACCTTACTACCTGGAACAGACTGACCTGGAGAAATAGCTGAAACAATAAGTGGTTGCCCATAGAAACCCAACCACAAAAGCTTGCCCCATCAACTGTAACATTTATCTTTGAAAAACAAGAGCCCCCACAATAGCTGTCATGTACGCTTCTGGGAAAAAGTCTCACTTGCTTTCTTTTTCACCCCACTTTGTGGTTTTAGAACATAAAATGGGAATGAAAACTGGACCAAATCTTTCAGGAGCTAACCTGGCTTTGGTCCACTGGTGAAATTTTCTCTCGTCTACTCTTACTGATATTAGAGTGCTTATTCCAGATAGATTCCCACACTGTTACTCCCATCTTGGTAACTTGAACAGATATTCTAATTTCTCTCCAAAGAGGATGCTGGAAATATGGGAAGGGGTGTAGTTTGAGGTACCAACTGGTACTGGGGAAGTGGAGTCTGGACTCCTGACTGGACCTGTGTGCAGTCTGGGGCATTCTGGAGTATGGGGTATACAAACCGAATCTCTGAACCTCTCTTGTTACCAAGACTCATGCATGCTGTACTCTGAATGCAGCTCAAGTGATCTTTTCAAAAATGCAAATCTAATCACCTTTTCCTATTGTCTCATAAATATCCCAGAGGCATTGCATATGCCTCCCCTGACTTTCTTTTTCTTTTGCCACATCTGGTATCACAGTCAACGCATGGTCCTTCCCTGAGTTCCTGGATAGGTGCAGCTTTTAAATCAGACACACACCTGTGTGCTCTTCCCTTTATTAATTTCTATCATTTCTTCAAATCCAACCCCAGAATTCTCTTGTTTTATCTCCTTGATATTCTCATTTCTCTCCATTGTGTACCAGAATACGTGTATCTGCAAAGCCCTCACTCAGAATTGGCAAGATGGCTCAGTAGCTAAAGACACTTGACACCAAGTCTGACAACCTCAATATGACCCTCAGGACCCGTATGGTAGAAGGAGAAAACCTACTGCATGTGCGCACACTCACACACACATACACACACACACACACACACACACACACACACACACACACACACACGCTATCTTAGTTAGGGTTTTACTGCTGTGAACAAACAGACACCATGACCAAGGCAACTCTTACAAGGACAATATAATTAATTGGGCCTGGATTACAAGTTCAGAGGTTCAGTCCATTATCACCAAGATAAGAGCAAGGCAGTGTCCAGGCAGGCCTGAGACTAGAGAAGCTGAGAGTTCTACATCTACATCCAAGGCAGACAGGAGAAGATTGTCTCACAGGTGGGTAGGAGAAGGGTCTCAAAGCCCACCCCTACAGTGACATATGTCCTCCAAGGCCACATCTACTCCAAGGCCACATATCCAAATAGTGGCACTCCCTGGACCAAGAATTTTCAAACCACTGCATACAAATAAATAAATAAATAAATAAATAAATAAATAAATAAATGTAAAAAATAAAGCCACTGAAGCTGGAAATTGGAACTTAGTAACTAAAAGCACTTACTGTAATTGCAGAGTACCCAGGTTCAGTTCCCAGCACCTACAAGGCAGCTCACAGACACCTGTAACTCCATTCCATGAGATCCACTGCCCTCTTCTGGCCTTCATGGGTTCCTGCACTCATGTAATGCACATACATACACGCAGGCACACACACATAAATTAAGTAAATTATTTAAAGATAAAGCTCTTATACAATTTAGGTTTAAGTGTCTTTGTGACATTCACGATAGTAAAATAGATGCGTGAAAAATATTAGTATCTGTTTTCCATTTTGGGTCTCATTTAGGTCTATTTCAGGCTTGTTCTCCCGGAGGGAATGTTTCTAATCTTGCCAGCTATTTTCCACAACAAAAATTTAAAATTTAAGTCGATAAAGCAGTTGGGAAATGTTAGCTAAAATGAGTCAGTTCCGTGAAGCCCAGTTGCATGAGGTTGCATTGTTGTCTGGCAGAGCAAATTGCCATAAACTTAGATGGCCAAAATAAATTATTCTCTTATAGTCCCAGAGGCCAGAAAGCCTAACTCAGTGTGTCAGCAGGGCACACAGCTTCTGAAGTCTATAACAGAGGATCCTTCTTTACCTCTTTCTAATATCTGGAGACAGCTTACAGTGTTAGGTGTTCTTTGGCTTGAAGACACAGTATTGGTGTTCGCAGCCTTTGCCGTGCGCCACCGCTGCCGCTTGGAGGTGCCCATACCATGGCTCATACAAAGCAGACTGCCCGCAAATCCACCGGTGGTAAAGCACCCAGCAAACCACTGGCTACAAAAGTCGCTCGAAAGAGTGCGCCCTCTACTGGTGGGGTGAAGAAACCTCATCGTTACAGGCCTGGTACTGTGGCACTCCGTGAAATCAGGCGCTATCAGAAGTCCACTGAACTTCTGATTTGTAAGCTCCCCTTTCAGCGTCTGGAGCGAGAAATTGCTCAGGACTTCAAAACAGACCTGCGCTCCCAGAGTGCAGCTATTGGTGCTTTGCAGGAGGCAAGTGAGGCCTATCTGGTCGGCCTTTTTTTGAAGATACCAACCTGTGTGCTATCCATGCCAAATGTGTAACAATTATGCCAAAAGATATCCAGCTAGCTCGCCGTATACGCGGAGAGTGTGCTTAAGAGTCCACTATGAGGGGAAACATTTCATTCTCAAAAAAAAAATTTTTTTTTCCTCTTCTTCTTGTTATCAGTAGTTCTGAATGTTAGATATTTTTCCCATGGGGTCAAAGGTACCTAAATATGTGATTGCGAGTGGAAACATAGGGGACAGAATCAGGTATTGGCAGTTTCTCCACGTTCATTTGTGTGTGAATTTTTAATATAAATGGAAGATGTAAAGCATTAATGCAAGCAAAATGTTTCAGTGAACACATTTCAACAGTTCAACTTTATAACAATTATAAATAAACTTGTTAAAATTTTCTGGACAATGCCAGCATTTGGATTTTTTAAAAATAAGTAAATTTCTTATTGATGGCAACTAAATGGTGTTTGCAGCGTTTTTATCATACAGTAGATTCCATCCATCACTATACTTTTCTAACTGAGTTGTCCTACACGCAAGTACATGTTTTTAATGTTGTCTGTCTTCTGTGCTGTTCCTGTAAGTTTGCTATTAAAATACATTAAACGATAAAAAAAAAAAAGAAGACACAGTATTATAATCTACTCAGTATCTATGTCTAAATTCATCTCTTCTAAGGATATCAGTCTTGGGGCTGGAAAAGTGGCTCAGCAATTAAAAATACAGGCTTTCTTTCAGAGGACCTAGGTCCAATTCCAAGCACTGACATAGTAACTCGTCACTATCTATACCCCAGTTCCAGGTGATCCATTGCCCTCTTCTGGCCTCTTCAGACACCAGGAACATACATGTGATACTCAGACATACATGAAGGCAAAATGTTCATAGACATAAAACGATGATGATGATGGTGATGATGATGATGGTGATGATGATGATGATGATGATGATGATGATGATAGACATCAATCTTTGGCTGAGGGTTCATCCTATCCAGCACCCTAATTGTGTATGTAAAGTTTTTATTTCCAAAATAAGTAACATTTTGAAGTTCAAAGTAATAGCGATTCTGGACACTATGCCACACAGTATAACTGTCCATTGTTCACCATGAAATGTGCTTAATGTCTAGGCTTTCAAAGAAGCGCATGCATGCAAACATGCACACATGTGTGAATGTACACAGAAAGTCCAATGCTAAGCAGGAAGAGCAAAGCTGAAAGCATCTCACTCAGTATCTGACCTCAAATTATGCTGTAGAGCAGTAGTAACACTTGTAACCAGCATTGAACCGACACAAAAACCAGACACGTAGAACAATGGAATGGAATAGACGTCCCACATGGCTACAGTTACCTAATTTTTGACAAAGGTCAAATATGCTTTAGAGGCCACGTAGCCTTTCAGTAAATGGTACTGAGGAAGTTGATGATCCAACTGTGAAAAAAACGAAGCCGGATCCTTGTCTTTTAACCAAATAGTAATTCAAAATGGATCAATGACCTTAAAGTAAGACCTGAAATTCTGAAAGTGTTTGAGGAAAATACAGGGAAACCCTTCAAGATATAAGGACATTGTGGAAAGAACTCTAAAGCCTAAGAAAATAACGCAAAGAGTAGATAGATGGATTACATGACATTAACAAGCCTCTGCACAGCAAAAGAAACAATTCTGTATGTTGCATGTGCACATACACGCATGATAAGAAAACAGAAGGGGACCGTGTTGGGAACAGGAAGCAGGAGCAGGAGGGCAGAGAGGGAAGGAAGGAGGGTGATGGAGAGTGAATATGGATCGAGAGCATGCTGTACCGAGAAAAAAGTGTACTATGTAGCCCATCACTTTGTACATTGAGTATAAATAAAAAAGAAAAAAACATGTTCAAACTAAAGACTTTCTCTTCTGTGACTAGAATATCCATTATCAAATTCTCTGTGCTTCGATGTTTCTTCTTGCAGCTTAGAATATAATATTTTAACATTTGTATTCAACACTTTCTATCTCATCATTGAAGAAGTTTTACTTTTAACAAATTTCAGTGGTTAAGGGCTGTCCTGTTTGCAGCACAAAAGAGAAAGCTCTGGCTAGAGGCAGTGCTGAGAGTGTGACACAATTAAACAAGCCCCCAGAGACTTGCTCAAGCAGCCTGATTGTGAGTCACCTGCAATTCTGCCCCGTGCTGAGGGCTCCCCATCGTGCCATGCCTCCGACCCACTGGAACCTCCAGCAAATATTTCTTCTTGACAGTATTTCAATGTCAGTGTTGGACTGGTGATACTGTTTCTTTCTATTCCTCAAAATGATTCTTTAAACAAGATTTAGCCACACAATGGCAAGTTGCAAATTTCAGATTCTTCATTAAGCCCTGGTTTGGAAAAAAATTAATTGCAAAAGAAGACATCTGGAACAATTAGGGAAAGTGACTGTGAACTGAGTTTGGGTCTGAAACGGCCTCTGAGGCCCGTGGGTTAAAGGCTTGGTACCCTTGATGGTTATTCTTAGTTGTCAAGATGACTACATCTGAGATAAACTAGAACCATTAACTAAAATAATTTGTTCTGGGAAGACACACTTTTAATCTGGGCCACAGCTTCTGAGGACAGAGCATATAAAGGACATAGAAGAAGGAAGCTTGCCCTCTTTGCTTGCTCTCATGCTTCCTAGCAAGACCATTTCTTCGCTGGCATTGGAGTTTACTTCATTGGGATTCTTGCGTGTTCTAAAGACCAGCTGAAACATTAAGCCTCATGGACTAAACAACTACTAGGTTCTTGGACTTTCCATTGGACTGTAGCCATTGTTGGAGTTAGCTGGACCACAGCCTATGAGCCATTCTAATAAATGTCCTTTTTGTATCTGTAGATAGTTCACTGTAACAGGTCTGTTCCTCTAGCGACCCTGACTGCTACAGTCCCTAAGGGTTAGTACTACTGTGAGGTGGAAAAAACTTTAGGAGACGGTGTTTACTGAGTGATGTTCAGGTCACTCGGGATGTACCCTATAAAAGGTCATGAAACACTAATCCTCTCCCCTCTGTGTTTCCTGGTCTATTGGAGAGTGACTTTGCTCCAAGATGTGATCCCACCACAGGCTCAAAGCACAGGCAGCAACCTCAGGCTGAAATTTCTAGAACAATATACCCAAATACACCTTTTCTTTTTATAAATTGACTATCTCAGGTTATTTGTTATAGTGACAGAAAATTAACAAATACAGCATCTGAGAATTATTAACTTTAAGGTGATTATTTTTTAGAAAAAGTTTCAAAAATTTAGCAGGGCAAATTGAAATAAAAATATTATTTTTGATCAGATTTTTGCAGTCCTAAAACTTCAAATTGTCAATAATTGTTTATGGTGAAAGAATTAGAAGACACAGTTGCTTACTTCTTCTCTATTGTCGAGGTCCTTTGCAAAAAAAAAAAAAAAAAAAAAAAAAAAAAAAAAAAAAAA
>JANHMN010000001.1:218711300-218723054 GCA_030674055.1 Rhabdomys pumilio | reverse complement strand
AAAAAAAAAAAAAAAAAAAAAAAAAAAAAAAAAAAAAAAAAGCGAAAGACTTGTACTTCTATTTTTAATTTATCTTGTTTTTATTTATGTGTATGTGTGTGCATGTGCCTACAGGTACCAGTGGAGGCTGGAAGGAGGTGTCAGATCTCCAGGAGCTGGAGAAATAGGCAATAGTAAGCCATATGACATGGCCACTGGGAATGAAACCTGGGTCCTTTGCAAGAGCAGGAAGTGCTCTTAAACCCAGTGCCATCCCCAGTCTGAAACATGCTTCTTTTGTAGAACTTGATCTCTATTTATGAAAGAGGGGAAGAAGATCAGGATTTCACAACCCTTTCAAGGGCATATCCCTGGTGACCTGAACATTACGCAGTAAACAGTATATTTATCTACATATAAACACACACTATGTATATGTATGTATATATATATAATTAAATTACCTATGTATATATACATATGTGCATGTGTATTTACATACATGCTTAGATTATAGATAGATGATAGATAAGTAGATGATAGGCAGATATAGAGAGATAATAGAAACATAGATAAACAATAGAAAATAACACAAATGTGTTAAGATGCTAGTTTTTAGAAACTACAGGCAAATAGCACATAGCAATAGTTTCTTGTACTATTGCTGTAACTTTCCATTTAAAAAGCAGTTTCCTCTGATCCCAAAGCCTTTCTCCATCTTTTTAAGAGATTATAGAAGTGGCTTCTTCAATCTGCAAAACAGATGAAGGGCTCCGTTGTAATTAAACCAGGTAATGCAGGTAAAGGACTCACCATGTTACAAGATAAAAACTATACTGGTCAGGTTATAAATTATTGAAAGTAGAATCTGCTAGCTTGTTTAAGTGGGAAGACATATTAAAGATCATAAAGAACTCACAGACTTTCAGAGAATGGCAAAGGCATGCAACAAAATCTATGCTCACTGTGCCAGCTAAAGAAGAGGCTTGCAAAGTAGCAGCTGTCTCTGCCTCGGCTACTGTGGCTAGGCTGCCTTCCCCTCCCCTGCGGCCTCTTTCCAGAGTCCTCATGTCAAAATCAAAGTTCTGCATGAGTTCATCTAAGAAGGGAAGCTTAAAGTGCCCCTCAGCCCCAGGCAGAGGATCAACTATGGCAAGCCATGCCAGCAGGTGGCTAGGTGAAGGTGGATAGACTACAGTTTCAACAGACATAGCTCAGTCTCTAAGTTGCTTCTCATGTTTAATTTCAAAACAGCAAAATCCTTACTTGGATATAAAACAATTGTCTTCTGTAGAGGCAAAAAGTGCCCCCTTATCTCCCTAAAATGGGAAGCTAGAATCTCAGGAGTCCCTAAGTCCGGGCCTGTGTTGGGTGGATGTATTTCTCTTCTAGATTAGTCATAACTTATCTTGACATCTTGAAATCTGTGGCCTAAATTAAAATCTAATCAAAATTACCACATAAAATATGTGGGGGTGGGAGTGGGAGGGAAGGAGAGCAGAGAGAGGGAGAAATATATACCCGACAGATGGGAGCAGCAGATGAACAAACTGGCGGAATGTTTACTGGCCAAGAGTTAAAACAATACTTTGACAGAGGCCAGGTCAAAGGTCAACATTAACAGCATAGATTTTCTAGAACATAACAATGGATCAGAAACGTTACAAAATGCTCCGATTAAAACTAAGTTTGGCTGTGTATTTAACTGTGGTTACAGTTCTGAACGGCATTGGCCCCTGAGTTGCTGCTGTGGTCATCCTAACTCGGGGTTAATGTTACTAAATTACTCAGTTGTCACTGTCCAACTCTGGATGTCAGGACTGTCATCTCTGAAGCCCGGAGCTTCCTCTCTGGAGCTGCAGCAGACTCAAGTAAAGGCTTGTCTTCAGCTTCGGGTCTTGAAAGCCCCTAGATCATGATAATGAAATTTCATCAAAGCAATCTCACAAATGGAAGCACCTTGAACTGCTTGTAAGTGCTCTCTGCATATTTCCCGAAGCTGACTCAAGGCTGTTACCGTGATTTGTATCCTTCTATTCCTAACGTCTTACTATGCATTTGCAGCTTCCCATACTCAGCTGCCAAAATGTGTCCTTAAATCTTACAAGCAGAAAGCTTGGGGCAGTACAATCCATTTGATTAGTAAGAATGGGAGAATGTCTTGGATATTTTGGTTTCCTCTACCATATTCTGTTCTTCATATATTTCCTGTCCTTTAAAATATCTGGGCCATAAATGATGGCAGTGCTCTGTGTGATTTTGGAGTATTCTCTCTCTCTCTCTGTCTCTCTCTCTCTCTCTCTCTGTCTCTCTCTCTCTTTCTCTCTCTCTCTCTCTCTCTCTCTCTCTCTCTCTCTCTCTCTCACACACACACACACACACACACACACACACACACAAAGGTCTGAGTATCCACATGAGAAGGACACTGTCTTCTATGGGCCCTGTTGTGACAGGGCAGTGTGACCCTGCAGCAAACTGGAGACAGAGCACCTGGTGAATATGGGCTTGGTAGAGACTGGGGAGGCAGGTAGGGGGTCTGCATAAAACAGAAGCCCCACAAATACCATTTGCTCTTGATCCTTCCCCCAGCTGCTTTTAATCTACCCCAAATAACTCATTCTCTGCACCTGCCAATGCTATCATTTTTGGATGTCCTTTCCTTTGTTTGTTGGAGGAGGGGTCCCTGTTTCCTAATCTCATGTTTTCTATGTATGTGTTTGTTACTAGCCAATTTTGGAGCAAATTCTCCAAAACCTTCCTGAGAAAGTATGCACATGACATTGATTCTGAGGATTTTATGAGGTTGAAACAGAATTTTATCACCAAATTGTTGATAATTAGGTGAGTGGTCTGATGTCTCCTGCCTCCATTGTGGTTGTTACAAACTAAAATAACATTTCTAAAAATGTCTCATCCTTTATTTGGGGCCTGTTCCTCAGCCCTTGCCCTTTCCCAGAATCTTAGCATTTTCTCGTGGAAGATATCTTTCTGTATTTACTGTGCTGTGTAAACTGACAATGGTAATAAAGATACCTGGAGCCTTCTCTTGGGTCCCCTCTGGGATATTGGTTTAGGTCTCTATCTTCATGCTGGAAGATTGAGAAGACTGCAGAGCGATCCCCAATCGACCATGCACATTACAGACAGAGTCACTACACAGCTAGCCCCAGTTGTCCATGCTAAAGTGTAGGTGGCTTCTTCCACTGGCAAGACAAAGATGTAACAGCGGTCAGATTTCCCCTTCTGCCAAAGCAAACACAACCCAAAGGAACAAAAAGCAGAGACAACTATGAAAGAACGGTATTTAGATTTTCAGTGTGGGGAGCACGAGACAGCAATTCCTAAGCAGAAAGACAATGGAAACATGTGCTACCCATGATCCAGCTTGCAGGGTTTAGTAGAATTTGCCGTGTACATGCTCAATACTAAAAAAAAGTTATATCCATACCAGCTATAGTCATAATAAGTGTCAAAGTATGTTCAAGATATTTATATCAAAAAATGGAAAGAGAAAGACATAAATAAGTGAAAAGGTGCACCCTGTTTATTGATTGGAAGGTTTAATATTACCAGGAAAACAATCCTTAAAAATTGATGCATTGAGTCAATGCTATTCTAATTTAAAATCTAAGCATAGTGAGGTGGAGGTTTTTGTTTGTTGATTGGTTGGGTTTTTTGCAGAAATTAACAAGCTGTTTCTAAAAGTTATACGAACTACAAAGAAGCTAAAGTGTTCAGAACAATTTTACAAAACAACAAAGTTGAAAGACAAATTCTTTGATCTTAAACCTTCTGCTAGCCATCTGATAATGAGGAAGGAGTAGACATGTCTGTCAAAGAGGCAGATAGGTATAATGACTATAGAGTCATCCGTGAGTTTTGGGTGTTAAGCAATTCTTCTAACACTTGGTATGATCTCTCTTTAAGCTATTCCTAAAGGCATGAAAGATATATCATATTGTTGTTGTTGTTGTTGCTATGACAGCATCTTTCTACATAGTTCAGGCTAGCCTTGAATTCCTGATCCACTTGCCTCCTGAGTACTGGGATCAAATGTGTGTGAAACAACATCCAGGTCATAGGAGAAAATCTTAATGGCCCTTTGTAGTCAGACATTTAAGACAAGCTTTAGTAAAGCTTGATCTTATACAAATTAAAGACCCTTTGGGTCTTCAAATTTTATCATACTTATTTGTCTTGTGTGTGGAGATACCAGTTTTCAGGAACTGAGTCTCACAGTGGATTTGAGAATGCAGTGTATTCAAACTTAGGTCAACAAGCATAGTAGCAAATGCCTTTACACTCTGTGCCATCTCACTGGACCAAAGCCTTTTAGTTCTCAAAAGACACTAGTAAGAAAATGAAAAGCAAGTTTAAGACAGAAATAATATTTTTAGAGCCCAAATTTGATGAGGATTTGTATCTAGAATATATCAAGAATACCAAAACTCTATAGAAGACATACAAACAACAACAACAACAACAAAAAGCAAAATACTTGAACAAGTACTTCACAAAACAAGATGGTGAATGAGTGCCTAAAACTATACTTAGCATTATTAGTCACTAGGATAGTCAATATACACTAGGAGTGGTGACATATCTGTAATTCTGGTGCTCAAGAGTCTTGAGATAGGAAAATCAGGAATTTGAGGCTATCCTGGGCTATATAGCAAGACCCTGTCACAACAAATGACAGACAGACAAATAAAAATACCTGTAGGATTACTTTAAAATGCTAAGAGTAATCATACCAAGTGTCAGAGGAATAACTTACTATAAACCAGGGCCTGACGTGGCTTGCTCAAAACGTAAGCCTTTAGCCAAGTTATTTCACCAAGTTTTCTTTTTCATTAACCTTAAACATAAAAATGACAGTGACCAGCATGAGTCACTTGGATGTTCCCTTTCTCTAGACAGGGACCCTCTAGTCTCCTGCCTGGACGGTGTACATGACAACTGGCGTGCTGGGAACCAAGAGTTCTGTACGGAGTACCACTGTTCCACATACAACCCCATTTACTCCAGCCTGGATACTCACTCCTGTCTTTTGTGGAATCTGATGTCCCAGATGAAGAGCTTCTCCTCCACAAAGGGAGTGAGGGAGACAAGGCTGAGCTGGCAGAGTGGATTAGGAGACAGGTAGTTAGTTACCTGTGTAGTCATAGGGAGTTTGATGTCAGGGTGGTTTTTTGTTGTTGTTGTTTGGTTGGTTGCTTGTTTGCTTTTTGGTTGTTTGGTAGGTTTTGTTTTCATTGCTGTGGGGATGTCTCTGTTGGTAAACTGTTTACTTTGAAAGCATAAGAACCAGAATTCAGTTTCCAGAATCCATGTTAAAAAACAAAAAAATGGAGGCAGGGGTGGGGAGGCTGGAGAGATGGCTCAGTAGTTAAGAGCACCTACTGTTTTTCCAGAGGTCCTGAGTTCAATTCCTAGCAACCACATGGTGACTCACGACCATCTGTGATGAGATCTGATGCCCTCTTCTGGTGTGTCTGAAGACAGCTACTGTGTACTGTGTACTGTGTTCATGTACATAAAATAAATAAATCTAAAAACAAACAAACAACAAAAACAAAACAAAATCCCCCAAAGTAACAACAACAGCAAAAATAGAAATGGTGTTGTGTGCTTGTAGAGGCAGAGACAGGTGGACCCTGAAGCTCACAGACCAGCCTATCCTACTTGGAAAGTTCCAGGTTCGATGAGAGGAAAAGAATAGACAACAAGGACACACAAAGTTGTCCTCTGGCTTCCACATACATGTTACCTCATGTACATACACACATACTCCACAAACATGAAAACACACTCACACAATTGCAAGAGATTTCAGCACGCTCCCCTCTGCACCCTGCCTTTCTCTGTCACTCCTTTCTAGCAAATCACTGACCTTCTAGGGAGTCTCTGTGGCTACCACTGTCAGACACCCGTACCTCAGCTGCCCCCTTGTCCCAGGTTCACTGAGCATTGTTTATATTTTGGACAGTCAGGTGCTCAGCCTCAGGTACTGTGTGTACTGTTGCAGTCACAAGAGATCACGTAACTACTCCTGTTCCCTGAGTCGTAAACAGAAGCCTGCTGGACACTTCTCGAAACTTGCTCATTTCCCCAATAAGAATATAAGTAGTGAGTTGGGGCATAGCTCAGTTGGTAGAGCACTTGCTGAGCATGCTCAGAGCAGGGTTTGATCTCCAGCACTGCGTAAACTGGACATGGGAGTGCATGCTTGAAGTCCCGGTTCTTAGGAAGTAGAGACACAAGAATCATAAGGACATGCTCGGCAGTTCATGGCTGGCTTAGAACACATGAGACCCTATCTCAAAACAGAAGACTGGCACAGGCTTCCCTGTAATTATTGCTTTTCTAAAGCAGATAATATATGGTACAGAGACCCACTTGTGACCTTAAGACAAACAAAAGTCACTAATGCAGTGGCTCTCAACCTTCCTACTTCTTACCTTTAATACAGTTCCTCGTGCTGTGCTGAACCCAACCAGAACATCACTTCCTTGCTACTTCATAACTGTACTTTTGCTACTGTTATCTCATCTGCAGCCCTTGGGAAAGGACTGTTTGACCCACAAAGGGGTTGTGACTCACAGGTTGAGAACCACTGCACTAATGTATGGCAAGGACTTCTGAGTAGAAAAACAGGCTTGTGCACATCTGAACCAAGGCCAGCAATAATGTTCTACCACAACCAAGAGCATGACAGTGCGTACTGAAGCCTCAGCTTGTTGTGTTACTTGCAGCTGAAGACATCTCCAGTTGATGACTGCTTCCCTCTGCATGCACCAAAACTGTTCCCAATTCCTCCTCCCTCCTTTCTTCCCTTCTCTTCCCTTCCCTACTCTTCCGTTTCCTTCTCTTTTCTTCTTCTCTCTTTCTCTTTACTTCTCATCTACCATGACAGACTCTGCACAGGCTCTTGCTGCCATGGGATATGGTTCCATCATGTGTCTAGAGTCTATGGGATTTCAGAGACTGTGAACCAAGATAAACAAGCCCTCTACACTGGTTATGTCAGGTATCCTGAAATAACTATGAGAAAGCTCAGATGATGCCCCAGGCAGTACTGTGAGCCTGTGTTCCAAAAGAAAGGCAAACCGCAGAGACAAACCAGAAGCAATGAAAGCGGACTCTGCAGTTTCCGGTGCAATTGCAAAGGCATGACATCAGTGACCTACTTCTTCCAGCTAAACCTCTGTCCCTGACCGTTTCCCCACCTTCCACTACTGTTTCAATGGTTGGGGAGTAAAAAGGTTCAGCCTAGATGCATGTTGAGGACAATTTTGTGTTCAAATCATAATGCCTAGGCTGCTCTCAGACTCACGGGCAAGCCTCAGAGTCACACACCCAGGCTCAGCACTCTGGGCATGCGCCCCGCCCCACAACCAGGCTTACTCTTTTCTAGTACCAGCTTTTCAAATGGTACACTGGACTCTTTCTTCCCACGCTGTTTCCTCTGCTGTTCTCTATATGTGAAATCCTTCCAGTGGGAATTTGAAAGAAGAAGCCGTAAATATGCTATATATCTGCCATATTTAACTGACAATCCTTTGATTGTGTCCTGCTTCTAGCCTTGGCGATCTAATCCCATCTAAGTGTACAAAATGTTTGGAAAATACACACTTTACCATGGTGCTCCTCCTCTTAACTGTGATTTTGTTACATAAGGGGAACAGTGAGGGCTACCAAGGACTTGAAAGAGATCAATTCTCTGTGGAAAGGATGCCCTCAAGGAAGGAATAGCCCTTACCTCACCGCTTATCACCTCCCTGGGAACTCTTCGGTGCAAAGGGCACCAAGGCTAATATTTGTGAGCTGTAGTTCTGTGTGTCTTGCAAGTGAAAAGAGAATTGAGAAGTATTGTTTGAGGTTGGAGAGCTGGCTCAGTAGAACTGAGTTCAGATTCCTAACATCCTCGTAAAAGCCAGACATGAAGACATGGATCCCAGAAACAGGCAGAAGGGCACAGGCTTGTACAGAGATAGATGGATCCCAGGAGCTTGCTAGCCAGGCAGCTTGGACCAAACAGGGTTTAGTAAGAGACTGTCTCAAAAAATAAGATGGAGAAGTTATTGAGGAAGACAACTTAACATCAAACTCTGGCCTCTTATGTATCTGTATAGGTACACACACACACACACACACACACACACACACACACACACACACACACCCTGAGTGTGTGTACACTCGGAGAGAGAGAGAACTGTGGAAAGAGGAGAGGGAGGGAGGGAGGGAGGGAGGGAAGAAGGGAGGGAAGGAGGGAGGGAAAAAACTGTAGTGGTTTATACAAAGAGGAGGGAAGAGTGATGAAAGAAGTCCATGCAGAGCTTGTTCATAAGGAGGGTTTTGTTTTGTTTTGTTTTGTTTTGTTTTGTTTTGTTTTGTTTTGGCTAGGGAGGATGCTGATCTACCCTGTACATAATGTGTCCTACCTATCACCTTCAGTTTATCAGGCTTTTCTGAGATAAAGTTCAAGCTCCTTCCTAGTGCACCTGTTACTGATGAGGTTGTTGTATCTTAGATAAGGTGTTATAATAAACATACCGTTAGGCCAAGTCTTTATACGATAGACACTTCCTCACCTTTCCAGAGGCTGACCTCAGAGGTCAGCTTCCTTTTTTTTTTTCTCAATATATACGAGTGATTTCCTTTCACATTCGTGTGTTCACCATGTGCCTGATGTGCCTGCGGAAGCCAGCAGAGGGTGACGGATCCCCTAAAACTGTAATTACAGATGTTTGTGAGCTACTATGTGAGTGCCAGAAACAAAACCCAAGTCCTTTGGAAGAGCAGCCAGTGCTCTTTACCACGGAGCCAAATGCTGCAGCCCATGGTGAGGTTCTTAGTGTGGTCCTCTTCCTTGCTTGCAGATAGCTGCCTCCCCAGTGTGTCCCCTTAAGAAAGAAAGAGCTGAAGCAAAGGTCTTATCAGTCCTTGCAAGAACACAAGTCTCATCATAGCCTCACCCTCATGACTGCATCAAAATCTACTTCCCAAAGTCTCATCTCCAAACATATTCTACTGGAGTGTATAGAACCCCAATATATGAATGATGGGGGTTAGTTGGACATCAATGTCAGTCAGAGAGAGAAAAGTCTGCCTCGTTCAAGACAACTGAAGAGACATTCTAACTTCAGAGTTCACCAGGAGGTTTGTGAAGGCTCTTGTATCCGTTTCCCAGCTTAATTTCTTCCCTTACTCATCCACCATCCTTCTCTGTCTCCTTGAATGAGGGCTGATCCTCGAGGACCCTTTAACAAGTGTACAGGTTGCTAGATTCCTTAACGTCTGTCCCCTAGAGTAACCATATGGCAAACAATGCTGGGTACCACCTTGCAATTTACAAGATGTTTTTTTTTTTAATTTGACAGCTGTTTTTATTATCTTCTTTAATCTCCACAAACAACATTGCTAGCTTTCTGCTTTCAGGATAAGAAAACCAAGGATTAGAGAGGATGTTTGCCCAGGACTACCCAGCTTATTAGAGATGTGTGATTATGAAAGTAACTCTTGCTGGGCAGTGGTGGTGCACGCCTTTAATCCCAGCACTTGGGAGGCAGAGGCAGGTGGATTTCTGAGTTCGAGGCCAGCCTGGTCTACCAAGTGAGTTCCAGGACAGCCAGGGCTACACAGAGAAACCCTGTCTCGAAAAACCAAAAAAAAAAAAAAAAAAGTATCTCTTGCATTCAGAGAGACTGGAACTTTTGCTGAACCTCACAGCCAGAGTAAATACTTTGAGGTCACTTGACTGTGCTAGCCTACTGTGTACTCTGTACTCTGTTTGCTTAACTTGCCTTTATCAAAACAATTAACAACCAAGGATACTTGCCTGGATTTTCCTATGTAATCAACGTTATAACCTAAGCTAATGCATGTTGAGAGGTATCCACCACAGAAGACTACTCACAGATAGGTTTAAGCCAATAGAAAATCCTGACTACACTGTGTTGGAGATCCCAGTGGAGGCTAAAGCCTTTCTCATGGTGAACTTTTGAGCACAAAGACCATATCCTAGTTTGACATACTTCAGTTAACAAGAAGTTACCCAGAAGAGGAACTACAGAAGCCAAAAGGCAAGGTTAGTATATTTAGGGACTGTCCCAGAACTATGGACTTTGATGGATTAGGCCTTTGCTCTTGTTTTGGCAGGTGGCACTGTCTACATGTTGAATGTTATGGTCTAAATGGTACTTCCAGCATGGCTTCAGCTGTACTAAGGTCTGGAAGCCTTGTACAGGGCACAGCAGTATTTTCAAGTTATGAACTTTTCTATGCTCCTGACCTATGAGTAATGTTTGTTTGTATGTTGTGATAATTATTTACTGAAAACAGGAAACAGGACAACAGCAACCTTTAAAAAATGAATATCCTCTCGCAGGGAGTGATGGCGCACACCTTTAATCACAGCACACAGGGACAGAAGCAGGCAGATCTGTGAGTTAAAGACCATCCTGGTCTACAGAGCGAATTCCAAGGCAGCCAGGGATACACAGAGAAACTCTACTGCAAAGAAAGAAAAGAAAGAAAAAGAGAAAGAGAGAGAGAAAGAGAGAAAGAAAGAAAGAAAAGAAGAAAGAAAGAAAGGAAGGAAGGAAGGAGCCTTTATAAAAGTTGGATGCAACCTATGGATATTGCTTGAAAGTATTAAATTGTTAGTTATCTGGGTCAGTTGAGGTCAGTTGGAGACAATGACTTCATCCTTTGTAAAACTATTAAAGATTCCTGTAAAGTGTTTCTTGTTCCTTCCCCATGTGATGCTTCTGTGCTGTTCAATAAAAGAGAGGTCGATGCCCTTTGTTAGAGACACATATATAGAGATACAGAGAGACACAGACATAGGGACAGATTCACAAGACGGCATTCAGGCAGCCACAGATTTAGACTCATACAACAGACAGAAAGGGACACAGGAAGACACAGAGGGGAAGAAGCAGGGAATTAAAATCTGGAATTACCCTTGGCTAATGACACCAAGGAGAAGTGCTTTTTAATTTATTTTCCTTAACGTGACACCAGAGCATCACTGATAACTCTGTTAGAAACAAGACTGAAGCTTGGTCTGCATTCTGATGTTAGGAGGCAGAATTCTCTGAACAAAACAAAGAGAATAGAATCACACAACAGGCCTGAGCCAAACTCCAGGTCAGAGAATCTGGTCCCCAGAGCTTGGTCCCCTGTGTTTTTCCTTTCTCTAACAAGCTACACTGTCAGTCCTGAAAGCATACCCATTTGGATGTCAATATGCCCATAAGTTCCACTCCAAGGCCAGCAGCACTCCAAACAATAAAGAGACCAGTGGAATCTCAGAATGTTGGCTTCCCTAATGAGTGTTCAGGTTTTTCTCTCTGGGAGAGTAACAGGCAAAGCTGCTGTAATTCTTTCCAAGCAATAGGGCACACAGGACACAGAGATGCCAATAGTCTCCTTAGCAACCATCTGAAATCGAGTTGCTCTCAGATGAAATCCTGATCTCTATTCATGCGGCAGATCACATGGGGTCAGGTACTGTTTATCTCTCTGGCAGAAACCACCAGGCACAGAGATTTTAATTGCATCCTTATGATCTGAAGAAGAAGAAGAAAGAGGGGAGGGGGAGGGGAAAGGAGACATAAATAGGAGAATGAGAGCAAATCCCTAATGAGCAGGAAGGGAACATAAAACATTTAGCTAGCTTCTTTGAAGCCTGTACGTGATCCTGTGCTTCAGAAATCACACACACACACACACACACACACACACACACACACACACACACAC
>JANHMN010000001.1:218666555-218710253 GCA_030674055.1 Rhabdomys pumilio | reverse complement strand
ACACACACACACACACACACACACACACACACACACACACACACACATACAGAAAAAAATGAAAACTTTAGCCTTTCCTTTACTGCTTGCTAAATGAAGCTCTCAACAGAGACAGGTATCCAGAGATAACGAGCCTCACCAACCGACCGACAAAGAGCGCGGCTAGTCATATGCTAGTAATAGGCTGTGTTCTGTCTTCCCTCTTCCTGCTTTTTTCTTTTTCCTTTTCATTTTCTCTGTTCCTGCCCATGGGCCTATTAGTGGAACTTAAAAGATTAAAAGATTCTAGCTCCATGGCTGGTAGCAAACGGCAGTGAGTTTTGACTTAATCTTCCTAACTGGACCTCTGGCACTTTTCCCAGCATGCCCCGAGGGTTACTGTGGGAGACATAACTGGGAAGAGGCATAGTTGATGCTTGACATGCTGTCATTAGAGCTCACTGCTTCTAAAGCGGTGTGGAAATTCCCAGTGACTCGTGGAGTTAAGTCAGAGGGCCGCAGAAGCAGCACGGAGTGGATATGCAGGAGGCTGGCAGAGGCAGCGGTGGGTGTCTGATAAAGGCAGACGTTTTTCTAACTGCAGATTTAAGTCAATAAGCTCCCAGGCATGAGATAATGTTTCCCATCGTTTTCCTGTTCAGAGTTGCAGAGTACTGTTGGAATTTAGTCTAGGCTCCGCCCCACAGTTACCTGGCAACAGCCAGGTAGGTGTACCTGACTCACTATAAAAGGGGCTGCTTGTCCCCTCCTCCCTCTCTTGCTCTCTCGCTCTGTCCTACCTCTTCAGAAGTAAGATTATAGAGATGTAAAATGTTACAGTTAGAGCAAAGGAGAATTTAAAACTTGGTTTGTCTGCTTTTCCGATCTACCACCAGAGCCATTAATATGTGATCGAAATTAATCAAGCAAGCAGATGTGTGGACGAACTGCCCCTCTCCCGTGTTAGAGAAGGAAAAGTTAATCCACAGGGTGGGTGACAGCCAGCAGCTTCACAGTCGATTGAGTGAGTTAGGAAAGGGACTGGGCTCCTTAAACTTCTACAGGCAGAGGATTCATCTGGGAATGTTGCTTAGATGCAGATTCTGATTCAGAAGCCTGCCTAGGCTCCAAATTCCAATTTCAAGCAAATCCCCAAGGTAACACAGCATTCTTAGTCCAAGAACTATGCTTTGCTCTCTCTGGTTTGGTTTTAACTTTTTAAAATTAGTCATACTTTGCTTCTTACCACTGAGAAACATGACCAAATGCAACCCAGGGAGGAAAAAGTTTCTTTGGCTTATGTGTCTTCGGTCTAGGGTGGCGCTGCCCACAGTGGGCTGGGTGCTCCCCTAGCTATCAGGAAAGACAACGCCCACGGACACAGCCAATGGCCAATCCGATGGAAGCAATTCTTCAATTGAGGTCCCTTCGTCCCAGGTATGTCAAGTTGGTAACCAAGTTTAGCCATCACACTCCGTGTTTATTCATACACAAGAATGGGTTTCATTATGAGATTCACGGGAGTGTGTATAATATCCTCTGATCATAGCCACCCTCTCTGCCATTCCGATCTCACTTCAGCTGCTCTTCTTCACAAATAGTCCTCCTTGTACTTCCTCCTCCTTTTATTATTATATTTTAAAGTTTTTATGTTTTGTTTTGATTTGTTTTGTTTGTTGTTTTTTTGTTTTTTGTTTTTTTGGTTTTTTTTTGTTTGTTTGTTTGTTTGATTTTCCCCCCCTCCCCCTTTTTTTTCTTCTTTTTTTAGACAGGGTTTCTCTGTGTAGCCCTGGCTGTCCTGGAACTCATTCTGTAGACCATTCTTGGCTCAAAACTCAGAGATCGTCTGTCTGTGCCTCCCAAGGGCTGAGATTAAGGATGTGCACCACCACTGCCCCACGGCTTATTCTATTTTTAATAGTGTGTCTGTGTCTTTTTCTGTGTGTGGCTAAGCGCATGTAAGTGCGATGCCCACAGTGGTCAGTAGGTCAGTAGAGGGCATCAGACGGTTGTGAGGATCTGCACTCTGGTCTTCATAGTCTAGCAAGCACTGTTTACCACCGAGTCAGCTCTCCAGCTCAGTTATGTATGTTTTAATATGAAAGCCAAGGAAGAGTTTGAAATGTCTGGTTTAGAACCTTGGAATTGAAGGTGTGGTCCCTGCAAAAGGAGCCCTTAAACAGTTAGTGGGAATGTAAATTATTCCAGCTACTGTGGAAATCTGTATGTAGACTCCTCAAAAAACTAAGTATCAAGTATATTACTCCTGGGTATGCACCTAGGAGAATCTAGGTCAGCACCTAACAGATGCTTGCCCCTGGGGTTTATCATGGCAGTTTTCACAACAGCCGATCGCTAACATAGCCTAGATGCCTGACGATGTCTATACAGATAGAAAAAGTGATGAGAATAAAGATGAACACAGTTATATCCTCTTCAGGAAAACAGATGAAACTGGAAACATTTTATGTTTTCCCTCATATGTGGAGTCTTGATTTAAAAAGAAGAGGACGCCCGGAGGGGTAGCTAGTGGTCAAGAGCATGTACTGCTCTTGCAGAGAACCTGAATTCAGATCCCAGCACCATGCAACAAACTGGGTGTTCTGCACACCCCTGCAGCCTCAGCACTGAGGAGGCTGGAGACAGAAGGACCATTGGAGATCACTGGCCTCACCTTAGCTGGGGGGAGAAATGATGTAGTTTTAGGGAGAGATCCTGCCATAAAGGAATAAGTGGAGTGTAGGAGAGATTGCCTGGTACCCTTCTTTGGCTTCCACAAAGGTGCAGGCACGGGCACACACTGTGCACATCACCGCGAGAGTGTGCACTGGCATGCGCACATGTACACATATACACACACACATTATTTAATATCAAATATAATGGAATGTTCCTATGGTAGTAGCTATTTTATCATATAGGGATTATTACATTACAATGATTAAGGACTTTATATTAAACGAGCTGACTTATTTTGCAGCTAAGAGGCATTGTTAAAGGAGACTTAATCTGTTTTCATTTATCAAAGTGTCACTTTTTTTCACGCTCAGCCCAAACTTTGGCTGATTCGGGTCCCTCCGGCCAGATAGTCCTGGAGCAAGAACATTTATTTTCTTGGATGCAGCTGTTTTGTTTTATAGGGGCCCAGGATTTGAGACGGAGAGAATTGTGGTGTTACACTTTAAATAAAAATAAAACTTTTCCATAAATTCTTATTGATTCTTTAAGAATTTCACTTCATGTACCCCAGTCCCCCTCATTTCCCAGTTTTATATCTGCCTTCTACCTTTGTATCCTGGGCCCCACCAAAAAAAAGTGTAAAAGTAAAGCTTTTCCCAAACAGCTTTACTGGCAAGTGCTCACTGCTAGAGTCACTGGACTGGTTCAAGGCCTCTGGCTCCTGCTACACTATCCATACTGGCTCCTCACCTGGACTCCTTTTGGACATCCTGTTGTTGCCTCGTGTCATGGAGATCCTGCAGCTTTGGATCTGCAGATCCAGCCCCTTTCCAAGTTCCAGCAGTTTGAGATGGGGTAGATGTTGGAGTGAGCTAACTCAAAGCCCTAGGTCTGGGCCTGGGTGGTAGCTGGGCTAGTCAGCCACCAACTGTCACCAACCCACAACACCAGGGCCAGATCTCCCGCTATCAGGGCCAGCAAAAGAAAATCTTTAAAGAGACTTTTGCAGTCAGCAGTGACTGTAGAGACTCATAATTGGTCAAATACAGAGAGTACAGGACCCTGGATGCCCAATGAAACATCTGTGTCACCACCTCTGGGCTGTGGCAGTGCATGGTTTTGGTCGAAGCACCTGGAAGGCAGAGGCAGGCTGCTTTCTGAATTTTGAGTCCAGCTTCATCTACAGTGTGACAATTAATGAAAGAGCCCAAGAGGTTGCTGACTTCCAGGCAGAATGTATGCTGTATTGAATTCAAGTAGCTATGAAACCTCCACAAGATCTCTACAAGACTGGACTTGTCTAAATCATGTCACAGGTGTGAAAGGGGCTCCTCTGCCCCTGCTCGTCCCTCGGGATTTGTTTACCATCAGTGGTTGATGGAAGGGTGAGAGATTTTTCTTCAGTGGGGTAGCCTCTGGTACCTGTGCTTTTGTAAACGTCTCTAATGTTACAAACTGGGTTGCACTCACAAACAGGCATGAAGTAGGAGGTGAAGTTGGGGGAAAGGAAGGGATCTGGAGTTATAGGGGAGGAAGAGAGGTGAAGGGAACCCCGCAGAGGCAGGGAAGCGAACTATGAAAAGGTGAAGAATAAAAAGTCAGCTCAGATTGATGCCGTTGGCCTGAAACAGACTTGGGGATTGTTGAGGGATTGTTCATTGTCAGCATATTTAAAACAGTACAATTCAGGAAGAAGTTTCCAGGCAACAACCATTCCTATTCCAGGTTTCCTGGCAACAGTCCTTCCAATTCTAGCTGTGCATGAAAGCTGAAGGTGTGACTACTTAGAAATTCCTTTACAAAGTGTATGACCACAGGGGCGGGTTCTATAACTAAAAAGCCCAGAATCTAGTGTGGTACTCTGACTGGTAGTATAGAGTACAACAATCTACAAAGTACATGTGACACCCCGTCCCCCACTCCTAAAGATGACTTCCATTAACTGAGAGTTAAAAATAATGGTCTTGGGGCTCGAGAGATAGCTCAGCTGTTAAGAGCACTGACTGCTCTTCCAGAGGTCCTGAGTTCAATTCTCAGCAACCACATGGTGGCTCATAACCATCTGTAATGGGATCTGATGCCCTCTTCTGATGTGTCTGAAGACAGCTAAAGTGTACTCATATAAATAAAATACATCTTTTAAAAAATAATGATCAGGAGAGAGAGTCTAGGATAAACATTCTGGGGAATTATGGTGAGGTCTGCACCTACAAATAGCAAAAACATCACCAGGTTATTAACAATATCCATTCCCAGCCTTCTGGGTGGAAGACAGACAATTCCTTCTTGAGGAGAGGCCCCTTGCATGTTTAATATTCCTAGTTGCTTAGTGCTTGGGGGGCACAAGGACCTTTGTGGCTCCACAGAGAGAGAAAAGAAGGGGTAAATATGATCAAAACGCACGATGTACATATATGAAAATGTCCATTATAATAGTCATTATTATATGACATATGCTAATCAAACACTCAGAAGTAACACTCTAGATATTCTGATATTCGAAACAGTTTCTGATACATTAAGTGGAAATGGCAAGTTATAAGATAGTTTGTATATGCTCAGACCAGGGAGTGGTATTTTTAGAAGGTGTGGCCCTGTTGAAGTATACATGGCCTTGTTGGAGTAGGTGTGTCACTGTGGTGTGGACTTTAAGACCCTCATCCTAGCTGCCTGAAAGTCAGTATTTGCTAGCAGCCTTCAGATGAAGATGCAGAGCTCTCCTTCTGCACCATGCCTGGCTGGATGCTGCCATGTTTCCACCTTGATGATAATGAACTGAACCTCTGAACCTGTAAGCCAGCCCCAATTAAATGTTGTCCTTAGAGTTGCCCTGGTCATGGTGTCTGTTCACAGCAGTGAAACCCTAAGACAATAGTCTTAGTCCAATTTTGAAAAAGAATCAACATATTTATGTGGAAGACATATGAGAAAAATGAGAAGCACAGGGAAGTGCAGCCACCATAATCATGGTGTAAACTTTAAAAATGCAAGCAGGATCCCAAATGGATAACTGGGCTAATGATTCAAAATGGAGCCTAGCAGCCACTTACTGACTGTGGAGTCACACAGTCACATATATTCCTTTGCACACACTAAACCTTGTGGCTCTTACATAGGCATAGTCCTGTACCAGCTTTCAAAATAAATGCATCCCTGTAACCCTCAGTTTGCTGCTTGGATCTGACCAATTTAAACCATTATCTATAGTCATATGTAAATGTCAACCAATCAGGAGCAGGCATGGTTGTATCTCACATTTGTGCAGTAGACAGATGGTAAGAACAGCCTCTGTTACAGCTTTTGAAACTGTGGGCATGATCCCATATGGGATCACATAACTCAATGTTCAGGTCACAAAAAAAAATTGAAAATAACAAAAAGTTTCCTCTGGGAAGTAGTGGCACATTCCTTTAATCCCAGCTCTTGGGAGGCAGATGCAGGTGGATTTCTGTGAATTCAAAGCCAGCCTGGACCACAGAGCAAGTACCAGAATAGACAAGGTTACACAGAGAAACCTTGTCTCAAAAAACAAAACAAAGTTTCACAACTAGCAACCAACCACCAAAAAAAAAAAAAAAAAATCAAAACATATAAGGAGTCCAAGGTGTTCTAGGCAGAGCTCAGCGGAAGTGTCAGCTCGATTCCACTGTAGCCTTGGTTCTGGACACATGGTGTACACACACTACACACACTTTGCTAACAAATGCCGCTGACACACTTTGGCCCAGATTCAAGACTTTTGCATGTTGAGAATGCCAGTACTTTTACTGCCCATACAAGTTTCTGTACTTAGAGAAATAGAATGGTTAGACTACAAAAAGCTCAAGTCTTTTTTTTTTTAATTTATTTTTTATTGGATATTTTATTTACATTTCAGATGCCCTCCCATTTCCCCATTTCCCCTCCCTAGAAAACCCCTATCCCATGCCCCCTTCTCCTTTTTGCTTTTATACAATTTTTTTTTAATGTTAATCAAAGGCTTTATAAGTTTAGTAATGCTCAATATCAACCAGAAGTGTAACCCAATACCCAACCTAGATATATCAGCTGTCTTTGACTGGCGGAGACATGTGAACATCTGCCTCCATGTCCCCCACCCCTCTCTTTCTCTCTCTCATCACCTAGCTCCTCCTCTCTTCTCCTCCTCCTCTCCTTACTCCTCCTCTTCCTCTCCGTACTCCTCCCACCTTAGCTCCTCCTACATATCACCCTTCCTGTTAAAATAGAACTTTTCTCTCAAAATACAATTAGAACATAACTACCAATTTGGGTCAGTATGGTGCAAGATAGACCTAATACTCAGTCCATCATTTTGTTGACTAAACAGAACCTCTGTCATCTCTCCTAACTAAAAGACTTAGTTCTGAACCTGGCTTTTTTCTTGGCTTTAGAATGAATGTCAGCTGAAAACCATCCTCTCAAATCTTTTCTCTCAAAGTAAATAGCCGGGATTGGCTATGAGACTATAAGTTTTTAACCCCGTCAGAAATCCAGAATGACTGAGTTAACTGAAATTATGGGAAGCACAAAGCATAGGTTCTAAAACTTAGCCAATTTATAGAGACTGCTGAACACCTGGACAGTTCCTATACTACAAAACGTTGGAGCATCCTGTCAGGGGCATCTCTGTCTACACACTAAAGGCCTGGAATCAGCCATAGGCCTGAAGACAGCGGTAGGCCTAACATGCCTGCCTGCTAGCACAAAGTCTTGGGTCTCTCTGGAAGCACACTAGAACAGATGGCTAGAAGCTATTATAAACAAACAGACAGTTGCCAGGCTCTAGTCATAGACCTTGTAGATAGGTGACCTTGGTGGATAGTACCAACTTAGATTAGGACAAGTGAATCATAGGTGGAGTCATAGTGGCCTGTCCCCTGAACCTTCACCCAGCTGACACACTGTTCTGGAAGATATCTGTACTCCCCCTGAACACCTACGCTCATGCGTCATCCCCTTCCCCAAATCCTGCCTTTTTGTGTATATAACCCATGTGTGAAAAAGTAAAAAGTTCAATCTGATCAGCCTATAGACAGGTCACCATTCTTTCTGTCTTTGCCTGCTACGCCCTCCCCTTTCAGGTGATCTCCCCGGACCCCTGTTTAATGTCCTGCTGGACAGGACAGCATCAGAACTTCAGCCTTCTGGCCCAGGATCATCTGACAGACCTAATGATGCAGAATTATTAAGGGCTGATTACTCTGTCTTGGCAGATATAATCAGTCGACTATTCCGAAAGTGTGTCCTTTTCTGGACAGTAATTTGTCTGTAGATGGAAAGAGGCAATTCTTGCCTAGTGGCTGTCTCACCACAACTGGAGTAACTCCAAAGACGCTCAATTTGTTTTTTTGAGGCAGGGTTTCTCTGTGTAGACCTGGCTGTCCTGGAACTCACTCTGTAGACCAGAACTCACTCACTCTGTGGCCTCGAACTCAGAAATCCGTCTGCCTCTGCCTCCCAAGTGCTGAGATTAAAGGTGTGCTCCACCACTGCCTGGCAAGCTCAAGTCTTAATAGTTTGCCTACCATCATTTCTCAGGCTGTAGATATCATAGTGGTGTTTCCCTGGATTGTATTCTGTTAGAATGTCTGGTCGGAAAATGTCTGGTTGCTGTTTGAATTACTGACTTGGAGTTTTATTTAAAAAAGATCATTGAGTAAACTTTGCCTCGGGGTTGGGACAACGTTTCCCTAAGTTTTGGCGATGGCCCTGAACCTGTCATTTCACACTACATATGCATGTGAGGCTGTGTTCCCCTGCATTGATGGTGATAAAGATTAAATATTGATCAATTCTAAAACATTTTGAAGATACCCTGCATTTTGCAATATTCCACCAGGATGTAGTTCATGTAAATACAAAGAGGCTGATTCTCACAGATGCACCGAGAGATCGTTTGCATACCAAAGAATTGTCTCGAAATTAACTTCTGTACAATTTATTATCTGTGAATGTTTGCTCTACCTGTTTCATATATCTACATATCTGGGCTTACAAGAAAGGGTCTTGGGCCTAAAGGTGTCAAAAGAGCTAAAGAGATGGCTTGCTGGTGAAGAACACTTACTGTCCTTCTGAGGGCCTCAGCTTGCTTCCCATTGCCCTTTCGAGTTGTTCATAATGGCCTGTAACTTTAGCTCCAGAGGATCTGGCACCTTCTTCTGGCTCCACAGGTTCCCAAGTACACAAACACAACACACACTGCACCTAGCTAACACAAAAAGTCATGTCCTAAGGACAAGACAGGTCATACTTGTACTTCTTGCACTTGGAGAGTTGAGGTGAGAGGATTGCCATGACATGGTCAGTTCCAGGTCAGCCTGGGCTATAGAGTAAAACCCTGTCTTATAAAACCAAACCAAATCTCACAAAGCCTTGCTTCATCCAAGCTACCATTTCTCTTTGCTCTTGCAAATGGTATGTTTTCGTTTAGTACCGAATGCTGTGTCTGTGTGTCTCTGGCTTCCACACTGCCTGTTTTGTAGTTGATTTTAAATAAAGGCTCCTTCGGTCATAATTTTTTCCTCGTGAATTTTTGTTGACAGTTGCTAATTGCTGCTAGTTTCTGTTCTGGGCCTCCCTGGGCTGTTTCTAAGCCTGATGGTCGAAATCGTCTAAGTATTTGACTTGAGGTCTTACAAGGAGCTACTTCTAAGGTTGCTTACTCAAAGAGCTGGCTCCTGAGAGGTAGCAAGGGGGCTCCCTTCCATTGGGCTTCTTTCTTTTCTTTTTTCTTTTTTTGAGAGAGGGTTTCTCCGTATAGGCTGTCCGGAACTCACTCTGTAGATCAAGCTGGCTTTGAACTCAGAGATCCACCTGCCTCTGCCTCCTGAGTGTACCACTCAGTTTAAAGGTGTGTACCACTGAGTTTCTTAAACAAGTATATCCCTAGTAAGAATGTGTCAAGCCTGTGTCAGTGGTTGGCTGTGTGTGTGTGTGTGTGTCTGTGAGTATGAGAGGGCCGGAGGGGGGGGGAGTGCAGATAAACAGACCTTTCTCCTTTAGCTGAAGCTGCCACTGATAAGGCAGACTTCCTCAACAGAGACCTCCGACTCCTTGATTTTCATCTGGGGATTGATGTGTTACAAATTAGTACTGTTTCTCCTCTTGGAATATGCCAGTCACAGTGACAAATATTCTATCCTCTGAGCTGACAAACACATGGCTTGAAAAGCAAACAAACACACAATCTCAACCTCTAAAACTCTAAATCTTGCCATGTGTAATTTATGCACTAAGAAAAACTCCAAGGTCAAACAACCCTACTGAGACCTTTGTCTTCAGAGCCGGGGTCTTTTTACGGTTGAAGCATACTACTTGGAAATGACCCAAGAGAGAATCTGGTAGAAACCCACCCTCTTATGATCTACCCTTAAAAGTCACGCGACATCACTTTCACTACATTCTGTTTGAAATGAATCACTAGGCCTGCTTCCCATCCAGGCAGAGGGGGAACCTGGCCTCATGTTTTGAAGAAAGGGCTTGAGACATATTTTAAAACCTACTGATGTGCTGAGATGTAATTCAGCTGGCAGAGGGCTTGCCTGCCATTCATGAAGCCCCCATTTAGCTCTCCGGCACCAAGTGAAGCAGACCTCGTGAAGCAGACATCATGGAGCATGCGCATAATTGGAGCATGCGCATAATTGGAGCATGCGCATAATTGGAGCATGCGCATAATTGCAGCATTTAGGAAGTGGAGTCAGGGGAATCAGTTCAAGGGTACCCTCAGTTATATATTGAGTTGGAGGCTAGTTTGGGCTATATAAGATACTCTCTCAAAAAAAAAAAAAATTCTATGATAATCAATTAACCAGATAACCCAGAGCATCAGGAGTCCTCTAGAAAATGCATGGTAACTGGAGGATCTGTCTACGCATGTCTTATTCTCCTGGCACAAATACAGCTTTGTAGTCTTTGGTTTTTCTTGTTTGGTGGAATTAAAAATAGTATCTAGAGAGGTTCATCTCAGTTCAAACAGTGCTATAGCAGGTGCAACCTATTTGCTCTGTCTGTCTCCTCCCTCAAGAGGGTCCTACCTAAATCCACCTGGAGAGAAGGGAATTTTAATCTTCACAGTTGTCTCTCTAGCACAGAAGTCGGGATCATCAGGCTGCTTGGGAAAATCCACAGTGATTTATCCTTTATGTTAAAAGGAGGGAGGGAGATGTGTTGTAGCTTCTAAGGGATTCTGGGAAGGAAGCTTCAAGTCTACGATGATGAAGAAGCTGGGCCTAAATATTCACAGCAATTATTTCCTTCAGGACAAGTTAAGAGAAGAGGGGGAAAAATCGATTGAAAACAAATTTGCATTCCAGTTAAATGTTTTAAAAAGCTCAATTTATACCTCTTGTAAGATTAACAGTCAATTCCTCCTCTGGGTTTTGAGTGGCTACTGGATTCATGATTTACAAAGAAGATGCTTGACCCGAGGGAAAGCAATTAGCATCGCTTTCACAGCCCAAGCATCGGTTACTCAAGGTCTGGCAGAATTGTAAAAGACTCAGTAAAACAAAATCAGTTTTCAAATGCGATGTATGTATGCTCTCTGGACTTAGGAAATAGGCAACTTCTGAGTGTCTTATTAGAGAGGAGAGCAGAGGAACAAAAGAATATGAAGTGGTAACTGCTAAAGGCTTTCTCTCCTGCCATAGCTGAATCTAAGCCTCGAAACCAGGAAAAGAAATGGCAGTGGATCAGAAACATCACTAATTGTTTCTCTTCTCAGGAGTCCCTTCATCCTGATCACTCTGTCCTCCCGAGAGTAATGTGAATGTCCTGGTGCTAAGATACCACACGGATGTGTCCAGATGGGCAACAAATTATAGAGCAAAGACTTTTAACCCAGCCCAGGTAGTTACCAGCCCCCAGTGAGCTGTCTGTCCATGGAATTAAATGTATATTCTGATTGTAAGTACCTGGTACCTGATTGTCTCATTTTAGCAATTTCAGAAGAAAGATGCTCCCTCTCCATCCAGAGGCTTGTTAGGCAAATGCCACAGAAAGTCATTGTCTCTAGGCATCAAAACAATTTGGCAGTCAGCCAAATGAGGTTTCTGGGGCTTCAGCTTCAATGGGTTTTGGAGGTATTTCCTGATGGATGAGCAGGGATGTTGCCTGTGAGGGAAAATAAAACAAAAAGACTCTGGTCTTGTGGTGAAGAGATAAAGAAGGTCCTAGGAGTCAGAGACTGAGACGGAACCTCCTGTTGCACTCTCTAGCACTGAACATGCTGTTCAAGTGTGTGCATGTGTGTGTGGTCTGTGTGATGTATGTGGGGTGTGTGTGTGTCTGTGTGTCTGTGTGTGTGTTCTGTGTGGTATATGTAGGGTGTGTGTGTTATATGTTTGTGATCTGTGTAGTATATGTGGTTTGTGTGTGCTGTGAGAGGTGAGTGGGTGGGTAGAATGTGGGGGTGGCGTGTGTGTGTGTGTGTGTGGTATATTCGGTGTGTATTGTGTCTGTGTATGACTCTGTGTGTGTGAGTGTGTGTGTATATACATGAGGATACAAATCTAAGTGTCCGTTGGCCAACCACTCCCTTTTATGATTAAAGGCTCTCATTGCCTCTGCTCAGGTCCTCATGCTATGCTGCATCTCACAAGAATGAGATGAAAGTTTCTCTACAGAAAGCATGACAAAATCACAATACAATAACTTTCCAGTTCATGATGAATTGCTGGATCTAGTCAACACTTATCAACATCTGTGGTATCATTGATGGTCACTTACTTTTGTGCTGCTGTGATCAGAACACCTGACAGAAAGAGCTTGAGGAAAGATTTATTTTGGCTCCTAGTTTCAGAGGTTTCAGTCTATGGCAATATGAAGGAAATCCTGGAGTCATGGCAATGGAAGTGTGTGGGAAGGCTAGGAAACAGAAAGAGTATTGGAACCAGTGCCTATTTCCACCAGCCTCCCAAACAGCATTCAAAACATGAGTCTATGGAGAACGTCTCTGATTCAAGCCATTATAACTACCAACACTGTAAGAAGGGTGAAACCCAGCGGTCATGTCCCTCATGCTAGAAAGAGCAGAAGACTATATGTGAAGCAAAGTCTTTTCCCTCTCAGCCCATCAAAGTTAGTGCTTGGAGATCTAAGGATCATTTAGAAAGTACCAGAAACAGAATGCCCTAGAGATACAATTGAAAGATTGGGGATATAGAAAAATACACAAAACAAGTAAACCGGACAAGAACAATGGGCCCAAAGAAGAGGGGAGGTAGAGTGGGGATGGGAAGGGAAATGGGGGAAGAGGGATGGAGGTGAGGGAAGTGAGCAAGGAAGAGATCCAGTGCCTGGAATTTGTTTAGATCACAGCCAAACAGACTGAAAACATAACTGTTTTTAGTTATGGAACAATTGCTCAGCGGTTAAGAGCATTTGCTGCCCAATCGTGAACACTAGAGTTCAGATCCCCTGACACACAAACAATGTGTCCCATAAACACCCGTGGCCTGAGTCCCTAATGGCAGGAAGAGAAAGAAGGATTGCCTGAGTTTGCTAGCCTTCAGCACAGCTCAGGGAAAAATGAGGTCCAAGTTTAGGGAGAGATGCTGCCTCAAAGAAATACCGGAGTACAGGAGAGAACCCCTGATTCCCTCTTCTGGCTCCCCCGTGCACATAGGCACGCACATCTGTGCTCAAGTGAGATAAACAGGACACATACACCAATATACAAATAAGGAAATACATCTTTAAAAGCTATTTTAAAGCTTTGATCAAAACAACGGATGGTTCTTTTTCTCCTTTACCTTTTCCTGTCAGCTGGAAAAATGCAGACATTGTGATCTATTATGCAGGATAGGACAGCACACCAGAACTGGTATAAGGAGAAGCTAAAAGTTCCACAGGCCTTCCACAGCCTGTGTGGCAGAGTCACCATGGCAGGTAGCTCAACTGTTTACACCAGAGATGTGTGAATGTCATGCCTTCTCATAAGAAGGTCCAGAAACTGAACTGACATTGCTCATTGATTTCTGTCCAACACCTTCTCCTGGACATGATGCTCTCCTGCCCCTGATGTTTTTGTATTTGGTAGGAATTTAGGTAGGAAGTCTGGGCTGTTAAAAGGGAAAGCCCTAGATTTTGCTTGTAGGGAAATGTGGACATAATTCCTCTTTGATATTCAGCATGCATGGCTTCCCTGGCTTGGAAAGCTGAGCGCCAGCAAGGATCCATCTGTCTAATATGGTATTTTAGGACTTGCTGTTATTTGTAATTTCTATCTGAACACTTTGATCAAGTGTTTTTGTACTGTTTCCTAACTCTAATTTCATTTTATATAGAAAGTATGATTTAAATGTTTTGATAAATTATATATAGAAATAAATTGTATTTTATTACAGCAATGACAAATTAAATTTTCTCATGCTTTATTTAACACAGTATTTCCACAGTAATCCCTAACGGGCAATTAAATTGACTTGCTGAGAAAGAAGGCTTCTTGCAGGCCGCGGTAGCCATATGTTACACCAGACCCAAGGCACTTACCAGGACTAATTCCATGGACTCCTGACATTCATCAGGCAAAATACATGCAGAGTCTTGCTTTACTTTCCAGAAGGAACGTGTTCTGATTTGTTTCTTTGCACTGAGTTATCGCTTGGTAAATGATGGTCCTGTTTTGCTGCACAGCTAAGAATCACAAAGACTGAATTCATTTCACAATATCTATTCTGCTTTGTTTCTGGACTCATCTACTTCTCTTATTCTCGACTATTACTTTTCTTAACCCAAGCCATTCCCACGTATACAGTACAGTGATGTCCCTCAGGTTGCTCTGATAGCATAGTGGGTATAGACATCTGCATGGTGGAAGGAGAGAGGAGAGAACCTCCCTACAAGTTGTCCTCTGACCTCCACACAAGTTCCATGGCACCAGTAATTCTCACACACACACACACACACACACACACACACACACACACACATTATGAATACACCCACAGAATGTAAACTGTAAACTGAGAACTAGACATGATGGCTCACTCCTGTTCTGCCAGCATCATGGAGATTGAGGCAGGAAGTCATGAGTTTGACACCAGTTTTGGCTATACAGAAAGACCTTGTTCAAAAACTAAAATTAACAGGAAGAAAAGAGAGACATTTGATTATTTTATACTCAAGCTTTAAATTTTCCTTCCAGTTTACCTGTTCTTTGAACACAGCCTCCAATATTCTGCCTGTTTTGGCTTCCTCTTCCTCTCCTGCCAGTGGTCCATCCCAACTTTATCTCCAGCTCATCATGTCCTGACAGTGACATCTGCTTGGTGCCACAGACATTAACACACAGGAACTTTCCACCCTGGGCTTTGTGTGATATTTCCTCTTCTCAGAACATTCACCATTAAATAAATTATGTGAAACACAAACTCACCTCATCAGCCCCTAATTTTTGTCTAGGAGTTCAGTTAGTCGTGTAGAAAACAAAGGTATACATATGTATCTCATAGTATGGTAAGCCAGGCCCAGTTAAATGCTTTCCTTTATAAGACTTGCTGTGGTCATGGTGTCTCTTCACAGCCATGGAAACCCTAAGACAACTTGACAGTATGCTTGCTCCTAAGTTGATGCTCTATGCGCAACAATCCAGAACTGACTGAGAGAGCATACTCTTTGTCAGTGCACAACAGTGGAAACCAGGAATGTGCCTTCTGGGAGGGTGATCACGTGGCTCAGGGGCAGAACCCTGGTGTAGTATTTTCTCAACTCTCCAGGCTTCCTTCAGAAGAGGTGGGTGGAGAGGAGAGAGAAGGAGAGATTGGGGTGGGGCACACACTAGGCTTGACCAGAAGATGTTATGAGATATGGAAGCAAAATTGTCTATGACTTCACTAATGTGGGAAAATAGAATAATTATCTTTTTTTTTTTTTAACAGAATCTTGAACTAGGCTGGCTAGAACTCTCTATGTGGTTGAGGATGACTTTCAATTTCTAATCCTCCTGTCTCCACCTCCCAAATGCTGAGATAATAGGCCTGAGCCACATCCAGTTTTACGCAGAGCTGGGGATCAAATCCAAGGCCTTGTCTATGCTAGGCTAGCCCTTCACCAACTGAACTACAGCCACACCTTCAAATTCATGTATAGTTTTCATTTTGAGACACAATCTTGTTACATAGCCCTGGCTGGTCTGCTACTAGCTATGTAGCCCAGGTTGGTCTTGAACTCAAGGAAATCATCCTGCCTCTGCTTCATGAATGAAAAGATTATGAGTATGCATCATATTGCCAGATTTTAGTTGTAATTTTTGAATAGTATTTCTACTACTGGTCAATAAATAATATATCTGTATGTATAAAGAATGATTTAGGAGGGCAAGCCTTTAATCCCAGTGTTCAGGTGGTAGAGACAGGCAGATCTCAGTGAGTTCCAGGAAAGCCTGGTATAGATAATGAATTTCAAGCCAACAAAGACTCTGTCTTTAAAAAAATTAATTTATAGAGGCAGGCGGATTTCTGAGTTCGAGGCCAGCCTGGTCTACAGAGTGAGTTCAGGACAGCCCAGGGCTACACAGAGAAACCCTGTCTCGAAAAACCAAAATAATAATAATAATAATAATAATAATAATAATAATAATTTATAAAGTATTTTATAGTGGAAACTTGAAAAGAAGGAGGCAGAGATGTGAATTTTCCCCAAGTCAACGGTCCCTCTAACTAGAACGTGCTCAAGTAAGCATGAACAAAGAAAGCCTACCACATGGAGAGGCATCAGGACTGTGGGTGAGAGTCAAGGACATCATTTGAGAGTGAGCTCAGCAACCTGTTAATGCCATTGTGATACCTTCAACTCACTTGTAACATCTTTATTAAAGACTTTGCCACGCGTACTGTAATGGCTACCCGACAGAACTGTACGGTCTGGATTTACAAGGTGCAGGGGAACTCTAGCTGAATGTCAAAAAAGAGACACTCCTGGTTAATTATCTGGAGAAATAAAGATTTTTAGAGTCATCTGTTTTTATCACTGACCTTTGTATTCAAATGCTTTGTGGGTGGGTGGGGTCACAACTGGGACATGGTCTCAGCTCTTAGAAGTTCAGACTGTAACGATTATGGAGTCATGGTGAAGAATAACAAGTAGCACCCACTGCAGCAAATCCTCATGGGGACTTAGAGGAACAATGCCAGCAAAGTACCCAGCCAAGTGTCTGACATCTAATAATGCCAGCATGGTGAAGCATCTGGCACAACAACTGTCACTTTGTGGTCTCCAGGGTAAATCTGTAGGAAAGAAATACTGAATACTGTTTTCCATTTCCACCTATATAATCATTTTCAAGTTCTTCATTTTCTTCTTTCTTCTGCAAGACTTTTCTTTAGACACTTATCACCTCCTAAACACACACACACACACACACACACACACACACACACACAATTTATTTCCCATGACCTACAAATCAAAGCTAAGTCCCTAATCTTTTTTTTTTCCTTTTAATTGCATTTACTGTATGCTGAATTTATTCCCATACCATATGTGTTTGTGTCTTCAGTTTCCGGCATGATTTTTCTTCTGTATGGGTTGATCCAACAGATCAGCTCCTTTTCTGTTTCTGTGATAAAACACTGTGGTCCAAGGGTTTATTTGGAGGTTCCAGTTGGGTAAGAGTTCGTTACCATCACAATGAAGAAGTGTAGCTGCAGCTGGGCACGCAGCTGGAATGGCTGAGCGCTCACATCCACAAGAAGGAAACAGTGAACTAGAAATCGCTTGTTCCCTTTAAACCCTATCTCCTAAGCTCCTACTTGAATGATCTCCCAAGCTCCAACTACAGCAGTCAACTGCAATTCTAGTCCACAGTTGCAAAGTCTCCCGCATTCCTCCAAAACCTAACACGTTCAGTTTCTTTAAAGTAATAACCCACTTCCTGGTACCAAGTCTGTATTAGCTACTTTCCCATGGCTGTGATAAAACACCATGATCAAGGACACTTATTGAAGAATGACTTTCCTTTGGGCTTACAGTTCCGGAGACCGTTATGGTGGGAACAACAGATAGCAGACAAGTGACCTAAGCTGGAAGTTGAGAACTGAGGGCTCACAACCTCAGACAGCAAGCGGAAGCTGAAAGAGTGCACTCAAAATGGTGTGAGGTTTTTGAAACCTCAAAGCCTGACCCAAGGAATGTACTTACTCCAGCAATGCCAAACTTTCCAAGCTTCTCCAAACATCCCCAAACTGGGGACCAAGCCTTCAAATGTATGGTCTGTAGATGTAACTTTTATTCGCTTGTTGTAATTGTTGTCTCGGAGGCTCACTGCTTCTATCTGCTAACCTAGGTCTAGGCCTGGCAACTTCTAGCCTCCATACAATCTTATCTAGGTCTACAGTCTTTTCAGCTTCTGAGACTTGCTGAATAAGCTCACCCTTTCTAGTTCTTTCTGAGCTCTGGCTGGCTGGTTCAACTCACTCATTCTCTCCCAGCCGGGCGGTGGTGGCACACGCCTTTAATCCCAGCACTTGGGAGGCAGAGGCAGGTGGATTTCTGAGTTCGAGGCCAGCCTGGTCTACAGAGTGAGTTCCAGGACAGCCAGTACTACACAGAGTAAACCCTGTCTCGACCCCCCCCCCAAAAAAACCCAAAAAACAAGAAACAAAACAAAAAAAAAACAAACCAAAAAACTCCTCCTCTCCCAGATGAATTATTGAATATGGCTTGACCATGTATTTACTCTGCTTGACCTCAAACTCTTTCAATCTTTTCCAGTCTTCTGCCTCCTTCTCAATCTCTTGCTCATTCTGTCTTTACCTGTGTCTAGCTTGTTCTCTCTTCAGTCTGTCTCTGTAAAACTCTCCCGGTAACACTGCCTCCTTCTTCCTCCCTGTGCTGTTCCACTCTCCCTCCCTGTCTACACTCCCTCTCAACTCTACTGCTCTCCAGGAACTCTATTCTGTACTGTACTCTCTTCTCCTGTACTGTCTGTCTCTCCCTTAAGTAGTTTCCCATTCTCTCTCTTTGTGAGAGTTGGCCATATCCTATTCTGTCAGACCTTTCTCTAATTTTCCACGTTGTCTGCCCCTCGATTAGACACCACTTTCAAGTATGGCTGCTTCCCTCTCCAAACTAACTTTACTTTCATTGTTTGAGATTAAAGGTGAGCCGGGCGGTGGTGGCATACGCCTGTAATCCCAGCACTTGGGAGGCAGAGGCAGGCGGATTTCTGAGTTCGAGGCTAGCCTGGTCTACCGAGTGAGTTCTAGGACAGCCAGAGCTATACAGAGTAAACCCTGTCTCAAAAAAACCAAAAAAAAAAAAAAAAAAAAAACCAAAAAAAAAAAAAAAAAAAAGAGATTAAAGGTGAATACTAAGGCTAAGTCTGTATTCCAGCCAGAGAAATTAAAGGTGTGTGCTAAGGGCTGAGCCGCACCACAACTAGAAACAGGTTCAAATATCCTATAATAGTGGTCTATGAGGGGACATCTCATCCAAACCATTATATTTCTGAGCCATTATAACTATGAGCTCTATAAGTTGAATAGTGCATCATAGGTGCTTTTGTTTACCTAGGCAAACAAAAAAACTTACATTTTTGTTCAATGTAAGTACTTAGTCTTTGAAGCCATTCCTGGGGTGTGCCAGGCTCCTTTGCTTTCCTTCTCACACAGCTATTTTAATTTATTCCCTTTACTTGAACCAAGACTCAAGCAGTTCTCATATGCCTGCCTTTTAACGCTTTAGGCCTGTTGCCAAGCAGTTATAAGAGAATGCACCCTTTCTTTCCAATGAGTGCCTGGTCTTTCCGAGGCATTTGTTTTGCCAGTGGATCTCAGAGACCTGATAGTTTTCCCAGCCCTTATGCTGCACAGATATAGACTCTGCAATTTTGTGCATAACTCTGGTATGTGATTCAATAAATTACTTGCCATTCTTCTAATACCTTACTGTTTGTTTCTTTTCAGCAAATAAATGTTCATTCAACCAAAGCCTACTGACATCCCACAGTGTGCCCCGCACAATCGTCTCGCCAGCAAGAACGCACGCGGGCACCAGGATCCTTCTGCAGCAAGCGTTTATTGCGATGAAAGGAGGAAGAGAGAGAGCCCCAAAATGGCACTGCTTATATACACCCTAGGGTGGCGTGGACATATTTGATTGGCTGCTTGCTCATAACCCCCGTATGACGCCCTGGGCTGGGCAGTGACTTGGTGCGCTTTCACCACTTGCACATGCGCAATTTACTTGTTTACCCGAGGGAGCGCCGGATGCCAGCGCCATCTTGTAATGACGAATGCTGTCACCGCTCGCCGAGGCTCTCTACACCACAGTATGTCAAACACTGTGCTGGCTGCTGTGCATGGAAAATGAATAAAGCACTATTTTATATTCATCCATTCTGCTTCAGTAAAGCTGGGGCAAAAGCAGTATTTTTGTCTAGGAGTTCAGTTAGTCGTCTAGAAAACAAAGGTATCGTGTAAGCATGCATCTCATGGTACGGTGTTAAGTGTCACACACTATGATACGGAGAGACAGAACTTTCTCTGGGGAGGGGAGTCACTTTTCCTCATAGTCTTTTTTTTTTTTTTTTTTTTTTTTTTTTTCTCGAGACAGGGTTTCTCTGTATAACCCTGGCTGTCCTGGAACTCACTCGAGTCTGTAGACCAGGCTGGCCTTGAACTCAGAAATCCGCCTGCCTCTGCCTCCCAAGTGCTGGGATTAAAGGCGTGCACCACCACACCCGGCTCCACTTGCCTTTACAAGTTTGCCAAAGGACAGGGCCAGAGTAAAGGACAGAAAAAACAGGAAAAAAGAGGCTCTGAAGTGGTGTGAGGAAGGTCCTGGAGTCTTCAAGCAGGTGGATGGGATTGGTGAGGAATACTGTGTGAAACAATGAGTACAGGGGGATCAAACTTAGAGGACCCAGTTGAAGCACAGGGTAGAATTTAATTCCAAAGGCAAGCAGGATTGGACATTACCAAAAAAATTCAGGAGCCAGATGCTGTGGTGAAAGCCTGCTAGCTCAGAGAGGCAGAGAAAGCACCCAGCTAACCTTCCAACTCCATCCACTTTCCAGGAGAAAGCTCCTTCCCTTCTACATATCCTCTTAAATACCCTTCAGCTCAAAGTCTCCCCTTTCTCTTGCTTCTGTTCACTCTCTGCCAGTTGGTTACTTGCTCTGCCTCTTGATCTAGGGTTGACTTTATTTAGCTCTTGGATCAAGGTGTGCTCTAGGCCAGTGCCTTGCCACAAATACCTGTTTACAGTAAACAGAAAGTTCTAGGATCAAAGGCTGCGCCACAATTATTAACAGATTCTTCCAGTTCACAATTTCAGGGTTCATAATGTGATCAAATATCCTGCAACAGGAAACTGTTTAAGCAGAGCAATTAAATAATTAGATTTGTTTCTTACATGGCGGGTCTTACTGACCCAATTACATGGCCTTCAGGTTTTGGCGTCTGAAAGAGTGTATTCTGCTTGCACAGTGTAAACTGATTTTTAAGTCTCGAAAAGGCATGTGTCCCGCATACTCACTTGTACTCTAGTGGCCACAATTGCCAATGACATTGGGCCAAGAAAGTGACATTTTTTTTACCCCTAAGTCTGTCCTTAAAATGCCTAGCCTCTTCATCTAGGGTTGGGTATAAATACACATAGCTTTTTGTCTGCCTAAACCTTAATTTTTCCATTTTGGCATTTTTTTCTTTAAACGCACGGCTTTGGATTTGGCTCCTTCCTTTCCCAGCACTTGAATCCCTGGATTGCACATTGCTGGGAGTCACACCCACCTAAGAAATTGCCGAAGCAGGAAATTTGTCCCTAGCGGCTCGCTGTCCTGACGTAGTCGTGCGCAGGCGCAGTTCCTGATTCGGCGGCGTGTTCTTCTGGTCTAAGTTCCTGGTTCCCGGCTGGTGGGCGACGCCGGCTTTTCGCGGTCTACTTGCCCCAGCGGCCGGCTCTGGACTGTTACGCTCTGTCTTTCAGTCCCGGGCCACTGCTTGTACGCGCACGCCGCCTCACGCGACAAACTCATGGCGGAGCGCGGGGAACTCGATCTGACGGGCGCCAAACAGAACACCGGCGTGTGGCTGGTCAAGGTGAGACGCGAGCCCCGCAAAGCGCTTCCGAAAGTTCTGGGTCCGTCTTTCCCGGGCCACCGCTTTTCTGAGAAGCGGGTCACTGTTGCGTCCGTTTGCAGGTTGGAGATCTTACTTTAGGGGACACAGGGCGTCTTTCAGGCCGTCTCTCAAATTCATCCGCCCACCATGGAGCTCTCTTTACCGCCAAGACCTGGCCTTGGGGTGCTTACCAGATGTTCCCCGAGGGAGCAGTAAGTTTTAGCCCAGGCCGGAGAAGTCCTTGCGGTTTTCTTTTTGATAAGGTGGTAAGGTAAACTTTAGTCATGAATGTGTATAAATTAGTAGAATAGATATTCCGTACACTTTTCTGGACCACAAAGTGGAAGTGGCCCGTATGCATTTCCGTTGTCGTTTTGTTTTGAAACAGAATTTCCATAGCCTTGACTGGCCTGGAACTCGCCATATAGACTCCTGCTGCTCTACACTGCCAAAGTGTTTCCTGGGTTGGTAATCCTATTGGAGCTCTCGAAAGACCTAGAAGTTCTGAATTCAAAGAGAAGTTGTTGACTTAGTTTTTTTAAAGAGAGAGCTTAGGTTTCATGAAACTAACCATCAGTAAGTGTTTTAAATGGTTATGTGACAGGCTTTGTTTGCCCCAGTAGTGGCCATCTATTTGGGTTACTTTTTTATATGGGGTGTTGGGGGGGGGGCTATTATTCTGTGGGGAATCTCATTTTTAAAAAGGCATATTTAAATGGGTTCATGAAAGTTTCCCAAACTTGGTTTATAAGTGACTTATCTTTGTAACGAATGTTTTAAGTACATGACTGGGTTCTCATCAAGACAAGGCGTTTCTTCCTGTTCATTTCTCTGAAACAGCTCTCATCATTTGCCAGTACAGCAGACCATGTTAAGTTCTTCAGACTTTGCCGGGCAGTGGTGGCGCAGGCCTTTAATCCCAGCACTTGGGAGGCAGAGGCAGGCGGATTTCTGAGTTCGAGGACAGCCAGGGCTACACAGAGAAACCCTGTCTCGAAAAACCAAAAAAAAAAAAAAAAAAAAAATCTTCAAACTACTTAACAGATTCTAGTGATCCTGGATACAGTGGTAGCTGTATCCAGTGTTGATTGCCCACAACCCCGTCACTTTCATTGCACTTTGATTAGTGTTTGGCATGTACTACTTTTCCGGTATATGATGAATATAAGAAATTGGAAAGGCTGTGTGTCAGAGAGACACAAACTAAAGTGGTGGGAGTTAGTTTTGTCAGTTTCATGGGGTGAAGAGCCTAATCGTGAAGCACACCTCTGGGTGTGTTTGTGGTGCTCTTTCTGGAGACAAAGTAGGTCATGAGGGCTGTGATCTACTTAAGGGATTAGTTACTCCTTTGGTGGGTTAATAATATGGCAAGTAGTGAAAGGTAGTGGGGTGGGGCCTAGTTGGAAGAAGTAGAAGTGAAAGGTAGTGGGGTGGGGCCTAGTTGGAAGAAGTAGATCCTGGCGTTATGTTCTTAGGGCTGCCCTGGCCCTGTCTGTATCTCCTCTGTATCGTGGGCATCGTGGTGTGAGCTGTAATGCTCTTCCTTGGTTTTCCCACCATGAAGGATGGAAACTGAGATACCCAGTTTAAAGTCTTAAATTGTTTGTCAGATATTTGGTCACAGTGACTAAGTCTGATTAGTACAGATACTACAGCAAAGGGTTGTAAGTAACAGGAGAAAAGGAAACTAGTCTCTTCCTTTCCTCCTCTTCCCTTCTCTCCCTCTCTCTATCTCCCTCTCCCTCCCTCTCTTCCTTTCTGTAGTTCAGGCTGGCCTGGAATTCATGGTAATCTTCCCACCTCAGTGTGCATTAGAGCACCTGTGCCTCTTGTATATTTATATTAGATAAATACACAAATAGATGGTTTTTTTTTTTTTTTTTTTTTTTTTTGGTTTTTCGAGACAAGGTTTCTCTGTGTAGCCCTGGCTGTCCTGGAACTCACTCTGTAGACCAGGCTGGCCTCGAACTCAGAAATCCGCCTGCCTCTGCCACCCAAGTGCTGGGATTAAAGGCCTGCGCCACCACCGCCTGGCACAAATAGATGTCTTACATAAAGCAAAACTACCAAATAGATACTACTGTGGTAGCACACACCTTTAATCTGAGTACTTGGGGGGTTACCTGGTCTGGTCTACATTGTGAGTAAGGGGAATGTAGTAAGACCCAGATGCCAGAAGAGGGCATTGGATGCCCTAATAGTACAGTTATAGCTGGTTATGATCTGCTATGTGGGTGCTGGGAATTGAATCCAGGTCCTCTGGAAGAACAGCCAGTGCTTTTGATGCTGAGCCATCTTTCCAGTCCCTATCAAACTTAAATAGCAGAGTCATTAAAAAGTCCGTATGGTATTTTGAGATACACTGCCCACAGTCTCACTCAGCTTTATTTCTGAGTTGTATCACTCTAGCCCTAGATTTATTTTCGTATCTGTAGACTAGGGAGAGTATGTTTGAGTTTGAAGAGTGATTGAGGGCATGAATGGGTGGTGGATATAGAATGTCTACAAGGTGTCTGACAGAATTGTCTCCTCAGCCTTCCTCTTTTCCAGCCTCAGGCACATCATCTGACGAAGTTTGGTAGTTCAGTAAGTTAATATGATTAACATAAAGCCAGCCTTTTTTTACTCCTTTTTTTAAAACCTTAACTGTAGTCAAGGTACTGCCCTCATAATATTGCTAGACATCCTTGTTTCCCCTTTGGAGCCCGTCACCAACGTCTCAGTCTGTATTCATTGTGATCATGTTCTTATTCTAAGATTACTAGGAGAACGAATGCTGACAACTGGCACTCAGTAAATACTTACTCCCCACAACACAGAAGCTGCGTGTTTTATTTATAGTCTCTCCTTTGCTTCTCATAACAAGGGTAGCTGAAAGATAAATACTGATTTCAAGGACTAAACTACTGTGAAGAAGAGAGGCAGATTACTTATTAGAGAATTAATATATATTTTCCTTTTTAGAATTTAACCCCTGGTTACTTCTGTATCTGGTTTTAGACACAGTATTTTTATGGTTAAGAGCAAAGTTTCTTGAGGTGGCTTAGCCTTGAATCCTTCTCTGTCACTTACTAATTGTATAACCTAGGCGAAGGTATATGATCCCTGGGTTCATCATCTGTGAAATGTTTTGCTTTATTTTAGGTTCCTAAATATTTGTCCCAGCAGTGGGCAAAAGCCCCTGGAAGAGGTGAAGTTGGGAAACTGAGGATTGCCAAGTAAGTTATTTATATATGTATATAAATATACTACAGATTAATTATACATATATAGTACATATACTATAAATTTTTTAAACTTGTTGTTTTAAAAATGTTTATAATGGCTTTTGAATATGATTACATTCTTAGAGAATTTATTTAGAGGGTGAGAGTTACTGGGCATGTTAAAGCAGGTTATGGGATATTTATATATTCTGTGAGGAGTCAGGCTTGTGCATGTGTGATAGGTAGTGTGACTATAAAGCTAAGTTTATTGGTGAAGCTTACTGGTTGTGAAGGAGCAGATGATGTGGTCTCCCCATCCCTCCATCTGATCTTGCTATGCAGAGGTGTGCTTGGGTTAGGCATACCTAGAAAGTACTTTGTTGGAAGGACTTGGGCACTGTCATTGTTCCTGGTTAAAGGGCTGTGGAAAGACATAGGGAACTTCTAGTTCACCTGAGACTGTTCCATTGTTTCCACACATATTTGTCATATTTGTGGCCCGCCGCTCTTCTATATGGGGGATTGAACCCAGGTTCTCCATGCTAGAAAGCGTTCTATCACTGGGCTTCATCTTTATTCAGTATCCATTCACTTCATTTGTTTGTTTGTTTGTTTAGGTTTTTTAAAGACAAGGTTTTTCTATGTAATTCTGGATGTCCTGGCACTTGCTCTGTATATAGGTCAGGGTGGCCCTGAACTCAGAGATCTGCCTGCCTCTGCCTCCTGAGTTCTGCAATTAAAGGTATACCCTACCATGCCTGGCTTCATCCACTCATTTAAAAAGGATTATTTTATACACATGAGGTTTTTGTCTGTATGTATATCTGTGCACTAAGTGTTTGCCTGGTACTTGAAGAGACCAGAAGAAGGCATCTGATCCCTTGGAACTGGAGTTATAGACAGTTGTTAACCACTGTGAGGATGCTAGAAATTGAACCCAGGACCTCTGGAAGAGACTGCTCTTAACTGCTGAACTGTCTTTACAGCCCCTTGTCCAGCCACTTTAAATCCAACTCCAGTGAGATTCTTATGCCTAGTGCTTTATTGAAATAGGTATCATCTGTTACTGATGTCCCCACCTTTATCAGTTAGATTTTGTTTCATAACAAAACTTTAAAAATTTTAGTCACTTAGAACAAAACCATTTTATTTGTTTATAATTTTCTGGATTTTTTTCTGGTCAGGGCTGACCTGGAAGGTCTTCTTGATTGGACTGGCCTTGTTAAATATTGAGTGGCTTGGTATCAGCTGGCAGGGACTATCTATTTCATCTCCAGTATATTCCTTTATATGGTGGTGAGAGTTGGCAGTGGCAAAAAAGAAAAGAGGGCCTACAAGTACAAGCACTTTACAAGCCTGAACTTATGTCTGTTTGCTAAAGTCTTGTTGGCCAAAACCAAATTCAAGGGTTGGCAACAGATTTCAACACCAAAGAATTTATTACTGTGAAAATTTTTATTCCCTATGTACATAGCAGCTGTTTTGATAGGCCCTCATCATACTTAACATGGCTGTAAAACTGCTATCCCATCCCATCCCATCAGGACAGCACTCTGCTGTCTTCTTCCCCCCACCCCCCCAGACAGGGTTTCTCTGTGTAGCCCTAACTGTCCTAGAACTCACTCTGTAGACCAGGCTGGCCTCGAACTTAGAAATCCACCTGCCTCTGCCTCCCAAGTGCTAGGATTAAAGGCGTGTGCCACCACTACCCGGTGTAAATGCATTTTTAAAAGTGACAGTATTTCTCTATCCCTGGCTAGCTTCCAAATGAATGAGACAGAAACACTAGATTTATTTAATCACACTTTATTTCACAATTCCTGGGTAGTTGTTGATCTGTTCTAATCCTCAAAGCTAATCTGGCTACCTCCCAGCCCAAATCCCCAAGATATTTGCATTTTAGTATTGATCTGGCTCTCTAGGCTGTAGGTGTGTTCTCCCATGATATCTTTTGGACCCCTTCTTCCTGGTGAATCTCCCCCCACCCAACCACACACACACTTTGGCTGGTGGAAGTCTTGATCTATTCTTTATTCTGCCCAGCCATTGGCTGATCAGCTTTTATTGATAAGTCAGCGGAATAAATGGGGAACAGTGTTTACTCAAACTTGAAACAAAAGATAGTTGGAATAAGCATTATAATGCCATGTCCAGAATGCAACAAGATACGGGGCAGAGAAATCAGCATTTGAATGCTACAAGGGTAATCTTTACATAGCACACGAAAACATTCGCCTACACTTTTTCTTACTTGAAGTTCTGTCTTGAAGTGCTTTGTTTCTTGTGTGTGTTTGTGCTTTTATACACTGAACCCCTTGTCATCTGGTGTGACTTCACTAGACTCTGGACAGTTATATATAGTTGTTGGCCTTGGGACTTACCTTTAAGCCTTAGCTTCCTTGTTTGTGAAGTGTAAATGTTGGTATTAATGGTATAAGACAGTAGAAGCTTAGGGCTTGTTAAATGGCTTTTTAAACTCAAAGATTACATTCCCGTATACCTGTACAAAAGTTGATGCTTGTTGGAGGAATGTCTGATCTCCCTTAGTGTGACAGACTGAGACATACAGGAGCTAGGTTCAGGGGAGTCATGCAAGCCCCAAGGTCTGCATTGATCACTGAAATGAGATGTTACAGGTGACGATCAGCTTTTCATTGGTGTAAATGCCAGTGTTTACCTACCGAGCCAGGGTTAACTGACTATGGCCAGAGGGAATACCAATCAGGACAACTCAGAGGGATCTTAGCAAGACTGAGGCTGATACAACTTTATTTCATACGATCAGACTTTTTATACACTTATCAAAACAAATATAATGTTAGTTGTCAGGATACAGTCAGAGTTGCAAGCTACATGGGACATAGAAGATTAATGTCTAAGACTAATTGTTCAACCAAGTTTCTATATCAGCAGTTCAGCCCTTTAGGGTTTGAATGACCCTTTCACAGGGGTCACCTAAGGCCATCAGAAACACGGATATTTACATTACAGTTCATAACAGTAACAAAATTACATTTATGAAGCAGCACTGAAGATCATTTTACGGTCACCACGATATGAGGAGCTGTATTTTAAAGGGTTATGGCGTTAGGAAAGTTGAGAACTACTATTCTGTGGGCTTCACTGATTCACAGAGATACATGCACAGGTGCCTGAAGGAGTCACTGCCTCAGGTACTGCCTTGGTTTCTCAGGAAAGGAAGGCACCTAGTGCCCCAGGAGCCATGGAATTGAACTTGAAAACCTATGATGCATGATTCTCACGGCAACTAGACCGGGTCAACTCCATGATTCCCTGCACATTGGTAGGAAATTTCAAGCTACCCATTCTCTATATTTTAGAGCAGATGGATTACATAATTGCATCTACTATTCATAGGTTAGCCTTACCTACAGGCTTGCTTGGATCAGTCCCAATTGATAATTTTCTCTGGGTAGTTATTGAAGTGTTCAGTTTCATGTCCCTGAGTATCCTAGTTTTGATAATAAACTGTGGTTACCTAAATGTTACTTTTGTGTGCGTGCGTGCGTGCGTGCGTGCGTGCGTGCGTGCGTGCGTGCGTGCGTGCGTGCGTGATGTGTTGTGTTACCAGGCCAAGTTTTTACATATAAAATGGTATTGTTTAGCCTTTGCACACACAAAGTCCCATAGAAATACTGTATATATGTGTTTTCTTACATAAGTAACACATTCCCTTTTTTAAAAAAAAAAAAAACACCTTAATAAAAAATAAAAGTCATCTGTATTTTCCATTCACACTCTTTGAGGGTGGTGACAGTTTGGTGTGGAAGTCTCTAGATTGCATCCTGATTATTTTGGATGTGTAACATATGGGTGCAGTTTTGAAGCATCTTTGTTTATTCCACTGAATTCTCAGACTCCTTTAGGCTTGGTGTTGCTAATTTCAGAACATAGCACAGAACTCTGTGTTGTCATTCGCTGTTGTATGGAGGCTCAAGGCTTTGGTTTATTATTGCTGTTTTCCTTTATCTGTCTCTTGACTACATGGCTAGTCCCCCTATTCCTTGGATCTTTTTAGAAAGAAAATCCTTAGTAGAAGTAACTTGAAATCACTTGAAAAATTACATTGAAGAGAAAGTAAGCATGATATAATTTCCTTAAAAAAAAAAAGGCAATCTTTTAGTTAGTGTTTGTCTACCCAAAGTGACACAATTCTTACCTTATAGAAGATGTAGCCTCTACTAATGGCACACCTGTGCTCAGTAGTTCCCTGGATTGCTGGAGAGATAGATACTCGGAACCAGCTTGTCCTAGTAGACCTCATTCTTCTGTGTGTCTTGTTCCTATTCCTAGCTGATGGAGCTTTTGCTGCTATTGCTGAAGTACTAGATTCACTCTTGGTAAATGTAGACTGGCTGAGGAATAGCTTAGCAGTGCGAGTGACGAAGTCCCCAGCGTTTTGGTTGATATCTTGCATATTATAAGTCATCAGAGTTTTATGGCTGTAAACTGAAGTCTCCATTAACAGATGTTTGTTTAGAATGAAATGAGGTGATGGCCTCACTCTTTTATTTTTGCCAGTTAGCTCACAGTGCAGGCATCATGTTTCATTCTTAATGTTGCTAGAGAGAGGCGAGCAGCTATGTTTACCCAGTGGAATGGTGGGAGGAATGTTTTCGTAGAGGCCCAGGAGGAGCATGAGGCATTTGAATGGTTTAGGAATGTTGAGAGAACATTCCAGGTAAATTATTCTTCAAATATTTTTATGACTACAAGATGTATGATCAGTTAATGATTCTTAAAAGGAGAAGTATCCAGTTTACAGTTGCCTGTGTATATGTGTTGGAAGATACATGCCATTGAGTTTTAAAGAAAAAGACTAAAGGGTTTAGAAGGGCAGTGTTGTGCACTAGTTAGGTGTGTGAATCCACCCAGAAGTCAAGTTGGAGGTTCAGTCCTAACCTTGTCACCAACTAGCTGTGTATTTTGGGATAAGTTACTATTTTTGTTAGGGTTTCATTGCTATGAAGAGACACCGTGACTAAAGCAACTATTATAAAGGACAACATTTAATTGGGGGATAGCTTACAGTTTCAGAGGTTCAGTCCATTATCATCATGACAGGAAGCATGGCAGCACCCAGGCAGACTTGGTGCTGTAGAAGGAGCTTAGAATTAAATGTCTTGATCTAAGGCAGCCAGGAAGAGGCTCTTAAATCCCACACTGGGCAGAGCTTGAGCATTAGGAGTCCTTAAAACCTAACCCCACTATGTCACACTTCCTCCAACAAGGCCACACCTACTCTAACAAGGGCACACCTCCTAACAGTGGCACTCCCATGAGCCAAGCATTCAAACACGTGAGTCTATGAGGGCCAAACCTATTTAAACCACCATAGTTACTTCCCTGTCTTCTTATCTGTTAAAAGGGAATGTATTAATTCTTCATGTTCACTTTGTTTCAAGTGCTTAATTGGTAAGTGATAGCATATATCACATACAGACTGGACAGTAGGCACCATGTGGTACAGGTGGACTTCTCTATAGATACCAGATCTCTTAAGGTCAAGGAGAGTGTGCTATGTAACATAGGCCAGAAGCTAGGAAGAGCTACACAGTAAACTAGGTCATCTCTACACAGGCTATGGGGTGGAGAGACAGAGAACCAGAAGGGAGGGAGGAAACATGCAGCTGGGGTCGGGGGCAATTTCCTCAAATTTGGTTCCCATTTAATACCTGAGAAACAGAGAGTGCAGCTGTGACTATGCTGAGTGACGCCTCATTTAGACAGTTGGACATAGGGCCATTTATGTAAATCAGTTTATGAGATGACCTGATTCCCTCTGTACTTGGATTGTTTTGTGCTTTTGGGCATCCATCATCCCACCTGAGTTTATAGTCTGCTTTAGCTTCTTTAATTTTAATTACCATCTTGCCTCAGAGTAGTTTTCTTTCTTTGTGGTGCATTTTACCTCTAATCTTGAGTCCTATACTTACATGTCTTTTCCAAGACACTTGATTTCTTAATAGATTTAAACATTCCAGATCATTTGGGGCCTATCAATAATAAATGTCTGCAAATAAATCAATGAGATAAAAATTGAATGAATTCAGAACAAATTGACACTGCTGACAGCATTTAAATTGTCACAAACTGTTGGAAAGACAGTGTTTATGTGTATCTAAACATAGAGCAACATATGCAGCACACGAGTGTCACAGTATTGCTGCTCACAACAAAATGGAGTTGTAAATCACTATTCCCTGGTAGGTACTTTATAGCTCAGCATTGGTTTTAGTTCTTATTGCTACCATTCCAGACAGACACAGGCACACAGAGTGAGACAGAGTCACTGACTGACTCAGCTAAGGATTGGGATAATTAGAGTAAAAGATGAATAAAATATCTTTGCTTTGATCCCAGCAGTCTCATCAGCTTCTAGGAATTTATCTCATGAACCAAGTCAGTGATAAAGATCGATAAGCAAGAATACAGTCTCATTCCTTAGTAGGGATTACTTAAATATACTGGGCAGTTTTTAATTGTTGAAGTCATTCTTAAGACTTCATTCACGTTTTCCAGTCATCTCAGTATTATTTTATAACAAAATGATCCAGGTTAGAATCTTAGATTGTATTCTTTTGTTGCATATTTTTAATTTTTTTTCATTCAGTCTAGACTATCCTGAACCCATTTCCTGGACCTTTCTAAAGTGATTAAACTTCAATATTGTTGATATCTACAAGGTAGTAATCTTACTATGTGTCTGTTTGATGGTTCTTCAGGATTAGATTAGAGTCATGTATCCTTGGCAAGAGTATAGCAAAGTACAGCTGGGTATTTTCTGCGGCTGTAGAGGGATTTGCATGTTTGCATTTTGTTCTGTTTCAGGTGGTATTTATTTGATCACTTGATTACAGGGTATCTTCTAAGTTTCTTCATTCTAAAGTTCCCCTCACTGTCTTAGATTTCCATTGTGTCTTTTTCAGAGAGATGCTTTCTTGTGCTGCTAGGAGTCTAAGACATGTTTCAGGTGCCTTCCTATATAGATGTCCTTCCTTCTGCAGCAGGCTTCCAGCTAAGCCATTCCTTTACGGAGATGGCCTTTCTTTTCTTTATTTTGACAACTTGCCCTGGGATATCTTTGAACCCTAAGTACATCAGCTTTGCTCCATTTGGATTATGACTTTACTCTCCAGCCCACCTCAGCGATCTCTGTTGGTATTAATTACCTAATGGCTTTTGAGCTTAAGCAGGCAGCGGAGCCCTCCAGTGTAGTTGATGATTTCATAAGATTTGGTTGGTTTTCTTAACTAGGAAAAGAAGAAAGTTTACTGTCTATCAATGACAGTAAGAACTTATGTCTTTTTGGTGTCAGATCCAAGAAATACTTTGAAAGTGAAGAACAAAGAACGTGAATTTTTTTTTTTTTTTTTTTTTTGGTGGGGAAGGAGTTGTCTTGAGGCAGAATTTCTCTGTGTAACAGATCCTTGGCTGTTCTTTGTAGACCAGGCTGGCCTGGAACTCACGGAGATCCACATGCCCCTGCCTCCTGAGTGGTGGGATTAAAGGTGTTTGCACTACACCTGTTTTTGTTATGTTTTTAAAGCAAGAGGAACAAGTGGAGCTTGAAGCATTGTGGATGTTGGGAAATGGCTCAGCATAGTGAAGGAGGAAGAGGAAAGAAATCTGTAGCATTTTGATAAACTCTGAAGGTTGGGCAGGTGTTTGCCTCATTGCTTTCTGGAGATGCTGTTTATAAAACTAGGTGTTGTTGTCCAGTTTGGCCACAAAAGATACATGATAGTTTTAATGTAGAACAATAAAGTCTTGCTTACTTCATTAACACATACAAAGGCAAAGGTATATGTATTTACCTTTTTAAAAAGTTAGTTTTCAGCAACAAGCTTTTGCTTTCTATGAAGTTAACCTGTCAGAGCTCATTAATCTGTCCTCCTTCTAGCTAAATTGCTGCTATAATTATGTAAAAAGGAAATTACCCCCCCTCCTGTGTTTTCTAATTGCATCTGGGTGATTTTCTAGCTTTCCAGATGGAAATGTCATTGTGATCTTTAATCCATCCTTTTTCACTTGCTGCCTACGTCCAGTCATTTCCTCTTTTGTTGCTTCTGACAGCGTAACAACTCTCGAGTGGACTCCTTCCTTCACTTTACCACCACCTGGGGCAGACCTGCAGTCTGTTTTCTGGACTTTTGTGGTCACCTCTATTTAATCCAGTAAACATTATAGATTGTCTTCAGAGTTAGGATTTTAGTGCTGTGAGGAGACACTGTGACCATGGCAAGTCTTAGAAAGAAAAATATTTAATTGGGGCTGGTTATTAATTGACAGGTTTAATCCATGACTAACAAACATGGCAGAAAGCATGTTGGCACACGGGTTGATATGGTGGCGTTGGAGAGGTAGCTGAGAGTTTTATATGCAGACAGCAGGAAGAGACAGTACGCCACTAACCTTGCTTGAGCTTCTGAAATCTCAAAAGTCCACTCTCAGTGACACACTTCCACTAACAAAGCCATACTTATTCCAACATGTCTACACCTCCTAATAGTGCCACTTCCTATGGGCTTTTGGGGGCTCTTTTTCAAACCACCACATTCTACACCCTGGCTCGCTGTTTAAAAGTCTAAATTTTCTCTGAGATTCATGACAATCTCTTTAACTGTAATCTTGTAAAATCTTCATGAAAGGAGGAACTCCTCCCACTCAAACCTGGGGAATTCACGGCTGCCCAATAACTCACAAGACACTGAACTCAATGCAATCAGCAAGAGATATATTTTGATCAACATGCTGAGGTCAAGACCCGTAGCCCACATAGGGGCAGTGGGGTTTGACCCCGAGTTATGGAGGTGGAGGGAATTTAAAGCCAAAAGCCACAAGGAAAAAAACCACAACCCAGGGAGAGTGAAGGGGAGTTATTGGAGAGTACCTGTGGAAAGTCCCAGCCCATTATTCAGTTTGTGACAGAGTCCAAGGAACAGTCATGGGGAACATTTTGTATAGGCTATTCTCAAGAGCCTATTCGTATTCAACCATCTATCTTGTGGTCAGCCAAGTTCCTGAAACACAGAGCTCACGACCAAGCTGGCCTACACTCTTGGTTCTGCTCAACCTGCTAGGAGTTTTGGAAAAATTTTAACCCTTTCAATCCCCTATAAAATTAAAATAAAAAACCAAATCCCATACTTCTGACATGTAATGAGACAGGATATCTATTACCATTCCACAATGGAGGAAAGGAAGAATAGTGAGGGAATACTGGACCACAGCAAGACAGAACCAACTGGGCAAACTCCAGACTCTGCATCTCCACATATGATGTCAAAGTGCTCTCAAATCTCCAACTCCTTTCAGCTTTGTTGACTGCACACACTTCTTTCTCCTGTTCTGGTTCTGTTCCCTGTTAGCAGCTTTCCTTGGCAGGTGTCCCATGGCTCTGGCATCTCTAGCATCTAGCAACACAATCCAGGCTTCGCCTTCACAGCTTCACACAATGGCCTTTCTAGGCCTCTATTTGGGAGCTTCCCCACAGACCCCTGGCCTCAGCAGCTTTCTTTAGCCATGGAGGAAGATTCTATAACCCCCTTTTCTCTCTCCTTGACTCTAAAGTCCTAACTATATGGCCAAATCTGCCAACTTCTGCCGCTTGCTGGAGCTGGAATATGGACCACCTTGTTCAGATACATTTTTACCAGTTCTATGCCTAAGCTTGACTGCTTTGTAGACCAGACTGGCCTTGCATTCTGAAATCTGCCTGCCTCTACCTCCCCAGGGCTGGGATTAAAGATGGGAGTCACTGGTGGTGGTGGGGTTAGGGGGTGGGGGAAGGAGGCAAGCTTTTTTTAATTCCTTTTCACTAGTTGGAAACTTAGCTAGGTGGGGACTTGCCCTGGGGTCACCACTCCCTTTATTCCATTTGACTTCAGACTTTTCTTTAATCTGTTTATCTCTTTGAACACAGGACTTAGATCCATTCCACTTTCTGGTGCCCCCTTTCTCCTCTAATTGTACATTTTGTTAACCTGCCTTGTCTAGCTTGCTCCTTTCCTCATAGATCTGCATATGTACAGCCACCAGTAACCATATATGACACAGTCCACACTGGGGTGTTTTGAAATCTCTGCAAAAGCAATTAATCCAAAATTCTTCTATTTGGCACCAGGCAGATGTTTGGACAAGGGCAGAAAGCAGCCACATTCTTCACTAAACTATCAAGAACAGAACAAGAACAGTTTCTAGGTCACATCCTAACATTCATCTCCTCTAAAAGCTCTTGAGCTAGACCCCCACAGTTCAAATCACCGTACTTACAACATTCAACTACTTTTCTAACCCAAAGACCACATTCCTCCAAACAAAAGCATGGTCAGGCCTATTACAGCAAGACCCCAGTCCCTGGTACCAACATCTGTCTTAGGGATGTCTATTGCTGTGAAGAGACACTGTGACCAAGGCAGCTCTTACAAAGGGAAATATTTAATTGGAGCATGCTTACAGAGCTTTCAGAGGTTTAGTCCATCATCATGGTTAGGCGCACAGTGGCTTGGTGCTAGAGAAGTAGTTGAGAGTCCGACATTTTAATCTGTAGGCATCAGGAGGAGAGAGAGTCTGGACTTGGAATGGGCTTTTTAAAACCTCAAAGCTTATCTCCAGTGACGTACTTCCTCAAACAAGGTCCTACCTACTAACTTTTTCAAATAATGCTACTTCCTAGTGACTATTCAAATCTTTGAGCTTAAGTGGGTCATTCTCATTCAAACCACCACAGGTGAGGTCTATTGACTGAAGAAACTGCTCACTCATGATAAAAGTCTAAGGAGGAATGACAGATAATGCAAGAGTCAGATATTGTCTGGCTTGAGTGATAGCAGAGGTCTCTAGGCTATTAATTAATCCATTCCCAACTTTCTGAGTGGAAAACAGATACTTCTCTTAAAGGGACAACCCTGGGTGTTTAACATTCCTGGCTTGTTGAGTGCTGATCTGTGAGCACAAGGACCCTGTGCCTTCTATTTGTCATATTTGTTTATAATTCTTTATGGACTTAGCTATTTTTCATTAACCTGTGTCTTTAAACATTTACTCAGTTCTTTGATAATTTCATACATGCATAGCATGCATTCTGAGAACCCCACTTCTCTAATTAATCACCCATATTACTCCTCTCTTCCTACATTCATGATCTTGTTTTGTGTTTGGTTTGCTCTTTGAGAGTTCTACTGTGTTTAACCAGGATCATCTGTATGCTCATGTGTTTGGAACTATCTGTTAGAGCCTAGCAGCTCCTCAGTGAATACACAACTCAAAGTTGCCCCTCCTCTAGAATGCATCAGTAGGCAGTAGTTCAGCAGAGGGACAAGGCCCCATAAATTCTTTCCTGATCCGTGATTGGCTGTTGACAGTCTAAGCCTTGGTTAGCTCATCACAGACAGCCACAGTCGCTCTGAGGTCATGACTGTGTTGTCTGTGCCATGCTCAGAAAACAACATTTCTCTGTTTTTTGGGTCTTAGTCTTTCTACTTCCTCTTCCTCTCTGTTTCCTGAGTCAGTGATAGCAATGCCCTGTTTCAGGATGAACACTCAGCAGTTACTTTTCTCAGCCCTCTAGAGTAGCCATGGCCCCTGCATTCACCACTATTCACTGCAGAGAGAGGCTTCTCTGGTAAGGCTGAGAGTAGCATTTCTTTTAGGGTATAAACATAAATACTTAGAAGGCAGCTTGGTACTGAAGACCCCCCAAACTCTGGAGACCCTTACTCAAGTCTCGGGAAATCACAGCCACCCAAAAATCACAAGACACCGTACCTGGATGCAAACAGCAGAGGTTTATTAGGGAGTGTTGGCTAGCCAAGGTCAAATTGCATGTTTACGTAGGAGCAAAATTTGACAAAAGACCAGCAAGCTGAGGAGCTTTTTATAGCACAGGGTGGGGAAAAGGGAGGAATTTTCACGCAGTTACACATGATTGGTTGCTTTACAAGTTTTGAACATCAGCAAGCTGTAACACTGGGAAGACCTCAAGGGGCAGGGGGAGGGGTAACCAAGAACAGTGGAAAGTCAGCTAGTTCTTGGAACCACCCAGATGACTTTCGTCTTTCTTTGTGGTCAGGAATGTGTCTTCCTGCTTTGGGCCTTCCCCACCCACAGGTGGGTTCTTTTCCCTGAGGCTTGAGGAATGTTAATACTCTTCCTAGAATGGAATGTATCCCGGGGCAGTGAAGGCCTGAAATCTTACATTCAGTTCCGCTTTCTGGAACCTGCATTCTTTTGCTCAGGTCTAGGGGTAAAGAAAAAGCCTGTATATATTTCATAAAATGGTCTTTATAATTTTTCACTCTACAGTACCATGACATTTTAGCTAAATAACATCATTAAGTTCACCACTCTATTTTTTCTAATTGGATGTATATGATTTTGCCTTCATGTATATTACATGAATAGTTGTGAGTCACCAGGTTTCCAGTATCAAGTATGAATTCCCCTCTTGTGGAGAGGGGCTCGAGTCCATGGAAGAACAGTTGATAGTCCAGTATCAGACATGCCACTAGTGCACCAGTGGGCATGTCCTGCCTGATGGATTGGTATTGTAGGCCAGTCTGAGACTTTTGGGGAGAAGGACTTGTGCTTCTTCCCAGTGCCTAGTGGAGATAGAAGACATGTAACAACAGAGTAAATGAGGGATTTACCGCAGGCAGGTTGAGCTGAGTTTTAAGAAGCAGCAGCAGTTTTCTACTTCATCTCTGCACCTTGTGATGTGGGTCAGGTGTGCTGGATCATCTTGGAGCTTGTTTTGTTTTTCTTTTTGTGCGTCATTACCTAAAGAGTAAAGTCTGCTTTGGACTGTGGAATTTAAGGTCTCCCACAGTTGAGACAACTCTTCTTTTTATTTCCTTGTCCCCTCCTTCCCTTTTTCTCACCTCCTTCTCTTTCTTTTCTTCCCTCCCCTTTTCTTTTTTTGGAGTCTTAGGATTGAAACCAGTGCTCTCAACTGAGCTACACCCTAGCCCGACTCTTTCTTGCTTTACTTTATTCTTCCAGCAAGTTATGATCACTTATTTGTGATGATTTTAAGATGTTCTTAGGAGCTAGAGAGATCACTCAGTAGTTCAGAGACTTGACCCAAGTTCGGCCCCCAGCACTCATATGATGGTTCACAGCTGTCTTTATTTTTACTTTACTTTCATTTGCAAGGGATTTGACACCCTCTTCTGAGCTCTTTGGGCACTAGGCATGTATGTAGTAGTGCACGTACTTACGTGTAAGCAAATCACTTATCTACAGACATGAAGTCTTTAAAAAACAAGATTTTGCTAGGTAAATGAAATCTTTTTCAGAAAGGAAGTAGTAAGATATGCATTTATTCACTACTGAAGACTAAATATTCTTAGACATAGTAAGAATTATAAGATCATCATTTAGTTAATGTAATTAGAAAAGGTTTTAATACAAGGTTATGATACAAGTCATAAACTAAACACGAGATTACTCTAATAGGATTACAAGTAGGAGTAAAAAATAAACATTAGTTGAAATAAGTTTAATACAACAAGAATGGTTATTTATGTCTTTAGATTTTTATTTCTATTTGAAAGAAATATGCAATCGAAGTAATTTTAAATATTTTTTTCTCTTTTAGGAATCAAGGAAGGACTGAGGTAAGATTACTTATATGAAAAATTTATTGCAATCATGAGCTGTGCATGGTGGTACATTCCTGTAATTCCCAGAACTTGGGAGGAAGGGGTGGGTGGGTCAAGAGTTCAAGAGCATCCTCTGCTGCATAGCATGTTCCAGGCCAGCCTGGGCCATCTCAGATCCTATGTCCCAGAGATCTGCAGCAATAACCAAACCACAGTAAGAACATTTAGTTATTTGGTGCAGTTGTTTATATTCCAGAAAACTCCAATTGAAATGGATGTCTGATGGTCATGAATACATACAGGGGTACGTGCTACATGGAAGAATGAAAGGACCTCTAAGTTCATTTTGAGCATGTTTTTCTTTGACCTATCCCTCTGAGCACTGTGAAACAGAATACTTTAGCATTACTTCTGTGAGACAGACATTTGGTGTGGAGTTTTGAGGATATTAGATTTTGATCCATTGAATCTAATTCATACTGTGTATATGGTACCTATCATAATAGTAGCTGTAAAGTTAATAATTCATGACCTTCCTGTCTAGTTGGAAAGCTATTGATTTTTATAAATATTTTTAATGTAACAGTTGTTCTTTAGGGGAGAGATGGCATATGGTATAGATCATTTAGAAAGAATACTTTTTATACTACACCATATTATTAAAATTAAAGTATTTAAAAATAAATACTACATATTCATACATTAGCTGTTAAGGGTAAAAATGGAATTTATTCTATGCGTTGACTGTTTAATGTTTTTAGAGTAAGTAGCCTATTCCTTACCCTTTTCAAGTACAGTTGATTTTTCAGTATTAAATACTCAGTTTTTCATCTATGTGCCAAGCACATGTTAGGTAGGGATGTGTCAGTAAAAAAGTAACTTCATTCTTGTTTGGAAAGACTTCTTGAGCCACAGACCAGAGAAGACGTTGGTAGATAAGCTTCATCATTATGACACATGGGGAGAAACCTTCTGTTTATGACTGAGAATTAAGCATTCATGGTGATATTTAAGAAATAAATGATTAAGAGATTCATATCTTTAAGAATGTTTTAAAAAATAATTGATAATCAAATAGGTATTTTGAATATAAATGTCTATTTTAATAAGCCTTGGTTAATTTGGCCTTTAGGTATCATTTACTTTGAATGAGGATCTCGCAAATATTCATGACATTGGTGGGAAACCAGCTTCAGTCAGTGCTCCTAGAGAGCATCCATTTGTCTTGCAAAGTGTTGGAGGACAGACATTAACCGTGTTCACTGAGAGCTCCTCAGGTAAGGGAGAACAGAACTGTGCACTATGACTCCAGTGTGTTGTATAGACTCTGTTTCAGCCTCTACACCTCTTTGCTTGTCTGAGGCCCCCATCTACTGTTTTATCCACCTGTGTGGCATATAGCTTTTCTGCTCTTGTATGGCTTTTTTGTTTTTGTGATGAAATTTTGATGGTTCCCTGAGAAGAGCTTACTTCGAATTTGGGTATGAACTTACAGAGCAGAACAGATGGAAGAGCTGCTCTCTAAGAATCTGAGTCCTGCCAAGCCAAGGCAGCCCTAACTTGCTTTGCTGAACTAAGATAGAGCAATGTAAATTATGCTTTAAATACTGCTTAGTATTAGGGGTGGGGTAGTTTGCATTTCTGTGCTGTGTGCTTTGTGTTTTGAAAGCCTTTATATTTTATAAAGATTAACTTTTATTAGCGTTAGCTTCTAGAAAGTTCTATGAATGAGGTATGGTTTTTATATTGTGTGTGATGGCAGTGTGACATTTTAACAGTTAAATAACCCAGTAGCAATCCATTCAGTTTGCTAATTAAATATGGAGAAAAACTTTTGCTGGCTTATTTTCATTAGTTTTTTACTTTTATCTTTTACTGAATTTAGAACATTGCTATTAAAGCAGCACTCCCTCTATTCAGTAGAATTAATTTTCTTCTCTCCAAAAGTTATTGGTTATGTAAAAGAAAAACATTAATTTTGTTAAGATAGTATATATACTAAGAGAATGTTGTTTTAAAAAAGCCTCACATAGCATTTTGTGATAGCTTGGATTTTAGTAATTGTGTGAACTGATGTATTAGCTTTCCAGTAGCTGAATACACTCAGCTGTTGGACTCCCAGTAGCTGCGTAAACTGCTGTAGTCTTCTTTTCTTCTTTCTCCTTGATGGAGAATATAAAACAGTGATGAGTCTAACTTTAGGAACACAAAGCCAGAGCTGAAGGATTGATTTTACTTTTATTATTTTGATGCTATGTTAATTAGTTGTGTGTTAGAGCAATTTTAAAGGTGATTGTTTTTTCTTTATCCCAGCTTGCTTCCAAATAAATGAGACGGAAATTGTAAGATTTATTAGCAAACTTTATTATGGCACAATATCTGAGAAGTTATTAATTCTAATCCTCTGAGCTAATCTGGCTACCTCCCAACCAAAATCCCCAAGATACTTTCATCTTATTATGATCTGCTCTTTCTGCTCCAGGTGTGTTCTCATGGTGTCTCTTGGGCCCTCTTCATGTGGTGATTGTTTCTTCCTCTCTTACTACCCCTCCCCAGGCTGGGATCAGAAGTCCAGCCCTATTCTCTCCTGCTCAGTCATTGGCTGACCTGTTAGAATAAATGGGGAGCAATGTTTATACAAACATTGAGAGGGAAGAGTCTTAGAATAAGCATTACAATACCATGTCTGGATTGTAACCCGATGTGGGGAGCAGAGAAATCAGCATTTCAATAATACAATGATAATCTTTACACAGTGCACAATAATATTATGGCTACAGGGTGTAGAAAATACACATTTGTTTAGGGGAGGGGCTCAGCTGGGTCAACAGCTGTTTATAGTTTGTTACATTGTTCAGGACACAGTACATGTATGTACAAGCAGTCTGAAGTCTGTTTGAAATGATGGGATTGAAGATTGTTGAACCTGTGAGGCTTCTAGAACTGAGCAACATAACTGAGCTCCTATGATTCTGGAGGCAGAGTCTCCAGAAAGGCTCAAATGAGCACAAAAAGTATCTCTATGTGACGAACTTTTCCAAGCATGAGTTAGCTCTGGTTGTGATTTAGAAAACTAACATGTTGTCCTTTAAGAAGTTTGCTCTTTAGTTTTCGTCTTTTAATTCTTCAGTGTACTCTTTGTGAGCATCTGTGTTCCTCTTTCTGGAGTCACGTGCTCCCTCCCAGTGCCAGGGTTTCAGGATGATCCTGGCACAGGTCTGGGAAGGATTGGGAAGGATGCCCTTGTCCTAGTGCTTTGTCCACCTGTGTGCTTCATATCATCAGCCTTTCTGCTGTTGTAGTTTTCTTGTGATGAATGAAATTTTGCCCATTCCCTGAGAAGAGCTTAATTTTCCTTTGGGTATGAACTTCCAGAGCAGAACAGATGGGAGGGTAGTTGGATTAGAGTTTGGACAGTATGTTCTCTTCCAAACTTAGTGTAGAGCAGAAACTTCATTTCTAGATGGGAATTTTTTGCTTTCCTGGTTATTTCTTCTGTAAGTCATTGTCTTTGACTTTCTTTGTACTTTTCTGTCCTTTAATTTCTTTCTTTGTTAAATCAGGATAATTATTTATAATTACATTATAAATATATTCAAAATGCTTAGAGCAGTGTACATATGTCATTACAGCTACTATTAATATTATCTCTTAACTATTTTCAAATTTTTTAAGATATGTGCATTCACTTGGCTCATGTAATAAAAAATCATTTGAAAAAGCCCAGTGAGTAAGGGCTTTATATTTAGTGTTTCTCATTTGTGTGGATGACGAAGAAACAAGGCTTTAGAGTTAGTAACAGTTCATCTCCTCCTCTGGAATCCTACATACTTTGCTGTTTCTCATCATTAAATCAGTCTTCTAGAAGTGACTTAGGTTTCTGAAGAGTTCTAAATAGATGGCAGTGGCTTCTTTGACTGCTGTGGCAGATCCAGAGTTACAGGCTTGTGTTCTACATACACCTTTGTTTGTATAGCATACTAGTGCTCAGTAGAGTCTAAGGTCTGTGATAAAAACAACTACATAGCTATGATGTAGCCCTGCCTTGATTGGTCATTAATTTTGCCAATGTATGAGTCACCAAACCATTTTACAGGCTGTAACTTTGTATTTTATACGGAAATATAGGCAGTATTTTGAATCTTTTGCATTTCCCTCATGCATAGAAATGTACCTGCTTCTTTTAAAAAGTTATTTTGGGGGCAGGGAAATAGCACAAGCAGGAAAACCTCAACCAGTAGAGAAGTTGGCTGTGGCTGTGACCTATAATCCCACCACTAGAAAGGTAGAGGCAGATAAGTCCTTGGAGCTGGCTGGCAGACCAGTTTAGCTTAGTCTGTGAGCTCCAAGTTTGGGGAGAGACCTGTCTCAAAAAATAAGGTGTAGAATGGTTAAGGAAGATGTCTCCACACATGTGCATATATGTGCCTGTGCATCTGCACACGGAACCACACACAGACACCGTCCACACAAATAACCGAGAAACATAACCTGTGTTGACCTTTGCCCTCCAACCACACACCTGCATACATGTACACAAACACATAGGTAAGTTTTAAAAAATAAATATTTGTAGACATTATTTTAAATAATATACTGGTCTATAAAATGTAGACTTTTATAAGGAAATTAATGTTAAGTTCAATATGTTCAGAGTTTCAGTTTTCATAACTTTTTTCCTTCTGTTAAAGTAACTTTGGTTTTTGAGAGATTTTCTTTGAGTCATCTTTGACTTTTACATTTTTGAAGATGGAATTTGGGAGATGGAATTAGAGGGATTAATAATGTGCTTTATAATGCTTCCCCTTAATCTAAACTGTCTTCATCTCATTAACATTTTATCATCCAAATTTGTTTGTTCCTGATTGAATGTTCAGCTTGTCTTGGGTTAATTCTTCCTCTTCTGCATTTTTGTGTGAACTTCTAAAAGGTTCATTTTCCAATTCAGTATTTTGTGGAGACTTTGAAATCTCTACTGTCTTTTATCTATCTCTGGAAGTGCCTCATGTACTTTCCCTTTATAACCCTTCATTTTGGGTTCCTAACTTTTAAATTATATTTATTTTGTGTAGGCAAGTGAAAACATGAATATATATACTGTGTGTGTGTGTGTGTGTGTGTGTGTGTGTGTGTGTGTGTGTGTGT
>JANHMN010000001.1:218616365-218655415 GCA_030674055.1 Rhabdomys pumilio | reverse complement strand
ATGTATGTATGTATGTATGTATGTATGTATGTATGTATGTATGTATGCATGCCTTGGCTGGTCCTCTCCCTCCCCCTCCTCTTCTCTCTCCCCTTTTCTCCTTCTTCCTCTCCTCTCCTCCCTCACCCCTCTCCTTTTTCGTGTGTGTGTGTGTGTGTGTGTGTGTGTGTGTGTGTGTGTGTTGGGGGCGGCAGGTCAGAAGCAAGAGAGCCACTTCTCTTCTTGTAGGTTTTTGGAATTGAACTTAGGTCCTAGGTGGTGAGTGCCTTCCTGGCTAAGCCATCTACCAGTACTACTTTGATTTATTTGTTTTGTTTTGTTGAGACAAGGTCTCAGGGTCTCAAGGTCTCCTTAACTGGCTTGCTACAGCCAAGGCTGGCCTCAAACCCACAGGGATCTACCTGCCTCTGCCTCCCAAATGCTAGGATTAAAGGTGTGGGCCACCACATTCAACTCCTCCTTTGATTTCTAACTATAGACTTATACCAGTACTCTGCATATCCTCAGCAACTTCATCTCACTTCTAATGGACACTACTTTTTACATTTTCAAGCATAGGTTTTACATGGATACAGATGCTGTTTAGAAATAGTACAGCTTTAAAAAATAACACACTTCAGAAACACTGTGTTAAGGCAGTCCAGAGACTTGTACTAACAACATATATTTTCCTTTTCTTTTTAAATAAATGTGATAGGAGTTAGCTCATTGAGACACATAGATTGGTAATTTATCATTTAATTTGGGGCTCCAATTAATTTTTTTCCCTGACTTAACTTTTAAGTCTGACATGATTTAGAAGCAAATGGAAGTATCTGTGGAAAGTGAATGTCAGTTGAATCAGTGGTGCAGGTAATTTATTTGAATTATTTTCATAAGTTTTTAATTTTTGAAATAGTTTCTACAAAGTGACATTTTTTTCTAAGTTAGTGAGGTGCTTTGTACGTGGAATATTTCCCCCTTGCAAAGGCCTTTTTGAGTGAATTATACTCTAATAGATTCTGTAGCTTTGAGGTTATTTCAGAAAGCTGGAGAACATAGAGAATCTAAGTACATGGCCACCTGGCAGTTGGTATTCCAGAACTCACTCATCCAGGATGGAGCGCATCCAGGTGCCTAGTTTTGAGATTAGACTGACTGCTTATAGAAGAATAAAAGGGGTTATGGATAAAAGGATGGCTATCCCTGAATACTAAGTATTCTGAAGAAGCATGGTTTCTGTTTCCAGTGGATTGAATGTAGAGGATGGATAAGAAGGGAAGGAGTTTAGTGGAAACAAAAGAGGAAGAAACAAAACAATAAAACAACCCACTAAAACAACATATTGAGTGAGAAAGGTTTCCAGGAGCTTCTAGCATCTCAGTTAAGTGTTTCACACCAGCAAGTAAAGCCTCTTGCACACTGAAGTGGCATTTATAAGGGGTGGAAAGTGTGTGAGGAACTTAGAACATGCCAGATGGTGCATGAAGCGTGAAGTGTAGGGCTAGAAGCCATACACAGTGAGTCCAGCTGCTCTGCCTCCTGCTTTGCCCTCTTCTAATAAGAAAAATGGTGCTCATGAAAAGACTAAATTCCCTGGACATGCATGCAGAATGTAGTAGATTGGTACTTCACAGATTAGGACTTGATGCTGTGGTACCAACATCTCCAAATACTGAGAAGTAAAGGTTTGGGGGAAGAGAAATAAATATCATTTAGCACTTGGTTCCTCAGACACACACCATGATTGGGGGTTACCACTTTCCTACAACAAACCAACCCAGTGTTAACCTTTGAAGTTAGCCGTCACGGCTACAGATGTACAATAAGGTACATTCTGTTGTTTCTTCCAAAGATTAAGGAATGTTTCTGACATTTGTGGGCAAAGTGTGCAATAATAAACCATTGTCTTTGTTCATTCTGGTAGTCTGTTTTACAGGATTGTATCTTGGCTTTTTATTCAGGCAGTACACAGTACCTCAGTTACAGTAGCTCTGGAATATATGTGACTTTAAAATTGCTTTAAATACCTTTGCAAAAGTGTTTACATTTATGATAATTATTCATAGATACTCGTTAGTGGAAGTAATAGCTATTTATAATTTAGTTTAGGTCCTTCCAGTTGTGATAATTACTAGCCTTCATTGGAGCTGATTTGAGTTGGTATATTGATATATTGTCTGATTGACTATTGTTTAGTGTTACTTGGCCATAGTGACATTTTATAAGTAGTAAGAATCAGATTCTATCAGCTTTAAATCAAATAAGGTTATATATAAGTGGTTAAACTTTGATTTTAAAGAACTCTGCTTTGTTTTGGTGGTTACTGCAGAGTTGTGTAAGCTATTCAACCAGATTTATTTGAAAATCATTGGCTGTATTATTTTTGTAGAAACACAGGTCACTTTATAAAAGTGATTTCATAATACTATTAATATTTTGTAAGCTTGCTACTTATAGTTTTCTTTTTACATAGAAAATTAAAATCTGTTACAGAGAATATTTATAAACCCTCCACCTTCAGTCATAACTCGGTCTTCATACATGACTAATAAATGGCTAGTTGTTAATGATTTACCTCTTTCATATCTGCCGTGTCTGGTTTATGTAAAAGCAAATCCAGGTTCCATCACCTTATAGTAATTACTTTAATCCAGGGTCCCTCTCTCTTGGGGATTTCTCTCTCTTCTCTGAGCCATCCCAGAGAGTAATATATATGGATAATTAACGCTAGAGTGAAAGCTTCCTGGTTTTGAATTTCTTTGTTTTCTATAATCCAATCACATTGATAAGTGAATTCGGCATTACTTTGTGGTCTTATAAAGAAAAAAGTACATTTACATTACGTTATTTTTTATATTGTAGTTTTATTGAATTATAATTCACAATTCACAGGATACAGTTTGCTAGCTTTAGTATATTTACAGTGCCGTACACCCATCATAGTGTTCCATTTTGGACCATTTTAATATAATTAGTTGTCCATTGATCTGCTGCAGCTTCTACTGCTGCTATCTGTACTATAGTAATCTGTCCAGGGAGCTTCGGATACATAGAATCATAAAGTATTTAAATATTGTGATCGGCATTTGTATTAGTTACTCCTCTGTTGCTGTGATAAAATACTAAGCTAGAGAAAAGTTTTATTTTGGCCTGTGGTTCTAGAGGGATAGTCTTTCACCAGCTCTCACACATGCATGTTTCTTGACATAGGATACATTTTTTTAAAAGAAGGCTTTTGAGATTTCTCTTTGATACTTTACGGTGTATATTTTATGATTATGTTATTCCTTTAAGTTGCCTAGGATTTTTGTGCCTAGTGATTGCTGTTTTTCTTCAGTCATAGGACATTTTCAGATATCCCTTTAAGTGTTGACTCTCCTATCCTTTTCTTCTTCCCTCTGAAATCCTGACTGAACACGTTTGAGCAGATGCTCAGCTGTTGGATTTTATTTTCTGTATCTTTATTCTGGTCTTCCTTCCTTCCTTCCTTCCTTCCTTCCTTCCTTCCTTCCTTCCTTTCTTTCATTTTTTCTTTTTTCTTTCTCCCCTCCCCTCTCCTTCCCTCTTTCTTTCTTTCTTTCTTTCTTTCTTTCTTTCTTTCTTTCTTTCTTTCCCTTCATGCTGTATATACTCTGCAAAATTTATTTTTCCATTTTTTAAATTGTGTCTAGTCAGATATTAAATATACCAGTGACGTTTAAATTCTGTCTGCTGTGCTTTTGAGTTTCTAGATGTCCTAGCTGATTTACTTATTCTTCACAGCACAGGTATTATTTCATAGTATTGAAGAATTCCAATCTCTGACGTCAGAGTTCTTTTCTCTAGAGAGGCTCTTGGGATAGTTACCAGTTCTCATCTCCATTTTAGCAGTTTATTGCTGGGTAAGAAAACACCCCAAAATGGAGCTCAAAATAATGACGCAGCGTTCCCACAGGTATGTGGGCATCGGCCAGGCTTGGCAGTGTTTCACAGGTGGTATCAGTCAGAGGTTCACGCATCTGCACCCAGCTGCAGGCTGGCTGTGGCACTGCTTCTGACTTGCCTCACTGACTGACTGGTCCAGTGTTGCAGGGGTACCTTTGTCCTTCTTTGTGCACTGCAGTACTGTCTCGGTGGTGGTGTCTAGCCCAGCATCTGTATTTAGCATCCTAGGTGGGTAGGGTTCTTCAGCTGCAGTAATTAGCCACTTCTAGTCACAGGGCCAGTCCAATTTAAGAAGGAGCAATCCCCCACACCCCCTTCTCCCTTTCTGTTTTCCCCTTTTTTGTTTATGGTTACAGATTATTTATTGTAATTCCCCTTCCATTTTTATTCAAAACTCAGGAGGATTTGGTGGCTAATTATCCTACTGTCTTAGTGCCCTGTGAATTTGTGGAGTTGAACATAGTTGTACTTTGAATTGGTAGGCATCTTCCTGGAAAATTGTATCTAAATTGCATCATGAGTAGAATGAGAATTTTAGTCCAGGGTCTTCAGAAGCAAGGAATCAGGCAAGATGAGATTCATTGTGCAAGGATTTCTTAGGAAAATCGATAGACTCTACTCTTTTTCTTGCTTTACATTTTGTTTGTTTGGTGCGTGCATGTCCTTGAGGACAGCTTGCAAGATTTGAGTTCTTTCACCCTGTGAAAAGAACTTTTCTCTGTCTCTGTCTCTGTCTCTGTCTCTGTCTCTCTCTCTCTCTCTCTCTCTCTCTCTCTCTCTCTCTCTCTCTCTCACACACACACACACACACACACACACACACACACACACACACACACACCATATCTCCTTCGCACTGCAAACAGAATTATAGCTTACAAGATTTGAGTTCATTGACCATGTAGGTTCTAGGGATTAAACTTAGGTTTCGTGCTTCATGGTAAGTGACTTTTAACTGCTTACCAACTTAACTCTACTTGATACCAGCCATGTGCAAGCACAGAGACAAAGGGGGTTCTTATCTGAGTGTGCATGTGTGTGTGTTTGTGCATGTTTATATGTGTGCATGTAGAGACCAATAGTCAACACTAGGTATCTTCCTTATATCTGTCCTTAGTTTTTGTAGACAAGGCCCCTCACTGAACAGGAGCTAGCCAGTTCAAAGGGGTGGGCGTCTCTGCCTTGCCATCCCTGGCTTTACAGATGCATGCTGCTAGGTGTGGCTTTTTACATGAGTCCTGCAGATTTGAACTTGGGCTCTAATGCTTGCTGTTCCTACTGAACTGCCTCTCCATCCCTGGAAGGGATTATTACTATTGACTGTTATCTTCAGAGACTGCCTACTATAGCTTACATTACTTTGATAAGAGCCATAAAATTGTGGGGGAGGGGGGACAAGATAGGGGATTTCCAGAGGGGAAACTGGGAAAGGGGATAATATTTGAAATATAAATATCCAATTAAAAAAACAGCCATAAAATTGTAATTTGACATCCAGTCTGGAACACTTTAGTCTATACATTAGACCTATTTCTTCTTTGTGCCTATGTTCGATAAATAGTTATACACACACACACACACACACACACACTCTCTCTCTCTCTCTCTCTCTCTCTCTCTCTCTCTCTCTCCTATATCCTCCTTTGCACTGCAAACAAAATTATAGCTTGTCGTAAATGTTTATTTTCCAAGCTGTCTATGCACTGAAGATACTTTGAACCATTGACTGAACAATACAGATCTTCTTTCTTCTTTCTTTACTCATACTTACTGTTTTTATTTCCTTTATTTCCTGATGTTAAAATCCAGTTTTCTAGATATAGTTAATTATGAGCTAATGATCTAATTTGGTCTGTATCAGAACATGAAAATGATTGTTTTTATTTTTTCAAGTTTTGTTTGTTTTAAAATGGATCGTGTTATTATTTCTACATTTTTGTTATACTTGGAAACTGTCATATAAATTGTCTTAATCTGCTGCATTAATTTTTATGTTTGTCTTAGTATTTTATTTAGGTGATTTGAAGAAGTCATGATTTTTTTCTGTTTAATTCAGAGAGAGCGAATGAATGAGTGAGTGAGTGAGTGAGTGAGTGAGTGAATAGATTGCCAGACTCCTTATCCTTGTCACATGTAGTCATTAAACCCCAAAGCAATAATCATATACTATGGCATCAGTTCTCTTCACACCTCTCCTTCCCTTCTCACTGGCTGCCCTAATAAGGGAAAGTTACTCATTTTAAATAGTGGCAGGTTGAAATTTACTGGCCTATTCACAGTAGCTTAGCTTCTTGTGGCAAAATACTCTTAACAGGAAATCAATTTAAAGGATGACCTGCGGTTGGTGGCGCATGCCTTTAATCCCAGCACTTGGGAGGCAGAGGCAGGCGGAATTCTGAATTCGAGGCTAGCCTGGTCTACAGAGTGAGTTCCAGGACAGCCAGGACTATACAGAGAAACCCAGTCTCAAAAAACCAAAAAAAAAAAAAAAAAGGATGAAGGGTTTATTTTAAGTCATAGTTCACTGTGCATACTCCATCCTGGTGAGGAAGATAGACAACAGAAGCTTGAAGCAGCTGGTAGCATCACATCTACAATCAGGAAGCAGAGAGGGATAAATGTGTGGTGCTTTTCCATTACCTTTCTTCTCCATTTACACAGTCTAGGATCCTGACCAGGGAATGATGCCACCCACAGTGTACATTTCTCCCCTCCTTAATATAATGAAAATAATTCTCCGCAGGTAGAGCCAAAGGCCTGTCTCCCAAATGATCTTGGCTTCTGTCAGGTTGACAATCAGCATTAACCATCAGACAATAGAGCAGAGTGAAAAAACTTAGTTAATTTAAAAAAAACCTTTGGGGGTTCTCTGAATGAATAATCATGCTTTAAATGTGTCTTTTACTCATACATGACCATTATTTTTTCTAGTACTCTTAAATACAATTTTAGGTGGATTGCTTTGCCTCTAATTGTATTGCTGATACTGTTTCAAAAATGAGGTAGAGGCAAGAAACAGCTTTCTCAGCTTTCTACTTTTTAAAGGGAAAGAGAGGATGTAGGTAGGGAGAGTATGTATTGTAGTGGAGAGTGGACTTTGAAGCTGACTTCAGAGTTTTTGTAACTTGGCTGTGCTCTGTGGTGGCTTGCTACTTGCTAAGCTTCAGTTTCTCAATTTGTAAACTGAAAGTAGAATTAGCAACCACAGTGGTATTTTCTTCTGCTTTAAAAAAGGATCTCGTTTTCATCATGTAATCGTGGTGCAGGTTTTTAATCCCAACTCTCTGGAGACATAGGCAGGCGAATCTCTGAGTTCAAGGCCACTCTGGTCTACAGAGCAAGTTCTAGGATATCCAGGGCCACACAGAGGAACTTGAAAACCAATCAAACAAACAAACAAAAAAGTCCGTTTGTTTTCATATTTATTGCCTTGTATCCTTATGTTACTCTTCTACATATGTAATAGTAGCTCATGGTGATGTGGGCTAGAAGTTTGGACCGGCAAGAGTCTGGCTGTGAAGACAATTTTAAATAAGTGTCTTGTTGTAGATGTTTTAAAAACATAGGTCTAAAAATGGAGTTTCTTTGGACTGTATCAAATTACAACAAAATGTAATAGTGATCTACCTTAAGGTAAGGTAAGGTTTTGTGTATGTCCAGTTGGCACTCTTGTCAACCTTTATTCTCTGTGGTTTTGTAAAAGACTGATATGAACATACGAAGCATTGTCCAGTCTTCATTGTGACTTGCTGATTCAAGAAAAGCAAGGTGGTTAGAAGCCAAAGGAACCTGGGTATAAAGCCATACCTCAGCTTTTACTTGTCTTTGTTCATGTCTTCCATTTCTTAATCTCTCTAATTTCATTAAATTCATGCTTTTTATTCCTAGTGGTCTCTTTATAGATACTTATCTTTTGGGCAGCTTTAAAATAAGGCTTTTAAAATAATAGTTTTATGTTTTATTTTATAGATGATTGTATATATTTAGAAGTAACTTAAAAGAGAAGTCACTAACCTGGAGGTGAGTGAGTGCTTTTAAGGCCTCACCATGTTAGCTTTTTTAACTGTTTTACATCCTAAACACATTCCAGCCATCACCCAGACCCTTTCCCCCTATTTGCCACCCTCCCCCTCTCCCCTTGCCTTCTTCTTCTTTGCCTGCATTTTGAAAAACACTACCTGGCTGCAGTCACTTGCAACTTCCATCCTTTCATGGTGGAGCTGGTCCAAATGGCTGCCACAGCAAGCTCTGCTGTTCATGGGCCCTATTCTCTGTATTGGGACCTAGGGATAAGGTTGACTGCAGACAAAAAAAACAAAAAAACAAAACAAAACAAAATACTGCCAGGAGCCAGCAAATTGGCTTAGTGGATAAATATACCAGCTGCCAAGCCTGAGGATCTGAGTTCAGCCCAGGACCTACATGATAGAGAACTGACTCATAAATGCGCGTGCGTGCGTGCGTGCGTGCGTGCGTGCGTGCATCCGCAAACAAATAAATAAAACACAATAATAATTTTTAAAACCCTGTATAGATTTTACCATCAGGGTCCTGTTATTTTTATAGGCACAAAAAAATGTCTTGATGTTCTCTGTTCTTGATGTTTTTATTGACATTATTGGAAGGAAATACCTAATTGTTTGAATCATTTACTACAATTTATTGATTTGAGGAAACTGGAGATAACAGGTTAAGCTACTAGGAAACATGGATGCCCTGATCTAAGAATCACAGCCCCTCTCTGTGGAGGCAGCCCTTACTGTTAACTTTCTCTGTGCATTCTTCACTGTTTGTAGAAACTGACCGCCTCGTTCTTCAGCTCTCAACTAGCTCATTGGCTTACATTACACTCAGTTCTCTTTTCCAGTGTTCTTGATTCTTTACTGAATGTTGTGAAACAGTTCAGAGTGCTTTTGTATCCCCTTTCTTCCACCCCAGTAATCTTCATCTACACAAAATGAAGACATTACATGAAATTTACTGTATCTCAAATCTGAGCATTCATTATCTCTGTTTGTACTTAACACAAGTACATTTCATCCCCTCATTTACTTAAATACTCATATTCCCAGAAAGAATTTTTAGTTGTGTTTTGGAGATTGGTTTCTTGGTTATTCCCAGCTGTGGTTGTTCCTTCTCAACTTAATCCAGAGATGATTCTATGTATGAATGAAAAACTTTGCTGGCCTTGCAATGGTTTCTTTCCTGATTACTTTAAAAAGAGAGAGAGAGAGATTTGTTATTTTCAGAGTTTTTAAAAAATTATTATTTAATAAATTTAAAATAAAAATAATAATTATTATTTATTTTATGTGTATGAATTTTTTGCCTGAATGTCTGTGTGCTTTATGCATGACTGGTGCCTGCAGAGGTCAGAAGAGGATGCCATTTTTTTTAGACACCTGTTTTCCTCTGCCCTTTCTCCCTTCCCTCCCTCCCCTTTCCTCATCTCCTTTGCCTATATTTTGAAAAACACTACCTGGCTGCGAGTCAAATTCAGTTTTCATCCTTTCATGGTGGAGCTGGCCCAGATGGCTGCCACAGCAAGCTCTGCTGTCCATGGGCCCTGGGTCCCTGCATTGTGGACATTTATAACTAATAACATTTATAACTCTTAGAGCTCAAGTTATAAATGATTATAAGCAGCCATGTGGGTTTTGGGAATTGAACCTATAACCTCTACAAGAACATCAAGTGCTCTTACCCACTTAACCATCTCTCCATACTCTTAAGGTTGTATGTGTGTATGTATGCATGAGTGCGTGCATGTGTACATATGCCCATGCCCATGGATGTCAGAAGAGAGCATCAGTCCCTCAAGCTGGAGTTACAGGTGAGGTTATATCTGACATAGGTGGGAATTGAACTCTGGTCTATGCAAGAGTAGCATGCACTCGTTACTGCTGAACCATCTCTCTAGTCCTGTCTATTCATATCTCTGCCTATTTTCTTTTTCCTTCTGTAGTTGTGGCCCCAGTAGGAAATGGATTTCACACCTTCAGTTTTCTTGCAGCATATTTACCAAGACAGACTGAATTCAGTTATAGTTAATTGTGGCTTCTGACATTATATTAAACTAGAGCCTGACCTGATCTAATGAACAGAGGTCCTGACCTTCCTCCAGTGTTGTTGTGAACATTTGCAAACTTCATGTTCTTGGTCAGGTTTTTCACTGATCTCTTCAGGTCTAGTGTGAAGGCAGTATTGCAGAGTGACCAAGAGCTTGGTATGAGCTTGGTATTTGAAGGTTGCTTGCCAGCTGTGGGTCTGGACAATCTGTCCTCATCTGTGGGTCTGTGTTCTGTAAAGTAAGAGTGCTGACATACCCATCTTCAGATTGACAGCATCTCAAGGCATCAGTGACTTACATACATTCCCCTTCTCTGTTGGAAGTGCTAAGATGACAAGTCCTGACTACTTTCTGGTTCTGTGGTCATCAGCTACCCTCTGCTATTGTTAGCTTGTAGTTTCTGTTCGCAGTTATAACTAGCCATCCATCATGTCTGCATCTTGTTAGCAATAGATACAAGAGGAAGGAGGCAAAGGACCCAGACAGGCTTTCTGCTCTTTAAGAGCATATTACAAGTCCCGTATCTCTCTATGCCATTGGTAAGAACACAAGAATCTGGCCACATCCACCAACCCCAGAACACCAGGAAATAACAGGTTTAACCTGGTATATCCCCCGACCTTTCCAATCTCCCAACACATCAGTTAGGTTCCTAGCAAAGGAAGAGAAGATTGTTCTGGGAAGTGATGAGCAGTGTCTTCCTTAGGACTCCTTTCATACTCAGGAGATAGATTGGTGCTTTGAAGACAATGCTTATATGGAAAAATGGAGAAGGAAATCTTGTATTAGGGTAAAGTTGCAGCATGTTTAAAACACTTAAAAAACCCTTTGTGCGAGGTGACTGTTGGGAGTTTTAATTTTTGACATTAGTATGAACTATTTTTGGAAGAATATTAACACATATTTATCAGTTTTCTAGGAATAAAAAGTTAGCTGTAAGTGATTATATTTTGTCTTAACTTAAAGAAAAGTTGGTATTTACTATCTTGCTTTTATAAAGAATCAAACTATAATGACATGTTGCAAAAGGGCATATGAAAAATTTTATTTGAGTGTAATTGCCAGGTTGCATCTCTTTTGAGTTAAAAATTATTTTTATTGTATTTTTAAATAAAAAGCAAGAACACAAATATTAACAAACTTTGTGACATCAGTAAGCTAAATATTTTCCTGAAATTGTTTTGTCTGCAAAATGGCTCTTTAAGCGCTTTGATATTTTTCTTTCCTTTTTGTTAATTCAACATGTGCCCACTTGGACCCCCACCCCCAAATGCTTGGCTTGGGGAGGAGGGATCAAAGATGATGCTTAAGTATTTTCTGGAGTGCCTACTACTGCACCTCAGCAATGCCATGCACTTTAGTGCCTCTTAGGGAATTGTATTTCCAGCACCTCCTACTTTTTCTGACTTGTTCTGATTAATTCATATGCTTTTCCCAGAAGAGCGATCTTTTATGATGTAAATGTATTGTCATGTACCACATATTGTCACGAAACTTAAAACAACCATACATGACCTTTGTGCAGGAGTGGGGTGGTAATGGTTGTCTTGTTGGAATACCAATAGTTTCTGATGGAATTTAGCTTTTCCTACTTGGATTTCGAAATCCTCAAAACACACACACACACACACACACACACACACACACACACACATAATCCCAGCATACACTCTCACAGACACACATACACATAAGTAAAAATATAATACAGCTTTTAAAAATAAAGTGAATTAAAAGTAATTGTGCTTAGATTTTTAAAATTACATAAAGGGACAGCCTTGGAGTGGTACCAAACAGTTAGTTGTCGGTGGTATGGTGATGAACATACTTGCCTTCCAGAATGAACATTAGGACTGAACATGCTTGCCTTTCAGAATGAACATTAGGACTGGCTTTATTTAATACATAGATAGCCTTTGAGGTCACTGTCTCATCATCCACTGCCAAAGTTGTATATAGACAGTTTTCTATTTCAACATTCATTGTTAGTGACCTTTTATTTCTCATATACATACTAATGCTTTTGCTCTGCAAGAAACACGCTGGAATCTCACTTTTCATACTCATAAAGTACATTGTACCAACACTCAAATCATCATCTTTTTCACTGAGACTCAATGGGAGAAGGAAATACAGCTGGGGACCAGAAAGATGTTTTACTGTGTCTTTGTAGTTTTCAAGATAACTGAATTTTATATACTAATCTCAGTGTAGTGTTTTTTGGATGATTTGTAACAGACACACATAGGTCATGAGTTCCTAATGGTTGTGGGGTTTTGTTTGTTTTATTGTTTGGTAAGCTGACCCTACTAACTTAACTATTTTTTAAACTGTATACAACATGTTAACTATAATTAATAATGTACACTTTAAAGTGGTTTCATAACAAAAAATATGTGAAGTAATACATACCATAATTAGTTCTGTTAGCATTCCACAGTGCTCACATATTTCAAAATGTCATATCATATGCCATATTTTTTATCAACTAAAAAGATTAAATATAAGACTTTGCTTAAAATATTCACATGTGTATGAAAAAGTAAAGAAAAATCAAAATGGTTTATCAAAATGTAAGATGACAGTATCTTCAGTCATAATTATTAAAAATTCATTGAATGATATACCTAAAGTAAATGTGAAATCATTTTTTTAAAACTGAATTAAATGATGAAAGATTTAAATTTAAGGAAGTATTGAGATTAAAATTATTTATTCAGCATTTCTTAAGAATTCTAAAAAAAAGTTAATGAACATCTGTTACAAGGAAGTAAAATCAATGGGGTGTAATTAAGACTAAATTAATAGGCTAGCTCGCTCTCACACTTTAATGTAGAAGAACTTGTGCTTTATATCCTGGAAGCTATTAATCAAAATTACTTGTATAAAGTTGAGCCTAGCCTCAAAAAGGAATTTCTAAAATTTAGGTAGATCTTTATAGATTAAGAATTGTTTTGCAGTGTGACTAGGTGTATTATGATCCTGCCCCAGTACAGCTAGTACAGTTGAAAAAACCTGTCATGGTGTTGTGAAGGAATACGGTAGAGTTGCCCCATTTTTTGATATCTAATAGACTTTTCATTTTGTTTTTGTTCTTTAATGTCTAATTCAGTATTTCACATGCATAATACCTAAGCTATACACACATACACTTTGCATACACACATCCTGCCGGAAGTGCTGGAGATCAAACCCAGGAGGACTTGCTTGTACTGGGCAAGCCCTCTACCAGAGTCAGCCTCAACCCAAGTTGTGGACATTTTATTTTGGTGGAGGAGTTTAGTCAAATACAGATAACTTGTAATAGCATTCAGGATACAGTTAAGTACTTGTTTCATAGAAACACTTTAGCCAATTATGTATTTTTGTCAAGAAAAGATGACTGTTATCACCTTTTCACAAATTATTTCAGGTGAATTTAGATTTCATCTTTGCTATATCTCTGTGCTCAGCAAATCCTTATTTAACATTTCCCCCTGTGTTTGTTGACAGAACAAACGAATTTTAGTAGTAGCTTAAACAGAATGTGGTTAGGACGCCAGCTAAAGAAGTTGTGTGTTTTGGAGCTGTACACATACATTCGCGAGTTACAAGCAGTGTTGGATGGTCTGTGTTACATCTCTGCTCACAAGCAATAACCATTAGGACTCAGACACTAATTTTAACCTCAGCCAACATCTTTGCATTGTGAGTTATTTACTCATAACTCATTAAATAGGCTTAGCTTTTAGATTGTTTTATCATCTGTATTGTTCCCACTGATTTTAAAATTGCTAATAAAATGCTAGCTTATTTTGTTGTAAATTTTTACATAAAAATAGCTCACTTTATTGCATAAGAAACTGTATGTTTATTAAAAGATTTGTACTACATTTATGTCTAAGTAGGAAGCATAACTTACGTACGGGCCCTGCACTTTACATGGCTGAGACTTGTGACTAGGAGGATGTCCTTGCACTAAGTAAGGTTACTAACACTTCTCCTGAAAGTCTGAACTAGAAGTGCTTTACATACGACTCACACTTTAAACATTCCCATGAAGAGGTTAAAAGTTTGAAAAGGTTTCTTGACTTACCATCCTCTAAGCTAGTTTGTAGAAGTTAGTAGAATCTCGTTCCAGAACTCAGGAGAATTTCATTTGAGCATGTTTTGCTCATAATATAAGAAATATTTTTTTCATAATACAGCTAATGCAGGCTTTAAAAGATTAACCTTTTCAGCAAACCTGATATGTAAAAAAAATGTAGATTCATAAATAGACAAATTTGGATATTCTTTAGTTTATGAGATGGATGATTCACCTCATGTTCTTTAAATGACATGACATTAAAAATGTTATTTGCTTAAAATAAGTTATTTGATATTCCAAAATTCAATTTTTCACTTAACACTTTCAGAATACTTGCATTGTGAAAGTGTACAAGTAAGACAGACTATATCTGGTTTTTTGTGTTTACATTGAATTATGAATGTAAATGTCTGTTTTGTGCCAAGTTCTGGGTTAGGTACTGAAGATCTGAGTGGTCTGATTCACAGGAGTACTCAGTGCCCACTAAACAAACCTGAGCTGTGGACCTTGGCTTCTTGCTAACTGTGTGTGAAGTAGGGAGGGCTTCTTAACCCTTCTTTCTCTGTCATCTGTAAGAAGAGTGACTGTCCATTAGCCTGAGGGTTAATTGAGATATCTAGCTTGATACTTACATATAGTAAAACACTTAAAGGCTGCCTTGGTCACCACCTGTAACCCAGCTCTAGGAAGCTTAAGGTAGGAAGGTCATCAGGAGTTTGAGGCCAGCTTAGCTAAGGCCCTGCCTCAAAACAAAAGCCAGACAAGAACTTAATGAATATTACCTTTTTATTAGTAGTGCCTTATAAGTAGCACTTAAGACTTCAAAGAAACACTGGAACAAGCTTATTCGGTATTTTCATCTTTAGGCTGGGATAGAGTCATCTGCTTTTTATTATTTGAGATTTTATGTTTCATTCATTCTTCATGCTGCACAGTTACATTTTGCAATACAGCAGAAAGCCATAAGTACATATTTGTTTTTCATATTTTAAAGTTGGGTGCAAGAATCACTGCATGGGCAAAGTCCAAATACAGGAGAACGTAAGCTCAGGTTCTGTAAGAATAGTAAATAACATTTTCCACCTTCCTTTAAAAAGATAGAGAGGCACTGATGAGTTCTTTATAACATTTGCTTAAGAGAAAGAAATTACACAGTCATTGAAACAAAACTGTGTGAGAAGCTTTCCTCTTGACCATTTATAAGATATCAAGGTATCTTAGAATGATCCTTATAAATGTTTTTTAGAAAACAATAAATTTAAAACTAGACATTTTCTGCATACCTACAGCACAACATTTAGGCACTTGAATCTGTAAATACAGTTAATTTTGAATTTGCAAAGATGCATTTCTAAAGAGGTATAGGGGGAACCAGTAGAGTCATATTTTTCTGTCGACTACTAATTGTTGTAGATTAGTAGGGTGCCTTAAAGTTTGAGCACTTAAATCTAGATGTGAATATTCATATAAAGAGCTACATAAACATGCATCAGATTCCTTTGGTAGTTCATAACCACAGCAATAAACTTTGTTATGAAAGCTAAATTCTCTTGTGAAATCATGGGAAGCCTTTCTTGCAGTTCTGAGGCTGGTTCAGCTGCATCTCCAGTAACACATTATGTCAGTACATCTTATTATGTGGACTGAAATCTTGATAGAGAAAACAACTTGACTCTGACATTAAATCACTACCAGTTTTTTCATTACCAAGTCCAAGTAGCCAAGGAAAAGTCAGCCCCTAGTTTGGGGAGGTATATAAACAGATGAGTCGCAGCCACTGGCAAATTGTACATTTTTAAAAATCCTGTTTCAGTAGTCCCTTTAAATCCTGATTAAGCAGTTTATAGTTCATTAATAAAATTTGCTACATAAGACAAAGCATTTTTTTTCTTAGTGTAATATCTGAGAAAATTATGTAGTTGACATTGAGTGTTGTTTTAGTGTGAATTTTTGAAGGACTTTGTCTACACAGTACCTTTTAAAGGGTTTCTTTTAGTCTGTATAGGCAATTTTTATATTACCTTACATCTTGTAAGTAAGTCAGTTATAGTTAATAATTAACATTGAGCTTTATCCTAAATTTTATATGTAATCAAAATGTTGTAATATATATATATATATATGATTAGCTGTTTAAGCTCAGTCAAGATAATCAACAAGTTTTGTTGATTTATTATAATTAGGTTGGATTATAGTTGTTAGTTTCAATGATTGCTTCCCTGCCTCCTCTTTCTTTTGCTTTGTCTTTTTTGAGATAGAATCTAACCTAGTAAGTCTGGCTAGCCCTGCCTCCTTTTTCTTTCTTTTGCTTTGCCTTTTTTGAGATAGAGCCTCATGTAGTAAGCATGGCTGGCCTCGAACATGTGTTAATCTGGGATTCAGACATGAATCACCACGTCCAGCTTGTTTATTTTAAATTTAAGACAATTTGTTCTTAGAAATCATTAGAAGTGATGTAGGTAAAACCATAGGAATGATGTAGGTGCTCTTTGCAAAGTAAGTGGGCAGGGTGTGCACTCACATTTAGAGTTTAGCTTGGAGAATAGTTTTTAAACAGCCATTCATAAAATTAAGTTTAATATTCCTGTTAATGTTAGCATGAAATAGAAAAAAATCAGCACAACTCTGTGACTTTGAGATTTAGCATCAGAACAAACATTTTTAGTGTAACATAACAAGGAAATTGAGTAGTTGGTGTTGACTTTGTCAGGTTTTAGTACGAAAATTTGAAGGACTTTTTTTACATAATAGATTTTTAAAAGATCTGTAAAGTTCTTCTCTAAGAGCGTTGTTGAATAATGTGCATTTAATGTTTTGAGCTTGAAAAAAATGAGCATAGAGTGATTGTGAAAATAGGCTCTTCCGTTCTACCACCATGTACTCAGTCAGGACCAAACTACCCGTGCTGTGCTGTGCTGTGCTGTGCTGTGCTGTGCTGTGCTGTGCTGTGCTGTGCTGTGCTGTGCTGTGCTGTGCTGTGCTGTGCTGTGCTGTGCTGTGCTGTGCTGTGCTGTGCTGTGCGGTTGCTAATTTTTGTCTCTTGCTGACTGACCAACGAGGTGCTACAGCCTGACAGTTGACTGCATGAATGCAGAATATCGTGCACACTCATCAAGTGGCACTGTTCCTTTTTAAAGTGGCACATGTAACTTTTATTGCAATCATTAATACAAGCAAAGAAGCTAGCAGTGCTTTTATTTATTTTTTATTGTTATCAAGCAGTTTCCTAGAAATTTTCAGCAAAATATCAATTTAGCCATAATTCTAGTATGAAATACAGGAACTATAATAAGGTGCCTGCTATTTTAAAAGTCAAATCAGTAGCTCAGATGTGTTTTGCAGTCCCGCCCCTTTTGATTCACTGTCATCCCTGCTTTAGGTAGCTCTGTACATTTATTTTGTTCTCCATATTTATTTTATAAACCAGTTCATCTTCTTCATGAATTTTGCTCTTAAGTAGAAAAGATTTTGAATCATATATTGTTAGCATTTGCTATTAGTGAATGATAGATGAAGTACCCAAGACATTCTCATTGAAAGACAGCTTAAGGAAAAAAATAAATAGCAAAAGCATTGTCTTTATTTACAGTTTAGAAGACCACAGCTTCACTGTCGGTGGAAATGTGGTGGCAGAACACCCCAGAGAAGGACATCTTTAGTGACAGATTTACATACCGTTAGCTCACAGTACTTGATTAGCAGCCGGGCTCTGGACTAGCTAGCTGGGCACGTTGTTTGGGATGCCTTTGATTCTGTGGCTTCTGAAGCTTGCTGGCTGCATGCTTGTTGCCTTTGTTCATGAGACAGGTAATTACTTGATAAAATGAAGTGCATCGCTGTGAACAATTGACCCTTTGGAGCAGTCCAGGCTGGTCAGCAGTCTAAACCCACACTTTAAAGCCATCATTATGGCCTCAAACTTAAGAGTTTCCAAGGTGCAGACAAAGGTGTTGTCTTCCTTTAGTACAAGTCGAGTGCCGTTCTCAGACTTGATGAAGTATTTAAATTGAATGATATTTGATGACACAGAGAACTCCTCTGGAAACCCATCCAGCCTGCTTTTGGATACCAGAACAATGCGAGATTTTATTTTTGATATGAAATCAGGAGCATTACAGAAGATTCTCAGTCCTTGTGAACGATCGTGATTATCTGTTATTTCCAAGAAAGTAGTCTCTCGGGGTGTCAGCTGTTCTTTTTCCCACCTGGATTTCACCTCCTCCGCCAGCCCCTTAAGCTGGAAGAATTCTGCTTCTTGAGCAAGAAGTTGATTTTCTCGAAATCCTTCGGGCAGCAGAAGTTCTCCATTTCGTAGGAAGTTTAGGACATGCCTGAAGAGAAGCCCGTCCCTGTCTATGAAGTAATGGCCATCAGCATCAAACGGACAGAGGATTTTCCCATTTACCACACCTTCAAGGAAAGTGTCTGGGTACTTGGTCAGTGTCTGCTTCTGAGTGCTGTATAGATACCCACCGACATTGAGGGTCATCAGGGTGGACTTGCAGGTCTTGCCCTGCTCGGCGTCTTCCAGGCTGTTGTGCCTCCCTTCGTACTCCCTTTCCTTTTCTCTTCTGATGATTTTACGCTCCATTTTCAAGATGCTATTTCAGCTTGTTCTTCTTGGCTTGGAGATTTTTTTTTCCCTTTTAAAAAAGAAACACTACCACACAAGCACTCCTTTATTCCGTCCCAGCCTGGCGATGCAATGAAATGCTGGGAGCACCGCCTGCGCTGGCAGCTGGGTTTTGCAGTAGGTGGCGTGTCAGCTATGCATGCAGGAGCTTTCTGGAGTAAGACGGAAAAGAGAATTTGCATTTAACTGTATCAGGGAAGGGATTTGTTGTAAAAGGATTTCTATGTCTGTTTTTTAAGTAAATGAGACTTATTCAGAGTAAATTGACTTTCCTCTACTAGTTAAACTGCCACTCCAGTTTAATTCCCAGATAAATAAGAATTTCTAAAGAATTTCTAAAGGTCTAAGTCGTTAGACTAATATTGAGTTACAGTGTCACCTTTTGGAACAGTATGTGTTGCACTGGTATTATTTAAAAGTAAATCATAGTAGGAAACCTAAGGTGAAAGACACTAGCATGTAGAATTTGTTCCTATAAAAGTACAGTGTTTGTAGTGTTGTAGACCGGGACAAAAGTATGTAGGCTTGTTGTTGTGACATGGCATTTGAATTTAGTTGAATCTGTATGTGTTTTGGATTTGAGTCTCTTTGTTAAATGAGAAGAAATTTGCATTAATTTCTATTCACAAAATGTTGTTTATTTGCTTATTTTTTACTCCAAGGTTAAAAAAAGTCATGTAGGCTGGCTTTGTAGTATTCATTCACATTTTATTAGTTACGATTTCCTGTAGGAAATTCACGAGCTCATTTTACCCTGATTCAGTGCTGCAGAGAATACTGTACATGCAAGGAGGTAGATGACTCTACATGCCTACTCAGTTATAGTGTCAGGGCAAGTTCAGTGTTGCTTGTCGTCTCACAGAGAATGATAGAATAGTATGAGTGGACTGCTTCCCTGTCCCTTTGTCCTTAAAATTGCCTTACAAAGCATTTTAGGATTCTGAGCTTATACTTCTAGAATCAGAGCCCTGGAGATAAGAAACCTGGGTGTGTTTCCACTACATATTACTTGAACAGCCTATCTACTAAATTACCCTGAGGAACTCCAAGAGTTTGGCTTTCATATGAAAGTCACTTATATTTCTGTTGAGTTATTTTTTTGTTTTTTTTTTTTAATTATGTGTATTTTGTTAAAGGTATTAAAATAGGTTCTCTTTTTAAAATGCCCAACTTTTATTTCTGTAAATAGGGTTAAATTTTCATCAGATATTTTTAAACTATATATTCTTATAGCAGATAATGAATTTAACATTTAATACTGAAGTTTTCAAAAACTAATTGAAATTGGACTAGAAATCTAAGGCATAATTGTTTTTTAGTGGAAAAATGAGATTCAGCTTCTTTACCAAAGATGAAATTTCATTCCAGAGAGCTTATAGTATTTTACCTGGGTTTTGCAACTTGCTTTGATAGAAATGTAAACTAATGCCTCCCTCTCAGCCCTGTAGCATTTAAGAAGAATGTGCTCTTAATTCTGACAGAAGGGTAAGGGTGTGTGTGTGTGTGTGTGTGTGTGTGTGTGTGTGTGTGTGTGTTAGAATGAAGTTTTACTACGGGTGTGACTTATTTTAAGAACTGAATAGTTGAGTAGAAGGTACCAGTTTGAAAATCATGGGGTTTTTGTTACCTCGAGTGATTAACATCAGCAAGAGCATAATAGTTCATAGATACATACAGTGTTCTCTTTATGAACAGGACACCTGAATCAATGCAGTGTGATCGGATTTTAGGAATTGGTCTTCTGACATAGCTCGGCTTCCTTGATCTGTCTGTAGATACCTTCATGGGACAGCCCTGACATTGTTGTTTCTATAGAACAAGCTTCCATTCTGTAAGCAGGCAGAACAGGCAGGTTTGGCTATCTTCTACCTGAAGCCCACTTATGGTTTCTGCTACCAGAATTTCAGCACCACTGATAAGTGCTTTGTTTCTTCAGTCTTACCTGTTTCATTATGTTATTTTGTTTTGTTTGTTGACACGGGGTCTCACTCTAGCCTAGCCTGTCCTCACAGTCTTGATAGTCTCCCTTCTTCAGCCTCTTCAGTGCTAGGATTCCAGGTGTGAGACACCGTACCTGGCTTATAGACTTACTGTGATACAGTCTGAGGCTCTTCTACCATGTGCCTCTTAACCTGAAGACTCCTCGCTCTTAACCTCACTATGGTGTGCTTTGCCTCTGCAGACGTGCCATGCATGATTTGCTTGCCAGCTTTGGCTGCCACTGGTAGTGTGACTGAAGCCTTCTTTCTCATGGTACCTTACTAAAAGGGATGTGAATCCACAGGACTTCCCTTTAGTGTCTGTCTCTTAGAAAAGGAAACTGACATCTAGTACATGCCTTGTCATTCATATTACTGCAGTTTCAGCCATGTGGTTGTGCTCATGGCATTACAGGCTTCCATTGATGATTGCTGCCTGTTGTGGACTCTTCTGTTTATTTGTGATTGATGCTCATTGTAGGTAGTCAGTTAGCTCTAAAATCATATAATAGTGCTATGTGACAATTATCAGAGATAGTCTCTGCTTATATGACTGTGTTTCTCTGTCTCACTGCAGGTACAAAGTAGAATGAGGAGGTCCAGCAATTCTATCACAAGAGCCTAAGGCACACATCAAAGGTTGCCCTTTGACCACCAGCTTAGAGTATCTCATCTAACTTTGTAGTCAGGAAGACATCATTTTGACATCATTTCCTTATAACTTTAATTTTTTTTATAAGAGTTGGATCATACTTGATATGGCAATACTTGCATGCCCTTATCCCCAGCTCTCAGAAGTTGAGGCCAGAAGATCCTGAATTCAAGGCTATCTATCCTAGGCTACATATTTCCTATGTGATGTCTTATTTCAAAATAAATTAAAAAAAAAAAAAAAAAAGGAAAACAACATAGAGAGAAAACCTCTTAAACACCATAATCACGAACCTTTCAAAAAGAGCCCTTCAGCAACTTTGAGAATTTAAATCAGTTCCTCATTTGAGCATTTCCTAGCCTAATGCCTAACCAACTTCTGGAAATACTTCCCATTATGAGGGAGGTCATGCTTATATACAGTCTATAAAAGGCAGAATTTACTTATGGCTAATAATGGAAGGATTCCCCATCTTTCCTACCAACTCTTAATGAGAAGTGATTGGCATAGGACGTAATTACAATATATGCAGGCTCTGTATGTTGTACCATGAGAGGAAGCTCCTACCTGATTGACAGCTACAGGAAGGGCTGATGCCCCCAGGCTCCCTCTTCTGTGAGGTCTCAACACTGCACTTCAGGAAGCAGCTGTGTTTTTAGGAGCTCCTATTAACAGAAAGACACCTTATCTTCACATTCTGTATCTATCCCTGCCAGAACTTCTGCTTATTTTCACATTGGCTTGTATTGCTTATCCTTTGAAATGGTGATTTAGAAAGAAAAGCGAAAACAACCAGAGCGGTTGATTGTCGCTGTTCCTCTCTGACCGTGACTCCCACTCTGTATTGATCTGTGCTTTGACTTCACTGCTTTTACAAGCCAAGTTTCATTTGACGTATGGATTGTTTTTTTATAGTCCCCTGTTAAAGCATTGACTGTGAGCGGCATTCATACTGCTATTTCCTATTAATATTTTATGTTAGCCTTTTTGTTTATTAAAAAATAAAATGCCACTGAATAAAAAAAATTTTCATGTGAGTCTAGTTCTGTTTGCATGTCAAAGTTTAGTTATGTTTGGAATACAAAATAGCATTGGCTGTTTCCTCAGGCCAGACTAGTACTGACACAAGTATAGTGTCAGCCATCTGACCACAGCATCACTCATGCTATGCAGAGAACCAGAATCTCCCTGGAACTCACTGGGCACAGACTCTGGCCAGAAAAGCAAGTGAATGTATCTTTTATGCCTCATGGCTTTACTGTGCTGCCCCTCCACAGAAGCTGAGGCCTGTGGCTACATTGGAAAGGGTTTTTTTTTTTTTTTTTTTTTTTTTTATAACCTTTTAAGAGTACAGAAAACAAGAGTGTTCTATCCAAAGAGCAAATAAAAATGATAGACTAGCTGAGGCGTTCAGGTAAAATTCCATTCTACATTCTTGCTTTTTTTGCTACAGAGACAACTCTTAATTATTCCTACTTTGTGAGTACTTTGTAGATGACTCTTTCAGTAATACTTACGTTTTATAAGTAGAAGTTAAACTTTAAAATTATTGTTTAATGAAGAGTTCTAATTTGTATTTAACTTCCTTCCTTCCTCTGGTACATGATATGTGTGGACATACAAGCTATGGCCTGCACACATCACAAACCAAATAAATAAACAGGACAATTGTGGGAATCTGTTCTCTTCTTCCATCCTGTGATCCTGCGAATTAAACGTAGCTCACCAAGCTTAGTGGCTAGCACCTTTACCTGCTGAGCCATTTTGCCAGCCCTTTGTTTGTTTTTGATTGTGGCTACTTGAAACTTTTACCTAGATTAGCAAAGCATCTGTCAGCTATCACATCAGCTCTAGAATTATAATATTGTACAAAACTCAGTTTTTGTGGTTCTATGGCAAAGTAGGCTTTATTGTTTGGGGAAAGTAGGTAATTTATGTTAATAACCATGTCTAATCTCTGAATGAATGAATGGTGTGATTTTGAAAACTTTATAAGGTTTATGGGTAGTAGACTAGGAATGGAGAAGCCTCACTTTTTTTTTCCACATTTAACAGTTCTAAAATTGTCTAAGAAGTCACTGGCTTGCCAAAAATTAATGCCGGCATTTTGTTTCCTTAGCGATACATTACATAATGATGACTTTGGAGTTGATGTCATTTTTAAGCAGCTCTGAGATGCTCCTTTCATATGTCAGGAAATAAAGACAGAGAGTGTTTGGGTAATGGGAATGAAAGAGGGAGATGCTGAAGGAAGGGAAGGTTGCTGCTGAATACTAAATTAGTAAGAGCTATGGAAACACCACCACCGCTCCAGCTCCAGCACCATAGCTAAAGCTGGCTCTCTGGAGGGGAGGTGGAAGGGAGTCCAGCATGTTTTCAGAGCGCTCCAGCAGGTACTGAGAATCAGCCCCCATAAAAACCAGCCATTAGGGAAACTCTGCTCTGAGGAGAGGTCTTACCTTTTGTTTTATTTTCAGGGAAAGTGTCTCTTCATAGTCCTAGTTATCCTCAAACCCTGGAACTCAGGGATCTGCTGGGATTAAAGGCAGGTGCTACCAAGTCCTGCTAAGAAGGGGTCTAAATTTAAAGGAAGTTGGGTTTTGTTGCTTGTTTTGGTTTTTGGTTCCCTGGTTGTTTAAGAAAGGAGAGAGTTCTTTTTGCTCATAGTTAAACCATTTTTTCAGTCTGTGGTTGATTAGCCCTGCTGCTTTGGGACAAGGTGGGGTGGAGAGCATGTGGTGGCATGGTACTTGCCTCATGGTAGCCAAGAATTTGGGCTCTTGAAGTAGTCTAAACCCTAATCCCTGTAGTTGGAAGAATTTTTTTTTTTTTTTTTAAGACAGGGTTTCTCTGTATAGCCTTGGCTATTCTGAGATTTGCCTGCTTCTGCCTCCAGAGTGCTGGGATTATGGTGTGTACCACCACTGCCCTGATGGAAGAACTCCTAATAGTATCTTGAAAATCATAAAGAACTCAGCTGCTGTTACAGTAAAAAGAACAAGAGTTATTTGGGGCTAGCAAGATGGTTCGGCAGATAGAGCACTGGTTGCTCTTTCAGAGGAGCCAGGTTCAATTTCCAGCACTCACATGATGGATAGTAACTAGCTTTAACTAGTAACAGAGACTCCAGTGCCCTCCTTGATCTTCTGAGGGCACTGTGTGCATGTGGTGCATGTATCTCCATACAGACAAACGTTCATACATTGATAAGTACAATTTTGTAAAAAGAGAGAACAAAATTATTAATTATTAAGAGAACATGAACCAGACTTAACAATATGCTGAATTCTATAGTTTCAAACATAGCTGCTAAAGCTAGATAATATTCTTTAATCAAGGCCTAGTTCAAACCATAGTTTGTTTGTAAAAGTTTAAATCTGAAATCTAAAGTGGGTTTATCTATAAAAGTTCAAAATTGGAAACACTTCTGTCCCCAAGTATTTTGAGTACAGATACTCAGCCTGTTCTTTATTACAATGCCTTTCATGCCCCCTTTATTATAATATAGTATTCCTGCATATAAAACCATTTCTTTTTCTAAGTGTATTTTGTTTCTAGATTTTATTTGCCTTATATGTGTGGCAAGTACACACAGATGTGTATTTACTTGTATGGGTACATGTGTGTGTACATGCATATAAATGCAGACCAGAGATTGGTGCTGGGTCTTTCTGTCTATTGCCCTACTTTGTTTACTGAGGCACTGAACCTGAGCTTACTAGGTTAGGTAAATGGACTAGGCTAGCTAAATGGCTTGCCCCTGGTTTCTCCTGACTGTGCCACCTCAGCGCTGACATTATAGGCAGGCAACTGTCCTATCTGACTTGGAGAGAGGGGAGGGGGCAGAGGGAGGGAGAACATGTGTACATACACACATACATGTGTGGACTTAAATACCATGGGTCATATGTAGAGCACAGAGGACTGCCTCAGATGTCTGTCCTTGCTTTCTGTATTGTAGAGTCTCTTTTCATTGTTCACAGTGTGCACACCAGGTTAGTTGGCCCATGAGCTTCTGGGGATTATTCTCCTGTCACTGCCTCACATCTTGCTTAGGATCATTAGGATTATAGACATATAGTAGTACCTCCTCTAGCTTTTCTCCAGCTCTGAGTTTAAGCTCAGCTCTTCATGCTCGCGTGGCAAGCGTTTTTCCCCCACTGCACCTCCATTTTATATTCCTGAAAGCAAAATTGGGAGTGAAATCTCTCTCTGTGTTTAAGGAATTTTGTGTTGACTTATTCATTTGTTGTCTGAAATCTAGTGAAACCATGACTTGTGAATTTGGCTTTGTAGAAGAAATTAAAATAATGCAAATATGAGAGTTTTACAATATTGGTTCACCAAAAACAAAACCAAAAAACTGTTTAGTAACAATAGGATGACAAGACTGTCCATACTTTTTCACACGTTTGGTATCTTCTTTCATACACTTAGCGTGTGCCTGTGTGCGCATGCGCGCGTATGCCTCCCAGCCTTCTTTCTCCCCATCCATGAAGAAAAGGAGAAGTATAAAGAAGTTACATTCTTCTCTAGATCTTGAGCCTAGTTCTCAATTCTAAGTGTTTGTTAAATTGGGTATTTTCAACACAGTGACTTGAATGGTATTATAAGAAAGCGTGTATTATCTCTAATTCCTTAAGGTCGGGTAAAATCAAAATATCAATTCACAAGTCAGTGATGATTATCTTTCACTTCTTAACAAGGGATACTGAATTCACTTATCCTGTCCCCTAAAAAAACTTCTAGGAAAATATACAAAATGAGGAGAAAGGAGACTACTGGAATATTAGAAATAATTTACCTTTTAGATGCACGTGGTTAGTAGAAGTACTTCTCTTCTTTTTCAGAGATGGGAGGTGGAGGAGTGATGTGTGAATAGGAGAGTTACTTCAAAGGTCTAGAGGATCAGGTCAGACTTAGTAACTAGCCTCCTGGTTGTGTTGTGGCTGGAGTTGGAAGTGTCCTTAAAGGTATCCACATGCACATGGATCTCAGTCTGTGGGAATGAACTCCCAGATGCCTGAGGACTTCCTAACCTAGCTCATCTCATTGCTCACCTGCCAGTGCTAACACACCCTTCCTGCTTCCTTATACTCTAACCTGCTGAAGGGAGAGCTGACTAACTCCTTTCTTTCGTCAACAGAATTGGCACTAGGTGCCTACAAATCTGTTTTTAGTGTTTTCTTTTGTTATGTGTCTTTGTTTAGTGTTCTGTTGTGTTTATTGACTCTTTAATTTTCTCTCTGTTCTCATTATACTTACTAAGAATCTTTTGGCTATAAAACAAGGATAAAAATTAATAAAACAATCTGACCAAAGAGTTGGGCAGGTTAGAAAACATCTAAGAATTTGATTTTTTTTTTTTTTTAAATACTCCTATCTTTCACAGAAGAGTTAAACAAATGTCTAGGCCTAGGGAAGGAAATGTAAAAACTGAGTGATTGAAGACTCTCAGTAGAATGAACTTGTATGTCCTCTTTGCAGATGGCAACCATGACCGTGTATGGCAGCCATGACCGTGTGGTTCTTGGCATTGGTAGTCTCTGAGCTGAAAATTCTAAGCACAAGAGAAGGTCTGGGGCCCATCAAGAGCTACTGCCAAGGCTGTTCCAGCAGCTTTCAGTTCCCTCATCACCCCAACCCTACCTTCTCTAAACTCTTCCAATTGGCAGGGTTTCTAGCAAAGCTCTTTCGGATGCCCAGCTGGACATAATTTCTCTCTGTTTATTTAATTCAATTCTTTCTGAGTCAGCTTTGTAACACTTACAGTTTTAGTATAGTCACATTGTACAATACAATACCTTGGGTGATATAGGAGGGCCAATTGTTCAGTTAAATTAGATGGTAGGAAATAATTTCATTACCAAGTTCAGGACTACATAGAACATCCTATCTCAAAAAAACAAAACAAAAACAAGATTACTAAGTATTCCTACAGTTTACCTTAGGACTTTAAAACGTTTAGCTGCCTCTTTAGTAATGTAAGATAAAGCTTTGCTTTGGGTATAGGATGGATGCCATTTGACCCTCTGCTTTCTCTTTCTTGTGGAAATTAAACATTTAATTTAAATGATGAGTTTGGGTTTTGTTTTTTGGTTTTTTTATACACAAAGCAAGAACTCTAATACTACAGTAACACTAATCAAATCCTTATAGATGTGTACTTATCTTTGGGCTCCAAGTTTACAGCACATTTGAAAGTATGTTTTTAAAACAATTTACCTTTACAAGTCTTTAACAAAAAACTTTCATTGAAACAGCCCCAGGAACCACAGCCCTTCTCTTAATATAAAAGGTTGCCTAATTCGTAATCAAATTACATAATTACTTAAACTAGTATCAACAAGTTTGAGCAGAAGTATGTGGGAGTGCTTGAGATTAACCTACTACCCACTAGTATATGGTGAGATACTTGCATCTGTCACTGTATTTAATAATGAGGAAATGGACGCCTGTGTTGATCTGGGAATAAATTAAATGAAGTATGTTCAGTGCTTTTATTATATTGAATCTGTATATCCCTTTTCCCATCCTACTAGACCTGAATATGGTCTGGAAACTGGTTGGAGAGAGTCCTGTAAGCTTAGTTTTTCTCCCTCACATTTATCAGCATTTCATTGTTTCTAGTGTTTTACATATCCATAAATAAGTCATGTTAGGGCCTGGAGCCATGGTCTGGCAGGAAAGAGCATCTGGTGCTCATAGCTGCCTGGAACTCCAGCTCCAGGGGATTAAACTCTCTCTCTGACCTCTGTAGGCACTTGAAATGGACATACGCATTTTTCAGGTTACATAGGTTTGAGGATGGCTTTGTTGTTAAGAACACTTAGTATTCTCTCAGAGAACCAGTGTTCTGTTCCCAGTACCAGTGTCAGGTGGCTCACAGCCACTTGTAGCATCAGCCTTTGTGGATCTGAGGCTTCTGACCTCTGCAGCTACCCATACACACAGTCACATTCTCACAAGGCATGCACAGATGAACAGAGAGAGCAAGTTTACACTAAATAAAAGAAAATTATTTGGGGATTTCTGTATTTCTTTTTCATTTGAAACAACACAGTATTTGAGTTTGGTGGGGCAAGCCTTTAATCCCCAAGTTTGGGAAGCAGAAACAGGTGAATCTCCCATGTTCTAGGTCAGTCTAGCATACAACAAAAGGCAATGTAAGTGTATGGAATTTTGAAATTTTTTGTAAATTCACAAATACAAACAATTCATTTGGGATATGTTTTGGTTTGGTTTTTTGGGGGTTTTGTTTTTCGAGACAGGGTTTCTTTGTGTAGCCCTGGGTTGTGTGTGTGTGTGTGTGTATACATACATACACACAGACACAGACTCACACACACACACACACACACACATATATATATATATACATACACATATCGTGGAATGGTGAAATCATGCAACATTTATACATTTGTATAGCAAATGTGTGCTGCTAGAAGACAGTGCAGTATCTTAATCATCTCTGATTCTACCATGCCCACATGGTGCCTTTGCATGGTAGTCATTTTTCATTAGTGGAATGAATATAAGTAAGTTACCCTAAAGAGATGAATCAGATGTTTTTCTGGTTAGTCAGAGGATTTTCTTAGTCTCTTCTCAGAGCTCAGATGAATTCTCATGGACATATGACTGACTAGTAGCTGTTTCAAAGCATAGTCTTAGATCTTTCAGGTTGTCATAAACAACTTCTGTGTGTGAGAGGCATTCTCATGCCTCTTACATGTCCATCAACTTCACTCCGCCACAGTGCCTGATGCCAGTGGGCTTTGAAGATCCAGGCTTTTTTTTCCTTTCTCCATTTCTCCTGGGTTTTAAGTCAGGGTCATTATAAGAAAGAAACTTGCATTTGTTTAGACAAATATTTATAGTAGATTTACTGTTTGCTTATAATAGTCTTTCTGTGTAGCCTAAGCTGGTCCAAAGTGTGTAAGCCTCCTTATCTTCCTCCCTAGTGCTACAAACGTGCCATCCTCAGCTTCCAGATTTACATTAACACTGCCCAGTGTCATGTTTTCCTACCTGGCCATTTCCCCTACAGGATACTCTAGAAACTCACTTATGTGAATGTGTAGACCTTTGATTTAGTGCTTTAGATTTACTGTTATTTCTAGAGTTACTTGTTTTACAGATGGAATCCTCCACTTTTTCATTAGATTTAATGAACTGTGCGCATTGTTAGTGTGAGTGTGTAAAGGGGCAGTGTAGCACAAGGAACAAGCCAGAAAGGCTCCAGCTCTCAGCTCACTAAGGATGAGGCTTCTCTGTTCTCATAACTGATGTTGCTCTCAGCTTACTACTGTACTTTTGTTTTCTTGAATTATATGAAATATGTTTTAGTTATGTGTCAAAATGCCATCTTGGAAATGATGAATATTGTCTCTGAATTCATTTTTCCTCTTTCCATTCAAGATAAACTGTCACTGGAAGGAATAGTGGTACAGAGAGCGGAATGCCGACCTGCTGCCAGTGAAAACTACATGAAATTAAAGAGGTTGGTGTTTTGTTACTTTAAATTGATACTCAATATTTTTCATGGGGCTTAGGACACATGTTAGGTTCTTTATTGGCTTCATACAAACCATGATTTCTGTTTGAAATGTTTGCTTACAACACTTTATATTCAAACCAAGTGTTTGGCATGGTGGCGAGTACTTTTAATCCCAGCAGTTCTCTGTGAGTGAGACTAGCCTGCTCTACATTCTGAGTTCCGGCTTTCTAGGGCTAGTGAGACAGAACAGAAGTGAATAGTAAGAACATCTTTGTTAGAGAAAATTCAGAATCAGCTGTTGGAGTTACTTTAACCTACTGTATTACATTCTAAAATCAGAGCTAATAGGGTATATTTTCCTAGTTGTACTTATGTAAGCTGTGTGCATGCAATTATGCATATGTGTGTACATTTGTTTGAGTGTGGTGTGATGTGTAGGTCAGAGGTCATCTGAATAGTGTCCTCAGGTACCTTCCACCTGTCATTTTTGGTTTGTCTATTTGTGTTGTGGTTTGGTTTGGTTTGGTTTGGTTTGGTTTGGTTTGGTTTGGTTTGGTTTGGTTTGGTTTGGTTTGGTTTTGGAGACCCTGTGTTTTGAGACAGGGCTCTCAGTTGGTGTGACACTTACTACTTTAAGTGGGCTGGCTGGTCTGCCATTTCAGGGATTTATTTTCCTGTCTCCACCTCTCAGCACTGGCATAGTATTGGACCCTTGCGTATGTGCTGAAGAGCAAACTCAAGTCTTCATACTTGGCAGATGCTTTTTGCCACCTTCCCCATCTTGGTTTTCTAATAACATGTTTCAGAGGTCTTCGTACTGTTTTATTTTCAAAGACTGTAATTTCCCTACAATAAATATGTATCATACTACTGTCTGAAGAAGCATTGTTGCCAGAGTATCATCTTACTTTTGATCTATTGAAAATTTTTATAAAGTTTTGTATTGTTAATGAGATTTTTGCTTTAGCCCCCCAACTTCTATGCCATTAACATTTTGTAATCACTATTTAAAGACAATGACTTTGAATCAGTCAGTCTCCCTCTCCCTCCCCTCCTCTCCCCCCCCCCCCCTCATTTTGAGACAAGATTTCTCTCTGTAACCTTCCCTGTCATGGAACTTGCTCTGTAGACCAGGCTGGCCTCATACTCACAGAGATCCAATTGCCTCTGCCTTCCAAGTGCTGGGATTAAAGGTGTACACTACCACCACCTGGCAAATCAGCATTTTTTTTTTAATTCTGAAATAAATTAATACCACTTTTCATGATTTGTATTTGATAGGTTTCAGCACCATGAGATTAAAATTACTTATCCATCCATCCCTCTCCTCATTGATTCATTCTGTACTATCTGCCAGGTGTGTTTTAAGCACTAGAGAAACAGTTGTACATGTGATAGACACTGTTGCTAAGCAACTTCCTTAGGGGCTGGTTGTAGCTATGCAGTGCTGCTCCTTGAGAAAGTGCTGCCTAAGAAGTGGACTCCTGGCTGTTCAGCATTCTCACATGGGAGACAGGTAGTTGAACCCAGCATCTCTAAGGTCACATTTATTGTAAATTCCCCTCCCCTTCTTGATTATATTAGGTGCTGTTTCCTGGACACACACACACACACACACACACACACACACACACACACACACACACGGCTAGATATGGTTCTTTTTCTTTCATCTAATCTTTCCCCTAGTTTAAATGCCTCCCTGGGGCAAGGAAAAGAATGACAGTCAAAATGAAAATTAGCTTTGTAAACCTGTCAAAAGATACTTCATTTTTTGTTTGCAGCCTATAAAGTTTATGCTATAATATGGGTCTTTTTAAAAAATGATCTTCAGATAACTACAAATGTTGAAAGGGTACAAAATCAAGTCTTGGGCTACTCGTGGAGACCTCTTTGTGGTTTTAATTTTTCCGTAAAGGACTTATATGAAGAAGAGAGCAGGCAGGCCACCTGCTGTGTTTGCAGAATGTCTGCCTTTTACCAAAATGAAAATGGAAATTATATAGCTTTAAAAATATGCTATATGGCCAAATATTCATATTTTAGTCTTAAGTGACTGAAGGAAAGAAACAAAGTGATTCAGGAAATGCTGATCATATGTTTCACAGAGTAGATGATGTCAATCTTTTGAAGGTGGAGAGTATTTTGACTAAGTAGGAAGAGATGAGGGTGGGAAGAACCTTCTGAATAGATAGATGGGCTGTCATAAAGATACAAGAACTGTAAGTTCTGTAAGCCCAGATGTATAAGGTGACAGGTGCCACTTCTGTCATGAACTCTACACACACACATTATGTGTCATACATGCCTGCTTGAATAGCCACTGCATTTCCAATATGTCAGAAACAACTCAGATCCCTCGTCAGAACCTAGTCCCAGCAATTTCTTAGCCCAGATAATGCCATACCCACCTCCTTGGTCCAAAACCTTCCCAACCTACAGCAAATGTGTCAGAAAATCTTGCAGATTTTTCTCAAAATCTCAAAATCCTTTTTTCTATAACCCAGCCTTCCCTTAAATAAGCCACAGTTTGTCCTGTTGTGACTATATCCAATTAACTCCATTCCATCCTGTATACCACACAGAAAGGGTTATACTGATAAAAGAGGGGGGACTGGAGGGTTTTCGTAATTTCCACGTCCAAAATCAGAGGGTGCTGTTCTTTCTCCAAAGAGTTTACAGACTTTGAACCTGAAAAAACCCATACGCATGTGCTTTGGTAAGAGTATGTTTATTGGTAGCAGTGGGGGTAAAAGTGTGCTAGTGCCACTGAATGCAAAATGAAAAGGCAGAATTCCAGATGCAGGAAGCAGAAGTATTTGAGAGCTGACTTAACAAGAGGGATATCCCACACCTCAATATTACACGTGTGGTCAGATTCTTCAGGCACTCTTAGAATTGCTATCTCATTAGTGACATTCACATGCTTTGATAATCTGGCTCCTGTTTCACTTTCTGCCTTCATTTTCAGCTACTCCTCTTTATATAGAGATGGTTTGATCACACTTCAAGGTCCTAATCCAGATATGCCTTTGTTACATACATGCCGCCCTCTCCACCTGCACAGTCTTTGCTTTCTGCACCTTCAGCAAAATCTCCTAGTTTCCATTCGCCACCGGACTTGGGATCTGCCATTCTTCTTTTGGATATTTGCCACATATTTATTCTTTAATTCTTGTGTTCTCTCTCTCTCTCTCTCTCTCTCTCTCTCTCTCTCTCTCTCTCTCTCTCTCTCTCTCTCTCTCTGTGTGTGTGTGTGTGTGTGTGTGTCTGCCTTGATTTCTGCTGTCCTCAGGACAGTTATCTTTTGTACCATTCTAATCATGACAGCGGGGACTACGTTATTCTTTCTTTCCTTCCTCTCTCCCTGTTCTCTTTTCTATTCTTGTTTTGTTGAAAACTGTAGTATGACTAACAAATAGCCAAAGATATATGTAAGAATGAAGTGGATCAAAGTGGGAAAAACTGTCAAAACAACACACAGAAACATGAAATCATTGACACCCAACTTCTGTTATGCTGGTTTTTTTTTTTGTTTTGTTTTGTTTTGTTTTTTTGTTTGGTTGGTTTTTTTTTTTTTTTTTTTTTGCTTTTGTTTTTTGAGACAGGGTTTCTCTGAGTAGCCCTGGCTGTCCTGGAACTCACTCTGTAGACCAGGCTGGCCTCGAACTCAGAAATCCGCCTGCCTCTGCCTCCCAAGTGCTGGGATTAAAGGCGTGCGCCACCACCGCCCGGCTCTATGCTGTTTTTAAATTAAATATATATGTATGTATGTATGTATGTATGTATGTATGTATGTATGTAAAAGTATGTACGTCATACAAGCACACATATCCATGTTTATTAATTAAAGACAAGTTTCATAAATAAAGTAAAAACAGTGCTAAGAGTACTTTCTTCGCATCTGTGACTTTGTGTCCATTCCCTACCGCTATACTGTGCACACACATACACACAGGAGAAAGTGACTAGTTTTCCATTTGAAGAAAACACCAACACCAACCACTGCTCACATACTGGTGAATACTGGTGGATTTTTGAGGCAGGATCTTGCTGTGTATCTCAAGTCCTCCGCCTGTACTTCTGCTTTCACAAGTGGTGGGCTGTGCCACCACCGTGGCTAGCTGAGTAGGCATTTTTTTTTTTTTTTATCAGAAACCTTTCTTTCCTCTATGTAAGTCAGTAATTTTAAAGTTTAGTCAGTGAGTTTTTACTGTATTATATTTTAGTAACTAGCAGTTGAGCTACATGATCTTAAGAACATAAGTGGCTATGTTACAAAGTATAATGTTACACATAATGTATTTACAAACAGTGTTCTTTAATAATCAGTTGTATTTTAGGAGAAATTGATTTTAGTAATCAGTTTTTATTATAGCTCTCTGTTATTGAATTTTGGATGATAAATGAAAATTATATATTCATTAAATCTAAGTTAATGAGATCCTGTCATTTGTTTAAAGACAGAAGTTGAACATTGAAACCCTATAAGCAAATGAAATTCAGTCCAATAGAGAAACAGTTCTGCTGTCATTTCCTTTGTCTGATCGCATCACAACAGTAGACTGGTGCATGAATCTGGTGACCACTAGACAACGTAGAAAATAAACAACAGCACCCTGTTACCAACTTTGTCTTAAAGTCTGAAAACCTTAGACTCAGCTTTTCACATGGTGAGGCAAGGCCCTCCAGTGCTTCAGTTCTTTCTCTGGTGTTAATTTGGGTTATCTCAGTATTTCATTAAGAAGAGACCTATTTTGAGTTGGTGAATATATTTACTGTCAGTTCAGAGTGATACATGCTTAACGTTGGTTTAATTTTGCTTCATAGAGTGTAACTTTCATATCTCCACCTGTTGAATTCCTCACTCATCTGTGATACAGTTAAAGCATATGATCAGCATATCTGTAATTCCTGTTTCACTTCTTCAGCTGCAGAGACACCTGCCTTCCTAATGTATCTTCTTACAGAAAAGTCATTGCAGTATGTGGCTTTGGGCCCGTTTACATGATTATGTCAGTAACTCATCTAAAAGCACTTGACACACAAGTTTTTGCTTCGGAGACTGACAAGATGTCTCAGTGGGTAAAGGTGCTTGCCTTGCCACAGAACCTGAGTTCAGTTCCTAAGAACCACATGCTCAAAGAAGAGAACAGATTTTTAAAAGTATATTTTTAATTCTGTGGATGTGAGTAGGTTTTCTTCAGAAAAAAAGAAAAAATAAGAAGAAAACCCTTTCTCTGGGGGAACCTGAGCCTCTTTTAGAATTACGACCCCAGATGAGGAAGTAGGTTGTGTTTTACGGTCATTCGTTCCTGTTATTACATCTGTGGATAAGAGATCTTTGACTGTCTTGCTGCAAGTAACTTCAGTTCCAGAGAATGTGATGCCTTCTTTTGGTCTGCGTAGATAACTACATGTATAAACACTTAGGCATACACATGAATAAGGTAAATATTAATATTTTATTTATATATTATATACTTTTGATTTTATTGATTAGAGTGATGGTCATATGAGCAAGGTGCATTTAAAATAAGTTTGCCATTTAATTTCTCATTCAAAACAATACATTTGTAAATTTTTCTTTACAAGCCTATTTATTAAGTTTTTATTATACCATGTACGAAGGTATGTATGTGTGCAAGTGAGCACATGCACTTGTTTCCACATGAGGCACAGCATGTGTGTGGAGGGAGGTCGGAGAACAGTGTGCAGGGGTCAGTTCTCTCCTTCCACTGTGGTCTCAGGCATTGAACTCAGGTCATCAGGCTTCTTAGTAGGCACTTTACTTACTGAGTCATAGCCTCGACTCTCAAAGCAACAGACCTTGGCTTGAGAGCTGGTTCATTGATTAAAAGAATATGCTGCTTGCAGAGGACCCTGGTCAGGTCTTGGACTGCACATCAGGTGGCTGAGAATCGTCTGTAACTCCACTTCTAGAGGATTTGGCCTACATGCATGCATACATACATACATACATACGTACGTACGTACTTACGTACGTGTGTGTGTGTGTGTGTGTGTGTGTATATGTACATATACATACATGTATATATACACACACACTCAAGTGTGTGTATAAATAAAATCTTAAAATATTTATATAATTTGATTTGAATTATGATTGCTTTTGTTTGAGTTTCTTAAAGATGGGTCTCATGTAGCCCAGGCTTGCCTTAATATTCTGACCCTCCTGTCTCTTTCTTCTAAGTGCTAACAGTATTAGGCGTGCACCACACATCTAGATTTATGTGCCACTGGAGATTGAACCTGGGTCTTTATAATGTGAGGCAAGGACTTTATCCACTGATCTTTACTTCCCAGCTCTTCTTCGTTTTTGAAACAATCTTGCTCTGTAGTCCAGGCTAGCCTCAAATAAGTACATTGACTGGCATATCAAATATACTGTTATGATGGACTTCTGCATTGCCTTTATTTGGAGATTCCAGAGTATTATCAGCTTGCAGGCTCTGATTCTAATCTTATCTCAAAAGTCTTTCTCCAGATTAATAACTTCCTTGGATATGTCCTCAAGCTAGCTTTTCTTCTAATAGTAAGACAGCTGTGTCAGTTGGTACGTGTGGGACACCTTGGAGTTGAAATGACATTATCATATATGTGTGTGTGTGTGTGTGTGTGTGTGTGTGTGTGTGTACATATATATGTGTGTGTGTGTGTGTGTGTGTGTGTGTGTGTGTATATATATATGATCTCATATATGGTGTGTTTGTGTGTGTGTATATATATATATATATATATATATATATATATATATATACACATACATATATATGTACGTGTGTTATCTCATATATGGCTTATGGAGGTCTAAAATATGCCCCATAATCATTCTCCATTTTATTTATTGAAATATATGGTCTATTACTGAATCTACAGTTCACCAGTTCACTTGTCTAACTAGCCAGCCAGCTTGCTCTGGGAATCCCCTGTCTCAGCCTTCTGAGTGCTAGAATTACAGGCAGTCAGCACACCTGCCTAGTGTTTACTTGGGTTCTAGGGGTCCAAGCTCTGGTCCTCGTGTTTGCCCAGTAAGCACTTTATCCACTGAGCAACTTTCCTTGCCCCTAAATTATATCTTTAATCAGCTTTAAAATAAAACTCTTCACTTTCATCAGTGGGCCTTAACCAGCCAATGTGTCAAGGAAGCTGGGATTGCATGGAGTGGTGAGAACCCACCTGTAGTGTAGGCTATACGCTCGGTCCTGTCCAAAGTGAGCAGCTATTGCTCCTCTGGGAAAGAGTGCATGCTAAGGAGGTGGTCAGAAGAGCCAAGGTAAGCCTGCTCTTCCAGACAGCATGTTAGAGATAGGGAGCATCCGTTCACTGAGATAGTCAGACTCTTGCTACTTCCCTTGAAGAAGGACCCATTTTATTCTAGATATGATCGAGACTTCCATTAGAAAATAATTCTGTGACTGGAGAAATGGTTCTAGAGGTCCCGGATTTGATTCCTAGGATCCATATGTGACTCACAGCCATCTCTAGCTCAAGTCCCATGGGACCCAACACCTAATATACACATAAAGCACCCACATACACGGAGGCAAAATACCCACACATATAAAATAACTATGGACTTTTTGGTATCTTGATAATTACAGCAAATAGTTAAGAGGCTGAGCTCTGGAGTTAGGCCAACTCCCCACCTACTGCTCTTAGCAAACATGTGCCCTGTTTCCTTGGTTTTTCCATCTTTAAAATGAAACAATGGCATTTTTCTCAGTGTAAATATTGTCGTTAATCTTCTGACCCTTAATCATGCAAGAACAGGCCCTTAACAGTTGCAAGAACCATGCAAGTATCCCCAGCCCTGTCTAGTTAACTCATGATAAAGGATGCAGAAGGATGCTTTTTATTTATTTTATGTATTTATTTACTTACTTGCTTATTCACTTTAAATCCCGCCCATTGCCCCTCCCAGTTACCCCCTCCTGCATTCCGTTCCCCATCCCCCTCCCCTTCTCTTCTGAGCAGGTGAGGGCTCCCCTGGGTATACCTACACCTGGCACATCAAGTCTTTGTGAGGCTAGGCACATCCTCTCCCAATGAGGCCAGACAAGACATCCCAGCTAGAAGAACATATCCCATATGCAGGCAACAGCTTTTAAGATAACCCCTACTAAAGTTGTTCAGGACCCATGTGAAAACCAAGCTGCACATCTGCTACATATGAGCAGGGAGGCGTAGGTCCAGCCCATGTATGTTCTTTGGTTGATGGTTCCATCTCTGAGAGCCCCAACGGTCCATGTCAGTTGACTCTGTTGGTCTCCCTGTGGAGGTTCTATCCCCTTAGGGGCTGCAATCTTTCCTCCTATTCTTTCATAATTGTCCCTAAGCTCCATCCACTCTTTGGCTGTGGGTATTTTCACCTGTCTGAGTCAGCTGCTGGCTGGAACCTCTCAAAGGACAGCCATGCTAGACAGCCATGCTGGGAATAGTTCTGCCTCAAGATACATCTCCTGAGCATATACCCAAAAGATGTCCTACCATCCCACAAAGACACTTGCTCAACTGTATCCATAGCAGCTTTATTCATAATAGCTAGAAGTTGGAAACAACCTAGATATACCTCAATTGAAGAATGGATAAAGAAAATGTGGGGAGAGGGGAGGGGCAGCAACATTTGGGATGTAAATAAATAAAATAATTTAAAAGAAAGAAAGTGTGGTACTTCTATACAATAGAATACTATTCAGCTATTAAAAATAAAGACATGAAGTTTACAGTATGAACTTTTTAATTGTCATTATTTGCACTGAAGAATGGTTTGAGGAAGGTGGTCAGTTTTATTTTTTTAAGATTATCATATAATTACATCATTTACCCCTTTAAAACACTAAAATAGCCGGGTGTGGTGGCATACAACTTTAATCTAAATATGGTTGGCAGAGGCAGCGGATCCCTGTGTGTTCCAGGCCAGCCTGACTACATGGTGAGTTCAAGGACAGCCACCCTACCCCCCCAAAAAAGAACTAAAATAGATCCTCTCAGGACGTGCTGTTTAGGGCAAGGAAGATTCCTTAGAGAGTCTTGGCAGCAACAAATGCCCCTTCACATATCAAAGAACAAACCGTAGCAGTGCCCATCAATAAATACGCTGCTGTAGACTGCCCTAGGAGGGCTGCATCCTCCTCCTCCTCCTCCTCCTCCTTGTCGTTGTCGTCGTCGTCCTTCTTCTTCTTCTTCTTCTTCTTCTTCTTCTTCTTCTTCTTCTTCT
>JANHMN010000001.1:218581871-218611796 GCA_030674055.1 Rhabdomys pumilio | reverse complement strand
GAGCATGGTACATCTTTACTCAGGTATATAAAATAACTACTGGTGAGTGTGATACATCATTACTCAGTTATATAAAATAACTACTGGTAATCATGTTAAAGACATAATGGACTTCTTATTAATACTTTGTTTTGAAAATTATCTTTTGGTTTTTCTCTGACTGTATTTTTCCTTCCTGAAATTTTATACAAATATGTTATTTAGTTAATTTATACTATTTATTTTAACTTTGGAAGATTGAAGGTATTTGTCCATTTTGTTACACAATTAAATGAGCTCAAAGAGTTGGCAGAAAAAAACACTAATAAGGATAATTATAGTTCTTTTGTGTGTATTTGAGAAAAGGTCTCAATTGATGATCTCGTTGGCCTGAAACTTATTACGTACGTAGCCCCTGCTAGCCTCATTCGTGGCAAGTCTTCTGCTAGCTGTTAGCTATTAACAAAAAGGTTACCTGTAGAATTTTTTTTTCCTTTGAGACAGGGTTTCTCTGTATAGCCCTGGCTGTCCTGCAACTCACTCTGTAGACCAGGCTGGCCTCGAACTCAGAAATCTGCCTGCCTCTGCCTCCCAAGTGCTGGGGTTAAAGGCGTGTGCTGCCCACCACTGCCCGGCTACCTGTAGAATTCTTAAATTATTTAATGAAAATAATTATAACGGGTCTTTCTAAACAGTGTTACATATTACACCTGTGCCCACACCTTGTCTATGGACTTCACTGACAGCCAAGCTCAGCACACACTTTCCTATGAGCGCCTGGGTTTGAATTGCTTTCAGGTGAGGTCAAGAACAGGATCATGATCGTTTCCTGAGTGCTACAGTTCACGGATTCTTTTCCTTGTCTTCTGTTTTCCTCTCAGCTCCCATTTTGTCACGCTGATGCTTCCCATTGCAGCCCTCTCCTTTTTCTGGTTAACTGTTTTTAATTCCTATGAGCTAGGAATCCACAGTGTATTCAGAAGGACTGTATAGATTCTGAGTTGAGCATTCAGACCTGCTGTACTTGGTCTTGTAACATCTGTTTTGGTTTCTGGGATGGTTCTAGTGAAGGCACATGTTATTCATGGTATCTAAAAAGTCACAAAATGAAAATAGGTTATCTCTGCTCAAGACCCTCCATTAGAGTAACCTAAAGATGCTTGTACCATCTTTCTGAAACTCCTCTATATAATAAAGTATTGCTAATTAAATTTCCTGACATCTTTCCAAGTCCTTAGCTGGGAAACTGAACCATGCAAGAAAACAAGCTCTTAATACTGAGCTGCTGATTTCCAGAGTTGATTTCTCTGTTGATCATTAAAATTTCTCTCAAGGCCAAAGTAGGCAGCTTCAAAGTCTGTTTTTGTTTTGTTCTGTCTTGATGCTGGTGCTCAAACTCTGTGTCTCCTTTATGGTATAGGCAGATACTCCATTGTTGCAGACACTGCCTTCCCCTTATCCTTTCCCATATGAGGGCATTTTATTGTCAGTCCAGTGCACTGTCCCACTGCACTGTGAGCCCCCTTCTTTATGAGCACTGTCGGTGTCTACAAAGCATAAGAAAGATAGCATTTCTCCTTGAAAGACTAGTGTAGTACAGGCTTTTCAAGCTTTTGTGTGAGTGTGTAAATCAGCGGAGGTTTAACTCAGGTCAGAGTTGAAAGTAGACAATAGGTCACAGACATTATGAAGAGTTTGATAGAGGTGGTCCTTAGAGTGTGTTTTAAGAACTACTGACATAAAATATCTAAAATATAAAGAACTCTTAACAAGGCTACGGTATGCTTTTAAATAATATGCAGGCACAAATAAAACATTATTCTAAGTGCCCTAATTTCTATTTCATCTGTAAGCTAAACTATAATTAATATGCAGCCGATTTCTTTTTTCAACAAGAGACCATATATGCAATGGTCATCCCTTAAAATGATCACATTGGTTAAATTGTAGTTCTCTTAGCTGGGGAAGTACACTGATGTTCACACAATGACAAAATGAGTTGACAGTATACATCTCAGAAGTATCTATCCCATCATTAAGCATTGCATGCAGGCCATGTGTCAAGTCTGTATGGGGTTAAGGTTAATACAGGGTCCAGGCTGGCCTTGAATTCATTATCCTCATGCCTAAGCCTTCGACATGTTTGGAGTGCAGGTGCACACCGTTTTGCCCAGCAGAAAAGTTTTTAACTACTTCTCCAACAGTAAATCTTTGCCTTAAGAATGGCATTGACTTATGACATTCTTCTTCCCAAAGATAACAGTTAGTAGAAGATTTGAGCAAAGGCAGAACATTCCAGGACTTTAAAAGTGAGGTGTCAGAGAATATATCTTGAAAGGTATGTCATCAGAAATTGAATTTGTAGTTTCTTCACAGAAAGGATTCTGGGCAACTAGCAGAGTCTTGGTTGTAATTATAGATCTGTTTGAACCAAACCAATTCTTTTCCAAGTGGTTGGGTTACCCAGCCCAAATATATGTGAAACCATGTACCATGTGTCACTCAAATGCAACCGTGATCTCTTCAGTCCACCTTCCACATGCCCCAGGGATGAATGGAGCTTCCCCTTCCTCACACTGCACACACCAAGGATGATACTTTTCTCCTCGTGAGCGCTTGGCTGGAACAGCCCTTCACTTCAGAAGTTGAGGCCACTTGTCTGAAGTTTCATTCCTACACATAGTAGGGCTTGTTTCCTAATAATCTCTGCTTCACCGTCACGCTAGTTTTCTATCACAAATAGTATTTTGTTTCTTATAGCTTAGTATGTGTTAATACAATCTAGTATATATTAATGCCTAGAATATTCCAGTTCCCAGTGTTACTCATTTTATTTTCTCAGTTTTTATCATTAATTTGGTCTTCCATGTCCATATAAAAATAATTTTTACCACATTGATAAAACTTCAGTAAAATCCTTTGTATTTTCAAGCCATAGTATAGTTTAAGAGGTTTGTACTGTTTGACCATGTAGAAATGTAGCTCCTAATCCAAGCCTTCCTTTGTCTCTTCCTGTTTCCTTTGTAGAAAGTTGAGCATTTTTAGTATGAACTGCCTATCATAAATGCTTTTTTTTTTTTTTTTTTTAGTATGGCACAGCTGAAATACAGAAAAACTACTTTAGGATACTTACACTTTTGGCACTTAACACTTTTTCTACTTGTTTTTGTCTTTTCTTAAGGTATATCACTGTTACCTAAAAATGTAAAGTGACTTTTGAAAAATATTGACATAGGAAACTTACAAGAGTATACAGTCAAATTTGACATAAACTGTGTTCTTATAGTCATTTAAATAAAAATACAAAATAAATAGACTGATTAGATGTAGAAAAAAACTTGTGTTTTAAGTTTTTATTTTCAGATTATTTATTATTATTATCATCATTATTATTATTCCCTAAGAAAAACAAAGTTGAGCACTACAGAACCATGGTTGTAAGGACCAGTCTCCTAAAACAGATCAGAGATCCCACAGCTACATAGTTTGTAGACACTTACCCAGCCATGAGCTTTCAGCGCCTGCAGTTTGTTATCTACCGGTGACCCTTCACTACAAACACGTAACAAAACCATTTCATGCAGTGGGCTTCCTTTCCAGTGCTAATGCACCGTAAACAGATTGTAGATCCGTGGTTAATGTCTGTTAACTGACATTGTCAGCTAATACTGAACGTATTGAATAACATGGTGGATTGTTGACATTTATGCTCACTTTGCAAGTAGCTGGGGGACACTGGGTCCCTCGTGACCACTGCTGTGGTAGAGAGATGAGTAAGTCACTTGAGGAAGTAGGACCCTGAGGATCAGGGAGGCTTCTCTGGGGAGTTGTGGCCCAAGTAGGCGTTGCCGTGAGAGAAGAGGGCAAGGGACTAACAAATAGTTTCCCAAGACACATCTTTAGAAGCTCTAGAAAGTTTAGTCTGCCTGACAACACCCAGGTACTATGAAGCCCCAGGTCTCAAAATGAGTGCCACATGTCTGCCCACTGTATCCACACCCCATTTTTCCCTTAGCCTGCTCTTCAGACTGTTTCTTGTTTGTTTCTTGTTCTGCTTCCTGCTGGCCATGGCCTTTATTTTCAAATGAGCCCTTTGCTACAGATCCTCCAGTTTAACACTGGCTCCCAGGAGCTTAGTTTGGCATTCAGGACTTGTTTGATCTCAATTGCATCCTTTTGTCTGTTCCTCTGTTCTGTCTTCCTTTCTCCTAATTGTGTTCTCTTTTTTCTTACTCTCTTTCACTCTCTCTTAAAATTTGTGAAATTTCCTCACGCTTCATGGAATTGGCCACCTTCTCCTGTGTCTTTATTTTCTCCTCATATCTCTTGCATAGTAAATGCCTATTGAGGACATCACTTTTCTAAAACAAGCCTTTTCTTAGTCCTTCGAGCAATCTTCCACCTTCTCCATGTTTTTGTTCACGTCCATTGAAGCTCTCCTACATGGTCTTGTTTGGCTTTCTGGACCTCTGAGTTTGTTGAGAGGTGTGCAGTTAGTTTGGAAATAGGGGCTGTGGTGGTTTGAAAGAAAATGGCTCCATGAGTTAGTTCACAAGGAATGGCTCTATTAGGAAGGTGGCCTTGTTGGAATGGGTGTGGAGGAAATATGTCACTGTTTATTCCTGCTGCTGCAGCTCGAGATGGGAGAGCTCTCAGCCCTCTCCAGCACCATGCCTGCTCTGCCTTGTTTCCTGCCCTGACAATAATGGACTAAACCTTTGAAACTCATAAGCCAGCCCCAATTAAATTTTTTCCTTTGTAAGAGTTGCCTTGGTCATGATCTCTTCACAGCAATAGAACAGTAACACAGGCTTTTGTCAGAAGAAGAATGTGACTGGTAAGAAGAAAGCATAAATACATGTTTAAGAGAAGTCTCAAGAGACTGTTTATAGAATCCATTATGGTGTGAGTACTTGAGTATGGTAGAAAGGCAACTCCCTATTGTATGTATGGGCACCATGGATCATTGATGAGCCCTGTTCTGGAAAGTCAAGAGGTGGGAAGTTGAAAGGGCAGTGTATAGCATCTGGGATAAGGAGAGATAGGGTTTAGAAGATCTAATAAAAGAAATGGAGAAGGATGAGAAATCAAAGAACTAAATAAACAAACTTTTTTATAAGCTTATAAAAGCAGAGACAAAGCCAAGAATAACACTGTCTTTTATTTGTGAGATAGGAAAGTTTTATTTATTGCCATTCTTTATAGTCCTGGTGGTTTGGGGGAAATCTTACTAAAGCAAGTACTCACCATGTGTCTGTCTGGCATGAATTGCTATAACTGTTCTTAGCAGTATGTAATTAAGGCAACACTTCACTTTGAACTAGGATTTTTTATTTGTGGTGTTATGTCATCAAAGATCATAATGTAACATTGAGTGAAATAAAAGCTTTGTTGCTTGTAAAGGGGTCTTGGATTTTCTTAGTTTACAGCTTTTATTTGTGATGAATTTGCATGGCAGTTTGTTGAACAATAGGTCATTAAGTGCTTCAGGTCAAGTTCAAATCCAGCATTTGTCTTTTGAAACTATTTCTTGGGTCCTTATCTCCAGCTTTTATTTTCATTCTTTAAAGTTTATTTCTAATTTTTTTTTTTTAAAGTACAGAGTCCCCTTTTAGCCTTCTGTGCATCATGCCCTTGATGACGAGAGCCAGAGACCTTATGGCTAAAGCTCTAGCCACAGAACAGGGACTGTGGGGGCCCTTTGCCTGTTTGCGGTCCTTTTTCGCAGTCTTGGAGATTTTCCCCATTTAATATCAGTATCAGAGTGCCTCAACAGCTGGTCCTAAATGGAGCTTTCTCCCTTGAAAGCTGTGCTACCTTCTCTAATTTTTTTTCTCCCTGACTTGATTAGGCTTTAGCTAGCACAAAAATCTCAAAAATGTTTTAAATGGAATGCTAAAATTTACATTTTCTTTAAAGAAATTCATTTTGAATCTCAGCCCCCATTAATGGCCATATACTGCCAGGTATTTCCCATCTATTCCAGTCTTTTTATTTTCATGGAGTCACTAATGAGTTAGCCACTTGCTATATTTGCTTAGTCACCATAGCAACAGTGTCTTGGTTAGTGTACACCTGGGTAGCTTCCTGCAGTTTGACATGATGCACAGCCAATAGTTCTGATTCACACTCACAGGCAACTGGAATTTTGTAGATGGTGCTTTTTAATTTACTGAATAGCTGTTGTTTGATCCCACTGCTATATTGTGTTGGTACCCATCACATAGTCACGGGGTTGTAGAAATTTTAATTTAGAAAGTGACTCAGACTTGCATGATATGTATATATCAAAGTAGCCTCATAAGAAACAGTACTTTCCTTGCTGTAAACACTTTATTTGACCTCTAACCTCAGTATTTTTAGGAATCAAAGACATTTAGACTGCTTAATAACCACAGGTACTTACCTTTAAAACTTCAAATCATTCAGACTCCAGTATCATTGTTGTGAGTAGTAGTAGTTGTTGTTGTTGTTGTTGTTGTTGTTGTTGTTGTTGTTGTTGTTGTTGAGACAAACTCTCACCCTGTAGCCCAGACAGTCCTCAACACTCACTGTGTAATCCAGGCAAGCCTGGAACTCTTAGTCCTCTGAGGTGTATACTACTACACACAAAAAGTCTTTGGGTTTTTTGGGGTTTTTTTATGTGTGTATTTTGCCTGCATGTATTGTGTATGTATGTCTGGTGCCCGTGGAAGTTAGAAGAGGGCATCAGATCCTCTGGGGATAGTTAATTGATGTTTCTGAGCCACCATGTGAGTGCTCAGAATAGAACCCAGATCCTGCAAGAGCTTCAAATGCTCTTAACCACAGAGCCATTCCTTCAGCCCCTAAGCCTTCAGTTTTTTAATATAATACAGATGAAAATTGAAGGCATTTTTCATCACAGTGATGCTTTCTATCTTCCTTTGTCACATTTCTGTTAGATCAGCCTCTGCATCGGTTTACCTCCTTTTTTACACACTTCCTATACTACTCTTGAATCATTATACAACCTTAGTTGGACCCAAAGAGTTCCAGCTACCTCTTTGTCTCTCAGTTGCTGGGATTAAAGACTGTACCATCGTGCCTGTATGCACTTAGCTGCTTACTTAGTTACTACTTAAATGTACAGCCAGTCAGCACATTCGATTCTGACTGAGAAGACTTGGGCTTCCCTTGCTGGAGTGTTCTTAGTACCAGTCTGCTTGATGGATGTTGTGCTGAAATCTGCATTAGAAAAGAAAAGGAAGAACCTTGGCTCCTCAATGTGTCAATAAGACTTATCTAATGACAAGTGTGTTATATGTCAGATTTTTTTCAATGAACACCCTTACTTGTTGAAATTATGCCAGTCAACTTCAGATGATTTCATAAATAAATGTGTTTTGAACATAAAAAAATATATATACTTTCATCAATCTATTTCCATTTTTTATGTTTGGGGGTTGGGGGGGACTATACAGAAGATTATTCTCTACTCTGTGTTTGCACAGACCTAGATTAGTTATAGACGGGCCAATGACAATCAAAAATAAATTGCTGGGCTAGAGATCCTCCTGTTAGATCTGTAACACTGCGTAAACTGGACATGGCAGTACACTCCTCTGAAAGCAGGAGGATGAAGGCCATCCTCTCCTCCATAACAAGCTTAAGGCCAGTCTAGGCTAAATGAGACCTGGCATTTAGTTTTTTGGCTAAGGTCTATGGTATTTTTAAATTGTCTCTGTTCTGTTATATTCCTTATGTGGTGGGATGGTCTAAGATATAGCTCTAGTTTTACCTACTATGAGAAAAAAGTAAAATGAATGTGGGTGGTACTCTTCACATAGTTTCTGACACGGAGTAAAGCTCTTCAAATGTCTGCTGTGTTGATTTCCCTCATCCTTGTATTGGCATTCTTAGGTAATTAGACCTTGAGAGCAAGCTTTTATGGCAACAAACATAAGAACTTATTAACCTTAGAAAGACTCCTTATTTAGCTAATTATAATTATATAGAATAATTAATAGGGGCCCTGGAGTTTAGGCTTCCTTTAGGAACCTAAAGGAATTGTGGATGGGCCATGCTTAAGATCCCCAGTTTTGTTCTGCATGCCTACGCCTGACTTTTATTTTATCATCTCTATACATCTCTATACACTACTACAGGCAAAACAGACATATTGTGTATTTCTTTCTTCCGACTTTGGCCAAAACTATAACTAAATTTATTTTTCCATTCCAAAATACATGTAGATGAGGTTTTGAACACAGAGAGCTAGTCCACAATGGCCAAGAGCTGAGGCGATAACACTGTTGTGTGATGTGAATTACAGTTATAGAAGCAGGAGTTGTTGTTCTTCAGGGTTTTTGTTTTGAATTAGGCATATCTGTATAAGGATATGTGCACATTATTAGTACAGGTGCCAATGGAGGCCAGAGAGTTTCAGGTTCCGTACAGGTGATTATTAGCTGCCCATGGGTGCTAGTAACCAAGGTTGGGTTCTCTCCAAGCACAGTGTATTAGTATGTATTAGTATCACTCTGCATTAGTATGTGCTGAGCCATCTCTCTAGCTCCCAGAGCACTGGTTTGTTTTCTTTGTTTTTTATTTTTAATATACATTAGTGTTTTGCCTGCATGTGTGTCTGTATGAGGGTGTCAGGTCCTCTGGAACTGGAATCTCAAACAGTTGTGAGCCAAAGTGTGGGTGCTGAGATTTGAACCTGGGTCCTCTGGAATAGCAGAGTAAGTAGTTAGTGCTCTTAACTGCTGAACCATTTTTCCATCCAGAGCACTGTTTTTAAAGCACACATTTATTTACTGTTTTTGCTTTAAATTTCTGGTTTTCTGGGCTGGAGAGATGACTCGGCATTTAATAGCAAATAATACTCTTTCAAAAAAAATCATTTCCCAGCATCCACTTGGGGCAGCCCATAATTGCCTATAACATCACTTCCAGGGGATCTGATACCCTCTTCTGGCCTCCACCAGGAATTGCACTCACGTGCACATACCCATGCAGAGAGAGACACGTGTATACATAGATGTAAATTAAAAATTAAATAAAAATATTTGATTATATAAAATCATAATTTGATAAATAAGTATAATTCATGACTACTATAGCATTTATAAACTTGTTTTCAAGCACTTTCTTTGTGATTAGAGGGGGGAAAACTAAATCCTCTCCTACCCTTCTAATGTGCATTAGAATTCTTCTAATGTACATGTGAATTAATTGTCCTGTAGTGATATTAGGAATTCATGCCAAGTATCTGTTAAGTAGCTTATTAAATAAAGGTGATTCTTATGCCAAGGAGGGTGGCACACCTTGAATTCCAGCTTTTGGGAGGCAGAATCAGGTAGGCCAGGCAAGTTTACATAATAAGACCTTTTCCCAAGAAACAAACAAACAAAGGAATGTTGTATTCCTGATTACAGTTTCTTAGAAATAACACTGTACCTTTTAATGTTCTGAAAAAAAAGATAAGACATAGACATAGTCAGGACACAGGCCTTTGTCAGTCAGCCTAACACCTTTGTGTGTAGTTGGCTAACCTGCTTTGTGAACCAAGTATTTCCAAATTACATTCCATTGAAAAAAAAACAGATAATCCTTGTTTTGATGTTGAAAGCGTGTTGAAGCCAGCAGTGTTTAATTTAGAGCATTGTTAATAATAAAATAGAGTTGCAAATTGTTCTGGCACATCATGAGATAATGTTAAATGAATTATTTAGCGTTAAATAAAAAAGCCTGTTAAACTATTTTAAACTATTCATGGTTAATGAAAACATTTTAAGATTAGGTTCTTTGAAACGCATTGTGTTTTTAGTCCATAGATTAACCTTTTGTATTTTGAGTCATAGGGTGTCCTCTTTTAATTAAAACAAAACTCTCTGGAATTGACGTTTTTAATGTATAATAGAAAGGTTAAAATTTTTGTATGAGTGCTTTGTTTAAAAGAAAACAACATGTTCCTTTATTTAAAAAAAATCTGATGCCTTGAGAATCATCGTGGCACAACTCTCACGATGAAATAGACTTTTAGAACTGAATGGGAGGCATGCCTCATGAGCATGAGTCAGGACTCAGGGGCTACAGATAAATCCAGGGTGCAGGTACAGGCTGCCATTTTAAAAATCACAGATTTTTATTGCACAAGTTTTAGAAAACTCAACAACAACAAAAAGTCTTAAAATGTACTAATTCTAATCTCTTCCCATCTTTCATGTAGTTCCCTGTTTTAAACAATCCGAGAAGTGGTCCAGCAGTTATGAGCACATACTGCTCTTCCAGAGCGGGTGAGCTCAGTTCCAGCACCCATACTGTCTGCTCAGAGCCACTTCAGACTCTGGCCACATGAAGTCCAGTGCCTTCTCTTGCCCTCCTTGAGTACCCACATACATGTGAAATAAATACACACATGAAGACAACATGTATACACACACCCAAAAAAAAAAAAACCTTTTTTTTTTTTTTTTTAAATAAAACTACAATTCATAAGCTGTTTCTAACCTGGTTTTTGGTTTCTTGGCTATATGCACTGCATCCATTGAGTCCTTAGAAACCTTACTGTGTTACATTCTTGTGCATCTCTCAGTGAGATTCATAAGTGATAAGCCCAGATATTTTTCCAAAAATACTTTCATTTCATGCTTAATCTTGAATTATAAGTTAGCCAGATGTGGTAGGCCGTTTTCTTTGTGTTACACTTTGTATTCTGATACCCTGCTGATAAATAGTCTAAAGGTACAATGATACCTTTTGTGTCTTTAAAAATAGTCACTTTTGAGAGCTGCACTTTTTCCCCTCTCAAGACAGATTTTTGGATTTACTTTGCTTATAAATCAAATGCATTCATTTTTAAGGAACAATTTTAGTATATAAATTAGGACATAATAAATCACTGCTTAAAGTTATAGGCACTCGTGGAGTAGTGTCTTCATGTTACATGTGGGATCATGTGTTTATTTTATTTTCTGGAAACAGTATTTTGAGTTACGTTTAATTCAGAGTTCTGCAGCGTTGTAGACCAGTGCTGTCCAGTAGAGGTTTTGTGGTGACAAGAATGTTTTGAGCACCAATGTCAGTCTGCTCAAGTAGCCACTAGTCATTGTACACTGAATGTTGATATGGGCTTTTTACGAATCTTTATTTCTTTTCAGGATAGTAGAAGCTTTGGATTGATGAATTGTAGACAGTAGTAGTTTAAGACAATTTGTTTTGCTTGTAGAGTTGGTTTACCCAAGCAACATAGTTTCACAACTATGTTCAGGACTATAATAACATAACTTGTACAGTTAGTTTATGGGGCTAGTTTTTACATTGTAGTCATTTCTGTTGTGGTTTTAGTCTTCCTAAGTGTTTTGGTAAAGCTACCGTGGTAGTCTGAGCTTACTTGCTTATAAATGATTTGTAATTGGCATAACCACAGGACCCACCCTACTAAGCAGTGAATTAACAATGTCTTCTGTTTTTCAGATTGCAAATAGAAGAATCTTCCAAACCTGTAAGGCTATCACAACAGCTGGACAAAGTTGTAACAACCAATTACAAGCCTGTTGCTAACCATCAGTACAATGTGAGTCCTCTGCATGTCTTTCATCAGCATCCTGTTGCTTTCAATGTCACTTGCAGCTTGCTATGACCCGTGCTAAGCATAGAGAAGTACTTGCTCTATATCGGGAGCTATGTGGGAGAAGGGAGCCGCTGTCCAGATTGCTCTTGATCAGGTTTTACAGAGCGATAATAGCAGGCGGGAGGCTGCTGAGCTGTGTGGCCCCTGGTTATGCTTTAGGGGGGGAGTAAACTAAAGAAGAGGGCCAGGAGGCTAAGTGGTCAGCAGCTGAACTAATTGGGTCTCTGTTGTCTGTTGATTAAGACAAGTAGATAAAAGGCAATTTCTTTGTCCTCTTTTCTTCTTTTCTGTTTGTTTCATTCTTAGCTCAGAATACTGTCATGCATGGTGCTAGAATGAAACAAATTCTAAAAATGTTTAAGTCTGTGATTTTGTGCTAAAACCATAGAATGTGCTTAAAAGCTATAGTTTTAAGAGTCCTAGACAATATGATAAATACTGTCTATACATGTTCAAAACACTCTATAGGGGGCTCCACATGCAGCTTGCTGGGGCCGTATGAGAAAGGACAATGACATGATAGGATGTGTTTGTTTTGGCCCTTTTCTTCATTGACATGCTCTTCCTGTGGTTCCAAAATGGGCCTTTGTCCTCTTAGGGACCAGGTATATATGTACAGTTTTTATTTTGTTATGTTTTATCACAGTAAAGGCAAGACAGCTCATCTTTCCCATAGGTTACAAAGAGATAGGTGCTTCCTGGGGGTAATTTGTGTGGAGCATGTTTGTGTATGTGTGTCTATAAAAAGGCATTTTTCTTTGGGCCTGGCAATCATATTTCTAAAATTTATAATAGTAAGACAAGATATGTTGTACAGTAATAGTTCTCTCTTCTACTTAAGATGGAAAAACATTGGAAATGAAATTGAGAATTGGTTGAATGTTTTAAGTTATTAGTTCTAGATAGTAGGACCTACTATGAATTTACCCAAGTTTTCTTCTTCACAAATCCTTTGGCTTGCTGAAATTGTGACAGTGAGGGTGGATTATTTGAAAGACTATTAGACAGTCAAGTTCTCCTTTGGGGTAAGAAGGGGAAGAGAGCTAGGGCAGTGTCTAGATATGTCAGAGATGTCTTCTGAGTAGTAGATGTTTGCCTGTGACTGAGCGAGAGTCTCCTGGTGACCCACCTTCCTGAACTGCCACCTCTTCCTGTTCTCTGCTTGTGCCTTCTTTAGATCCCAAGTTGGGACGTAGTGAACAGTTCCTTTGAAGTATGGAGCACAGCTCTCTGTAGTATTAACTACCATTTTCCCCCTTACTTCCATTGCAAATGCCCTCTGTGCTGCTACAGACCATTAGTCCTAAGATGAAAGGCAAGTCCCTTCCAGGAAGACTGAAGTGCTGTTTTGGTAGTGGGGCGGTTCAGACCTCTGCCTAGGTCATTTTCTAAGTGACACTAGCACTCAGCCTGGCATATAGAGCCTTGTGTTCCAAATGCTTTCATAGATACTGAGAAATCAGCATGGTTTAAAATAACAATTTATAGGTCTCATAGTAAAACTTTTAATAATATTTGAATATAATATTGAAATACTTAAAGTTTACAGAGTAGTGTGTCATGTGACTGATTAGTTGAGGTTTTAAAAAGGAAAGAACACAATTACATGCATACAAAATACATAGTCCTGCCTTTTGGGGGAGGGGGCAGCATTAAGGGATTCCCTATGGTAAACAAGGTGTTTACAACTGAGAACACCCTAGCCCTGTCACTGCTTCAATCAAAATTAAACACCTTGTATTTACTGCCAGAAAATGTCTGCCACATGCAACAACCCTGTGCCTCCATGGCATTCTTATGCTGCTTTTTTTAGCAAAAGAGTAGAAACTGTAACCATGGAACAGCTCAGTACAGTCTCACATTATCAGCTTCTTGGGCTTGGTACTAAATCCAGGCCTGAAAACCTATTGGGTAGTAAATATATGTGAATAAGAAAGTGGAAAACTGACACTCCTGCTCTACAGTAATTATCAGTCGCCTCCCAAGTAGAAACTGATAGATTGATCTGGTCTAACATCAGTACAAAGTGGAAGGCCATGTCCTGAGAGGGAAGGAGGTTGGCTACCAGAGATCTGCTGGGAGAAAAGGAAACCCTTTCCTCCCTCCTCCATTTTTCTATTGGCAGAAGGGCAGCTGGAGGGCAGCTGGCAATCAGATCTTGGAGATGTAGTCCCTGCCCCTGCCCCTGCCCCTGACACCACCACTGCCACCGCCAAGACATGGAGCTAATGGCTTTGACTGAAAATAACTGGCCCTGAACTTTATAGGGTTCATACCTTATTCTGTTAGCTATTGCTAGTATAAACTTTATGAGTTTACAATGCTGTTGAAAACTAAGTGTCCTGAACGTGAAGACAGATCACTTTTTTTCTTTGCAGATCACTATATTTTAAAAGCAAAGAATAGGTTTGTTGGTTTGTTTGTTGGTTTGTTTTCTGGTGGAGAAAGGTTATATTTGTGAGTGTTCTTGTATGTGTGTCCGTTTGAAAACCAGAGCTTGACACTGACTGTCTTCCTTCCTCAGTTACTCTTTCTGTTCTGTGAGACGGGGTCTCTAGACTGAACCTGCAGCTCGCTGATTCAGCTAGACCAGCTGGCCATCAAGCCCTGGATTTCTGAATTCAGTTTCTCATTTTCTAGAACAATACATAATTTTATTTAATCTATTTTAATTTTAAAATTTTATATGCAGCTCATAATATCCATGTATTAGTATAGGATAATAATTCATAACTTATTGAAATAGACATGTGTGATTTAGTCATTAAATTTTTTGCTTGTAGAGATGTTAATCAAAAAAGTATAATCAGGCCAGGCATGATGTTACACACTTTTAATCCCAGAACTCACTCTTAAGGTTCAAGCCCAGCCTGTGCTACATTGCACAGTGAGTTCCAGGTCAGCCAAGGATACTTAGTTAAGCCCTGTCTTTAAACAAATAGTAAAGTATAACTAGGGGCTGGATATTTACCTTGTTCAGTTAAATGTTTGCCTAGTAAACAAGAAGCCCAGAATTTGAACCCCAGCACTGCATAAAATTGATGATGGTTGTGTATACCTATAATTCCAGCATGCTCCAGGTGAAAACAAATAAATCAGATGGTCAAGGCCATCCTCAGCTATGTAGCAAGTTTGAAGCCAGCCTAGGCTACTTAGGACCCTGTCTAAAATAGACACTTGAGTGAAATTACTATGTAAGATTCCTGCCAACCCCTCATCTCTGAGTCAAAGAAGAGGTGCTGTTGTCTGATGGACTTGTGTCATTGGCTGCCTGGGACTTTTATATGTTCTCTCTGGTTTCATAAAGAACTGTCCTTTGCTGTCTAAATGGTGATTCCCAATATAGCTTGTACACTAGAGTTACCCAGAAGGATCCTTTCCTGAAGAGAGGGAAATGACTTCAGATCACATGTGGATTGTGTTTTAAGCTACTGGGTTATTCTAGTTTGCAGCCACCAATCTAAAGACAGGAACTTTTTATAGTTGTCTGCCATCTGTTGAGAAGGGAATAGGAATCTAGTAAATTTAAGATGTATCTAATTGTCTTTGTTGCCATCCCTACCCTCTTGTTCTGGGTTTAATAAAGGGCTTTTTATCTAGCTTTTGGTGATAGAGAAACTAAGAAAAGCTAACTGGAAAGCACTCATTGAAATAATAGGGTTGTTACATAAAACCTTCAGGTGACACCCTCCTCCCGGGAACTAGGAAGAAATTTTATGTTTATACATAGTCCTTTCCTTCTGTGAGACCGCCAGCACTAGTTTCAAGAACTAAGGTTGCTGAGCTTTTGAGATTTTCAAAGTTGGATGCATAAATTTTTAATTTTGCTCATTAAAATAGATGCCCATGGGACTATATCATAAGGGCTTTTCAGCAATATTTCCCTGCCATAGTTTAATATAAGAATACTCCATGCCTTGTCCTTTTGAATTTGCATACCAAGGACTGGCCTGCTCTAAAGAATTACTTTTCTCCCAAGAGATGATGACACACTAATCAGAAATAGATGCATTGACAGAGAGAGGGAAGTAATCTCTCACAAGGATTTAAAATGCAAAGCCATGAGAGTCAAGGCTGTCACAGTGACTTCAGAAGCTGGAACAAAAGCCTCAGGAAGACTGCCTTGACAAAACAATCAGAGCAGTTCTGCAAACAACAGTCTAGAAATTTACAGACATCTCAATTACAATATTTTAATTGGCAGTGGGTGGCATTTATAATTTAAGTCAGTGATTAAGGTTTTTAGTAATAGCAATTGAACATGTCTATACTACATCCACTGTAGATTTTCAGCTTGCAGGCACATTTTAATCTTGAGTAACTTGTTTTCTTAAGAAAATAAAGTTAATTTTATCTGATAAATTTGGGGAATATAAACATTTCTAACTGGAGACTAAGCTTAAAGTGTTGGCTCTGCAGTGATCTGGTCCATGGAGGCAGATAAAAGATCAGTAAGTAAAATTCACATGACATAACAATTACTTCTGTTCTAGTAACTATTAGAGGAATTTATACATTATCCTGACTGCTGATGAACTCGCTGTCTGGCTGCTCTGCATAGCATTCCCTTACATTTCCCAAGTTCATGAGTGAGAAGCTCAAGGAAAAGAAGCAGCATTACCTCAAAGCGTTCTTCTCCTAGGTACAGTGGTTCATAAAATTAACAGTTTGCATAGCCTTAGTTGTAGTGTTAAATTGAGCAAAATACTAAGGGTACCATTTTTATTCTTTGTAACTTAGAAAAGGAGCAGTTACTTCAAGGCCTTAGCTTTGTTTTAAGTACAATATTAGGTATTAGTGGGACTGAAGAGGTGGCTGAAGATTGGCTGCTATGCCAGAGGACTTAGGTCTGATTTCCAGTACCCCCATGGTGGACATACAACTCTTTATAACTCCAGTGCCAGGGAATTCTTCGGGTCTTCATGAGAACCAGGCACACAAGTGATACACAGACATACATTCATACAAAACACCTACTGTCCACATCAAAGGAAAACAGCAGCATTAAGTACTAATGGCTTGATGCAGTAGGTCTCTTTCTATTACTTCAACACTGGAACTACTTGGCTGATAATACCACAGAGGAGAATTTTGGGTTATGAGCCTGTCTTAGACATTACCAAAACAGATTTAGTCGATTTATTTTAAAACAGTCTTTTTTTCTCTACGTCATCCATAGTATGAACTCCAAGAACAGTAAGAATTCTGTTATCCTTTAAGAATGTAGGGTTAAATTTCTAGTACCTAAAAGCTCTCTAGTGAGGACTGATATTTTCATGTTCATCTTACTGCTTTAGATATCTGGGTTTTCAGATTTGGTTTGGTGATTAAGGGTTTTGTTTTGCTTTAGGCGTGTAGCTCTTGATCTTCTGGAGCTGAGGGTGGCCTTGATCTGCTGAGGCTGAGGAGTGCTGCCCTGTCCTGGAGGCATTTCCCTTTACTTTAAAAGTAAAACACGCTGGGTGTGATGGCACCCAGCCCTATCCAGAGGCAGATCTCTGGTGGGTTTCTGAGTTTAACACTAGCTTGGTCTACAGAGCAAGTTCCAGGACAACCAAGGCTACACAAAAGAAACCCTGTCTCAAAAAACCAAAAAAAGAAGAAAAAACATAAAGGAAAGGAAAGGAAAGCAGATTGTGGTGGTACTTGATTGTAAGCCTAGTGCATATTTGAGGTGAGAACATTCCAAACAGGATTTTTTTTTTAATCTAGGTTAAATTTGGTCACTTTCTTACTAATTAACATTTATTTGTCATAATTTAATTGACTTTTTATCTTTAGTGTTGATTTGAACTTCTTTGTTATTCTAAAATCCTACCTTTGAGTCAAATCTTTCTGGCTTGATTGATTAAACACACACACACACACACACACACACACACACACACACACACACACAAATATCTATCTCACCATGTCCGTGTAGAATGTATGCCTTCCCAAAGTGAGCCATCTTGCCTTACTGACAAGATTATGAAATCATTTTTTATAATGGCGATCTTTCTGATTGTCTACGGTCTCCTTTCCTTACTCAGCTCAGTCTCTGCTGTATTCTTCCAGGGGGCGTGTTATACTGCTCAGGTTCTGGATTTGAACCTGGTCCCTCCTGTGTTCTTTCTCCCCAGTGTGCTCACTCTCTTAGTTCTGTCTTTTGGACCCAGAGAAAACATGTATCCTTCTAAGATTCAGGCTGCACGTAGGTGTTTTTCTTTTGTGTGGTTTTTAAGACACTCTTCCCTCATTTTTATATGCATTGTTTTTTCTTTTACCACTGTGCCAAGTATTCTACCAGTGACCTATCCCCAGCCCTTTTGTGATTTTCTAACTTGAGATAGTCTTGCCAAGTTGTCCAGGCTGCTGCTGCTGCTGCTGCTGCTGCTACATGTTACTTAGGGTTACTATTGCTGTGATGAAACACCATAACCAAAGCAAATGGGGGGAAAGGGGATTTATTTGGTTTATACTTCTGTATTACTGTTCATTATTAAAGGAAATCAGGACAGGAGATCAAACAGAGCAAGATCCTGGAGGCAGAAACTGATATAGAAGCCATGGAGGGGTGCTGCATACTGGCTTGCTCAGCCTGCTTCCTTATAGAACCCAGGACTACCAGCTCACGGTGTGCTGGGCCTCCCCCATCAATCACTAATTAAGAAAATGCATTATAGCCAAATCTTATGGAGACATTTTCTCAACTTAAGTTCCCTTTCAGATAACTCTAGCTTAAGGTCAAGTTGACACAAAACTAACTGTGTGTGTGTGTGTGTGTGTGTGTGTGTGTGTGTGTGTGTGTGTGTGTGTGTGTGTGTGTGTGTGTAAGTAGACATACATACTAGCTGCTGGGTCCATTTAGTGTTGCTCATACGTATCCACTGATCACTTGGTATTGGATAGCCAATTAGGGACTCTTCACTGGGAAAGATTGATTCTTCTCTTCTCCACAATCATCAGTTGCTGTGGCTCTTCATTTAGAGGCAGGGCTTTCTGAGGTTGCGTGTCAACCAGCTTCCTCACTCAGGTCTTGTTTAGGCAACTGTGGGGTGCAGCTTCTCTGACACGTACAGAAGATTCTGGATGTCCTGATCCTGGGGCTTTTAACAGTCTTTGCACTCCCCGCCTCCTCTGCCATGCTCCCTGGGATGTGTTGTAAATGGATCTGTTGGTGGTGGGCACCCCAAGGTCAGTTGTTCTCTGGGTTTGGCCATTTGTAGCTTTTTGTAATATCCTCCATCTATCTGCCTCAAAGAGAAGCTTCTCTTTGAGAGCTGAGAGTTGCTTCCCATGCTGATGAATGTGAGGATGTGTAACTCTGTGAACACACACACACACACACACACACACACACACACACACACAAGGTCCTGGTGTCTTGATTTTAGGTGAATAAGAGGTATTTTACTTTTTATGTTAAAAATTAGAAAATATTATATATGTAAACTTCGAGGACACCTGAAGTGAGATAAAATGAAGATGTAGAAAAAATAACTTCCTGGCATCAGCAGTGAGTGTATCTGCCTTCTTGTTGCCAACCCTACTTGAGTGTGTAGACGTAAAGCAGCAGCACGGGGTGAGAGGGAAGAGGCTGGATCACCATTCTTCCCCACTGCTTCCCAAATGTCTCGGTGCTGAAGAACCTGCGCTGGAGCAAGCCTGTGGCCAAAAGCTCCTGGAACTGTTACCTGGGAAGTACAGTTACTTCATGCGAGTGTCTTACTGCATCTTGACTAATCAGAAACAAAGGAACTGCATGTTAGTTTCTGGGCGATCCAAGCTAGCCAGGAAGAAACCCTCCTGGGGAGAAACGAATGCATTACGTAAAGCTTCCCAAGAGACTGAAAGCGTCTTATCAACCAGTGTTCCAACTGTCCTAGAGCCTGAAAGGCACCAGCAGTCCTGGGGCAGCCAGAGCCGCTGCTTCTCAGTCCCAGCCAGAGCCTGATAGCTTGAGACTTTAAATGTAGTTTTCAGGTCACTGAGACCTGTTCCCAAATGATTTATTTCCAATTGTTGAGTTGATACCTTTCTTTTGTTTTTGTCTGTAGATTGAATATGAAAGGAAGAAGAAAGAAGATGGAAAACGAGCTCGGGCAGACAAACAACACGTCCTAGACATGCTGTTTTCAGCTTTTGAGAAACATCAGTACTATAATCTTAAGGACTTGGTGGACATCACAAAGCAGCCTGTGGTGTGTATACATTTCTGCTGATCTTTGAGTGTACCCTACTTCATCAGCGTGGTATTAGTGAGGGGAACCGTGATTAAGTTCACATCCGCTCTGCTAATGACAGAGTTTGTGTCAGCACTCAGGAAACAAATCTTAATTAATGCAGCCCTGTCTTTCAAACATGTGCTTCAGTACTTTAGATTTAAAGTACATTTTAGAGCCATTAAAATGGCTCAGTTTGTAAAGGCACTCAGTTTTAATGCTTGATGATGCCCGGAGCTCACTGTGGAAGCAGTGACTCCTCTCCTGAAAATTGTCTTCTGACTGTTACACACACAGCCAGGCACTTGATAACGTGTTAGGACCTGCAGAGGTGGCTCAGTGGTTAAGAGACTAGTTGCTTTTCTTTTTTCTTTTTTCTTTTTTCTTCTTTTGGTTTTTCGAGACAGGGTTTCTCTGTGTAGCCCAAACTGGCCTGGAACTCACCAGACTGGCCTCAAACTCAGAAATCTGCCTGCCTCTGCCTCCCAAGGGCTGGGATTAAAGGCGTGCGCCACCACTGCCCGGTGACTAGTTGCTTTTCTAGAGCACTCAAATTTGATTTGTATCTACTATTCTTAAGATTAATCTGAGATCTGTTAACCATTTTGCAATCTTTTTAATTTCTGCTAAAATGTCCAGGATACAGTGTTAGCAAGTCAACTAATGACTTAATTCCCTTTGGCAGCACAGCCTAAGAGACAGCATCCATGCTAGATTAAAATATTTTTTAAAAAAATAATTGTTAACAAGCTGTATTTCTTCTGGTTTTAGTGAGGTTTACCTTTGTTGCTTTTATATGTAAGTGCACTGACATGAAAGGCTATCCTAGTCACTGACAGCAGATAATGTATTCCTGCAGAACAAAACACACACACATAGTTAGACACAGGGAAGTAAGCCAAGAGGGACAGTCCAGTAACGCTAGGGAAGCAAGTTCCTAAGTTGTTGTTCTTAACTTGGAGTGTTAGGTTTATTCGAATTGAAAGAAAGGGGTTATGAGGATGTCTGTCTGGAGTAGATATGGTGACTTGTCTTTATAATCTTAGTACTCAGAGTCTCCAGTAAGAAGATTCCAAACTCAAGGCCAGTGTGGACTTGGTATTGATTGAAGGCTAAGAGCCAGAGATAGTAACAGACTTGCCCTCAGAAGGCCGAGGGAGGAGAAACCTAGTAATACATATGTGCTGTGTCCCCAAAAAACTGGTTCAGTTCAGACTGTTGTTGTTGTTGTTGTTTCTGCACTTCACTGTTTGTGTGGGGGTGTTTTGCCTACATGTGTCTGTGCCTGGGTAGGCCAGAAAAGGACAGTAGATGCTGGGAATTGAACCCAGGTCCTCTGAAAGAGCAGCCAGTGCTCTTAAACACTGAGCCAACTCTCCAGCCCTGGTCAGATAATTATTATGTGGTGGTACTTGTGAATTTTGGCACTAGATCTTCTTCACTGGTGATCTAGAATGGACCTCAGGCGATCTAACTTAATCTGTATGTGCAGACAGATTTTCCAGAGAACAGATGGTAGTTTGTATCAAATTCTCGTGTGATGTGGAAAGGAAGTCTGCTGTGTAATAGAGTCAGTTAGAGGCTGCAGCACCTCAGCAGCCAGACTCTTTTTGGAGAGGAGGCCTTGCTGTGGACCTACTGAAACTTGTCTTTGCCTGGACTAAGTTCAAGTCCCTGTCTCTCCTCCCTAGGCCTGCTGAGGGCAGGTCTGTACCATCTCTGGCTCTTAGCCTTCAGGCAGTACCAAGTCTGGCCCACAACAAATCCTCTGCAGTATTGGCAGCACCATCACTCTGCATGCTGACCTTTCTAATGCCGTTGTCTTCACACTCACACACTTCTCCTTCCTCTCTGCCTCCCTTCTCCATCTCTTACACATCCCATCCTGTGGTGCTTTGAATAGGAATGGCCTCCATAGACTCCTCTACATGAGGGCTTGGTCCATGGGAGGTGGCACTATTAGGTTGGCCTTGTTGAAGGAAGTTTGTCACTGTGGGGGTGGGCTTTGAGGTCTCATATGCTCAAGTCAGGCCTAATGTGGCACACAGTCTCCTGCTGCTGCCTGCAGATCAAGATATAGAACCATCAACTCCTTTTTTCAGCACCATGTCTACTTCATGCTGCCACACTTTATAAGAGTTGCCATGGTCATGGTGTCTCTTCACAGCCAAAAAAAAAAAAGAAAAGAAAAAAAAGAAAAACAAAAACCCTAAGACACACACCCCTACCCCACTGCCTCATTTGCATACCTAACTCCAAGTCTTGTGCTGCAGCTACTGCAGTTCTGCAGCTCTAGGCGCATGCCACCATACTCCCTCCAGTCTTTTCTTTTTTCTAGTCTATCTTCTTCCTAAAAGCTTTCGTTTCTGCAAGCAAACTTGCTCATCACAGAGACTACCCTAGGGTGCTTTCTGTCATGTATATCATAATGTATAGCTTATGTGGGCAACCAGAACAGTAGAGGTTTCTCAAAGATAAGTCAGTTTGAAACAGTCAAGCAGGCTAGAGAGGTGGCTCAGCTGTTAAGAGCACTGACTGCTTTTCCAGAGGTCCTGAGTTCAATTCCCAGTAACCACATGATGTCTCACAACCATCTGTAATGGGGATCTGATGCCCTCTTCTGGTGTGTCTGGGGATAACAACAGTGTACTCACATACATACAATAAATAAGTAAATCTTTATAAAAAAGAAAAAGATTGTTTTAAAATAAAAGAAAAGGTCAAGCTTTGGAACCTGATACAAAGTCAGGAACATGATGTCCATTGAACGGGATGTTTTGTGTGATTTAGCTTTTAGCTTTTTTTGCTCTTTTTAAAAGAGGAAACAGTTGGGGGCTGTAGAGATGACTTAGTGGCTAAAGTACTAGCTGTTCTTCCAGGGCACCAGGATTTGATTCTTTTATGGGTACCAGGATACATGTAGCGCGCACACACACACACACACACACACACACACACACACACACACACACAGACCAGTCGTATACATGAAGTAAAATAAAAATAATTTTAAAGTAATAATAAAAATTAAAGTATGAAACATCAGAGGAAACCTGTTACTTCTCCTCAGCACTTGGTGATGTTTAACATTCGCTGTGTTTTATCTGGTATTCCTCTGTGTTTTATCTCTAAAATAGAAGCACACATAACATTTCCTTTAAAAATATAAGCCATTTTGTGTGTGTGGGTGCACATGTAGAAGTTTGAGGAGAGTTTGGGAAAATTAGTTCTGTCCACCATGTCGACTCAGTGGATGAAAATCAGGTCATCAGGCTTGCTACGGGCACCTCCACCACTGAGCCATCTCACCAGTCCTGCATAATAAGTAATTCATAACAGACAGCTGAATAGTTGGCATGCTTTTAATAGAGTAGGTTTGAGCCACAGGAAAAACTAAGTGCAACTTAGTGCCCATACTTACGTAGTCCTGCCCAGCAAACAGTTGCTTCTCTGCAAAGTTGGTGTTCCATAAACCAAGCAGTTATAGCACTGTATCAGCATCTGAGTGGGAGTTGTCCAGGACTGGTGGTCCATTTCCAGATAGGCCTAAGTAAAGATCAGAGTAAATAATAAAGATCTCTGCAGAAATGGCTCAGCAGTTAAGAGCACTGGTTGCTCTTCCAGAGAACCCAGGTTCGGTTCCCAGCACCCACATGGCAGCTCACAACTTTAGGTCCAGGGGATCCAATGCCCTCCTCTAGCTTCCAAGGGTACCAGGCATGCATGTGGTGAACATACGTATATGCAGGCAAGTATATGCCTAAAATGAAAATGAATACATTTGGGGCTGGAGAGACGGCCCCGTGATTAAGAGTACTTGTGTTGTTCTAGGGGTCCTAGGTTTGACCCATATGCTGGTTTACAATGTCTGTAACTACGTTTTTAAGGTATCTGATAGGCATACATACATATAGGCCAAATACCTACCATTCACATAAAATGAAAGAATCTTTTTTTTAAGGATTTAAATAAATATAATTTAAGTGAAATTTGGAGTCAAAGACTATAGTATTTCTCCAAGGATAAAATAGCTAGAGAATTTGAAATAATGTGCATCCTTCCCAACAAACCTAAAAGTTTTCAAGCATGTCCTACTAGGGGTCTGTGAATTGGTGGTGATTTTCAATTACAAGGGACAAAAACAAACTAGCATCACCAAGATAAGGTTTATTGCCGCATGTTGCCGTAAAGTTCCAGAACATGGCTTTGGAGATAGCTTGAACTAGTTACTAGTATTTTGTTGTTCCCTATGTCTTCAAGCTCTGAAGTGCACATCCTGGCTTCAGTTCTTAAGAAAGCATAGAGACGGCTGCTCTCTACCTAACAGGCCCAGGGTGGTGCTGGGGCTTGGACACAGTTGTTCTAACCTCAGCCGGAGAGGAAACTCATTATTGTGCCCTGATGTTTATTCCAGCACATAGATAGATAGATCTGTGAACAAGCAAGGAAATCTTTTTCTAACAGTGAAATAAATACCTTTTTAATGGAGAGAGAAAATGGGTTTTTCTCTCAATGTAAGATTGCTTTCTGCTTTTGACATAGTATCATTGATTGTGATCAGGTGTGCAGAAAATAGAGCACAAGCTTGATGTTTGCTTGCTCAGCTCCTGATCCCAAGTGAAGTGGGTCTTCTCCTGGTTAGCGCTCATTCCAGAGCACACTGTCGGATGACTGCTGTGTGTCACCGTGCCGCATTCTGTCTGCAGTTTCCCTGCTTCCTCTCATCCCTTTGTCTCTGTTTTTAATAGTCTTCAGTTCCCATTCCTTCAGTCCTTGAAGTTAGTATCAGTGACATGAGATTTTCCAATAGAGTGTATTAATTAGTAACAGTCCTTTTGTGAATCATTTCTGATTCATGAAGAGGAGTCTTAATTAAAAGTTTTAAAATAGAAAGTATTGCACTAAGATAAATAACTGTTGACTATAAGTAGGTAAGTTTTAAATACGTTTACAAAATGTTACTGTTTCTACTGAATAGAGGGTTTTGGGTTTTTTTATTTTATTATCATTATTATTTGTGATAGAAATATAGACAATTTATTAAGGAAGAGAAATACACTATTAAAAATGGAAGCAGCTAGAGTACTGCTCAGTTTGAGATAGGATCCCATAGCTCAGGTTGGTCCAGAACTGGCTGAGGCTGGGTCTGACCTGGAACTCCTGGTTCTGGGGTTTGGACCCTCAGCCCTATCCTGGCCCTGCTTTAACTTTGTTTTTTGAGGCAGGGTCACATTAAGCTGTCCAGACTGCCTTCGACCCAGACCTGCAGCTCTGCCGCCCTGGACCTTGATGCCCTCTTGGCTGCTCTTCCTGAGGTTAGGACTTACAGGCATGTGCCAACAGACCCAGCTTCCTTCTCATGGTTTCTGGTCTTCTGTGGGGTTTTTTTTTTCTCACCTCATTTGTGAATGAGGTCATATTTTAAGATAAATTTAGTAACATGCCCAAACAACTCAAGCTTATATAGAAGTAGCTACATGGGTGATAGTATTGAGGACACATGTCCAAGAAACAAAATTGTGGCTTATTTATGTGCAAAATGTACATGGAATTTTCCTATAACCGGTAACCCAGAATAAAGAGTGTGTGTGCCTATTCTCGCAGACCAGATGAGAAGGTATCCAATCCCTTGGACTCGACATTCATATGGTTGTGAGCTACCTAGTGTAGGTACTGGGAACTGAACATGGGTCCTCTGGAAGAGCAGCCGTGTTCTTACTGAGCTGCCTTCCAATCAGTTTTAAAGAGTAAAGTAAAACTGAGATCATTAACTGCCCTCTACTCTTTTTTTAGTTTCCAAGCAAGCTGGGGAGGTGAGTTTTCAGGCTTGCTGTCCATACGGAAACAATTTTCTTCAAGAAAGAGGCTTGTTTATGTTGGACTCTGTTCAAGGAACATTAGCAGCAAAGAGAAAAAGCATCCAGGGCTCTGTATCTGGGGCCTCCCAATCTCACCTCAGCTGCCTGTCTGTTGCAGCATCAGACACCCTTATTTCTAGACTGGAACTCTTGTAACTTTAATTATTCAGAACATGTAGAGCCACACACTTAAACTGCTAGGCTGGAAAATTAATTTTTCTTTCTTTTTTCACAGTGTAGTCCAAGCCAGGCTTGAACTCAGTGACTAGTCTAGGCTCTCCCCATACATGACTTCCTCCCTGCCACGACCTCCTAAGTGCTGGGACTATAGATGTTTGCCAGCACAAGAGGTTTTATTTCAAATTATTCTTCCTAATTTAAAGTTTTTGTTTGGAGAATTAATCCTGTATGGAACTGTACAGATGAGTGTACCTTAGTATATTGAAAGTCACAAACCTATCAGCACAGTCATCTTTAGAGCAGGTTTACGTACACCCTACAAACCTCCTATCGTTAGCAGTCACCTATTCCCAAATCCTAGACAACTACAGACCTGCTTTCTGCCTCGACACACTATTCTGAATAAGAATTCAGACTCAGCTATTTTTCAACATAAGTACCATTTTCTCCTTTATTAAGACTTGGCTGTTTTCCAGTGGTTAATGATTTCAAGTATATATAATGTGTTGTTTTGGTCCCAAATTTAAACCATTAGAGCCCAAGTTCAGCCTGTTTCATATACAAGTAACTATTCCAATATTGTCTTCAATACTGTCTTCAAGCAAAGTTAAAGGAGCCACTTCTAATCCCAGCATTTGGGAGACAGAGGCAGGAGGTGAGCTTGCAGCTAGCAAGGGCCAGCCAGGGCTATACACTGAGACATTTTTTTAAAATTAAAAAGAAAGTGAATTTTATCTGAACCCCTCAGACCTATAAGGCATTTGCCGCTGCCAGACAGGTGAGGCTTTTTTAGCATACAGATGTTAATGCAATAATTATCTGTTTTTTCAAAGTTTGAATAAAATGTAGAGTCAGGCAAGGTTTTATCCTTTGACCATTTCATTACCCATCTGTCAGCTGCTTAGAGTTTTCAAGGGAATAAATGGGAACCCTAAGAAGATGCGGGATGGGTGTGAGGCAGTGGTAAGGAGGAAAGAAGGAAACTGCAGCCCATGCACAGAAGCCCCCAGCACTCCCTTCCCTCTCCTGTTCACCGTTTATTCTGTCTGAAGAATAAACTGGGAGCATCTGGTCCTCTCTCCTGTTTACTCCTAATGTGTACTTTGTTTCTTAATGAGCAAGCTTGTCCCTCACAGTCACTGACTGCTTCATTAGTAAGTCCTTTGTTCTCTTGACATCTCTGAAAGGAGTCCGCTTACTCGGACAGAAAATTCTGTCTGTAACAAACACCCTTCCTCTTGTGGTACCCCATAATAAGACACACATTCCCATGTGCCACCTGGGGCACACATATTGGGCACTCGGTTTAAGCTTTTAGAGCCAGTTTTGTGACTAGATGCCAAGCAGGGTCTGTGATTAACTTACTGAAAGCATTAGGAGTGGTAATCTGCTCCCTGTCTGAGCTCTTCTTAATCAAGTTCAGTTGATTTATTATTATGTAAATAATGCTTATCACTGAAATGTCTGACAAAATGCAGATCAGTTCTCTTAGGTTGATAGAGCTGGAAAAGAAAAGAACTGCATCGGATAGGGTGGTAGTCAGTCAGCAGAGGAAGTAAGTCACAGGCTGCCTGCGCCTTGTCCTAGACTTGGAGCTGGTCAGGAAGTCCATTGGCCAATCCTAACTTCTTAGTCACCACAGTTTTATCTTGAGCCACAAATACAAAACCTGTCCTGCTCCTCTGGCCGCTGGGGTCAAGTGTGCTTTGCTGCTGCCTCCTTAACAGAAGCACTTGGCTCTGCCATCGGTTGCCTCCTACACATGGCTTTGATGAAGCACTGAGGCTGAACCAGTGTTAGAATGATGTGCTGCATCCTGGCCCGCACGCTAATGAGAAACATCAAAGTGCCACGTGACATGGCTCTACTTGTTTCTGGCGTCCTTTCTGAAATGCAAGCACTGAGGTGGGGAAAGTAAGTTGGAAACTTGCTGAGTTTTTAAGTGCACTTCTTTCTGCACAGAATTGCTGTCAGGTGAAATGATCCAGTGCCCATCCTCAAAGAACACCTATACAGGTGGGGAATGGCCCTTCCCAGTGCTCTCGACCACAGTGCTCTGTATGTAGCTCTCATTGTGCTAGCCTGTGTGTATGCCATGTCTCTGCCTGGTCTGCTTTGCAAGGAAGACAAGGTGAGATATGAGGAGCAGGTAAGCGTTGCAGGGAGGAGGCACCAGCACGCGGACCCCAGAAGCAGATCGTAGAGAACGGCAAATGGGAGGAGAGGCAAGGCAGAGTGGACGGCCCTGAAGAAATGAGATTGGACTTGCAGGCCAGGAGGGACAGCTTTGAAACCGTTCACTATTGTCTGTTGTGCTAGTTTTATGTTAACTTGACACGAGCTAGAGTCATCTGAAAGGAGGAAGCCTCATCAAGAAAGTCTCCATAAGATCCTTGAACAAGTGACCCTGAGTTCTATAAGAAAGCAGGCTGCCAGGTGGTGGTGGCGCACGCCTTTAATCCCAGCACTTGGGAGGCAGAGGCAGGCGGATTTCTGAGTTTGAGGCCAGCCTGGTCTACAGAGTGAGTTCCAGGACAGCCAGGGCTACACAGAGAAACCCTGTCTCGAAAAACCAAAAAAAAAAAAAGAAAGAAAGAAAGAAAGAAAGCAGGCTGAGCAAGGCGTGGAGAGGAAGACAGTATAGCACCCTCCATGGCCTCTGCATCAGCTCTGCCTCCAGCTTCCGGCTCTGTTTGCATTCCTGTCCTGACTTCCTTCAGTGAGGGACTAAGATGTGGAAGTGTAAGTCTAATTAACCCTTTCCTCCCCAGCTTGCTTTTGGCCATGGTACTTCATTATAGCAGTTTTAACTCTAGTTAGAATATCTGGACATGTTTTTCCCGTGTTGCTGCTACTTCCTCTCCAACCACTGTGCCTACTCCTTGCTAAGCTGTTTGGTCTGGTTGGAGTAAAATATCTTTAGTTGTGGTTTGAAACATCCTAAGAGTGAAGGAAATTTGAAGACAGCACCCCGCAGAGTTGTGGCCTGGTGGGTGCTGTGGTTCTGCCTCTGGTTTGTCAGTTGACAGGTCAGTACACTGTGGTCATCCCATCCCCTCCGTTAGTAAGTCCTTGTGCTGCGTTTCCAAAAGAAAGAGGGCTGCATGGGGACAACCGGCTTGGGGAGTGAGGACTTTGTCTCTTTGGTTGTGAGCCCAGCCTCTCATGGCTGAACCGTCTCTCTGGTGATTGGTATGTGTGGACCCACGGCTGTGCGTCCACAACCGAGTGATTGTTGTGCAACAGGGTCTTAGCAGCCTCACAATGAACCATTCTTTGGAATTTTACAAAGATGTCATTCTTGGCACCTAAACTGAAAATCATTTGTGCCTAACCCATCATTTTCCATTTATGAATCCAGTTTAATTAGGAAGTAGTTTATGAACAGTGTCCCATTTTTCAAGTGTAATTTGAAATAGCAGATGGCAGACGTGCACATTACCTGCTTGCCCGAGCCTTTATGCTTACTCATTCACGCTCATGCCTTTAGCAAAGCCAACTATAACTACAGAAAGTGTGGGAAGCAGGCAAGCCGCCTGGGGAGCCCAGGCCTCATTTAGTTCATTGCTGCCACCTGCTGGGGCCTGTTTGCTGGAAGGCTGTCCCTTAGACAAAGGTGCTAGCATTCCAGGCACCTCAGAGCTCTGGTTTCTCAGCTGTTAAATTTCTAGATGACAGGCCTGGTAGTAGTGGTGCTTGCCTTTAATCCCAGCACTTGGGAGATGGAGGGAGAGGCAGGCTGATCTCTGTGAGTTCGAGGCCAGCCTGGTCTATAGAGCAAGTTTCAGGACAGCCAGAGCTACACAGAGAGACCTTGTCTCAAAAAAGAAACAAACTTCTAGATGGCAGCCTATCTGTGGATTGATGGACTGTGCTGCATTATTTCAAATCAGCATAGCCAGACATTTGGTAGCATATGGTGTCCTGTTGAGGTTCAGAGAGCAAGGGATATCAAGTGCTTAAAAATCCTGGCATGTCAGAGGCTGTAACAGCCTCAAAATGGATATTGGGGGTCTTCAGAATCGGCTAAGGACTTGGACAGAGAAAGAAAGAAAGAAAGAAAGAAAGAAAGAAAGAAAGAAAGAAAGAAAGAAAGAAAGAA
>JANHMN010000001.1:218571434-218581861 GCA_030674055.1 Rhabdomys pumilio | reverse complement strand
GAAAGAAAGAAAGAAAGAAAGAAAGAAAGAAAGAAAGAAAGAAAGAACACAGATTTGAGCTCAGTCTGGACACCTTAATGAGACCATGTCTCAAAAAAAAAACAAGAACAAGTTTGTGTCTGGTGGCTCTTGGAGGCAGAGCCAGGGAGATCTCCACTAGTTTAGAGCCAGCCTGGTCTACATAGAAAGTTGCAGTCCAACTAGGCTGTATTGTCAGGCCCTATTTATAAAGAGAAGGGTCATAATGGCAAACACTTTTAATCCCGGTACTCTGAAAGCAGAGACAGGTAAATTTCTGAGTTTGAAGCTAGCTGATTTACTTAAGAGAGTTCCTGGCCAGCCAGGGCTACAGAGTAAAATCCTGTCTGTACACACATGTACGTGCACACACGGGTTTTCTAAAAATACACATAATATGGTTTGGGTAATAGTGCATTTGGTGCAGGAGCTCCTCAACCATTAGTGCCTCTCCTTTCGGTGAATTATATATCCTCCTGCAGTGAGAGGAGCATCTTTTTTTGTTTTTTTTCGAGACAGGGTTTCTCTGTGTAGTCTTGGCTATCCTGGAACTCACTCTGTAGACCAGGCTGGCCTCGAACTCAGAAATCCACCTGCCTCTGCCTCCCAAATGCTGGGATTAAAGGCGTGCACCACCACAGCCCAGCGGGAGGAGCCATCTTAATACTGTGTCTAGCTCTTTGAAGCATATATTCAGAGGTTAGGTTGGTTGGGGGTTTGTGGCAGAACACAACACTTGTAAATAATTAGCTTTCCTTTCCCTTCTGAAGGTTACTGTCATTTGTGTTGATCAGTTGATAGTGGGTGCTTCAGTGGGGGTTTTGTAGCATAGTCTTAATTTCCATGACTCCAGTAATCATTTGGTAAGCTGGTTCTGGGAACATAAAACAATGTAAGTGGAGCATGAGAAGCCTGCACCCTCATAGTTCTCAGTCTTCTCCCTGCTTTGGCAGGCTCAGGCAACACGAAGATAATACCTTTCCTTAGCCCACAGGAAAGGGGTGGTCTGAAACTAGGGTCTGACGACCCATCTTAGATGGGCATGGCTCCTGATCTTCTTCCCAGCACTCAGAAAGCAGGCTCATGGACTCTGGCACTTAAGGCCTGTCTAGCATAATGAGGTCCTGTCTTTAAAGAAAAACACATCTTATAGAAGTAAGAATTCTAGATGTTTGTCATATGCTTGCTTCTTGACTATTATTTCCCATCCCTACAGTGTGTGTCATTTGTGTGAATGCTCATAAAACTGCTTATTGCAGTCTGTCCGCTGAGTCTGTTAAGTCACTGAAGTCAAGAGCAAATTGTCCCCGCCCCCCACCCCTCCCACTGAATTCAGTAACCATCAAGCAGCCGTTACTTACAGTATATTTTCCTCTAGATTCCTCTCTACTCAGGACTTCCAGGCATTTTGTACACATGGCTGTGTGTTTAGTGAGGTATACTTTATAGGATAAGAAAAACTGTTGAACCTTTTCATAGAAACCCCACTTGGGTTGTAAGGATGCTGGTTTTTGTTACTTGTGAGTATGTAGTGTATTTCATTTTAAGTGTTATTTCCTGCCTTGATAATCTCATTTGTGGAGCTTTTTTTGGTTTTGTTTTTTTAGGGATACCTGAAAGAAATCTTGAAAGAAATCGGCATTCAGAATGTAAAGGGAATTCACAAGAATACATGGGAGCTGAAGCCGGAGTACAGGCATTACCAAACAGAAGAGAAGAGCGACTGAGGGAAGCATGTGCTAAACAGTCACAGCAGGCCTCAGCCTGCCCAGCCTCCAGGACAAGTCAAAGACAGCTGGGTCTGCCATTTCTCTCAGTAAACTGTTAACGCTGGGATTCCATAAAGTTTCTTAACTGTTTTTTGAAGAGAAATTGTTATTTATAGACTAAACTTGTTTTAAACCATAGCATTCGGTGGGCATGCTGGCACATGCATGTGTCCAACACTCAGGAGACGGAGGCAGGCAAGTGTGAGTTTGAGGCCAGCCTGGAATACACAGCAAGACCCCCTCCCCTATAAAAGAAATAAATGATGGTATGGGTGGAGGTCTGGGAATTAAAACTGCTTTTGTTCTTATCGGTTAACTTTGCAAGTGTGAGTGGGATATTTCCTAAATGAAATTGTATCTCTGAGGAACTAAGGTAAGAAAGGAGAAAGGTAGGAGGGACGGGCATGAGCTAAGAAACTATCGAGGGAACACAGAGTTTCCTTTTTCTGAAACTGAAGGCAGAACTTACCTTTCTACAGAGATAGTGTTTCACCTTTAAATATACATTAATAAAGAGATCTATTCCCTTTGTACTAAGTGACAACTTTTATCACTGGCTTATTTATTCTTGTGATACTGAAAAGAGAAACAAGACAAAACTCGAACACTTTGTGTTTCATTTGGAGGCCTGACTCAGTGGTTATGGGCACACACTGCTCTTGCAAAGGAGGTGAGTTTGATTTCCAGCATTCAAATCTGTTTCTTTGTCAGCTGCCTGTAACTCCAGCTTCAAGGGTCCGTACCCTCTTAGGTCTCCATAGGTCTCCACACATACATGTCCATACAGTCACACAGACACATAAATGAAAATACATTTTTTAAAAAATCTCTTAAAATGACAGTTGAAAATTAAGGACCTTTCCGACTTCAAGATGTATCTCTCTAACCATATATAAGCTTGTTGGAGACTGGCTTTGGCCTAGAATTTTACTTCTGACTATATAGGCAAGGGCTGACCTTCTGCTATCAGATTCTGTCGCTAACTAAATCGGGCTGTCAGGTGGTGCACTGAGATAGGAGAGGCTGGTGCTGTCTCCTAGAGCATCAGAATGCTCTTCTCCTCCTCCTTGGTTGATTGTGGATGGAAGCAGTACATGTGCCTGATGAGTTTCTTCAGGACAAAGGCACACCTGTAAAGCAAAAGATGCTCCAACAAAGTAAGCACAAAGAAAAGTTGCTTAGAGCCCGTGCACATTTCATCCTCTGCTTCTGGATGCCTGCAGCCAAGCAGTTCAAATGCCAAAAATATAAGAAAATGCTATATAGTTAAGGCTAGGAAATAATTTTTCATTAAGAGAAGGATCTTGGCATGTTGTTTGCTCTTGGTGACATATCACCAGAATTCTGAGGGTGAGTGCCGCTGTTGTAAGAAAAATGTTGTCTTCATTTTCCCACTGTGAGCTACAGGTTTGCCTGAGGAAGGCAGTCGTCACCACCCACCCTCAGCTACCTTACCTGCTTTGTTCTAGTGTAGGAGTCAAATGTGGTCTGCCCCTTGTCTCTTCCTTTTAAAATCTTTTATTTATTATTTGACAATTTCATACATTTATTCATTGATCACATCCACTCCAGTGTTCGCTCCCCTCCACTTCTTGATAACTGGAAGCCTAGTGTCCAGAAGCCCATGGGACAGTATGAGAACTGCAGAACTAAGTGTGCTGGGTACCTGCCGTGTGCTTGGTAGATTATACAGTATGTACCTTCCCACAGAATTTGCCATTTTGTTCTGAGATGCTTCCCTGAAACATAAGGATGCCTCCTCTGCTCAGAGTTTGCTTTATAGCTGCCGGTAACATCATGATCTCATTAATAGAACATCCAGTTGGCAGTTGCACTGAACTGGTCTCTTAATGGTCCTACCGCTTGGTTACCCTTTCAGTTTCTCTGTATCAGCCACAGCCTATTCGCTACCTTGCCTTTCATCCAGTGAGACTATTCAGAAGCCTGACTTGACTTCCCATGAATCCTGGAACAGCTGGACTTCCCAGATAGCACAGGCCTGGGGAGGGAGCAGAGTCAGGTTCACAGCAACAGAAAAGGGATGAGCAGGCTCCTGAGGAGCCTTCGTGAACTGGATGGAAAGAGGAAAGAGGTGGGTTCACGGTGGGTTTGCTGGGACAGCAGCAGGCTACCGTATGAGTCCTTTGCTGGTCTGCTACTGGACATCCCCTAGACGACAATGGCACCGTGCCCAGGACACAGCTGGGACATTAGTGGGCACTCACTCAGCTCAGATGTGGACCTCCAGAGAGACTCCGCTGTAGCACGAACTTCAAAAGTGAACACCGCTCTTCCCACGATGATTCTGAAGGGAGAGACGTTTTCAGTTACATGTGTTTTACCGGTATATGTTCTTCATAAAAGAGATTACGTCAAAACTACAAAGAGATCTCTCCGAACCAGTAACAAGACAAACTACATGGTTTTAAATGTGCAAGAAATGTAAACATGCTTCATGCCTGCTAGGATAGATAAAGTCTTCCTGTGGAAAGTTGACTATCCGGTGCTAGTGAGCAGGGAGAGCAACCAGGCACTGTCCATGGTTCTGCAGAATGATGCATCTCTTGAAAGACATTTTAGAAGCTTCTTACAGAGTTAAACATGCAACCCAGCAGTCCCACTGCTAGGAGAGGAAGATACATGTTTAAAAACCTAAAGGTTTACCAAGCATGGGAGTGCACACCTTCAGTACCAGCACTTGGGAAACAGCAGGCAGATCTGTTGAGTTCCAAGCCAGCCTGGTCTACAGAGCCAGTTCTAGGACACCAGGGCTTCACAGAGAACCTTGTCTGTGGCACTGGGTAGGGAAGGACCTATAGGTTTAATCACCAAAATCTGGAAACTGCTTAGCTATGTGCCAGACAGTAGAGCACACTGCCAGATAGTCACATGATGGGTTCTTTCCTGATACATACAGTTGGATAGATCTGTGGCTACCTACTGTGTACTTTCCATCTGGCATCTGCAAGAGGAGAACCAGAGGGAAAAGAAGCAGGCTACTGTAGGCCCCCTGCCACTGGGCACAGCTGCTTGGGGAGGTGGAACTCCTCCCTTGGGGAGGGATGTTTGACTGTGCTTATCCCATGCCGATACCTGGGCGGTTGCTAGGCTGCAGAGAGGTACCGCTCTGGGGTGGTCATATGAAGTCTGAGATGTGGGGAAGCCAGAGCAGGTTCGAGGGTCCCAGTCCCATGATGAGGCTGGGGCCGTGGGGTTCTCTGACTCTTGGACATCTGCTAGCTGCAGAAGAGCAGAGAACAGAATCTGGCCCGTGGGCCAGGGACATCGTCTAGCCCGGGGGTTGACGGTATTGTCCTTGTCTTGTAGTAACTAGTCTATGTAATAGAATGTCTACAACAGTTTAAAAGAACATGATGTGTTGTGAACTAACACAGTTTCATATGCTTAAGTAGAAAAATGCCTCAGAACAATGATAAAGGCTACAGAGATGAATCAAAGGTTAAAAGCACTTGTTCTTGCAGAGGACCCAGGTTTGGATCCAAATACCTACATAGTGATTCATAACTATTCATAAGTCCAGAGGACCTGATGCAGTGCCTTCTGATCAGCAGACACACACTTGGTACACACGCATATGCAAGCAAAAAGACAAAAACACTTGTACCCATCAAATAAGTAAATAATGAAAATTAAATGTTAATTGTGGGTAATTGAAATTCTGCATAATGTGAACAGAATAAACTTTTTAAAACACTTTTTGGCCAGGCGGTGGTGGCGTACACCTTTAATCCCAGCACTTGGGAGGCAGAGGCAGGTGGATTTCTGAGTTCCGGGCCAGCCTGGTCTACAGAGTGAGTTCCAGGACAGCCAGGGCTACACAGAGAAACCCTGTCTCAAAAAAAAAGAAAAGAAAAAAAAAACCCACTTTTTGTAAGATGCTGGTTACAGTAATAAAAATAAAACCAGCTATTTCTATATGAGTGTAGATGTTTGTAAACACAAGAAAACATACCTGACTTTCAGCGCCACTGTGGGGAGACAGGAACACAGGATGTTTCTCCCACTAAGTCTGTACATTGAAACTATATTGTGTGTACATGCATGTGTCGAGCTCAAAAGGAGAGAGTGGCTCTAACCAAGTTAACTAGCTTAAGGCTATTCTAAGAAATATGTGGGGTTCCATTTCTCCCCACCTGGGCTTTACAGTTAGCTGATAACCTCAAATCCTGCTGTCGAGCAAGAACACCCTCCAGAGGACTGAGGGCAGATAAAGAGGACAGGCGTGTTCCCTGGACATTTACACAGTGTCACACATGTCCTGAGCTCCACAGGAGCCTGCGAGCCTGCCAATGGAGTCTACAGTCCCCACTCTCAACTGGTTGCCTCTTGCCTTGATGTATTATCCTAGGGTTAGTGTTTATAAACAAGCCTTCAAAGGGAAGAGTGTGCCTGCGCGTAGCATGAAGTCCATTGGAAGAATAGCCACAGAGCCAGCAGTGGAGTGAAGCATTGTGTGGCACACTGGCCAGTGACAGGAGAAACCCAGCTCTACCAAATGTTTGAGAAAACTGACCCCAAGTCAACGGAGCCACTGGATTAAGAGAGGCCAAGAACAACACAGCGCCACTGGAGTCGGGGGGAGGGGGGCTGGTTTCTAAGCAAGACAGTAGAGCAATGTCTTGCCAGGCATGGTGACATGCTTTTAATCACAGTACTCAGGAGGCAAAAGAAGGTGGAAGCCAGCTTGGTCTCCCTAACAAGGTTCAGGGTGACCAGAGTACATAATGAGATCCTGTCTCAAAAAGGGATGGGGATGTGTGGGGCTGGCATGGGCAGCAGTGTCTTGGTCATGAGGCTTAGAGGCCAAGGCTTGAACTCAAGTCCAGCTTTGACTATTGCCAGCCCACAATATCTCCATGCCTGTTTCTGGCCTGTGGGTCTTAGTAGGGTGGAACTGATTGATTCATCCCTGCTGCCTGCAGTTGGTTTTGGTTATCAAAGACTTCGCCATCCCAGGAAAGTGTGATTGCTGTTCACACACTGAAAGGCGCCAGAGGTCTCTTCTGTTCCAGTGTAGCTGTGGAGGGGGGGAGTCATTACTAGGCTTTCTATCCTGCTCATAGGGAAAGCTTCAGGATTCTCAGACAGCGTTGGCAGGTTTGAACCTTAACAGCATCAAACAGCCAGCTCTGAGATCACATTCTGTCACCCACCTACACAGATCCGTCGGAAAGCCAAGCAAGCCTGGGCTTGCAAGCTTAATAAGTTGAAATGAAACACTCCCACGTGTGAATTCAAGTTGCATACTTGTGTTACAAATGGATGCTGGGTAGTCGACTGGGCACAGACAGCAAAGAAAACCAGGAGAGTTCGGTTTGCTGTTTGAGACAAAAGTCTTCCTGTATTGCCCAGGCAGCCCTAAATTCCCAGGCTCATGCCAAATGTGTGCCTCAGCCTCCTCAGTGGCCAAGATGACAGGTAAATGCCACCAAACTACACAGGTGCCAGTGCTCCACGAAATGAATCCAGGGCTTCACACATGCTAAGTGCATTCTGCCCCTGGTCTATGCTCCCTGCTCACAGGATCAGTTTAATGATTCAGGTGATTCTTTTCAGTTGAATTCTCCTGAGAGAAAGTGCATTTGTTGATCAAGGTTAAGGTATATACAGCAGAAGAGATGCCAAGAAATTACACTCGATGTCTCACATGTTCCAGGTACCATGTTCACATGTACCAAATGGGTAAAGTGTCCCTGTTGCCAGTCACAGAAGATGGAGAGGCTCTGGTTTGAGAGAGTGGTTAGGTGGAGGCTGGTGAAAGGTTACCTTTGTGCTATGGGGGAGTGTCTTAGTCAATGTACTATTGCTGGGAAGAGATGCCATAACCAAGGCAACTCTTTCAGGAGAACGTTTGCTTGGGGGCTTGCTTACGGTTTAAGAAGCTTAGTCCATTACAGTGGCAGCCTGGCAGCTCCATCTCGCTGGAGCAGTGGTGGAGAGCTACAACCTGATGTGCAGGCCAAGTGAGAGACGGGCAGAACTGGGCCTAGTGGAGGCTTTCAAAGCCTCAAAGTCCGCCTGGAGTGACAGACTTCCTCCAACAAGGCCACGTCTCCTAATCATTTTCACTCTCTGGTGACCAAGCACTCAAGTAGATGAGCCTGTGGGAGCCATTCTTATTCAAACCACCACAGGGAGGTTGGTGAAACTAATTTCTAATGTCCTCCTGGTTTTTTTTTTTTTTTTTTTTTTCCTCCTGGTTTTACAACTGGTTCAAACATGGTCTGAAGAAGTCTTTGCTCTGTTGTACCATCAAAAGACTGCACATGGCGCAGGGCAGTGTTAGGGGAGCACTCTGCCAACATCTCCAGCCCGTGTTTCTTTCCCCAAGACAAGGCGGCGGCGTTATGCAGCTCAGGCTGGTGAGCCTCCTGACTCAGCTTTCTGAGGTGCATAGATTAAAGACTTACTTTCTTCAAACCATTTTCTATGGCCTTTTAATGCATGCACATCACTGCGCGTTGCTCATATTTGCCCACTGCTACCCTCCCCCACCCCTAATTCTCTCCTCTCAGTGATCCCTCCTCCCCAAAGTACCCCTTCTACTTTCAAGATAAGCATTCTTTTCTTTTTCCCTTTGAGACATTGTCTTTCTATGTAGTCCTAACTACCCTGGGACTCACTCACTAACTTGACAAGGCTAACCACACCCCGCACAGATACACATAATTTTTTTATTTAAATATTTTTATTAATTAATTTTGTGGCCGGGTGATGGTGGCACACGCCTTTAATCCCAGCACTTGGGAGGCAGAGGCAGGCGGATTTCTGAGTTTGAGGCCAGCCTGGTCTACAGAGTGAGTTCCAGGACAGCCAGGACTACATAGAGAAACCCTGTCTGGAAAAACCAAAAAAAAAAAGACTGCACATGGCACAGGCCCTGCTCTAAGATCCAGGGTGAGTTTTACCTATCTGTATCCCACTGAGATCAGGAGACAGGGAGACAGAAGACAGAAAACGGACAGGCACATGAGCTCTGGGGAATGACTTCCTCATGTGATTTTAGTATCACCTGCCCCCTCCTCTAAAGCCACCTTCTTCTGCCATTGCTCTGTGCCCCAAATGTTTGCCTTGATCACATAGTGGTTTCCTGGTGCCATCCTGCTAAAGGCTTTTTCAGTTAGTTCTTTAAGGATGAAGGCAGAGAAAGAAAAAATTTAAGTTGTCTTTAAAATATTAATCACAGCTGGGTGTGGTGGCACACACTTTGATACCAGCACTTAGGAGACAGAGGCAGGTAGATCTCTAAGTTCGAGGCCAGCCTGGTCTACAAAGCAAGTTCCAAGATAGCCAGAGCTACAGAGTGAGACCCTGTCTCATAAAAAAAAAAAAAAAAATTAGTCACAGCCCTGGGGACTGCCCACTCTCTCTCTGGCCATGTGGTCTTTGCTATTTCCTGTTTCCGTACGTAAATTTGCTCTCTGCAAATTTGCCTCTTGACAACACATAACCTGTGTCCTGCCAGAACTGCATATACTTTGCTTTGGCTTAGCCAAGTTTAAACATTGTTTTTGTAATTTATTTTGTGTTTGAGGATTTTGCTGGCATGTATGTATGTGCCACTTGTGTTTAGTCGGTACCCATGGAAACCAGAAGATGGTATCCGAGCCCCTAGAACTGGAGTTAACAGATGGTTGTGAGTGTTGGGAATTGAACTCGGGTTTTCTAGAACAGCAAGTTGTCCTAACCACTGAACCATCTCTCCAGCTCCAACTTCCCCCCTCCCTTTTTTTGTTCCTTTTATTGTTTTTTCCTTATTTTTTCTTACTGCTTGAATCAGACCCTCACACCTAATCACATGTTTAGAAGTTACAAGGCTTTCAGCCCAGCCAACTGCCCTTCATTCTGAATGCCACCTCCAGCTCTACATCAGGGGTTCTCAACCTGTGGGTTGTGACCCCTTCAGGAGTCAAATGACCTTTTCACAGGGTTTGCTTAAGACCATCCTACATATCAGATACTTATAATAATATAACAGTAGCAAAAGCAGAGTTACGAAGTATCGATGAAAATGAATCTATGGTTGGGGGTCACCGCAATATGAAGAACTGTATTTAAGGGCCTGGCATTAGGAAGGTGGAGAACCACTGTTACAGATTAATCTGACGGCTCTCTGTTCATTGCTAGCACCTAACCTGATGTTTGGATATAGGAGGTTTCCACATGGGGTACACTTTGGGCAGCAAGACCTTCCCAAGGAAGTAAGGGGCTTCCTGAGAGAGGAGTATGTCTACCTGAACTCAAGAGAGAACACAGCAGCCTCCAAGTGAGCCAGCCACTACGGTGTGCACACCAGGAATCTAAGGGCCGAATTGCACAACTCGAGAACAGTGGTGGATTTATGAAGAAAATGGCCATTCCAATTCTAGAGTCCCTATGACTCCTAGTGTAAGAGCAGAATACACAGTCTAGAGAATTGTGTTAAGCTATTTGGAGAGCTTATCTGCTTGCATGCATAGTGAGCAAAGAAGCCAAGCATGGTGGTGCAGGCCTGTGGCCCCAGCAATCAGGAGGGTGTCAACAGCACAGTCACATGACTGAGGTCAGCCTCAGCTACATAGACTATCTCCAAACACACACACACACACACACACACACACACACACACACACACACACA
>JANHMN010000001.1:218541331-218556052 GCA_030674055.1 Rhabdomys pumilio | reverse complement strand
AAAAAAAAAAAAAAAAAAAAAAAAAAGAGAGAGAGAGAGAGAATACACTCCCCCTACCCCCCACCAGCTCCCCCACCCCACCCCTTCCATCAGATTGCCTGTGGGCAAGTCCCTAGGGCATTTTCATGATTGCCGGCTGATGTGGGAGGGCCCAGCCCCACGGTGGATGGTCCCATGCCTGGGCAGGTGGTCCTGGGTTGTGTAATAAAAGCAAGCTAAGCAATTTAGGAGGGGTAAACCAATAGCAGCTTCTTCCATGGACTCTGTTTGAGTTCCTTCCTTGAGTTTCTGCCCCTCTGATGACAGACTCTGAGATGAAGGAAGGAGCTAAACTCATCCTTTTCTCCCCAGGCTGTTTTTGGTCATGTATGTTATCACAGTATTAGAAACCCTAACAAAGACACTGACATACTCCAAAACAAACAAACAAACAAAAAACATAGTGCTTTAATGAGTTATCTGCCATATCTCAAATTTTCTAATTAAGTCACAAGCTACTTGACCACTCTTTTATTCCACAGATATTTACAAAAGCATTTATATATATATATATATATTATGTGAAAGGGAGTCTAGCGTCTCTTAAAAGTGGAAAAGATTTTCGAGTCCTGGGCTTCCATCCTGGTATTCAATAAACAACTTTGCAGCACAATTTCATGTAGAGATTTACCCAGAAGAAACACAGAAACACTGGATGTTTCTACACACTGGCTTCTGACTGCGTGTGCTTTATAACTTGTCTTCTGATGGCTATTTGTATGCTTCCTTTACTGGACTCTGGGAAATTGATCTTTTAAGTCACAAGTCACAGTTCTATGTGAATGGTCACAGTGGGCAGGAGAATTTCTGGGAGTCATTTGATCAATCGTGCAAGTGACTGGAAACAATGGAACTGGGTTCCATTAAACTGAAATAAGAGACTGGCTCAGCAGTTAAGAGTGCTTGTCATTCTTGCAGAGGACCAGAATTGGGTTTCCAGCACCCATGACGGGGTGGCTTGTGGCTTCAGGGCCTTAGGCGCCCTCTTCTGGCCTCTGAAGGCATACCCACAATGAGCTCATACACAAACAGGAATAAAAAATAAGGTAAACACAAACAAAATGTACCCCAACTCAACTGCCCTTTATTTGGATTCTAGAAATGTCTGTAGCTACTTGATACCACCCACTCCCAGATGGAGAATGTCACTCTGTCAGAGAGGAAATCAAAGTAAAAAGATACAGCAATTACTAATGACAGAAATAATGTTCTTTCTTTTGTAAAACGAACACAAACATTTGGCCTAGGAAGGACCTAGACAAAATTCTTGGCATTTCTAGAAAAGCTGGAAGAGTTGACGGTATTGCCCCTCGCTGCCCTCAGGACACAGTCCCCTGGAGCTGGGTCGGCATGCCCTTCTCCCAGGCACTTGTCCTCCACTGCGCCCAGAGCAGCTGGATTTGAAGCCCTGCAGCCAATCCAGACTGCAGATGGCAGGCTTCCCTGGCCTAAGGACAGAATTTACCAGTGCTTTCAAGTGACAGCTGTCCAACTCCTGTGGAGATGAGAGTGGAGAGAACTGTATCGAGGCAATTAGTTCATCTGCTAAAATAGCCTGTCTTAATTGAAGTTGAAGAAGCCCCCAAATTAGTCATTAAAATCCGGCACAGAGAAATGGAAGACCAGCTCCGCAAAGCTCCGAGGAGGTCGTGGGCAGCGAGGAGGAGGGCGAGGACCGGGTTGGGGCAGGGGCGAGGAAGGGGAAAGGTGGGTACGACGGGGCGGGGTGAAAGGGAGGGGAGGGGAGGGGGCGAGCGCCCGCGGCGTGGGGAGGGTTGCTGACTGATGAGAATGAGGGAGCCCTCTAGTGGGAGCTGCTGTTTCTCCGGATCTTCTAAGATGGTTTGGAGAGGGGCAGCCACTCAAAACATAAAACGTTCACTCAGAGGCGAAATGACCAGGGAGCAAGGAAAGTATTCTGGGAAATGGTGTGTGTGTGTGTGTGTGTGTGTGTGTGTGTGTGTGTGTGTGTGTGTGTGTGTGTGTGTGTGTGTGACTTCACAAGGTGTCTGGAATTCTTGCTGCCTAATCCAGTTTGCCAGAATTACAAACATGGCTTCACTGCTGTAGACCCCTGAAGATTTTAACTTGTTAAAAACTTGTTAAATGGAAAGTGTTTCTTACATCTTTTAAAAGTCACATTGAGCCAGGCAGTGATGGTGCACGATTTAATCCCAGCACTTGGGAGGCAGAGGCAGGTGGATTTCCGAGTTCGAGGCCAGCCTGGTCTACAGAGTGAGTTCCAGGACAGCCAGAGCTATACAGAGAAACCTTGTCTTGAAAAAGAAAAAAAGCCACATTGAACTTAGTGTGAAGAAAAAAACCCACTAAAGCGTATAACATAATGCTGGTTGTCCTGACTTGTGTCAACTTGTAAACCTTCAGATCCAGTCTCATGAACTTTCTTTCTTTCCTGAGATGGAGTTTCTCACTATGTACACCAGGCTTAGTCTTGAACTCACAAAGATCTGCTTGCCTCAGCTTCCCCAGTGCAGCGTGTCTGTCGGGCAGGGACTGCTGTGCTGAGACATCTTCAGGCCTTAGGGACTGGGTGAGGAACAATTGTTTCCCAGCCACTGTGTTGTTAAACCCTCTCAACAGTGTGGACTTGCCACAGGGAGCGGAGGCCAGGCCTGAGTGCCCAGTCCTAACCTTGTAAAAGACCCAAGCTGCCCCACCTTAGGGGCCAAACTGTAAAAGCCCGAGCTGTAAACTGTAAAGGACCACTCTGGCCCACGTTTGGGGGACAAACTATAGCGGCCAGCTCTGTTCCAAAAGTCAGGGTCTAGCAAGAGAGAGAGTGGGGGGAAGAAGAGGAAGAGCTGCGAAGAATAGAGACAAGCCAGAGGATCTGTAGTAAAGTCTTCTTTACTGTCTCCACCATACACACACCACTACACCTACTACTACTACACCACACCATACACACACACACACACACACACACACACACACACTGCAACAAGGAAATCCTGGGTATCTATAGGCTTTTGCCACGTGCCTTGTAGGCGCGTGGATACCACGTGCCTTGCAGGTGTGGATATGACGTAAGCCTTACAGGCGTGGACAGCACGTGCGCCTTACAGGCATGTATGGCGTAGATAGCACGTGGACAACACATGCACTGCATGCCTTGTAGGCGTGGATACCACGTGCTCCTTGCAGCTGGGGGCACTAAACAGCAAAACAAGTTATGTGGGATATCAGAGTGTGCTTCAGCTGTTATAGGCTGTTGAAAACCAAGTCTCATGTCAGGGTATATGGCTCAAGATGGCTGCAAAGCTGATAGCTGCTTTCTAGCCGCTTTTCGCTTAAAGTCGGCTCCCAACAAACCTGAGCCTGCTCGGTACACAGTGCATGGCACAGCGGCAGTGTCCCCCAAATGTCTTTAAAAAGCAAGCAGAAAGTTTTTAAACTGATTTGTGATGGTTAGCCTGTGGGTTAAGAGCCTATAGCAAATTCATGGCTCTGAGTTTATTATTTATTTATTTATTTATTTATTTATTGGTTTTTCGAGACAGGTTTCTCTGTGTAGCCCTGGCTGTCCTGGAACTCACTCAGTAGACCAGGCTGGCCTCGAACTCAGAAATCCGCCTGCCTCTGCCTCCCAAGTGCTGGGATTAAAGGTGTGTGCCACCACCGCCCGGCGGCTCTGAGTTTATTGTTAGGGTGTTTTCTATATTTTATTTAGCTGAGAGGAGTTAACAAACAATAGTCCAGATTGCCTTACATGGATAGTTGGTTTTCAAAATGTCAGAAGTCCACAGAATTGACGTTACAAACATTTCTGTATTAATGTTTATTTTGATTAAAGACCTGTCTGCTCCTGACAGCTTCCTGTCTTGGATTCAAAGAAGAAATTGAGCATCTTTGGAGTTACTCCAGTTGTGGTGAAACAGCCACTAGACAAGAATTGCCTCTTTTCATCTACAGACAAATCACTGTCCAGAAAAGGACACACTTGCAGAATAGTCGACTGATTATATCTGCCAAGACAGAGTAATCAGCCCTTAATAATTCTGCATCACTAGGTCTGTCAGATGATCCTAGGACAGAAGGCTGAAGATTTGATGCTCCAACATTTTGTAGTATAGGGGCTGTCCAGGTGTTCAGCGGTCTCTATAATTTGGCTAAGTTTTAGAAGGTATGCTTTGTGCTTCCCATACTTTCAGTTAACTCAGTCATTCTGGATTTCTGATGGGTTTGAAGACTTATAGTCTCATAGCCAATCCTGGCTATTTACTTTGAGAGAAAAGGTTTGAGAGGATGGTTTTCAGCTGACATTCATTCTAAAGCCAATAAAAAAAAGCCAGGTTCAGAATTAAGTCTTTTAGTTAGGAGGGACGACAGAGGTTCTGTTTAGTCAACAAAATGATGGACTGGCTATTAGGTCTATCTTGTACCTTACTGATACAAGTTGGCATAGTTATGCTTTAATTGTATTCTAAGAAAAAAGTTTTATTTTAACAGGAATGGTGATATGTAGGAGGAGCTAAGGTGGGAGAAGTAAGGAGAGAAAGATAAGGAGTAAGGAGAGGAAGAGAAGGAGAGGAGGAGCTAGGTGACAAGAAGGCGGGGGACACTGAGGTGGATGTTTGCGTGTCCCCGACAGTCAAATATAGTTGATATATCTAGGTTGGGTATTGGGTTACACTTCTGATTGATATTGAGCATTACCAAACTTATAAAGTCTTTGATTAACATTAAGAAAAATAGTATAAAAGAAAAAAGGAGAAGTGGGGGTGGGATAGGGGTTTTCTAGGGAGGGGAAATGGGGAAAGGGGATGGCATCTGAAATGTAAATAAAATATTCAATAAAGATTTTCACATAAAAAACAAAAAAAGGAAGCAGAGCAGGATTTTCAAAGCCAATAAAACGTTTTGCAAGTTTTTGAAGAGAGAAGTGAAATGTTTGGGTCCAAGAGTCGAAAGTCAAAACTGGGCAAAGGTCAAGCCAGTGTTGACCAAAGCATGTTTACATGTTCACATGTTCACCGGTAGTCCACAGTCTGAGGCAGAGACGTGGATGGTGTTGAGAGATTTGAAAGGGCATTTGACAGACCGGCTCAGTATTCACCGAACGTAAAGTAAAATTGAATTGTCAAATAGTGAATATTTTCAACTGTACCTTGTACGTTTTAATTTGTAAATAACATCTCCAGGGTTTTAGGCTGTAGGTCACTGGTACAGTGCTTGCTCAGCAGGCCCAAAAGTCTAAACCCAGCATAGTGGCACACACCTGTAATCCCAACACCTCATGAGAGGTGAAGGCAGGAGAATAAGAAGCTTCAAGTCATTCTTTTTTTTAAGATTTATTTATGTATATGAGTACACTGTTGCTGTCTTCAGACACCCCAGAGGACATCAGTTCCCATTACAGATGGTGTGAGCCACATGTGGTTGCTGGGACTTGAACTCTGGACCTCTGGAAGAGCACTCAGTGCTCTTGACTGCTGAGCCATCTCTCCAGCCCTCCATGTCATTCTAGGCTATGGTTTGAGGTAAGCCTGGGATATGTGAGATCCTGCCTCAAAAAACCAAGCTAAATAAAAACATTTCTAATGATGCATCTTTATTATATTCACAAAAGTTACTAGTCTAGAGTCTATAGAATGGCTCAGTGGGTAAGAGAACTGCCTGCCCTGCAAGCTCAAGTTTGAATCCCCAGCACCCACGTGAAAAGCTAGGTGTGAAGGCTGGAGAGATGGCTCAGTGGTTAAGAGCACCGACTGCTCTTCCTGAGGTCTTGAATTCAGTTCACAGTAACCTACAACCATCTGTAATGGAATCTGATATCCTCTTCTGGTGTATCTGAAGACAGCTACAATGTGTGTGTGTGTGTGTGTGTGTGTGTGTGTGTGTGTGTGTAAATGATTTTTTTTTAAACAAAGCTAAGTGTGGCCACAAGTATTCCTGTAACCCCAGCTCTGCGAGGGAGGGACAAGGATGCCACCAGAGCTTGCTGGCTACCAGCCTAGCTCCAGGTTCAAAGAGAGATCCTGTCTCAAGGGATTAGCAGGAGTGACACCTGATTTCCTCTGATTCTGCAGATTGGTGTAAGGAACCAGGAGTCAGACAGAGTCCCTGATAGCCTGACAGACACACAGAAAGAGTCCCTGATAATGAAGGTGGCAAATTTCTAAGATGGTCCACTTCCACCTCACCCTCTGGACCTGAGATAAAAGCCTGACAGCTTAAACAAAGGCCTTGTGAGCATTTCTGACAATGGGGCCCCTGCTGGTGGACTGGTTACATCAAGTTCAAGGCTGGATCAGAACCCAGTTACACAACAGCTGTGGGCCAATCAGCCATGCTTTCTTCAAGCTGACCAACCCTGGATTAGGGGGGAAGACACTTCAGAGACTTTAAAAAAAAAAAAAACCAGCTGGAGAGGAGACTAGATTTTTGGTATCCTGAGTCACCCTCGATTTTCCAAGGGTCCCTTTCTCTGCGTGTCTGCTACCCGTGTACTTCCTCACTAGGGAAAGTCTCTCCTGCTGGTTCTGTCTGCTCCAGGTGCTGGGCTGGAGAGTTCTCCACTATTACTTATCACGGTATAGATTTCTTCTGCCTTTTAATTCTTTAACTGGCAGAGAAAATGAACCCAATCATGATCCCTAAGTCACAGGTGCATGGGCTCTCACTCTGCATGTACAGAAGTTCATATATACCCACACATACACACATTTTATTAAACATAACCTCCCACCCCTCCCACACACACATGCGCACACAGAGTTACTAGTTCAGAAGAAATGGGAAATTTAAAGAAAACCATCCCTTCTCCCAGAGATAACATTGGAAGCCGTAATTTTTTTCAAGATTTTTTTTGAGACTCACAAGAAGAATGAGAGAGAGAGAGAAAGAGAGAGAGAGAGAGAGAGAGAGAGAGAGAGAGAGAGAGAGAAGCTTTTAAGCTTTTTTAACTTTATTCCTTAGATGGGATTCTTGGGAAAGAGTTTGCTAATTAAAGATTAGCAATTAAGAAGCTTGAGTATAGCCTTCAGAGTGGGAATCTGGAAGGAGCGCTAGCAGCCAGGGTAAGCGACTTCAAGGGCGGTGGAATGACCACACAACTGGGTTGGCCTCCTGCAGCTCCCAGAAATTTGCACTACTTAGGCTGTTGGTACGCAAGGAGGAACAAGAGATGCAGGGGTGGGAGGTAGGGGGCTGAAGCATTCTTCTTCCTGCAGAACCTGTGAGGAGAGCTACTTGCAGATCCTTGAACAGGAGCTATTTACCGAGAAGGAAATGCTTGGAACATAAAAAGCAAGTCAAATGTCACAAACCAATCTGGGAAAATGTCACTGTGTAAGAATAAGGCGAGTGACAGGTAGGGTTGGGCTTGGTGCCTGATAATGCATCATGTTGTTACATAACAACGCAAGCTCACCCTGCGCCTCCTCGGCACTTTACAGCTCCTAAGATGCGCCGAACACACGGAGGAAAAAGATGCAGGCGGATTCTCCAGGAAAATGGTAGAACAGTCTGGCCAGGCGCCAGTCGCGAACTCCTTTAATCCAAGCATTTGACAGTCTGACCAGGCAGTGGTGGCACACACTTTGAATTCCCGCGCTCCGGAGGCAGAGGCAGGAGGATCTTCTTGAATTTGAGGCCAGCCTGGTCTGGTCTACAGAGTGAGTTCCAGGACAGCCAGGGGGACACAGAGAAACCCTATCTGGAAGACGAGTCTCCCTGATTATCTGGTCTAGCCTCCCCACTCGCTCTGTGAGGCAACCAACGGTGCAGTTTAGAGGCAGTGACTGACGTGTTTCAGTCTATGAGGCGTGGCCCAGCACGATGAAGCTCTTCTGGGTTTCCCCATCCCAGAAGCTTTTTGGGGTGAAAAGGTTCAGTGAATGGCTTGGCTTCATTATTATTTTTTTTTCCGAGATTTTAAAAAACATGTATATGTATGTCCGCGGAAGGACAAGTGCATCGTGTCCGTGTAGGAGCCCTTGGAGGCCGGGGTGGACGTCTGCTTCACAACTGAAGAGACAGGCCGTCGTAATCCAACATGCATGTTCTGGAAACTCAGTCAGGTCTCCTGCTAGAGCACTGAGTGAACATCTCTCCCAGCTCTGAGCGGCAGGGCTTTAATCAGAACGTAGACCCTGAAACCCCACCACTGCATTGCACGTGGTCCTCCTGTCTTCTTCCGCAACCTGAAAATTACTGTTTCTTAAAAACCAGGGTTTATAGAACTCTTGGGCTAGTGAGACGGCTCAGTAGGTGATGGCTCTTGCTACTAAGTCTAATGTCCTCGGTTCAGTCTCTAGCACTTATACCTCTGAGGGAGAGCAGCACCACCTGCAAGTTGTCCTCTGACCTCCACATATATATGCCACACCATGTGCACACTCAAAAGAATAAAAGAATAAATAAATACATTAAGGTAGTGGATATTTCAAAGGAGTCCAGGGTCAGAGGTCAAGTGAGTTTGCTGCTCTTGCAGAGAGGCAGAATTCAATTCCCAACACAGAATTCATGTGGCTCACTACTGCCTATAACTCCAGCTTCAAGGGATCCACCCTCTTCTGGCTTCTGGGACATACCATAGATGCAACACACACACACACACACACACACACACACACACACACACACACACCTTTAAAGAAACCTTCATCAAAGTAATGTAAGAAGGTATTCTCTTCCTTTTATTTTAGTGAATCGAAAATGGAATTTTAAAAAAAAATCCTAATTTAAAAGGGAACTATAGCACAGATTTGATGCTGACATCTGGTGTACAAGGGGAGTAGGGAATACCTCAGCGTGAGTTCCCAAGGGAGCCCCAACTCCAGCCACATCAGTGTGTGCACAGGGCAGACTACCGTGCAGTCCCAGAAATGAGAGAGAAGTGTGGGTAGAAACCTCCAAAGGAAAATACATGTGTAGGCTGCCAGAAGATAGATAGTAGTGTGTTAAGCCGGGTGTGTGGCGTGTGCCGGTATCCTGGGACCGGAAGGCTGAAGCAAAATGATTCATGGTCAGCCTGGGATACAAAGTGGGTTTGAGGCTAGCCTGGACCTCATAACAAGACCTTGTCTCAAAACACCAATAAATTAACTAATTAAAAATAAATAATACTTAATACTGCTTTAACACAACACGTGCAAAATGCAGTCAAAGCCACACCTAAACTGACAGGCATCCAAGGCTCCTTGGTCAGGAGGATGTGAGTCACAGGCTGTGCCCAGCCTGCGCAGGGTCAGTCAGGGGTCACTGGTCTTGTTACTTTGCTTTCTCGAATGTTCACATTGTTTGCAGCAGGAGGGAGGAAGCAGGAGCCCAGCGTGTTGGCTGCTTTCCACACAGCTATGTAACAGCTCATTCCTGTCCCCTGACTCCTGCCAGGACAGAGATGTCTTTAATCCCCACTGCAACAGAGCTCAGGAGCTTTTAGAATGCTGGGCATTCCCACCCAGTGTCTTAATTGTAATTGACGTGGGTGGTCCCAGCTACCCTAAAGGCTGAGGCAGGAGCAGCTGGAGCCTGGAGTTAGGGCCGGCCTGGGAGGTGTTATCAGACTTTGTCTCTTTAAAAATTACTAAATACCCTGATTTAGAAGATGTGTTTATTACTGTGTCATTGTTATTTCTGTGACCAAAGCATATAATAAAAATGACTGTTTTAATTTGTTTTTGAAGAGTTATATGTTTATATGTGCATTGATTTTTTTTTTTTTTTTTTTTTTTGTCTGTGTGCCTTTCTCTGTGAGGGTGTCAGATCCCCTGGAACTGGAGTTATAGACAGTTGTGAGTTGCTATGTGGGAGCTGGGAATTGAACCTGGGTCCTCTGGAAAAGTAGCAGCAGCCAGTGTCCTTAACCACTAATCATCTCTCACTGGCTTTTTTTTTTTTTTTTTTTTTTTTTTTTTTTGACAATGTCTGGATGGTCTGGAATTCACTCAATAGACCAGGTTGGCTTTGAACTCACAGAGATCCCCCTGCTGATGCTTCCACCATGCTAGGACAAAAGGCGTGCTGCACCTCCATGTTCAGCAATGGAAACAACAGAAAGAAAAGATTCGTTTTGGTTCGGAGTTTCAGAGGACTTTAGCTCCTACTGGGAGGAGTTGTGGTGGAGATACTCACTGAGTTAGTGAGACCCATGTGACAGTTGGTGTTAATTGTTACCTTGATAGGACCTAAAATCACTTGGGGGACAGATATCTGGGCATGCCAGTGGAGGGGGTATCTTGATTACATTAACGGGGTTGGAAGACCTCCCCACTGTAGGTGGCGCCATTCCCCTGGCTGAGATCCTGGACTGTATACATGGAGAAAGTAGGCAGGGCAGCAGCAGGCATTCGTTGTTCTCTGCTTCCTGATTGACTTGATGTCAATCTGCTGTGATGTAAGCAGATGCTTCAAGCTCCTGCTGTCTTTACCTCCCTGCCGTGATGGACTGTGCCTTTAACTGTGAACCAGAATAAGCCTTTCTCCCTTGAGTTGCTTTTGTCCAAGCATTTTACAACAGGAAAAGAAACTAGAACAACCAGGAAGCTGAGAACAGAACAGAGACAACAAGCAGGTCCAGGCTATAACCTGTAGCCCGCACGATATCCCTGCCCGCAGGAACTCACACGAACACGTAGGATTCTTTCGCGGCACAGTTTATTTTCCTATCATGGTGGAAGAGAGAGAGATTTGAACTTGCCGCACCTGTATATATAACCTTTGGGGTGGACAATTATGATTGGCTGCTTGCTCAAATTCCCAGGTTCCCCTGCACTGTACATGCGCAGTTCGATGGAGGATATGACGTCGGAAATTAGGCGTACCCAAGACGCTGTGCATGCGCGGTTACCTCACGCACACAGGCGTCAGCAAGGCTGCCTCCTACAATAACCCTAGGAGATCTGTCCCCAGTGACCCACCTCCATCATCCTGGCCCCTCCCACAGCCTCCCAAAGCTGTGCCATCACTGAGGGGTTGGGGGTTGAAAAGATGGTTCAGTGGTTAAGAGCACTAATTGCTCTTCCAGAGGTCCTCAGTTCAAGTCCCAGCAACCACATGGTGGCTCACAACCGTCTGTAATGGGATCTGATGCCCTCTTCTGGTGTCTGAAGACAGCTACAGTGTATTCATAGACATAAAATAATAAATAATTCTTAAAAAAAAAAAGTGCAGAAGAGGGTCATCAAGTCAGTGGGTAAAGGTGCCAGCTGCCAGGTCTGACAGCTGTAAAGGTGCCAGCTGCCAGGTCTGACAGCTGGAGCTTGATCTCCAGGATCCACATGGTGGAAGGAGAGAGCCAGTTCCTGCAAGACACACACACACACACACACACACACACACACACACACACACACACACTAGATAGACAGACAGATAGACAGGAAGGATAAATAGGATATGATAGACAGACAGACAGATGTCTGGGGCTCCTAGGTCCTTCCTGGAGTTATCTGTTCTGGTGTGTCTTTCTGTAGACAGTGCATGCAGGAACTAGGGAGCGATAAAGAAACTGTCTCAAAAGGAGAGGGGAATGTCTCACCCAAGGGGGGGAGTCCTAGAACAAGGGTCAGGGAAGCACAGGGTTAGCTCTGAGCTCAAGAAATCTTCCCTAGGACATGTGGGTGGTTACTCTGACCAGTGGGGGATGGGGGAGCTTACCAGTTCTAGGCTAGGGTAGTGAGTGTGGATATCTTTTGGTAGCTGGTCTGATGCAAACCTGAAGATCTCTATGTGTGAGTCACAGCATCAATGATGTGTTTGTAAAAAGATAAAGAGATAAAGAGAATATGTTCTGTTCTGTGGGTGTGTGGAGAGGTATGAGGGAAGGGGATGTCTCAGCGGGCCCACGCTGAGGCATCTCTTCCCCCTGAGAGACCAGTCACACACCGGTGTAGCGTAGAATAGAGTTTATTCAGGGCACAGGGAGGGGAGCCAGGAGGGTAGTAGAGGCAGAGAGAGAAAGAGAGGGAGAGAGAGACAGAGAGAGAGAGAGACAGAGAGAGAGAGAAGTAGAGGCCGGCCACGATCACATGGAGAGAGTGAGAGGAGGGGAGAAGGGGGGAGAGGACAGGGAGAAGCAAGAGGCAAGAGAGAGCAAGAGATCAAGAGAGAGAAGAGGGGGCAAGCAGCCCCTTTTATAGTGGGCCAGGCCTACCTGGCTGTTGCCAGGTAACTGTGGAGGTGGAGTTTAGACAGAATGCTAACTCTACTTCCGTGACTTCCCCCAAATGATGAACTGTAAGCTGGAACTGTGCACTAAAAACACTTTCTGGGGCTATGGTTCTGCAGTTAACAGTGGATACTGCTTTTGCAGAGGGTTCCCAGCACCCACCTGAGTCACCCGCCACACCCGTCTGCTGCAAAATGTACCATTATCTCTGCGATTTTACTTTGTGTCTCTTACTCTTTGTCTTTCCTCCTCTTCCTCCTCCTCCTCCTCCTCCTCCTCCTCCTCCTCCTCCTCCTCCTCCTCCTCCTCCTCCTTCCTTCCCTCCCTCCCTCCTTCCCTCCCTCCCTCTTCCCCTCCAGCTTACAGCATTGGGGACTATTATCTATAAATCTTCCGTATTCCTGCCTGGTGTGTGCTTCTGAACAAAGGACATCTTAGAGCAGTGGTTCTCACCTTTCCTAGCGCTGCGACCCTCTGATACGGTTCCTCATGTCGCGGTGATCCTCGACCAAAGATTGTTTTTGTTGCTACTTTGTAACTGTAATTTTGTTACAGTTATTAACCATAATGTAAATAACTGATATGCAGTATATCTGACATGAGACACCCCTCCCCCCGCAAGGGGTCGCCACCCATAGGTTGAGAACCACTATCTTAGAGTATCTGACAGTTCTGGAAGCTAGTGCTGAAGAAGTTTGGACACAGCCTCCCCCAAGGAAGCCATGGTCACCTTCCCCTCTCTACTGGAGACAAGTCTCCATTCGTTCCTGGGTGATGAATGACATCTTTGTTGGGGAGAGGAAACGGAGGTGCCAACTGCCTTATAAATCTGCCTTCAGATTTACGGGGATCTTCTGTAGTGCACCCCTCTGACTTTCACATCACCCTCAGGGAACAGGGTGTGGGAGCCGCTGCCATTTGCGGCTCCAGCTGCTATTTCTGCCTCTGTGGTAAGCTATATTTCTGACACTTACGTTTGGTGTCTCCTGTCAAAATATGTATGTGAAACTGTAGTAACACATTAGCTTGCGAACGGCAAAATTCTCAGACCCACTTAACAGTCGCTGACAGAAAGAGGCCAAGGGATTAGAAAGGATGAATAATCAACAGAATCATCACAGGACTTGATGGGGAAGTTAAGCAATATTTGCTGAGTGTTTTGTACAGTTCTCACGTCTCAGAGAGCCGACCCCCGCGATGCTCTTAGGACATTAATGATGGAGTTCAAGGTCTCATACCCTACAAGATGCCACTTTGGCATTTAGGAAAATGGGAGACAGCAAGGCCACACTCATTTTCTCCTCACCCAGATTACAGAGCAACTATTTGAGAGGACATCCCCTGCAGCTCCCTCAGAACAGAAGAAGGGAGGCTGTTTATCAGTAGGACAGAGAGAATCTGACTTCTGAATGAACTTGGCTTTGTGAATTTCTCTTGTCTCATTGTCATTCTATTGAACCTCTTTGTACAGGCTAGGTTTTAATTCAACTCCCCTGAGGGGAGGGAACCTTGATTAAGAAAATGCCTCCAGAAAACTGGGCTGTAGGCAGACAAGCCAGTGTGGAATTTTCTTAATTAGTGATTGATGGGGAAGAGCCCGGCTCATTGTGGGTGGGGCCATCCCTGGGCTGGTGGTCCTGAATTCTATAAGAAAGCAGGCTGAGCAAGCCATGCGGACCTCCATGGCCTCTGCATCAGCTCCTGCCTCCAGATTCCTGCCTAGTTAGAGTTCTGGCCTTGCCTATTTTCAGTGGATCATGACTTGGGATGTGTAAGCCAAATGAACCCTTAACTCCCTGAATCGCTTTGGTCACAGTGCTTTGTCACAGCAATAGAAACCCCCGACTAAAACACTCTTCATCCATACTGTGTGCCTGCCCACTTCTCACCTCTTTATTTGTTCCTTTGGGTCCTCATTATCTTACGAAGGTTCCTGTGTCTTGCACATTTTATATTAAAATATAAACACAGTGTGCTGGAGATAGAGCTGTGTTGTTAAGAGCACTGGCTGCTTTGCTGGCTAACAACTGCCTGTAACTCTAGTCTCAGGAGCTCTGATGCCCTCTTCTGGCCTTCAGTGGCACTGGGCATACTGTAAGCCCAGTACTTGGGAGACAGAGGCAAGGGGATTAAGAGGTTGAAGCTAAGAGCTGGAGAGGTAGTAGTAAGAGCATTGGCTGTATTTCTAGAGGTCCTGGATTTAATTCCCAACACCCACATGATAGCTCCAGTTCCAGGGGAGCTGGTACCTTCAGACATATGTGTAGGCAAGACACCAATGCATACATAAAATAATAAATAAATCTTAAAAAAAAAAATTGAAGCTAGCCTGAGCTACGCGGTGAAAAGAAAGGAGGAGATGGAGGAGAGGGTGGGAGGGAGGTATGCACTCAAGCTTTTCTCTGGTGAGCTCATCTCTGCCAGCAGGGCCTCCGCAACAAGACTGACACTGGGAAGCAAGCTAGCTCTCCTCCATAAAGTCCCCACTGCTCCCACGCTCATCCTCCTCCCTGTCTGTGGAGCAGAGGGGAGTGCTCCCACGCTCACCC
>JANHMN010000001.1:218527692-218541321 GCA_030674055.1 Rhabdomys pumilio | reverse complement strand
CCTCCTCCCTGTCTGTGGAGCAGAGGGGAGTGCTCCCACGCTCACCCTCCTCCCTGTCTGTGGAGCATGCTGCACATGGCTTAACCAAGTTTCAGCAGCTTAGTCACCTCTACTTTTAATAGACAGTGGCAGTTGGCGTTCCCGTTGGGCTCATATTACAGCAGGGCAGTCACCCAACACACGTCCCACCTGACTAAATCCATCACTTCCAACTGCCTTCAGAGTGTGTGGTGGGGGAGGCACGGGAAGAACAGAGCACTGGAATATGGTGCTGGAAGATCATAAGGCAGCGTTCCAAGGTCCGCAGGGACTTAGCTTCCAGCCTGCTCCCTAGCTACTGACATTGGTTTTTCATCTCAGCGAGGCAAGAGAAAGTATCCATTTTTTTCTTTTTAATCTTATGAACAGCAATTTTCCACTTTTACTGGCCACTTTTCACTTTAGGTGAAATAAATAAAAAAAATAAATAAAAACATAACAAAAAACCAAAGAGAAAGCATCATTGAGCAAGCCTCTTGAAAAGAATAATCCTCTAGGCACATAGCTGATGTTTTCCCTAACTGAAACATATTCCCACGTCCTTTCCAGAGGTTCTCATGGCCAAGCATATGAAAGATCATTAAATGCCATTCTCCATTGTTAAACCATGTGTAACAGCAGAAATCCACAATCTACTGGTTCTCTAAATAAATGGAAAAACAAGATGGAATATTCTAGAAGTTCAAAAGATGTCCCTAAGGTGGAGGTCTGTTTTGACTGCTGATGTTGATGTGACTAGGGGGCCAGGTTGGATGGATTCCCTGGATAAACTGATGACATTATCACCTTACCTGGTGATGGAGCAGGCTACCCATGCAGCTAACTCAGTCAATGGAAGGTTTGTAGCATCCTTTTAAGTAGTATTACTCAGGGATTTTGTTTGAAATAACATAAAATATAACAAATAACATAAAAAATAACAAAAAACATTTTGTTTGTGTGTAATTGTATATATACAATTATACAATTTATATATTAAAATCAAAGGTCCCATTTCTTCTTTTTTCCTTCTTTTTCTCTTCTTTCTTCCTTCTTTTGATTTTTCAAGACAAGGATTCTCTGTGTAGTTCTGGCTGTTCTTGTCCCTCCTCTGTAGACCAGCCTGGCCTTGAACTCACAGAGATCTGCCTGCCTTTGCCTCCGGAGTGCTGGAACTAAAGGCATGTTCAACCATCAATGTCCAGCAACAATTTCTTAAGGATCTAGAATTACATAAATTACAATGCTGACACCCATCAGGGGAGATAAAGCTTGTGGCCACCAGAAAGCTGTTAGCTTTTACAGTAAGATTCAGGATTATATACATCATAAACTGCTAACCACTGTGATATGGTGTCCTTGTTGACTCAAATCTTCCTTGGTTAATTCTGTCCCACTGAAGTAGGCACTGGAGCCCACTTCTTCAGGATTCTAGCACATACAGAAGAGACATCCAGCCTGGTGGACTGAGTAACTAGTATAGTCTTGGACTTTCTATTCACAGCCAGACATTGGATTAGCTGCTGCCTGTAAGTCATTCCAATAAATCCCATATATATCATATATATATATATATATATATATATATATATATATATATATACACACACATATATATACATATATATGACATATATGAAATATTTCACATATATAATTATATCAATTAACATATTATGCTGATATATAGCAATTAATATATAATATATAAAATACACACGATTTATAACATAATAGAGAGATATCCACCCTCTATATTCTGACACTCTAACAAAGTGTGATGAAACACCGCGATGAAGAGCATCCTGGGGAAGAAAGGGTTTCTTTAACTCCCACCTCCACATCACACATCATGTGAGGTTAGGGCTGTGACTCAACACAGGAACCTGGAGTGAAGAACTGAAGCAGATGCCATGGAGGAGTGCTGCCCACAGGCATGCTTGCTCCCCATGGCTTCTCAGTTTGCTTTCTCATACACACCAGGCCAGGCACCTGCCCACAGGTGACACTGTTCACAACCGACTAGGCCTCCCACTTCGATTAAGAAAATGTTCTATATCTCTGTTTACAGACCAATCTCAAGGTGGTATTCTCTCAGTTGTGGTCACCTCTTCTCAGTAACACTAGGGTGTGTCAAACTGACAAGCTGACAAAAGCAAACAATAGTGAGGCTGCCTATCTTGGCTACCAGTTGAGCAGAGGCAAAAGAAGCCTGTCTCAGAATAGGACTGCTGCCATCTTTCAGATCCCAACTCCAAAGACTAAGAGACAGGTTCAAGAGTTCCTAGGTACAGCTGGAAGTCACTGTCTAGATACTGGAGTTTGTGGAAATAGCCAGGCTTTTCTATACACTAGTGTCATACATTGTTTTTGTGGTTAAAAGCTCACCCTGAGACTCAGTGCTATCCTGGGATCCCACACATCCAGTGTAGTCACAGGCCAGCTAAGACTTTCTATTGGTTTAAACCCATGTCCAAGCAGCCTTCTCTGGTGAATATCCTACATGTTCTATGAAGGTATTTGTACTTACTCTTGAAATTGTATGGTCTGCTTCAGAGCCACGTGATCACTCCTTCACATCCACATGCTAAGTGGCATACTGCAAAGGCTGTCACAGACCACACTGTAAGGCCTTTCTCATCCCATTGCTCCACACATAAAACAAAGACTAGGACCCACAGGTACCGGAAACCTGTTTGTATCAAGCTCAACATCAGAAAGATCAAGTGGTACAACCCCTCATCTATGCAGAAGGCATGGGTGCTTGTTATTCTTCTCTAAGTGGTTCTAGCAATAACTAGAGAATAAGTTATAATTAAAAAAAAAAAAAAAAAAGCAGCCAACTACCAGGGCTTAATTCATGAAGTAAATTCCTGGCCTTTTGAAACAAGACCACATATAAAACACAAGCACACATGGTGCTGCAGAAGATTGCAGGGACCATTAGGAAAGCAAGACTGGTTAAGTTCTCTTTGAAAGAAGCTGGGAGCCTGGTATGGTGGGGCAAGCTTCAAGTCCTAGCACTTCAAGGGATTGAGCTCGGAGTTCAAGGTCTGTCTAAGGATGAAACCAATACTGGTGGTGCACTTGCTAACCCCATAATCCTTAGATTCAACTTAGGACACATGCCTATACTCACAGGCGATGAAGGCAAGGTTATCCTCAGCTATTTAAGGCCAACCTTGGATGTAAAGAACTGTCTCAAAAAATAACCTTTCCAGCCTGTTTGTTGTTCACAAGACTTTAATCCCAGCACTTGGCAGAAACAGGCTGATCTCTTGAGTTCAAGGCCAGCCAGGAATACAGAGAAACTGTCAAGGCTCAGCAGGACCCGTCTTTGGCACCCAGCTCTCATATCAAGCTCCAGCTACAGGGACTCTGACTCTATGGGAATCTGCAGTTACATGCACAAAGCCATACATATGCATACTCATAACCTAAAATGTTCTTTAAAAAACATCCAAACTTTGTGTATACTATTGACTTCTGGTCCTCCGCCATCTCCCGCCCCCCAACCCCCAAGCCGCTGCTGTCTGTTCACTAGTCCAGGGCTGGTACTAGACTTGAAGTTTCCTTACATTCCTTCCACAAAGTAATGGTTGACAGTGGCTTCAAGACCCATTAACATACCTCAAAAGACAGCCAAGTGACTCCCTAGACATAGCAGCACTCACCCTTTCATCTCAATACCCCGTATCCAGTTATTTGGGCTTCACAATCGCAAAGGGGTGCTAGCTTAGTACCCTAAGCTTAGTATATTTTTTAGGCTTCCATCACTGGACAGTAACAAGTCAGTTTTAGCTTTGAGATGTGTCAACAGCAAAATGCAGTTTACTTTTGGGCAACTATTCTCCAATCGGGCATATAAATTACTTCTACAGCAGATAGTATGCTGTTGTAGGTTTTTCAAGATCCAATTCATCCAAATGGGTTATCTAACCTTACCCCATGAAGCATGAGCTTGCTGGTACTCCCCAGAAAGTTACTCTGTAGTTACTTGGGATATATACAGTGGGAGGAATACTGAACAAGCCAACTGGACCAAGGCATCACATCCCATCAGGTACTGACTGACTTTCCCCCATCTAAAAATGGCCACCACTCATGGTCTGTGCCATGTTTGCACAACTCTAAGGTGGTACAGGTCAGCTTGCCAACCTCTATTCTAGTTACCACAAATGGCATTAGTCCAGAAGCAGATAGTACTTGTTTCCAACTAGTTGGTCTTTCTGTGCTTTTGGTAAGCTCTTCCACTGCAGGTGATGGAAGTTAGTCCACTTCTTGTCTCTCCCTTCACTGCAACTGAGATTCTTGCTTTCACATTCCAGTCTTGTGGAGTCCCCACTGTAGTAGTTAACTGAAGAGGCTTAGCTTTCTAGCGATGCTCAACCAGGCTCTAGCTTCTCAGACACTACAGGACTACAGGAGTCAGCACAATCACAGTAAAGGAGTGAATTTAAATGCACTTTATTTTTAGACAACCCACATGACATGTTTTTTTCTTAAAAAAACAATGCCTGCACTCCAAATAAATCACAGTCAAAATAAAAGCTCAAGATGACATCAGTCCCATTTGTCCTAAGTCCTGGTGTTGTTGTACAGATGTTACGCAGCAGCCAATTACGGTGACAGGTAAGAGATCCAATTTGTTACTGCAAAACAAAGAGAAGACATTAACAGCTGCTCCAGTCTGAGTGTGTGTAACTTTCCTAGCATGTAGGTGTACTCCCCAATTCAATCTGGACTGCCACAAAGGCAGGCAGGAAGCGCAGGGAGAGTTTCCTCTTGCATCCTAGTGCAAACCGGAAGAACAACCACAAACTGTTCAAGGTCTATCAGTGGATGCGGACCACCCCGACCTCACCGGTCGGCAGCACCTGCCATCTTTCTGCACCACTCAGTGCTCTACTAACAAACACCAGACGTCTGAATACCACTTCTACCCCAGTCCCCGGCAGTCACCCACTTTTCTCCAGTACAGCTCTAAGCTCACCTTCTACTTTGCTTACAAAAAAAGCCTCCAAATTCTAGGACAAGCAACTTGTTTTACACTCACTGCCTCCACCAGTCCCTTATAGAACAGACATTTTGTATTCCTTCTTACTGAAGTCAGTAAACACTAAGAAGAAACATCCTGTCGTGTATAATATGAAATGGACTTGAACTACTGCAGGGAGACCATTAGCACCATTTCACACACATTCTGCAAGAGAGTTTATCCCAGGCATAGTGTCAAACTCTACTTACACACATGACCCTGAGACTCTACCAAGCAAGCTGTTTCATCTCCAGGCATTTTCATGGTCAAGGCACTTCTTGTCAGATCCCACAGGATAAAGAGCCTAGAGCTCACAACCTACCAGGCCTACCACCTGCAGATGGCAAAGGCTCACACCGCCACACTGCCTGTCTTTGCACTACTAATGTAAACAGATACTTACACATTTTTCCATCTCTAAGCCATCCTTAAAGAAAATCATGAATGGAGTCACACCATCTTCACGGTAGTCCAGGAGAGCAACCATACCATCTGGATTCATGTTCTCACCAATAAAAAACTTAAGAAACACGTAACAAAAACCTACAATTAGACTGTCATATACACACAAACATAAAATCAAACTATATAAAAAAATCCAGAATAACCCCTTGCCACATTTGACAAGAAAAATCTCTGGTACTCAAAAGTAACACATACGGTAGCCATATGCTGGCACACACTTTTAATCCCAGCACTTAAGCATTGGCAGGTGGACCTCTAGGTTCAAGGCCAGCCAGGTCTACAGATAACCCAGTCTCAGTGAAAAGAAAGCAATGTCTACCATCTTAAATACCAGCTCCTTGTCTGGTGTGATGCTACATGCCTTTAATCTCAGAAGACTGAGGTAGTTGGGTCTCAGGGTGTTCCAGGACAGCCAGAGCCATGTACAGACATGAAACAAACCTTTTCTGATCCCATGGCTAAAATTATGCCAACCTTTTGGTTTATTTACCTGGTAGTTGTTGAAGTTAGCAAGGATGTGCTTAATTTGCTCGGCAGCTCCAGTCATAAAAGGCTTTACTCTTTCTGGTTTCTGTTCTTCAAGTTTGCCCTTGAGTCTAAAACAGTAAGGTGACAGGTCTGTCAAATACTGAAGTTTGAGCAAAATCACTTTCTTCCAGTAAAGTAAAGAAACCTTCATTGTGTAACAAAAGGCCCTCATGTCTCAAGTCCTTCATAACTAAGCAACCAACTTCTTCTAGGACTCTGACCACCAAAACAGGGTGTTCATGTCACTTACGATTTCATGTAGTCTTTGATGTACTTTTTGTAGGCCTCTTTTGTGAAGCTGGTTTCTTGTAAGTGATGGTTCATGACAATGTCAACACCGGTGACTACTGTGCTTTCAGTGCCTTCGCCCTCTGGACCTTCAGCGGAAGCATTTCCACCAATGAGCGAGTCATCGATGGCACCCTCTGTTCTACTGACCATCTACATTTAGGAAAAAAAAAAATTCTATACGCCGGCAACGATCTGTCAGTTCCCTGAAACACCTTAATCTCCCCCAAAATAATCACTGCCCCGAACGAAAGCAGTGGTCATTCTAATCAAGCGGAACCAAGTTGCTGTAGGCTCTCTTGGGTCGCCACGGACTAAGCGCAGACAGCGCAAACCTATCTTAAGAAACAATATGTCCCCGTTCGCCCGGAAGGAGGATGGCGCTGAGTTCGCGGACCTATTTCCAGGCTCGGCTCCGCCTCCACTTTTCTAGAAAAACCCAAGGCCGGGAGGAGCGTTCTCCTCCGCCTGGAGGCGGCTGGGAGGATTGCACGAGCTCCAGCAGCCTCCCCCCAAGCCCGGCCCGGCCGGCCGGCGACCGGCCAGCCACCCCGCGGCGCCCGGCTCACCTTGCCCTCCACCTCCAGGCACAGCCCGTCCGCAATCTCCCGGATCTTGTAGATGTCGGAGAACAGCTCGTCATCTGAAAGGGAACAGAGAGCCGCCCGTCAGCGAGCGAAGGCCCGCCATTTCCCGCGCCCGATGGGCGCACGCGGCGGCTCCCGGCCCAAGCTCTGCGCTCGCGCCCCGGCCTCCCCGAGCCCACCCGCGTCCAGACCCCCGGGCGGCCGGGACTCACGGCTGATGAGGTCCCGGTAGATGATCATGGTGACGGCTGAGGACAGCGGCGCTAGCCTGACAGCGCGGAGAGAGCGCGGTGCAGCCGGAGCGGCGCTCGGGGGGAGGGGGGAGCGGGCGGAAAAGGCCGACTCGGGCGCTCCCCAACCTCATATAGAGGGCACGTTCATCTACGTCATCGCCCGGTGCGCCCCCGGAAGTGTCGTAATCGATGACGTGGCACGCAGAGCAGCGCAAGGGCGTGGTCACGTCATGGCCGGACCGAAGAGGGCAGCGGGCATCCGGGCACTTGGCCAGGACACAATGCGGTGTTCCCCTGGGTGCGCGCGGCAACAGTGGCCCTGTACGGAGAGTACGCTCAGGGCATGCTGGGACAGGAAGGGACTTGCGGCGGACCGACGGCCAGCGGATGGAGTCGCCGCCCGGGTGTGGCCCGGGTGTGGCCACTCCCGCCTCCCTCCGAGTTCCCACCCCTTTCTCGGAAAGGAAATGTCAGCAGAATTGTATGACTGTTGTCCGGCGCGCCGCTGAACCTACGGGGGATGCGGAGATGGCGCCGGGTTTCCCTGGTCCCCGACATCCGGCCCATGACTGCCCACGGACTTCACCCGTCTTGCGTGGGGAGAGAGATGTCCTGGGGATTGGTCTTCTAGTGGGTTCTGAAAGTCAAAGCCTGCGGTGGTCTAGCCGGACAGCTCTTCCTTGGCCTGTCCTGCTCTTGGTCTCAAATGGTGTCCTTTCTTAGGACAGTTCTGTATTAGTCATCTTTTATCCCTGGTGATGCAGGATTAAACAGACCAAAATGAGGATCTTCCCACTTGCCCGGGTCACTTAAAGGGCTTTCACAGCCACTATGAAGTACAACAAACAAAATAGAACTTCTGAGACCCATCGTTCAGGTGAACATGTATGGCAGGATGAAATCACACTTTCTTCCGTTCCAGATTTCGTTATAGTCCGTTGTATCCTAGTGTTAAGTGTTCATACTTAATAACGACATATCCAGCCCTGCCTACCCTTGTAGAAAACATTATACTAGTATGTCAAAGGAGAAGGCAATTCACACTAGCAAAGTGTTATAAGCACAGACTCATTCAGGAATAAAACTTTTGCAAAAGAGCAGAACGGAGGATGAAATAAAACCGGCCACTTAAGAGTGGGGTGGTCTACTGCTTCCCTAGACACACTAAAGGACACAGGGTAATGAAGTAAAAAAGTGAAGGGTATCAGAAAACATGGACATATAACTGATGGGCATTAACTTTGCAGTCTCAAAACTCAGTTATTTCTGAGTTATGTGAACTCTTATTTACACATCCCAGGTATTTAACATTTTCAAATTATTCAAAACCACTCATTTACATAGACCCTCAAACATTAATCTCTTTGGCTTTTTTTGTTATTTTCTCCAGTTTTATGCCCAAATGTATTTTTTTTTTTTCGAGACAGGGTTTCTCTGTGTTGCCCTGGCTGTCCTGGAACTCACTCTGTAGACCAAGCTGGCCTCGAACTCAGAAATCTGCCTGCCTCTGCCTCCCAAGTGCTGGGATTATAGGCGTGCGCCACCACCGCCTGGCAAGAATGGATTCTCTTGACAGAGAAATAATGCTCAGGAGTCTGAGAAGAGTCTGGAATAAATGTAATAGTCTGGAAGATTCGAGTGGAGCCTGGCCCTGCCAATAGCAAAGATTACCATATTATTAACTACATCTAAACCCAGCTTTCTGGGTGGAAACAAGTATAAAACCCTTCCATTGAAGAGAAAAGCCTGTGAGTTTAAGGGTACTGTTTTCCCCAGTGCTGAGAATGTCATGCTATCTACGGAAAAAAAAAAAAAAGCACAGGTTGGGGGACAGAAAATTGAGGCATGACTGCACGAATGTCAGCTCTGAGGGTAGGCAGCAGCAGGATGATCCAGGGGCTTCCAGACGGCCTGGCTATAACTGGGAGAATAAGCAGAGTGATAGAATACACCTGGTGTGAACCTCTGGCCTCTCTACAACTGTGTCTTAGGGTTTCACTGCTGTGAGCAGACACCATGACCAATGCAACTCTTATAAGGACAACATTTAATTGAGGCTGGCCTACAGGTTCAGAAGTTCAGTCCATTATCATCAAGACAGGAACATGGTAGCACCAGGCAGGCATGGTGCAGAAGGAGCTGAGAGTTCTACATCTTCATATGAAGAAAGTCTCTAAGAGAAGAGTCACTTCCAGGCTGCTAAGACTAGGGTATTAAAGACTTCGCCCACAGTGACACACCTTCAACAAGGCCACAACTCCCAAGGCCTACTTCCTGGGCCAAGCATATACAAACCATCACAAACTGCATGCACCCCCCAAGACCACACAGGCACTAGTCAACCAGAGACAGAAACTTGACTTCAATGGTTACCTTCTCCATAGTCTATTTCTAAAACTTTATCCTCTGGTAAAAAGAAAACAAAATTACAATCTCTGGCCTCCTCTTTTATCTCTACTGGTTTTTTTCCTTTGGTTTCTTCTAAGAATTTCGTTTCTTCGTCTTAACTTTTCCTTGGAGCACATCACCTAACAGAATCCTATCTATTTTTATCTTGTTTCTTCTTCCAGACTGCACAGAAACCAGGGAAGCAGTTTTGCCCATAGCCCAGTGCCTGGATCAGTGCCTAGTAAGGTAGTCAATAAGTGACTTAAATGAATGAACTTGAGGCCAAATCTAATAATAGCAAGTGTCAGCAAACTCAGACCGTGTTCTATCCCAGCAGCCTATGAAGTTGTCCAAGTGAAGAATCAGATTTTTTTCTAGATTCCCGAATAGCCAGAAACTAGGTTTCTGTGCTGTAAAGTTACAATGTAACTGGTACCAAAAAAGCCTGTATCTCTATCACTTAACACATAGTTGTACAAAATGAAAGCAACCATGTACTTGTATGTGGTAGCATGCACATTTAGTACATTTGATCTCAGCACTCAGGAGTCAGAGGCTAACCTGGTCTACACAGCAAATTCTAGACCAGCCAGGGCTATACAATGCAACCTGGTCTCAAAAGCAAACACCTGGCTATAAACATACAAGTATATTTTTGTAGAAGTACATCCAAGAGTCTGGAAGGGCATGCCTCCAGAAGATAACAGCAGGTGCTGGGCGGTGGCTGGGCTGGGGAAGAGTCAAAGGGAAAGCTTCCGGCTGATTGTATGGCTGGGTGTCTCTTCAATGTCCTTTGCACATTTATATTTGTTTCCCCATAGATACCAAACAATGACACAAAGAAGGGGGCACTGTGTCTACTATGTGTAGACAATTTGTAAGAAAAACTCATCAAATAAGAGGCATAGATACTTGAGGTGGGTGAGTTTCCTATCTGAACTATGTGGCTGTAATGGTGTTCTGATGCCTTTGTAAATATGGTATGTTTTAGGTGGGTGGTAGTGTGAGTGTGTATGTATGTGAGAGAAAGTGTGTGTGTGCACATATATGAGGATAATCCATTACTATTTTGATCTGGAAAATTAACTCATAAGTTATTGTGTTAAAAATGGCAACAAGTCCTTTTTAGGAAGAGGGAAAGTCTGAATGCTTGTCAACTCGCTGCAGGAGAGAGATAACTCATCTTCTGCTTTCTACTCTCTCCAATAGAGTATACCAGGTGGGAATTAGAGCTCACATGGCTTGGAGAGCATATGGATTTCTTTCTGCTACCCTGTGCCTGCTTGGCAGCAGTGTTTGTTTGTGTGCAGGACAACTTCCTTCAAAAACTGAGGTAGCCGGGCGGTGGTGGCGCACGCCTTTAATCCCAGAACTCTGGAAGCAGAGACAGGCGGATCTCTGAGTTGGAGGCCAGCCTGGTCTACAGAATGAGTTCCAGGACAGCCAGGGCTATATAGAGATATTCTGTCAACAACAACAACAACAACCACAACAACCATTAAAACGTTTGGTGAGGTGATTAGTGCAAACAAAAAATGCAATTGAGATAAGACAAAGCCAGAAAAAAAAAAGCAAATTAGGTGTGTCAGTAAATCTAAAAAACTAGAGGCGAGCTCTAGATTTGAGTAGGGACTTTTAGCAACTAAATGAAGAGGAATATAACTCATTATGAGACATTATTAGCACTGAGCTTTGAGGAACAGCCTGTAATCAGTGATAGAAGCTGAGGCAGGAGAACAGCCTGTATAATTTAACCATGACCCTGCCTATAAATTAAAAAAAAAATAAAGTCATGTGATGGCTATTCCTGGTTGTCAGCTTGACTACATCTGGATTGAACTACAATCCAGAAATGGAGGGCACACCTGTGATCCTGATCTTGAGGCCAGAAGACCCAGCCTTCTGACAAAGATTTTGGCATGAAGATCTTGAGACTTGGTGTCCATGCAAAACTTAGGCCCAGGCAAGGTAGTTAATGCCTTTAATTCCAGGAGACTGAGGCAAGCTGATTTGTGAGTTCAAGGTCAGCCTGGGACAGAGAAAGTCCCAGATCCAGGCATGGTGGTACACCACCTTTAATCTGGGTCACACCTTCTGCTGGAGGCCTACATGAGGACATGGGAAGAAGGAAGATTCCCTCTTCTTTGCTGCTTGCGTTTACTTGCCAGCACATCTGTTGGAACCCACTTCTTCAGGATTCTATGCAGAGGACCGGCTGAAACACATAGCCTCTGTTGGACTATGTCTAGTCTGTGAGCTGAGCAATTACTAGACTTTTGGATTTCCCATTCACAGTTGCCCCTTGTTAGGTTAGCTGGACTACAGACTATAAGTCATTATAATAAATTCCCTTAGTAGAGATATTCCATAAGTTCTGTGACTCTAGAGAACCCTGACTAAGACACTCAGCCACCATGGCTATTCTCAAGTTCCATGCAGTGGGACATTATGGGGACTAAGGTGCTAATGTCCCTTCCAGGCCAACACACAGGGATGGTGTCACCAAGGTGGCTTCACTCCTCCACTTGAGAGCAGGCAAGCCAATGAGTCAGGTCTAATTACATTTCATGCTTAATTAATAAGTGGAAAGGACTGAAATTCTAATTTGACGTCTGTGTGCATCTGTTTAACCTAACAAGCATTAGATAGCCCTCAAAAGTACAATGAAAGCCGGGCGATGGTGGCGCACGCCTATAATCCCAGCACTTGGGAGGCAGAGGCAGGCAGATTTCTGAGTTCGAGGCCAGCCTGGTCTACAGAGTGAGTTCCAGGACAGCCAGGGCTACACAGAGAAACTCTGTCTTGAAAAACAAAACAAAACAAACCCCCCAAAAAAGTACAATGAAAAAGTGATTTTTGCTTGTTTGTTTTAAAAATTAAAACTTTTTTTTTGAGACCCAGTTTCTCTGTGTAGCCCTGGCTATCCTAGAACTTACTTTGTAAACCAGTCTGATCTTGAACTTAGAGATCCACCTACTGGTGGACTCCATGTGCTAGGATTAAAGGTGTGTGGCACCTTTTTTAATTCTAGTACCTGGGAGTAGAGGCAAGAAGATCTCTGTGAGTTTGAGGCCAGCCTGATCTACAAGTTCCAGAACAGCCAAGGCTGGGCTGTTACATAGAGGAATCTTGTCTCAAAAGACAAAACAAAACAAAACCCCCTTTTAAACAAAACAAAGTGTAATAAACATATAGCAAATGTACGTCTTTGAAGGGTACAGTCTAATTTTTCATAAATACAACTCATGCAACTAGTCCCTAGAGTTATAGGTAATTACAAGTACCCCAGAGTTCCCCACTTTGCTCCTAAAAGAGCATTAAAGAACAAATACATTAGTGCATTTATCTGCCGAGTAGGTTATGCCTAAATCGACCTACATAGTCCAATAGATGGTCTCCATCCTAATTTAATTCATTGATTATTTTTATGATAGCATTCAAAGTATCGAGTTTGATTTTGGCATTTTCGCACACAATGGGTCATTTTACTTTGCTCAACTCATTGCCTTCTCCTGCTACTCCCCCTTGTCCCTCGTCCCTCTCTGTCCCTGTGAAGAAGGTTTACTTGGTTGCCAATTTAATGGAATTTAGAATTGTCATGGAAACAAACCTCTGCGGAAGTCTGAGGATTTTATAGATGTGGTAAATTAAGACATGAAGATATTGCTAAAGGTATAATCAAATGAAAAAAAATGGGGAATAAACAAATAAATAAAATAAAAGGCCAGGCGATGGTGACACATGCCTAATTTAACCCTAGCACTCAGGAGGCAGAGGTAGGTGGATCTCTTTCTAGTTCCAGTCTATCCATGTTTACAAAGCGAGTTCCAGGACAGTTAGGGCTATACAGAGAAAGCCGGTCTCAAACAACAACAACAACAAGAACAACAACAACATCACAAACAAACAAGCAAAACGAAGAAAGGGGAAAAGGAAGGAGGAGAGGGGAGGGAAGGGAAAGAAAGGAGAGAAGGGAGGGAAGGGAACGGATGGGAACCAGAGGGGAGAGGAGGAGAGGGGAGGAAGAAAAGAGGAGAAAAAAATAAAAGGAAAGGAAAGGAAAGGAAAGGAAAGGAAAGGAAAG
>JANHMN010000001.1:218515675-218527592 GCA_030674055.1 Rhabdomys pumilio | reverse complement strand
GGAAAGGAAAGGAAAGGAAAGGAAAGGAAAGGAAAGGAAAGGAAAGGAAAGGAAAGGAAAGGAAAGGAAAGGAAAGGAAAGGAAAAAGGACAACGGAGCTATTTATTTCCGGTTCTCAGAAATTGGGACCGCTGGTTCTGGCAGAGAGGCGGCAGGTGAGTTGAATTTCAGAGCTCGTCTCGGCTTAGGCTTAAGGGGTGTTGAGCTCTTTGCTAACTTCTTTCTTTGAGCACTAGGGGCCACTACTGCACGCGGTTGCGGTCTGTGGGCTGCTTCTCAGCCTTCCAGGGCTCCCTAACCTTCCCAAGGCTTCAAAGTCTGTGACTGCTTAAAGCAGCTGGCAGGGTCCCAGCTGCCTTGGGGACGAAGTAAGCAACCACAGCAGGTGGAGAGTCTTCCCAGCGCAGCTCAGGCTGCTGAGGGATGCCGCTGTAGCTAACAAGGGGCTCGCTGAAGTTTCAACTATAGCAGTTCTATGGTAGTGACAGCAGTCAGGTGGCTCTAGATCTAGGCTAGAGTGTGACTTGACTCCTCTGCGGACATCAGGCTGCCAGACTCCAGGGTTGTTCTCACCTATGCGCTCACTTCCGGATTCCTGCCAACCTGCACTTTTGGGCTCCTCTAAGTCCCACCCTTCCACTCCTCACAACTGCCTCCAAGAGTTGCTTTTCAATCTGGCGTTATGGCAGGTTAAATTTGGGCTCCCTGTCTCACGGATAGGGTTATTTCCCTGTTCTTTTCTCAGGCCCTCGGGGTAGCTCAGTTACAAACTGTAGATCCTCTCTGTGGATGGCACCCGGCTTCTGAGTCATACAGAGGGATCCCTGCTCACTGAGGAGTCATTGTCTTACCAAACCTCACAACTAGTTTTGAGGCTTGTGAGTATTGTGAGCTTGCCATGAGGGAAGCCTGTCTTCACCAGAGCGGTCTTTAGAAGCAACCTCCTGCCTTCCTGTTCACTCCTGGAGCTGTGGGGTGGAGACATGTTCCTCTTGTCTTCTCTGAGTCATGGGTCCTTTCTTTCTTAAGCCTTGGGTACCCCTACCCATCACCACCTTCGAGAATTTTTAATCTGCATATCTCCTCCCTTTCTTTTCCACTACCACACAAGTAGAAAAATGCAGATCATGTGACTTGTCTCTGTCCAGTCCGGATGTGTGTGGTTCATGTCCCTGTGTTCTGTGTGGATTTCCGGAAAGGGTTTCCTGCTAGATTCAGAAGTTCAAGAAGACTCAGATTTGGCTCTTGGGTAGCTTGGGTTTTCTATTAGGAGGCCTGCCATGTCGGGTGTTGGCTCTTCCTTGATTTTAAAGTTTTGATAGCGTTAGGCTGCACAGGATAACCTCAGATCTCACTTCTCTCCACTATTGACTAAAGCAGTTTTCTGAAAGTTCAGATGGATCTGTGCTTGAGAGGGCAGCTTCTCTAATCTCTCAGCTCCGCCTCCTCCCACTGTTTCTATGGCAGCATCTGCTCTTGGATTTCCTGGCTCTGTTTCCCTCTGATTACATGCACCTTCCTTCTTAATTTTTTTCTAACATTGATTTCTCTCCCTCTCTCTCATGTTCTTATGAATGTCAGAGAACAGTTGGTGGGAGTCAGTTTCCTCTTTCTATCATGTGTGTCCTGGGATTGAACTCAGATCAGTCTTTTGCCCTCTACCTTCTATTGCCCGAGCCCTCATTTCTACAGCTCACCCAGTGGCTGCCCCAGCATCCTCAGTTCTGCGGACTCCTTGCCTCCCATACCTCTGCCACAGGCTGCTGGCTTCAGTGCTTCTCAGCCACTCTGGGTTTCCTGGAGTTTTCCTGTTTTCAAGTCCACCAGTGCCATGGTTTGAACATGCTTTCTCATAGCCAGAGTTCACACTGAAAGCCCCAGTGTAGGAGTGTTGAGAAGTCCTGGGACCTTTAAAAGGTGGTTAGGTCAAATTGCACCCCGCTTCACTGTTGTGCTTTATAAAAAGACCAGGATATGTTTAGTAGAGCGCAGTATGGTGAGGTGGGAGGGGTGCCTTGGCGGGCTCATACTGAGGCATCCTTTCCCCCTGAGGTACCAGCCAAAGGAGGGGCATATAGTATAGAATAGTTTATTTTGGGGCATGGGAAGAGGAGTTGAGAAGGGAGTAGAGGTAGAGAAAGAGAAGGGACAGAGAAGGACAGAGAGAGAAAGAGAAGAGGAGAGGGCAGCCAGGAACATGTGGAGAGGGGGGATGGGTAGGGAAGGGGAGAGAGGGAGAAAGGGGTCAGGGAAAGAAGAGAGTCAGAGAGAGAAGGGGCAGAGAGATTGAGGAGGGGCCAAACAGTCCCGTTTATAGCAAGCCAGGCCTACCTAGCTGTTGCCAGGTAACTGATGGGCGGAGCCTAGAAGGAATGCCAGCATTCTTGAAGAACATAATGCCAGTTTAGGGGACTGAAACTTCTTATTCTGAAGAGCTGTTTTGGTTATCATGGGGGTGGGGTGGGGGAGGGTGGCCCTTTGTGTTGTGTCTCTTTTGTACCAGGCTTTTTTTCCTTCTGGTCTCTGCCATGAGTCAAGGCAGCATAAGCCCCTTGCCAGTGGACAGCTGCTGGATCTGTCTTCATAACCATGAATCCAAACACACTTTGTATTTTTTACTTTTGTAAAGTACCTGTTTGAATAGGAATGACCCTCATAGGCTCATAGATGATACTTAGAGAGTGGCACTATTAGGACTTGTGACCTTGCTGGAGTAGGTGTGGCCTTATTGGAGAAAGTGAGTAATGTGGGGTGGGCTTTGCAGTCTCAAATGCTCAAGCCAGGGCCCCCTCTCTTTCTGTTTTTATGCCTGCTGATCCAGATGCAGAACTCTCAGCTACCTCTCCTATACAATGTCTATCTGCGTGCCAACATGCTTCCTACCATGAGGATAATGAACTAAACCACTGACATTGTGAGCCAGCTCCCATTAAATGCTTTCCTTTATGAGAGTTGCTGTGGTTGTGGTGTCTCTTCACAGCAATAGAACATTGACTGAGGCTGGTGGTGGTTGTGGTGGCAGCAGCGGTTCACGCCTTTAATCCCAGCATTAGGGAGGTGTGGCCTTGTTGAAGTAGGTATGGCCATGTTGGAGGATGGGTTTTGAGACCCTAGCTACCTAGAGGGCAGTCTTCTCTTGACTGCTTTCATATCAAGATGTAGAACTCTTGGTTCCTTCTCTAGCACCATGTCGGCCTGGATGCTCCCATGATGATAATAGACTGAACCTCTGAAAGTGTAAGCCAGTACCAGTTAAATGTTTGCCTTTATAAGAGTTGCCTTGGTCATGGTGTCTCTCCACAGCAGTGGAAACCCTAACTAAGACAGTATGATAAAAGACATAGATCTTCAAACAGCAACCAAATACCCACATTTGTGCACACAATGTTATGTACCCATGGGCTGGTACGTATTTCTAAACCTAGTTTAAGCATTCCTGTAGAAGCACAGTTAGCAAATGCATGTGCTTTATATGAATGGCAGGTCATTCACAGCAGAGAGCAGGCGAGACAGCCGTCTCTTGGGATGTCATATGTGTCCCCAAGTTTAAATCCAGAGCTCCAAGTCACACTGTAACAAACAGTCCTCTCCCTTTCCCTGCCTGGGGAGGTCAGACAGAGAGTGGGAACGCAGGCTTGGCTGTAAGTCGGCTCTGGGCTCTGTTTAACACTTTGATACATGGTGTCTGTTTCTGACGGATGACCAACAGGTGTTTGCTGCTTCCTCTTTGCTGCTTCTGCCTGGTTCTTTCAGATTCAGCTCCCCACCCCCACCTCTATTCATGTGGGTGCATATGTATACTAGTGTATATAGAATGCTTGTGGAGGGGGGAGACCAACCTCAGCCATCTACCTCCGTTTTTTGCTTTATTTTGTTGTTTGTTTTTTGGTTTTGTTTGTTTTGTTTTTGAGGCAGGGTTTTTGTACGTAGTCTTGGATGTTCTGGAACTCTCTGTATAGACTAGGCTAGCCTTGAACGCAACAGAGATTCAAGCACTTTATTCACTGGGCTGTTTTAATCAGAATTAGTTCTTAAAGATACTCTTTATCTCCTTCATTGTTTTGACATGATGTTGGATTGCAAGGAGGCAGGTTTGCACACAGATATTCCAGGTAACTCGAGCAGGCTTGATTGAGGAGTCCAAGTGGGCACTGCTTGGTATGGTCTGTGCACAAGACAGAAGCTGTGGGCTGGAAAGATGGCTCTGCAGCTAAGAGCACTGACTACTCTTCTAAAGGTCCTGAGTTCAATTCTCAGCAAACACATGGTAGGCTCACAACCATCTGTAATGGGATCTGGTGCCCTCTTCTGGTGTCTGTGAAGAAAGCGACAGGTACTCACATGAAATAAATAAATCTTAAAAACAACAACAAACAAACAAACGACAGAAGCTGTGCTTTAGAGCGTTGTTCTCCGTGGGGAGCCTGTGACTGACTAACCAACCGCTCCACAGGGCGAGCATGCCACATGGAACACAGTGCTTTCAGCTTGTCTAGAGGATCTTCTAAAAGATAAGTTTCTGAGTCAGGCATGAGGTAGTGTATGATGCTTGTAACTCTGGCACTTTGTATACTGAGGCAGGAGGAATGTTAGGAGTTTGAGGCCAGCCTAGGTGACGTAGGGAATTCCTGACTAACTCATGGTTCTCCTGCCTTCACTTCCAGATAGTGTGTGTCACTATGTACTGTTTGCAGAACTCTTGAAGTATTTGTAGGTTTTTTTTGTTTTTGTTTTTTTTTTTTTGCATGTGTGGCTTGTGTGTGTGTGTGTGTATGGGTATTCACATGTACATGGGTTTTGGTGGAGACTTAAAGTTGATTTTTTTTTCTAGATCACACTTCACTTTGTTAGAGAGGGTCTCTATTCACAGCTATGGCTTTCCTGTGACCTGATATGTAGACCTTAAGATACATAGCACGACATGTAGTCTTAGGATTTTATTGCCAAAGAGACCCCATGACCAAGTCTACTCTTATAAAGAAAAACGTTTAATTGGGGTTGGCTTACAGTTTCATTATCATCATGATGGGAAGCATGGTGGAATGCAGACAGACACAGCGCTCGAGAGGGACCTAAGAGTTCTCTGTCTTGATCCCCAGGCAGCAGAAGGGAACTTTGTTGACAGACTGAGCTGGCCTGGTCATCTTTCTTTATGTGACAGAGTCTCATGATGTAGCCCAGGCTGGGAAGGAACTTTCCTGCCTCTGTTTCTTAGCTGAGGGGTGATAGATCTATGTCATCATTCCTTTGTTTTTGTCTGTACTTCTTTTTTTTCTATAACAACTTCTCAGACTGGGAGCTGGTGTGGCGCCTTCGTTGGTAAGCTGCTTGTTGTGTAGGCATGAGGATTTGAGTTTGGATGCCCAGTCCCCACATTTAAAAAACAAGTCAAGTGCATGTTTCCCATACTTATAATGCTAGCACTGGAGACAAAGCAGCAGGCAGTTTCCTGGAGCTGAGTTGGTGAGCCCTGGATTTAGTAAGAGACCTTGCAGACTAGGTGGGGCTGGATGGTGGTGGCACACGATTTTAATCCCAGTACTTGGGTGGTAGAGGCAGATGAATTTCTGAGTTCAAGACCAGCATGGTCTACAGAGTTTCAGGACAGCCAGAGCTTTACAGAGAAACCCTGTCTCAAAAAAACAAAAACCAAACCAAAAAAAAAAAAAAAAGGATGAAGAGGAACACAAGAAGACACCTGATTTTATGGCTTCCACATACATGCACACATGCATGCACATGCATGCAAATGATCACCCCTGACACACATGTACATATGAACATGTACAGATACCTACAACAGACACAATTTCTCACTGATAGTGATCACTTCAATATCGATGATTCTTTATTTCAATATTGTAGTCTTTTCCAATTTTGATAGCTTGTCTATGGTGGTGACAATGGGTATAAGGTGGGAATAAGGAAATAAGGGGAGGTAGAAATATCCTATGATAGAAAGTCCCATAACGCAGTGGTGGCGCATGCCTTTAATCCCAGCACTTGGGAGGCAGAGGCAGGTGGATTTCTGAGTCCGAAAAAACCAAAATACAAAACCAAAAACAAACAAACAAAAAAGAAAGTCCCATAACAGCCAAATGTGGTAATGCGTGCCTTTAATCCCAGGGCTGAGGAAGCAGAGACAGGTGGATCTCTGTGAGTTCAAGGCTACTCTTATCTACACAGTGACTTCCAGGATAGCCAAGGCTACATAAGTTCTGTCTCCAAACAAACAAACCAACCTAAGAACCAAAACCAAAACAAACAAAAGACAAAAGCCCATAACATACCAAAAACATGAACAAGCCCAGGGATTTTCTTCTCCTCCTGGGCAGAATACAGGGGATTAGAGAGAATGTCATTGAATGACTATCCTCCAGTCACAGAGGTTGGAAGGGATATGTGGATTCAGCCAGTTTCCCCAGCAACCCCTTCATTCCAGCTGAGGCTCTGAAATGATGCTTCTCTTGGCTCAGAGGACCCCATTGTCCACCTTAGCTCAGGAGGAGGCCAAGCATCAGTTATTAACGTAAGCAAAGAACCCTTAGTTCTGACTCCTTCCCCAGTGGGTCCCTTCCCATCTAACATAGACCTGGTCAAACAGCTTTCAGTCTTCATCTATAGCCATTCCTTCTGTAAGTATTACATATTCTATAGCCATTCCTTCTGTAAGTATTACATATTATAGGTGATGTTTGGGGAAAGAGATGGTTTTTGAGGAGTAGAAGGAAGGAAAAATGAGACAAGAGAGAAAGAGAGAGAGAGAGAGAGAGAGAGACAGACAGACAGACAGACAGACACAGAGGGACCATGTAGCTCAGGTTGTCCTCAAACTCCCATTGATCCTCCTGTCTCAGCCTCCAGAGTGCCAGAATTACAAGCATATACTCACAAACTCCAGCAGGTAGGATGTCTGTTTGAAGGGACACACCTACAGGCCACTCTGGTAAGCCTAAATGCTCTTGCCAAGCTTACATCCTTGTTCTTCAGGAGACTCTGGATAGTAATATCCGAGGCTACAACTCCCCTCACCTCCTACACTGAGGCCCCAGTGAGTGAGTGCCCTGTGAGAAGTCCAACTCTGCCAGACTCGCTTCCTAACTTGGAGTAATGATAGAAGTTTGTTGTTTTTCCAGGACCTAGCAGTCTGTATGGCTGGTCTGCGAGGTGAGAACTTGGAGGTGGGTGTCTGCAGACCCGTTCTTCCTTGACAATTGATAGTTGCTGAGCTTCGGGGTGCAGTTCAGCCTTCCTTTCCTCCTACCATGGAGAGAAAACAGTCTTAGTCATTGATGTCAGAAGCACCCAAGAAAATAAAATATGTCAGCATATTAATTAATGGTGATGACTCTCTTACCATGGGATTATGGGGACGGGTTGCTAAAATCACCATGCTGTCTAGGGAAAAATAATGACATAGAAAGAGAAGTGGGTGAAATCAGAGGCAGGGAGATATTTTTTCTTTTTTGTTTTATATTTTAAAGACATTCATTTCATATGTATTGGGTGCTTCACTTTCTTGTACATCTGTGTACCATGTTCATGCACATGTTGGCGAAGGCCTGAGGAGAACATCAGATCCACTGGGACTGGAGTTACAGAGAGGTGCGAGCCACCTTGTGGATGCCAGGAATCGAATCCGAGTTCTTCAGAAAAGCAAACAAAGCTCTTTTTTTTTTTTTTAATTTTAATTTCTATTTATTATTATTTTTTTATATTTTGGTTTTTTGAGACAGGGTTTCTCTGTGTAGCCCTGGCTGTCCTGGAACTCACTCTGTAGACCAGAGTTGGCCTGGAACTCATTTGCCTGCCTCTGCCTCCCAAGTGCTGGGATTAAAGGCATGTGCCACCAGGGTTCTTTACTGCTGAGCCATTTCTCCCGCTCACCACCCCAGGGCGAGATCTTAAAAAGGAAAGGGGAGCTGGTGAGGTGGCTCATCTGGGAGAGGATTCCCCAAATGATAGCCAGGACTCACATGGTGGGAAGAGAGAACTTTGACTTCTGCAAGCATGCGCTGGCACTCGTGCATATGTAAACAAATGCATGTAACTTAAAAGAATTTAAAAGGGACTGGAGAGATGGCTCAGCAGATAAGAGCACTGCATGTTTTCCCAGGGGACCTGGGTTTGATTAGCATCTCACAATCATCTGTATCTCCAGTTCCCAGGGGATTGGACATCCTCTCTTTTGACCCTCTCAACACCAAGCATGCAAGTGGTTCACAGACATATATGCAGTCAAAACACCCATACACATAAAATGGGAAGTGTGTGTGTGTGTGTGTGTGTGTGTGTGTGTGTGACAGAGTGTCTTCATATAGCCTTGGCTGCCCTGGAACTCTCTAATGTAGAGGAGACTGGCTTTGAACTCAAAGAGACCCACTTGTCTCTGCCTCCTAGTCTTAGTTTTAAAGGTGTGAGTCACCACAGCTAGCTGAAAATAAATAAGTCTTAAAAATAAATAAATAGAGGAATTTAAAAGAAAACCAGGCAGAGAATAACAAGAGGATGGGGTAATAAAGCCTTACCTGACCCATGTCTACTCAGAGATTCCTTCTCCCAAAGATTTGTGGACTCTGACTCAATCATTCTCATCCCGTCCTCTCATCTGTGGGAGCAATTAACAGAAAGTATTGGCATTTATTTAACCTTTGGCTGTCTGGTGTAGTCATGAAGAACTTTGAGAAGTGACTGGCCTCCCTTTAAGCTAGGACGGTGAGACTCAGTCTGGGCCTGATCCTTTCTCAGTCAGGATGCTACAAGGAGGTGGCTCTTTCTTTGGCAGAAAACAGTATGAAGTTCTAGACCATTCTTGTGACTTCTTCCTTATTGGCTTTACTCAGACACTCCACTCTGTCTCCCCATCTCTCTCCTAGATCCAGCCTCCCCTCGGAGCTCTTTAGACTTTGGTCCTAGAAACTTGGCAGAGTGCCATCTACTTCTGTTATTTTTTTTCTTTTTCTGTTTTATCTCTCTCTTTTCTTTCTCTTCCTCTTCTTCTCCTTCTCCCTCTTCCCCCTTCTCCTCTTCTTCCTCTTCTTCTTCTAAGACAGAATCTTACTCTGTATGTAGTCTGGGCTGGCTTTGAACTCTAGACCTTCCTGCCTTTTTCAGATTACAGAAGTGAGTCTCTTTACCTGGTTTATTCTGTGGCTTACACAGCTGCTCTTGTTAAACTTAGTATGGAATCATTTCAGTGCTCAATGTCCCTGAACTTCAGGGTGAGGTTAAAAAAGTTTGTTAAGTCAGGGTGGCCATCATTTATCCAACATGTTTCATTCAAATGAAACTCAAACTTTGTAGCAGCAAATTTACTATACCGATTTTTGCTCCAGCCATCCACCAGAGTCCTCTGGATTCTTTTTTTTTGTTTTGTTTTTGTTTTTGTTTTTGTTTTTGTTTTTGTTTTTTGAGACAGGGTTTCTCTGTGTAGTCCTGGCTGTCCTGGAACTCACTCGGTAGACCAGGCTGGCCTCGAACTCAGAAATCTGCCTGCCTCTGCCTCCCAAGTGCTGGGATTAAAGGCATGCACCACCACCGCCCAGCATGGATTCTTGAATGAAACACACACACACACACACACACACACACACACACACACACACACTTCATTTTTATTTCTTTGGCTAGCTCAAAGACTGGGCAGGGTTTTTGTTTGTTTGTTTGTGGGTTTTTTTTTTTTTTTTTTTTTTTTTTGGACTGGGCAGCTCTAATCCTCCCTGAAGCTAGCACATATTTCTCTCCTGTAATTCTGGCTTCACAGCCTCTAATTCTATATTTTATCTTTGTTGCTCTGTCTCCTTCTCAGTGGCTCCCACATTCCTTCTCACCTACATTTCAGATGGTTTTCTTTCTGCAGCTCTAAATCTGATCTGTCTCCCTCCAAATCATCGTGATTCTCCCCTCCTTTCTTCCAGTTCCTTACCCCTACAAATCCAAAGGTCCCATCTCAGTCTACCTGCCTCACCGTTGGCCACTGACTCTTTACTCAAAAACCAATGGGGACAAGGACCTTCAGTGTTTGGACAGGCAGATTCCCAATTTGGGGGGCCAGATTAATTCAAAGCATTAGAACCAGTCCTCAACAAAACTTAGTTCAAAACTGAATTCTACACACTCTCCCAAACCTGATCCCCAAATGTCTCAGCCTGTGCCCCCAGAAGAACCCAGTGTCCTGAACCTGGGTGCCAGGCTCAACCTTCCTCACAAAGGTGTCTCCTTGCATGTAGACTGAAACTCAAACTTCTCAGCAAAGTCTAGAAAGCAATCCAGGGGAGCAGGCGAGCGTTGAACTTGGGTGTTGAAGCTGGACTGCTTAAGAAGGTGAGCTGTGCTTGCCATGCTGTGCTTGCCATGCTGTGGTTGTGAACCATGGCCTCCTTACCAGTTCCACGGCTTCTGCTCCTCCTCTGTTATGATGCTGCAGCTGTACTGGTTCCCTCTGAGTGCCCCAAAGGGGCCTCCACCAACTCAGCTGGAACTCCCCTGCTGTGTTTCAAGTCAGCCCCAGAAACAAGCCATCCTTGATCATCCACCTAAATCAGGCCCTTCAAGACCAAATTCTTTTCCATTTTTCTGACTTTTTAATTTTTTCCAGACAAGGTAGCCAAGGCTGGCCTAAACTCACTATGGAGCCTAAACTCACTTGGAACTCCCAATTTTCTTGCCTCTGGTTCTCAAGTAGCCAGTTAATCTGTTTAATGCGTTACCAGAACAACTTCGTGTACTGGTGCTATTGTCAGAATAGACCTGGTGCCAGGATATAGCTCTCTAGAACACCAGCCTCAAACTTGCCCACTGTAATCAAGCCTTGGATTTCATCCCCACAACCACTAAGACAACAAAGTGTTTAGGATTCATTGTGCATCCAAACATACTTTTTGAAAAACCGAATGATGAATGAAGTCTAAATGAAGTCTAGGCAACTGTACCCACCATTCACGGGTGATCTCAACATCTGAATAAACGATCGTGTGCTTGCTTTTCTTCTTCGAGTGTCTTGCAATTTTTTAAAATGCTGGTGATCGAACCAAGAGATTCTTGTGCAGATGGCATGCTACGAAGCTACCCTCCAGCCCGAATTCTTAATTCATTTGTTTGTGTGCTCGTGTATTAATAGATTCGATTGCTAAACACTCTCTCAGCAGATCTGCAGTACTGGCTGAGATCGCAATAGGAAACGGCTTTTCATTTTCTGTATTCCGAAGCGATGGGAGAGCATAGCTAGTGCAAAGCATTAGGAGAGGGCTGCAGTTGTAGTCCGCTATGTGTCCGGCAGATGGCGATGCCGGGATCACTGAGAGCGATCCTCAAAGCTGAAGGTAGGAAGGTTGATAGAGTGAGCACTTCTGACCGCTTTTCGGCTGCTGGACGGAAAAGCATAGCAGAACTAGAAGATAGGCAGAAAGATTTGGAGAGGTTTTAAAAAACAGACGGATTTCTGGCCAGCACCCCCAAAGGTTCTAGTCCCGCAGAATTCAGGCTGTCCCTGGGCTCTCCTTTAAGGATGCTCCCGCAAATTAAGAGGTCTGGGATACATTGGCGAGAATTTCTAGGTACTACTCAGCTGAATGAGGATGAGATGCATCTGGTTCCACTTTGAGTCTGCCATAATCTGTGTAACCTTTCCGTGTGTCTGCCCCACCGCCAACAGCAGAGCTCAGGTGATAAAGATATTGGCATTACCTCTACCGCCCAAGTTTGTTTCAAGGCTGAAAGGGTATCCGGCTGTTGGCAGCAAGGCTTTAGGGCTAGTCTACTCTGTATCAAAGGCAGGTGTGGCTGTTAAAGAGTTCTCTCTGTTCCCCTGGAGCGGAACACCGGCCAGTCTTGTGATTTGAGAACTGGCAATGACAGGAGTTGGCGCAGGGGCGCAGCTGGCCTATCTATGTTTCCGCTACCCCCCCCCCCCCCCCCC
>JANHMN010000001.1:218495551-218515575 GCA_030674055.1 Rhabdomys pumilio | reverse complement strand
AGGTACAAAGCCCTGGGTTCCATTCCCAGCTCTGCATAAACTGGATAGGGCACGCTTGTAATCCCAGTCCTCTGAAGGTGATACAGATATTCTGTATCATCTAGGCCAGTGTTGGCTACATATTGAGTTTGAGACCAGCCTAGGTTATATAAAAAACTATATATATATATATATATATATATATATATATATATATATATATATATCACGTGTGTGCCTGGTGCTGCTGGCAGAAGTCAGAGGTATTGGATTCTCCAGAACTGCAGTTAAGAGTTACTGATGCTCCTCAGTGCCGAGAATCAAACCCGGGCCCGCTAGAAGAGCAGTCAGTACTCTTAACCACGGAGCCATCTTTCTAGCCCCCTAGTGTATTTCTTAAATAAAGGAGACTGAGTTTAGGAGGCTTGACATACTTGCTTGGCAAGAAGCTGTACTGAGATTCTTGCCAGCGCACACTACATTCTTTAAAAGGTTTGGTGGTGATTGGGGGAGGGGGCTCGTGGGGGTGATTCCTGCTCTTCTTTGAGGGTCACTGTTACCATATTATCCAATAGATAAGACTTAAGAGAAGGAAAATATTCAGAGTAATAATAATGACTGCCGTTGTTATATTGCCTGGAATGGTCCACATGGTCCTGCAAGCCTCACACCTTCTTAAAGGGGTTGGTTAAAGGCTAGGGATACTACAGTAAGCAAAGATGAATTCTAGGGAGAGGCCACTGAACACAATCACACAAACAGGATGATTTTTGTCCCATTTATTGCTGTGTGTCATAGAAGGTCTCTCCAAGGAGGTGCTACTGAGCATAGACTTAGCTGGTGAGAGATGCCACCACACTGAGACCCAGGAGGAAAGCTCCTGGAGAGAGGAAAGGCAAGTTATCAAAGGCCAGAGGGTGTGGTTAGTTAGAACTGGGCTGACCTGTCAGTGTGCTGGGCAGGTGGGAGCCGGAGGGGAGGAATCAGGACTGGTCAAGCCTGCTTGTCCAGCTCTTGTAAAGTTGCTGGCCTCAGCCTGACACAGGAGCTATTTGCCTTTCCCCTGGGAAAATGTCACCAGGGCAGATGGGACTCTGGAGTAGTGATGGAAAGTTTTGGCAGGCAGATGTGCAGTGAAGGTTGGGTATTATATAACTGTTTTGTGCACTGAGGCAAGGCAGACTGAACAGTGGCCTCCGTTTGGTTTCCTTCCAAACATACCCCTTGTGTTCCTGGATCTGTTGCTACCTTTAATCTGTCACTGTTCCCACCCTCACTCCACTGCCCACGGAGGACTGTCCATTCTGCCCTGTTCTGTTCTTCACTGGTCATCCCCAACCCACTTTTTCTCTCATAGCTCATCAGGGAACTGTCTGAGCAGGTCTGCCACAGCTCTCAGCCAGTAAGTGCTTGGGTTTCTAGGCCCAATGAAATTAGAGCTCCATTTCCTTTTGTGCAAAGGGCTATCTCTGGTTCACAACCAGTGTCTCCCCCTTCTGTGTATTAGATGATGCCAGCAGAGCTTTCCAGTCATATTTGAGCCAAAGTTTTCCCTTCAAAGATTTCTCCAGGACTAGGGAAATATCCTAAGCGGCTATTCAGTGACACATAAATTATAATTATATTTTATCCTGGGGAATTACAGAGAAATGCCTTTGTCTTTAGCTCCAGAAAGAGCACACTTTCCTTCAGGACTCAGTTGAATGATCCTTGCCCTCACAGCTCTCCCTAGACACTGCCTGGAAGAGAATCTGGGCCAGTTTGTCTCTTTCAGTCACGTGTCTAATAAGCCTTGTGCTGGCTAGTTTTACCTCAACTGGACACAAGCTAAAGTCACCAGAAGAGGAAGGAACCTTAATTAAGAAAATGCCTCCATAAAATGGGGCTGTAGGCAAGCCTATAGGGCATTTTCTTAATTAGTGATTGTTGGGGGAGGGCCCAGCCCATTGTGATTGGAGCTATCCCTGGGCTGGTGGTTTGGGGTGCTGTAAGAAAGCAGGCTGAGCAAGCTGTAGAAGCAAGCCAGTAGGCAGACCCCTTCCATGGCTCCTGCATCAGCTCCTGCCTCCAGGCTCCTGCCCTGTTTGAGTTCTTGTCCTGAGTTCCTTCAGTGATGAGCTGCAATATGGAAGTGTAAGCCAAACAAACCCTTCCCTCCCCAATATGCTTTGGTCATGGTGTTTCATCACAGCAATAGTGACCCTAGACATGGCCTGGAAGAGAATCTGGCCCAGTTTGCTCTTTTCTGTCATATGTTTGTGTAAGCCCTGACTATGAGCCAAGCATTGGGACCATAATCAGGTCTTTGAACTTTAGGAAGTCACAACAGAAACACAGTACCAGATTCTGTAAAATCTTCCTACACATGGTACCGGTTTGATCTTCCTGTCTACCTAGGGAAGAAGGTGGAATGGGTCATGAGGTTAAAGGTCACTGTACTGTTGCTTGTTTAGAAAAGGGAAGCCATTTGTTCAGAGCCACACTGGTTCCAGGAAGAACTGGGTCTAACCCAAGACTTTGACTCTGATTTTTATCCCTTTGGAATTTTAACTGTGATACAGAGCTTGGGTTGTCGCTTCAAAGGCCAATGAGCAAACACAGGGAATGAATCTTTAAGTTGTGCATCATTCAGAGAGCCAGGGATTGAAGAGGGTAGCAGATTAATTTCCCCAACCCTTTGTGTGTATGCGTGTGCTTGTGTGTGTGTGTGTGCAGGTAGATATCAGAAGTCGTCTCTGCTTGCTTCCTACCTCATTAAAAAAAAAAAGATTTATTATTTATTCTAGGTAGCACACCATCACTGTCTTCAGACACACCAGAAGAGGGCATCGGATCCCATTACAGATGGTTGTGAGCCACCATGTGGCTACTGGGAATTGAACTCAGGACCTCTGGAAGAGCAGTCAGTGCTCTTAACCACTGAGCCATCTCTCCAGCCCCTCTACCTTATTTCTTTAGACTTTATTTTATGTCTGAGTGTTTTTCCTGCATATGTGTTCACCCTGTGCATGCCTGCTGCCCATGGAGACGAGAAGAGGGCATAGTTAGATAATTTGAAACTGGAGGTAGAGATGGTTGTGTACTACCACATGGGTGCAGGGAACTGAACCCAGGTCCCCTAAAAACAAACAAGCCCCCAAACCAAAAATTACTCTTAATCACTGAGTCATCTATCTATCTATCTATCTATCTATCTATCTATCTATCTATCTATCTTTGAGAGTATTTCCTTACTGAATCTGTTGCTCACCAATTGGCCAGATAAGCTGGCCAGCAAGCTCCAGATCCTCCTGCCCTACCTCTCAGCACTGGGGTTATATAGATGCACACTGTCCGCCCAGCTGGGGATTAGTATTTAGACACTTATGCATATGCGGCAAACACTTTACCCCTTGAGACATCTGACCACGCCCAAATGAACGTCTTTACAAAACAATCTGCCAACCAGCAGACTTGTGTGCGTGTGTGTGCATGTATCTCTGTGTGTATCTCTGTGTGCATGTGTGCATATGTGCATGCATCTTTTTGTGTGTGTATGCATGGGTGTACATGTATGTGTGTATATGTGTGTGTCTGTGTTAGGGGGAGGGTTACCACAGTGGATGCCCAAAGTCAGTGAGTCATTTTAGAGGTCAGTCTTGCCCTTCCACTCAGGCAGTGGTGTTTCTCTCTGTATCATCTCTTGCACTCTTCATCAATTTTCTGGATAGCTGGACTTACAGACTTCTTGATGTGTCTCAGGCCTGTCTCCAAGTATAACTCTTGTATTTCTCCTCTGGGCTAGGGTAAGAGTGAACCTCGGGCCAGGTATAGTGACACATGCCTTTAATCTCAGCACTTTGCAGGCAGAGGCAGGTGGATTTCTGTGACTTTGAGGCCATCCTGGTCTATATATTGAGCGAGTTCCAGAATAGCCAGGGCTAAGTAGAGAAACACTGACTCAAAAAAAAAAAAAAAGTGAACTTGGAACACATAAACTATTAAACCAACATTGAGCTGATAAGAGAAATTTCCACTTTAAAATAAATAAATATAAATTTATTTATTTATTTATTTATTTATGTCTATAGATATGTTGCCTGCATGTATGTCTGCATATCATTTGCATATCTTGTACCCGTGGAGGCCATAAGAGAATGCTGGATCCTCTGGGACTGGAATTACAGATAGCTGAGCTACCACGTGGGTAATGGGTCCTTTGGAAGAGCAGCAGAATTTAGTATTGTCTGTCTGTGAGTGATGGTCTGACAACCTTTGTTTTTTTACCCTTAAGATAGGGTTTTTCTGAGTAGCTTTGGCTGCCCTGGAGCTCACTCTGACCAGGCTGGCCTCAAACTCACAGAGATCCTCCTGTCTCTGCCTCCCTAGTGCTGAGATTAAAGGTGTTCAATACCACCACTCGTCTTGTCCTGGCATCTTAAAAGCTCCAGGGTTTTGTTGTTGATATTTACACTTCTACAGATTGGGACAGACAACGGTCATAAAGGTCTTATAAGGAGCACATCAGACAACTGTAACAGCGGATTTTTGGCAACTTGACACAATCTAGAGTCACCTGGGCAGAGTCCCCATGAGGAGTCTTTAGAACAGACAGGCCTAGGGGCATGTCTGTGAGGGATTGTCTTCATTATATCATTGTTATGAGATGACCTAGCTTAAAGGTGGGCAGCACCGATCCTTAGGTTTGGGTCCTGAGTTGTGTAAGAGTAGAGAAACTGAGGCAAGCAGTAAGCATTCACGTGTTCATTCTGCCTCGGCCCTCGACTGTGGTGTGACTTTCCTCCAGTTATAAACTGCACATGGAATTGTGAGCTTAAGTAAGCACTTTATCCCCAAGTTGCTTTTGTCAGGTCATTTTAACACAGAAGCAGAAACAAAAGTGGGACAATAACCAGACGATCATAAACCGGGGGCTGGAGAGATGGCTCAGCGGTTAAGAGCACTGACTGCTCTTCCAGAGGTCCTGAGTTCAATTCCCAGCAACCACATGGTGGCTCACAATCATCTGTAATGAGATCCGAGGCCCTTTTCTGGTGTGTCTGAAGAGAGCAATAATGTACTCATATACATAAAATAATAGATAATTCTTAAAAAAAAAAAAAAAAAACAACCCAAAGAAACAAAACAAGATCATAAGCTGCCTTAATGTTGAAAAACCAAAAAAAAAAAATAAAATAAAATAAAATAAATAAATAAATAAATAAATAAACTGCCTTAATGGCTGAGCCACTTTGCAGCTTCTTTGAACAAGTTCTTAAGGGAACACATTCCACAAGATTTACAGAGATGAAGTTTACAGATACAATGATTGTTCAAAGTTCAAAATTCAGTTCACTGATACAAAAATACATGTAGTACTCCATTTAAACTTCAAGGTTCCCTTAATATTGCCCAGCTCTTGGTACCATAAGCAAAACTAACTTAAAACAAAAAGCTTATTTTTAATCGAAATAATCACCTTGTCTATGTTAAGTGAGAATTAAAAACAATAGCTTTCCTTCAGTTTGTGGGGATTAGGGCTGGTCTGCAACAGATCTCTAAGGGCCTCAAGTCTACTTTCAGGCTTCCCCCACAAATCTATTGTCTTCCCCAGAGAAGAAGCAAAATTGCTGTCTCACCCAACCAGCAGGCTAAATCCAGCCTGGAGTTTCACAAAATCCTAAGAATTACAGAATGTTACATTCCAGTAAGATGACAGGACTTCAGTGACCTCTGATAGAAATTACCTTGAATAAGCAAGAAAAGATTCAGCTGAAAATACATAATACATGAGAGGCAAAAACGCCTGTTACCCAGGTAACTGTTGTTTTGAATGGAAAATTATCTGCTTCCTTCAAGAACTGGAAGAGTTAGAAACAGTGTATGTATGTATGTATGTATGTATGTGGTGTCTGTGTGTGTGGTGTCTGTTTGTCTGCTGTCTGCCTGTCTTTCTGTGTGTATATTTAAATACAGTCAGAACAGTTTCCCAGAACATATCTCAAAAGTCTCTCAGTAGGAATCTACAAGAGCATATTCTTTTTCTTTTCTTTTTTTAAAAAAGATTTTATTTATTTTTTTTTTTGCGTGTGAATACATTGTCACTTTCTTCAGACACACCAGAAGAGGCCATCAGATCCTATTACAGATGGTTGTGAACCACTATGTGGTTCCTGGGAATTGAACTCAGGACCTCTGGAAGAGCAGTCAGTGATCTTAACCGCTAAGCCATCTCTCCAGTCTTTTTCTCTTTCTTTGTCCTTTTGCTTTTTGTTTTTTTCCAGTCTCTCTCTCTCTCTCTCTCTCTCTCTCTCTCTCTCTCTCTCTCTCTCTCTCTGTGTGTGTGTGTGTGTGTGTGTGTGTGCACGCGTGTGTGTTTGTGTAGCCCTGGCAGTCCTGAAACTCAGCAGGCTGGCCCTGAACTCCGAGATCTGCCTGACTCTGCCACCCAAGTTCTTGGATTAAGGTGTGCAGTGTTTCCACTCTACCTCAGAATGGGGTTTTTAAACCAGAAGCCAAACCAGCTTTAAACTGAGCACCTAACCAGATCTCAATTAGTTACGTGTAAGTGACAGAGCCAGGGCCAGGAAAGGGAACTCCACATTACATCCACGTGACTTCCCCACATTTGAAGGGAAGATTCTTGGCAGCACTTGGGCATCTCCTAAGCCTGTGGCTCTCAGTAAGACAACAATTGTGATTCTTCATTAATTACAGCCTACCAGGGAGTCCCCACCTGTCCTGGCAGAGCGCCTAGAATGTCACTGGATGCCTGGAAATCATGTGTGTCACCATTGCAAAGGCCAGTGAGCAAAGGCAGCCCTTTGAGTTGTATTTATTCACTGCCAGCTGAGAAGGCAGCAGATTAATATTTAAAAACCAAACCAAACCCCAGTGTTTCATTTTATCTCCTGACAGTAAGCTTTATAGGAAACGTTGGTGGGAACAAAGGAAATCAATAATACCTGAGGGTCTGTCCTTCTGGTCAGGTGACTGCCACATCCTGAGATTTGTGGTGTCTGTCTCACCTCCCCCAGACCCCTATTTTCTGAGACAGGGTTTTTCTGAATAGCCGTGGCTGTCCTGGAGCTTGCTCTGTAGTATAGACCAGGTTGGCTGTGAACTCTTGAGATCCACCTGCCTCTGTCTCCTGAGGACTGTGATTAAAGACACAGGAAGCCACGCCCAGCTCATTTGTGTCTCTTACCATCTTGCCACACATTTTGGAGGTCTTAGACACTCCTATAAACTATTACTCTTGATAGTGTCTGCTCATATTAACTTTTTTTTTGTATTAATCTTTTATTCTTCCAGATGTGCCTGTGCTGGGAGTGAGGGTTGACTCAACAAATAAACATTAACAGTGTGTACATACTGAGCATATGCAAGTATATTCTTTCTTATAATATGGAGTATGTAGTGCTTTGAATAGGTATGACCCCCATAGGGTCATAGGGAGTGGCCCTATTAGTAGATGTGACTTTATTGGAGTAGGTGTGGCCTTTTTGGAGGAAGAATGTAAGTGTGGAGGTGGGCTTTGACGTCTTCTATACTCAAGCTATGCTCATTGTGGCATACAGTCTCCTGCTGCCTTCGGATCAAGATGTAGAACTCTTGGCTCCTATAGCACCGTGTCTGTCTACATACCTCCATGCTTCCTGCCATGATGATAATGTAATGGACTGAACCTCTGAAACTTTAAGCCAGCTCCAGTTAAAGGTTTTCCTTTGTAAGAGTTGCCATGGTCACGGTATCTCTCTACAGGAATAGAACCCAAACTAAGACAGAGTGCAAATGCATTTTTATAACTTAATATAAAAAAGCTCCCCTATCTTTCCCTTCTGTTCCCTATCATAATTTTACTCCTTTGGACTTTAAGATGGTGAATCTGAAATGGACGGGGTACACAAACTGATCCATTACTTTAGAAAATCAAAGTCATGCATGCTGTGTGGTCTTGCTTTGGAACTTGGACTCTTCAGGGAAAGAATTCTGTTTCCTACTCACCAACAAACCACATGGGGTGACAGCAGGGAATGAGGAGTGGGCATGACCAAATGGTCTCAAGTAGACACTCAGCAGGGGTCACTTCTGGTGATAGCCAAGAGACCCTATGGCCCCCTGGTTTTCTATGGATAATAGCTCTAACTGCTGTTGGTGGTTTTCTTAGTTAAGTTTCTATTGCTGTGACAAAACACCATGACCAGAGTAACTTATAGAAGAAACGTTTATCTGGTGTATGATTCCAGAGGCACGGTAGTCTCTAATGCTGGAGCAGAGATAGCAGGCAGCAGGCCGATGGAGCAGCAGAAAGGAGCTCACATCTCAAAATGCAAACAGGAAGCAGAGAGTGTGCATGGCTTTTGAAACCCCAACCCCCACCCCTGGTGACATACTTCTTCCAACAAGGCCACACCTCCTCCACCCACCCAAACAGTGTCATCACCTGGGAGTACTCAGATGCCTGATTACACATGGCACATCTCACTCAGACCACCACCGTGGTAGATGGAGGTGATGGTGTAAGAAAAAGGACTGGAAGGGCACGGTGTGTGTGTGTGTGTGTGTGTGTGTGTAAACATCTGGAAACATTATAGATGAGCTGATGTTTGGAGAAAGGGTGAGCCCTCCCCCCCCTTTTAAAAAAAAGATTGATTTATTTTATGTATGTGAGTACACTATCACCGTCTTCAGACACACCGGAAGAGGGCATCAGAACCTGTGACATGCTTGTGAGTCACCATGTCATTGTTGGGAATTGAACTCAGGACCTCTGGGAGAGCAGCCAGTGCTCTTAACCACTGAGCCATCTCTCCAGCCCGAGCCCCCTGATTTTAAGATCAAAGGGGCATATGACCAATGTAGTTGCTGGGAGTGTTGGAAATACAAAGACAATTGAAAATGATGGTAGAAAAGATCCCCGTGTTGATGAAAGGCAAGTGTGAGCGAAGGAAGCGGAGACAGAGTGAGGTAAAGCATGCTGTGCCATAGCCTGGGCTTCAGGTGGCTTGTCTCTAAAGTCACTGGAAGTTTGTTCCTTGGTGAGACTCTGTTAAGAAGTGGTAGGTCCTTTAGGAGGTAGGACAAAGGAGAAGCCATTAAGTTGCAAAGTATCACCTGGGAAGGGGATTAAGGTAGCTTCTGTGGGACCCGAGTTAGTACTTGGAAGTGGATTCCTACAAAAACAGGACTAGCTAGGGTGGTGGTGGTGAACACCTTTAATTTCAGTACTTGGGAGGAAGAGAAAGCCGGATCTCCATAAGTTAGAGCAATTTCTAGGAGAGCCAAGGCTACACAGTGAGACGCTGTATCAAACAAACCAGAACAAGCAGGAAAGGGCAAGACTGGACCCTCCCTTTTCCCTGGCTTCCCATCTCTCCACCGGATGTGTTCCACATATGCTCCCACCTTCGGCCTTCGTCAGACTCAGAGTCATGTTTCACGCACCTGCACCTTCAGAACTCTGAGCTCAGTGACCCTCCTTTTAAAACAAAGTTTCCAGAGCTGGAGAGGTAACTCAGTGGTGGAGGGGTTCCTAGGTTGTAGGTCCAGCCCTCAGTGTGGGAGGAGCCCATGCAGGTTACACACTGTCCCTTGTCCCTCCCTGCCAGAGTTTCTGGTACTTGTGACAGGAAAATGATAAAAAGAGGTTGGAAACAAAGTGTTTATTGAGAAAAAAAGAAGAATGGCAGGAAAAGCAAGTGTTATCTGTTAGGACTCTTAACAAATTTTAGGGCTGAGAATGCAGCTCAGGCGGCCATGGGTTGGATCCCTAGGTCTGCATAAAGCCTGGCCTAGGGGCACATAGCTATCATCCTAGTGCTTCTGAGGTAGAGGCAGGAGGCTCATTCCTCTGTACATAGCAGCTTCGAGGTCAGCCTGAGTTACCTGAGACCTTGTCTCAAAACACATTTATTTTTAAGTGAGCAAGAGGACTGTACCACCATCTCAGAGGCCAAGGCACATGATGCTAGATTTTCTTTTGTTACTTGAAAGAGTAGCTGGCATTTGTGTGTGCTCTTAGGTTTTTATCGATGCTGGCTGCAAAGAAACCAGTGGTAGCTAGGGGTAGTGAGGGAATGTTTGGCTGGGATGAGTGAGGCCCTGGATTCCTATCCAGCACTGCACAAAACAGAATGAAAAGTCCCAAACCTCTAGGACCTGTAATGAGGAGTCATAGTCTAGTCTACACAAACCACGTTGAAAGCAGCAGCAGAAACAGAAACTGGGAGAAAACAAAGGTTAGGGTTCCTCTTACCCACCCACCCCAAAGAAGTCTTAGAAGTAGTCTCCACGGCCAGTGTGCTATGTTACACCTGTCACCCCAGTAACTGAGAGGCTGAGGCAGGCTGATTGCTGCAAGTTCAAAACTAGCCTGGGCTACTTAGTCAGTTCTAGTCTACCCTGAGCTACAGAATAAAGTTTAGTGCTATCAACCACTACTACCAACAGCAGAGGTAACTTTAGTCGAAAAGCCCATGTCTCTTGCCCTCCTATCTCTTTCTCTTTTTTTTTGCCAAGTCTAACATTTCCCTAACTTTTGAAAGCTATCCATTGAGAAAATTTCTGACCTACCTTTTTGACTATAGGTAACATGCTGCTGCTACTCCCCATTCCAGAGAAGGCCCATTATCAGGAAGAAGGTGTGTCTCAGAGGCCAGGAAGAATTTGAACACTAGGTCGTGCTATGGTTTTCTCCAGCAGGTATATTATTACCAGGTCAGACTTTTTTTTTTTTTTCCTCAGTCACATTTCCCCAAGGCTGTCCATGCTTTATCATCGAAACGTAATATGGGATACCTTGGCTGTGCCACATCATATAAAACTATAAGCAAACACATTTGCTATGCCCTTTTCTTGACAGACTGACTTTTATTATGGTGGTTATGATGGTTTCAATCCGCTTGATTCAGGGAGTGGCACTATTAGGAAGTTTGATCTTGCTGGAGCAGGTGTGGCCTTGTTGAAGGAAGTGTGTCACTGTGGGGGTGGGCTTTGAGAACCTAGCTACCTGGAGGACAGTCTTCTCCTGACTGCTTTCAGATCAAGATGTAGAACTCTTGGCTCCTTCTCCAGTGTCTGCCTGGATGCTACCATGCTTCCTGCCATGATGATAATGGACTGAACCTCTGAACCTGTAAGCCAGCCCCAATTAAATGTTGTCCTTATGGGAGTTGCCTTGGTTCTGGTGTCTGCTCATAGCAATGGAAACCCTAACTAGGACAGTGGTAATGACTATCGCTCTTAGGGTGGCAGAAATAAGATCCCCTGTTGACTCCTATACAAGTAACCATGTCCTGTGAAACATGGGAAGGATACAAAGAGACTAAAGTGAGTTTTTCCCTCTGGTTTGGAGGCTCTGAGGTAGTGCGTTGGCAGAGTGGCATGTTAGATAATTGGAAATTTCTAGTAGGGAAGGAATATTCCAGGCCAGGGGGGCAGCGTGAGTGAGGTGTGAAGCAACATGCCTGGCAAAACACAAGTAATCCACAGAATTGCATGGCTCTGCCTGCCCTATTAGTCAGCAAAATGGGATCATTGTGCTATGGTCATGATCTCAGAGTAAACTGTTCTCTGGGATACCATTCTTCCCATTTTAGAGATAGAGAGACTGAGCCTTGCTGATTAGAGGTATTTGCCTATCTATATTAGTGGACAAAGCAGATTGAATAAGCAGAAGCATTTACTACATCTCAGGCTAACTTGTGCCCAAAAACAAACAAAAGGGCTTGTGAGTCAGAAAGCAACCCTCTTGGGCTCTTACCCGTCCTGCTTACTGGAGTCACGGACTTAGAATATTCCAGTAGCAGATGCAAAGTGTTCTGAAGCACCCCCAGCATTTCAGGGGTGTCTTGGGGGCCCCATTTCTTCTAGTGCTCCTGTCTGTCATTTCCTGTGAGAGCCCGATTCCAAGGTTCTACCTACTCTCTATTGTTTGGTACCACGGTGCTCAAAAATTTTATTTCCATCTGAGTCCTTTGCTGGAGTGCCTTCTGAAGAGACTTCTACAAACCCCAGTCTCCCACGGACCTACGGAGAAATGGATCCTGCTTTACCCTTAAGCCACAAGACCCAGAAAAACTGCCACAGCTTTCCTGTGCTGTGCTTAATTCATGAGAACCCACAGCCGGGAGAGGTTCACCATGCTATGTAACCCTTTAGTACCAACTTCATAGGGTGCCCATTTGGCGGTCCTGCTGCTGGGGGCTGGCATGCTGCAGCAGGCCTGGTAGGTGACGTACACCCCATAACTCCATGCACAGATTATAGCAAAGCAGGGAGTTACAGAATGAAGCAAGATTCATTTGAAACACATCTAGAGGATATGGTGATAGTTACCACTACCGTTGAAAGACACATTGAAATGCAATGGGTTCATGACATCCACCCCCAACTCCTGTTCTCCTCATTTTGTAGCCCTAGCTGGCCTGGTTGTAGATCAGGCTTTCCTCTGACCTCAACACAGAACCTCAGGTGTTTGTCTCCCAAATGCCGGGTTAAAGGCATGTACCACGATGCCTAGCTTTGTTTGTTTTTTGTTGTTGTTGTTTTGTTTGGACACAGGACCTCATGTAACACAGGTTGAACTTAAACTTAAGGGTTGTCAGGTCCAAAGCAAAGTTCAGTTCCCCAAACTACAGAAGGCGGGCCATGTATCCAGAAATGAACTCAACCTGGGCCATAGGAGGACTTCTGGCAGTTAGCTGTGAGCCAGCATCCCTCTGAAACTTGTGAAACTGGATCCCATCTGCCCTACCTCTGGGGCATATGGCTCCACTGACTTCCAAAGCACACGCCTGCTTCCAGGCTCCCTCAGTATCACAGTGCCTGTTATGTATGACAAAGGCCATCTTCCATCATAGCATTCTCACCTCCCAGACTCCCCTCCTCCCAGATACCCGTTCTTTGTTCTCTTTATAATGTCGAGATTTTCCCCCTCCAGCATGGTCTCACTCTGCTTTCTCTATTCTTCATCTCTGGTTATTTTCCTTTCATACACAGCCATGGCCATGGCCAGACTGCTGGCCATGTCCAGTCTACTTCTTTCTCTCTCTGTTCTGGATTCTTCCAGATGCCTCTGGCTCTGTTCTCTCTCTCTCTCTCTCTCTCTCTCTCTCTCTCTCTCTGACTCCCTCTCAGATAAAAACCTTAACCATATCATGCAGTGAAAGAAAAATTTTGAAATAGGCCCAAACTAATAATAATAACAGGACCCTGTGATTCCTTTTCCCTAACCTAAATAGTTAAAAGTGCCTGCCAGCAGGTTTGGGCCCAGTTAATTAGATACCGAGGAGGTGGAGTTACAAGACAAAGGCCTGTTAAGAACATCCCAAACTGACTGGCCAAGGGAGGAACTACACCCTGCCCCCATGGTACAGCCTGCTGATGTTCAAAAAAGTAAAACAACCAATCGTGTGCACCTGTGTGCGAGCGCGCAAGTTCGCTTTTTCCCGACCCCGCCCGTGTATATATATATATATATATATATATATACATATATATATATATATATATATATATATATATGCGCTAGACCCCTGAGCCAAGAGGTCAGTCCTTCTATCCCCTATGTGAGATATGGAGATATGGACTGGCCCAGAGCTCTGATTTAATAAGCTGCCTCATGTACTTGCATCAAGACGCTCTCTCGTGTGTCCTTTGGGTGTGTGCTATCCTGTGACTCGAGTGGACTCCCCTTCTGGGGAGTCCTGGACCTTTCAGGAGCAGTCATGTTGGGAGTTTCTTTATTTCGCCTGCTCCAGATCACCTCGAATTCTCTCTTTTTCTTTTTATAAAACACAACACTTCCAAAGGATTACAGGCACATCCTACCAGTCACACCAGGCTTTGAAGAGCCTTCTGAGTTGGGCATAGGAAAGTAGCAATCCAGGCTTTCTCAGAGGTGGGAAGCTAGAGAGGACAAGTGGATAGGGTTGGAGATGATGTTGGCCTCATCCAGGGACGTCTTAGTTAGGGTTTCACTGCTGTGAACAGACACCATGACAAGGCAACTCTTATAAAGGACAACATTTAATTGGGGCTGGCCTACAGGTTCAGAGGTTCAGTCCTTTATCGTCATAGCAGGTAGGATGGCAGCATCCAGGCAGGCAGACACGGCACTTAGAGGAGTTAAGAGTTCGTTCAACGTCGTGTATTGAAGGCAAACAGAAGACTGGCTCCCGTGTGGTTAGGAGGCGGATCTCATTGCCCACATCCACAGTGATACCCTTCCTCCAACAAGGCCATCCTACTCCTACAAGGGGCATGTTGAAGGGGCTGATACTGAGCAGGGAGATATTGAGCAGGAACACTCAGTGATGGAGGTGAAATAGTGAGAGAATACCAAAGACACTGGGGCTGACTTGGACACCATGAAAGGACAAACAGTAGGTCAGAAATGAGGTTAGCAGTTAGAGGTACAGTGAGTAGGATGGTCAAAAGACACCCTCCTGTTCAGTTGGATAGCATTACTATTACTCTGAACATACTTGCATTGGCTGGTTTTGTGTCAACTTGACACAAGCTAGAGTTATTAGGAAGGAGTCTCATGAGGAACGGTGCTGATGAGACCCAGCTGTAAGGCATTTTCTCATTTAGTGATCAATGGGAGAGGGCCCAGCCCATGGTGAGTGGTGCTATCCTTGGGCTGGTGGTCCTGGGTTCTATAAGAAAGCAAGCTGAACAAGCCATGGGGAAGCAAGGCAGGGAGCAGCAGCCCTCCATGGCCTCTGCATCAGCTCCTGCCTCTAGGTTCCTGTCCTGTGTGAGTTCCTGTCCTGACTTCCTTCAGTAATGAACAACAATGGGGAAATGTAAGCTGAATAAACTATTTCCTTCCCAACTTTCTTTTTGGTCCTGGTGTTTTATCTCAGAAAAACAAACAAACCAAAAAACAACAACAACAACAAAAAACCCTAAGGCAATAGTATAGAACAATTTATAATTGATAACAATCTGCATTGCCATATCAGTTAACTACATTTGTGTGAGTGTGTGTGCCCATGTGTGTTACTAAGGGTAAAACCCAGGGCCTCATGCATTCTTGGCAAGGACACTACTGAACTATATCCCTAGCCAGAGGTAACTAAACTCATGACAAGCAGAAGTCAGAAAGAATGGACTGTGGCCAGTGTTAATTCTGAAGTATCCAACAAAGGCTGTATGTAGAAAAAGACAGCAAGGCCATAAAGACTAGCCTATGAAATTCTCCTTGCTATAATCTTTGGCTTGATGGGGCATCTCAGCACTGCTGACAGCAACCCGGTAAAACTGCACAGCCTCGTTTTTCTTTTCTAAATCCTTGGAAAATGCTAGAACTGTTTCCTGAGACAAATCCCAAAGTAGCTTTTTTTTTTTTTTCCATTTCTCTGCCTTAGCCGTCTCTAACTACTTATGTCAGGGTCACCTTCCAATGAACAGAACCTTGTGATGTAGTTTACTGTGGAAAGTCATTTAGCCTCAGGACTGGTTCGATTCAGATGAGTTCTCAGTGTTTTCTTCAGTTACTCACAATGTGTCCCTAGGGCACCTGCATTCCATTTAATTGCCTTTTTGGGAGCTTTCTGTTTTCACTGCACTGTTCTGGATTTTTCTGGAGCAGAGAAGTTTTAGTGGAGGACAGGGTTGGGTCCAGAAGAAAACCTCTGGCGAAATCCTGGCTTCTTGGTTACTCAGACATTACTGGGTAGCTACCCTGTGCTCACTGATGTTAGATCTGATGATTGTCAAGAACCCAGATCATGAGACAAACACTCAGGTAGAGTTAGACAATATGAGAGATGTAACCAGATTTGAGCATTGGTGATGTTCCCTACTGAAATGACACCATCAACCAAGACTTTTATGAAGTCACTGTGCTGGCTAGTTTTATAGTTTTATGTCATTTTGACATGAGCTAGAATTATCTGAAAAGAGGGAACCTCAATTGAAAAAATTACCTCCATAGGATCTGGCTGTAGGATATTTCCTAATTAGTGATTGATTAGTTAGGGCTGTTATTGCTGAGATGAAACATCGTGACCAAAGCAGCTTGTGGAGGAAAGCATTTATTCACCTTATGCTTCCATATCAGTTGATCATCAAAGGAGGTCAGGACAGGAATCCGGAGGCAGGAGCTGACGCAGAGGCCATGGAGTGGAGCTACTTACTGGCTTGCTTGGTCAGTTTGTGTTATAGAACCCAGGACCTCCTGCCCGGCGATGGCCCCACCCACAATGGGCTGAACCCTCCCATACCAACCACTAATTATGAAAATGACCTATAGGCTTGCCAACTACCCAACCTTATGGAGACATTTTCTCAACTGAGGCTCCCTCTTCTGATGACTGTAGCTTTTGTCAAGTTGACACAAAACACGCCAGTACAAATTGAGTTCCCTCCCTCACTGATTTTCATGATGAACAGTTGTATGGAACGGTGAATGACATAAACCCTTTCCTCCCCATAGCTGGTTTTGTCATGGTATTTTACCTCAGCAAGAGTAACCCAAACTAAGACCATCGTATACATGGTCTTAGATAGACCTGAGGTCCCCCTGGATTTCTTGGTGTACAAGCCATTTGGTGAGCTTTCCTGAGGAGGAGAGCTTGATCCGACCTAATAAAAGCAGAGAAACATAGGAGAAAAGGGGGAAATGGTGGTGTGGACAAGGTGCTGAGCTCCCAGGTAGATTTATGGGACTGTGGCTAAATCCTTCATCTGAATTTTTCTAAGCAGGCCAACCATACCTCTATCCTTTTCGATCTTCAAAAAGAAATATGGTGATGCTAGGAACTGAACCCAGGGCTTTACAGATGCTAAACAAGTTCTTTAGTGCCATGCTCTGTCCCTACCCCTAGACCTATTCTCTTTGTTGTTGTTTTTTGTTTGTTTTATTTTTGCTTTGTCTTCCTGTTTTGTTTTGTTTTTTTTTTTGAGACAGCGTTTCTCTGTGTAGCCCTGGCTGTTCTGAAACTTACTCTGGAGACCAGGCTGGCCTTGAACTCAGAGATCCGCCTTCCTCTGCTCCCTGAGTGCTGGGATTAAAGGCGTGCGCCACCACTGCCCGGTGGCGAGCTCTCTAAAGGAAGACCAACTGCTTTCACTTTCTGCTTAGATAAGGTCTTGCTGTGCTGGAGCCTGGCAGGATGCCCAGGATAAAGGTCTGGGGCAAGCTTGTGGCACATTAGGAAAGCTGAAAGCCACATGGAAGCTAATCCCAGGTCCTTGTGACTTGCTGAGGGATTCCACAGGGTTTGTGCCAGCCATGACTCACTCACACTTCCAGGCACCTGAGTTCTACCTGTGGAGTCAGAGGCCCTACGGAACTTCGGTAGGATTTCCATTATAACCAGGGCTCATGACTGGCCTGCTGGGATGGTTTTCTGTCCTCCAATGAAGTGTCTCTCAGCTTTGAGAAGGCTAGCAGAGAGCAGGCTGCAGCAGCATTGGGTTAGTGTAATCTAACCTCTGACAGGAAGAAGGAAACAGAGAAGTCACTCAGCTCACCATCTCAGAGAATTACCTAGTCTGTTACTGACAGGACAGTACCACCTCCTGCCCTCCCCAGCTGCCGACCCATATTGGTAATATAATTAATAGAACGTAACTGGAGACTAAGCCTCATTGTACAGACAAGAGAATCCTGAATTCTTTTTGCCCATACCCCCACAACTTACGTACAACCAAGGTCTCTCCTGACAGCATATGGGTCCATACAGAAACTTGCTGCTTTCAAAAATCTACCGGATGTAGTTCCTTGGCAGAGGACTCACACAGTGGCAGCCATTGATTAGCTCCTAACTTAGTGAACTCAGTAATCTTAAATTCTATGTGCCTCCTTCCACCCCTTCCCCCCCCCCCCCCCCCCCCCCCCCCCCCCCCCCCGTATAATTTTTTTCTTCCTTTCCACATCATCCTTTGTCCTTCTTTCACAGCAGAAACAATATTATGCTCCATGGCAAAAAAATTAGCTTGTGTGTCCTGTCTTAGTCTAGGTTGCCATAGACTGGATGGCTTAAACATAAAACTCTTAATTCTAATTTGTAGCTCTGGAGGTTAGAAGTCCACGATCAGGGTACCAGCATCATTGGGCTCTCAGTGTGGACACGTGACTTGGTTTACAGACATCTACTTTGTCCTTGACAAAAACCAGAAAAGGCAATCTCTCTCCTATTAGTTCTTATGATCCAGTCACCTGGGTTCCATGATTAAAACCCAACCACCGCGACATTTAACTCATAGCAGTCCTTTGGGTTGTGATGTCTTGGCCGTTCCTTCCCTGCTGTGAGTACACCCACCTTGCTGGCTCTCATCCTCCCTGTTGGTACTTCCTCACTGCTCCACTCACTGTCCCTAGAGGCTTCCAACCAGAGCTGTGGACTCAGCCACTGCTGATATGACGTCATCGATTCTACAGTCACTCTAGGTAACCCCAGCTTCTGAGACTCTGGCCCCATATATATCAAACCAACTACAGGACAGTTTCCCTTAAGTCTTAGACACCTTGAGCCAGTGTGTTCAGAATCCTCATCTCCATATCTAAACTGTTCCTTCCCCTAAAATCTGCCGGGTGGAGGCTGGGCAGATGGCTCAGAGAGTCAAGTGCTCCTGTTGAAGTGTGAAGACCCAAGTTCAACCCCAGCTTTCGTGTGAAAAGGTCAGCTGTCCCATTGTGCACCTGTAATCCCAGCACTGAGGTGGTGGAGACAGGAGGTCCCCTGGGGCTCCCTGGCCAGCCAGTCTAGCTGAATCTTCTGCTCCAGGCTCAGGAAGAGACGCTGTCTCCAAGACTAAAGTGGAGAGCAATTAGGAGAGACTCTCAAACCTTCACATGTATGTACTCATGCACATAACAAAAACATATTTGCTGTATCATACCACTAGTCAACTTTTGACCCAAGCCAGAAAACCCAGAGTTTACCTCCATGGCTTCTCCTTCACCACCATAGCAGAAGGATCACATTCTCTAGACTTTCCCCCTTCCGTTAAGGTGTTCTTTGTTTTGTTTTTCAAGGCAGGGTTTCTTGGTGTAGCCATGTCTGTCCTACTTGTTCTGTAGACCAGGCTGTCCCAGAACTCAGAGAGTCAACCGCCTCTGCCTCCCAAGTGGTAAGATTAAAGGTGTGCACCCTCCCCATTGTCCTTAGTTTAGCCTCCTTCCCCTCCCCCTCCCACCCTCCACTCCCCCATCTAGCATCAGGGCCTGAAGGCTTGTTCAGCTGCAGGGTCATGCCCCTCAGGAAGCTTCCCAGAGCCTCTTCAGAACATTATATTCTTGGACGATGTTTTTTTCTCTCTTCTAGTGGTTAGTATCTCCAGAGGCGATGGTAATTCCTCCCTTTCGTTAGCTGGTTTGCCCTCCTGTTGGTGGTTGTTAAAATGCAAGAGTAAGTAAGTGAACAAAGCTAAATAAATAAATAAATAAATAAATAAATAAATAAAATGGATTTGATGTTTTTACAGCTACATGTAAGACTCATGGCTCCACGCAGCATGTTCTACCTTTATATGGGCACTTCCCCTCCCTCCTTTTGTTTCTCTTTCAATTGTTACTAAGCAAAAAGGGATACAAGTCTCAAGACTTAGGAGTAGGGCTGAGGCTGCAGGGCTGCTGTAGAGTGCTATCCTGTGTGGACAAGGCTCTGGACGCACTGCATGAGCAAAGGAAAGCAAACACTATCTGAGGACGTACACTCAAGGCTAGAAACCCAGTTCCAGCTTTCTGACACAGAGACTAAAGGTCTGGATCCCCGAGAAAGCTGAGCTTGTCAAGCACAGTCAGATAGAATTAATTGGAAATGCTGTCGGCCCAGGCTAGGGGGCTAGGGGGATTGTTTAATAGTAGATGGCTGCCTTCCTTTTTTCCCTTCCTTCCTTCCTTCCTTCCTTCCTTCCTTCCTTCCTTCCTTCCTTCCTTCCTTCCTTTCTCCCTCCCTCTCTCTCTCCCTCTCTTCCTCCTTTCCCCTCCTTTCCTCCCTTCCTTTTTCCCCTCCTTCCCTTTCTTCCTCCCTCTTTCTTTCCTCTCTCTCTCTCTTCTCTCTCTCTCTCTCTCTCTCTCTCTCTCTCTCTCTCTCTCTCTCTCTCTC
>JANHMN010000001.1:218401376-218490930 GCA_030674055.1 Rhabdomys pumilio | reverse complement strand
CACACACACACACACACACACACACACACACACACACACACACACACGCACGCACACTGCATTAGTCTCGTGCACTGTGTAGTCAGAAGCTGAGCTCTGTTCCCCTGTCCAGACTGCAACCTGTCCTTGATGCTCTGTATTGACCAATTTGTAAAGTTGTAAAGTTGTAAAGAATGCTCCTCAGTGATTCCTGATTGGTTAGTAAAAGGAGGGGGGCGGGACTTGAGATCCAGTCCCTAGCTGGGTCTTGAGTCTCAGCTAGGGATCACAAGGAGGAAGAGATGGAGGTGGAAGAAGGTCTCCATGAGGCAGGCTGGACCTTGAGCCTGTGGCCAGGAAAATCTCACCCTGAGGATACACAAGACTCAGTTGGCATGTAATGGGACATTTATCTGGTTATTAATTTCCTAGTTGGGTTAGAATAGCTCAGAACCTCCTCAGCACAGTGCCAGCAGCTTATAAATAAAATACCAGGTTTTTGTGTCATTTATTCAGGAACTAAATAGAGAAGAGTGGGATAGAAAGCTCCCATAAAAATACTATGATAGACACACACACCGAGCACTTTCCACTACGGAGACACACACACACACACACTACTCAGTTGACATTAGCTGGCAAAGCCTGCCGTCAATTATATAATTGTAAACCCCAGAAAAGTTTAGACTTAAATATAGAGATGATGAGCTAAGTTAAACTCATAGCTAATATTTTTAGTATTAGCCGTCCAATGTAAGCCAATCTGCATGGGCTTGCGATTTATGTGCCATACAGTAGCAAAGACAGAAATTATAGTCTTTAAAGAAGCTGACATGCTTCTGTTTTCCATTTGAAATGTGCAATTGATTTTGTACTTGTGATTTTAGATGGAAATATATGCAGAATTTAAACATATTAACTATGCTGATCTTATGAAGAGAATCGTGTTACTGCTCTGTCCTGTAAAGCTGCCAGGAGCCTTTACGAAGGTCTCATGATACTTAGCCTGCCACCACTTGCTGTCACAAGGCTGTGTTATCCTCTTTAACAGTGTGCCCCATGGGCTAAGAAGGCGGTAACCAAAGCACAGAAAAGACCAGATAGGAACCTGTGAGAGCAAAGTTTGCTGAAGGCTAGGTCAGGAAACTGCAAATGTTTGTGGTAAAGGACCTCATTGCAAAGACTGTATTCCTTGAGGCCAGGAGGCAAATCCAGAATATTATGTAGACAATCTGAAAACTATTTTTAGCTCTGGAGTTATACAGTAACAAGCAACTGCATTTGGACTGTGAATTATGGTGTGTTGACCCCTGGCACAAAATTAAATTTATGTGTTGTAGCTGAGTGCTGTGGCAAGTGCCTTCAATCCCAGCATTTGAGAGGCAAAGGCAGGTGGATTTCTGTGACTTCGAGGCCAGCCTGTCCTGTTCCAGGACAGCCAGAACTACATAATAAAGAGATCTTGTCTCAAACAAACAAGCACAAAGACAAAGATTATGTATTATGGTTTGGATCGGGTGAGTGTACCCTCGAGGCCCCAGGTATGGAGGTAGAATCCTTGTCCTGAGGAGGGGAGGGAAACTGACTGACTCTGACTTTTAGCAGTGGGTGTTTTAAACCCGATTAGATATGAAAATAAAATAAAGGGACACAGATGAGAGTGTTTACCTTGAAGAGATGTGACACTGGGCCAAGGACACAGGATGCACAGTGTCCTGTGTCCCTTTGTCTATAGAGGAGTTGCATGTGATACACCAGCAAGGACCTTATGTTCTAGATAAGGCCACAGGGAAGAGCCAGACAATCAAATCCTGGTGGTTTTATAAGAAAAGAGAGAAAGAACAAAGGACGTCTGCACTCCCTGTCTCTTGTCACAGGATAGCCTGTGCAACCTCAAGGCTCTGTCAGCTCAGAGTTCAAGGGAGAGCACAGGCCTCACTTCAGAGGGAATATGTAGTACTGTGGTAGTGGTTCTCTGGAGTGAAAAATGAGTGACCATGGCTGGGAGCATAGATTCAGATGATTCCGAGAGCCAACTTCCAATGTGGTAATGGCTTCACCAAGTTGTGTTTTGTTTTGTTTGTGTTTGGGAACAAAGAAAATGAAAAAATGAAGAGACCTTAAAAATACCCTGGTCAGGACTGGGAGACAGTTCAGTCGGTAATGTGTTGGCCTTGGGGTCAGGAGGACAGAGTTCAGTCTCCAGAACCCACATCTGATATGTTGGTCACAGGGGCAGCACCCATTTATAATCTTGCCACTGAGGAGGCAGAGATGGGGGACCCATAGGGCCTGCTGGCCAGCCAGCTTTGCCTAGTTTCATCAGTGAGCCTCAGGCCAATGAGAGACCTTGTCTCAAGGAGGTGGTCGGCATTCCCAAGAATGACAACTGAAGATGTTTCCAGCGTCCACATACATGCACAGGTTCATGTGCACACATGCAATATGCACATGCACACATATGCATAAAACATTAAAATACATTGGTGGAAATATCAGGCAGATTTACAACAATCCAGCACTGATGGTGGCCTTTGGATTGGTGGAGGCTGGGGGTTTATTTGCACATTCCAAAAGGATTTACTTCTTAGTCACAAGATGGAATGTTAGGTCAAACACAGAGGTGGACACTGAATTGCTATTTAGGAGGCTAAAGGTAGCTCAGGATAATTTAACTCTGGATCTGAAACATTCCAGTCCTCAGCAATCACAGACAAAACTCTAATCAGTAGACCAGCCTTGTAGAATCTTTTTTATTTTAAATTTATTTATCTTATTTATATGAGTACACTGTCGCTGTCGTCAGACACATCAGATCCCATTATAAATGGTTGTAAGCCACCATGTGGTTGCTGGGAATTGAACTCAGGACCCCTGGAAGAGTAGTCAGTGCTCTTAGCCACTGAGTCATCTCTCCAGCCCTAGCCTTGTAGAATCTTCAACACAGATCTGTGTTCTGGGAACTTTACCAAGGTCACCACAAAACATGGCCTTTCACCTTTACATCTCCAGAACCATACTGAAAGAATCTGCGTTTCTTTACAACTCTCTCAGTCTGTAGTACTGTGTTATTGGCAACAAATACATGCACATAGTAATTGACTTTAGGTAGACTAAATTTTCAGCTACAGCTCACCAGACTCCATAAGAGAACCTGTGTGCTATTGCCCCATGCTTTTGCCCTGTTAGAATATGCTGGAAGGAGCAGGTGTACTGTTTTGTTTTGTTTTGTTTTTTTTGAGACAGGGTTTCTCTGTATAGCCCTGGCTGTCCTGGAACTCACTCGGTAGACCAGGCTGGCCTCGAACTCAGAAATCCTCCTGCCTCTGCCTCCCAAGTGCTGGGATTAAAGGCGTGCGCCACCACCGCCCAGCTGCAGGTGTACTTTGAACAGGGCTCACATGTGGTCATGCTAATGGAGAAAGGATAGACCATGAACAAGCCTGCATCTGGGCCTTCCCTTCCCTGCTGGCTCCCAAACTGTGGGCTCTTTCAATAGGATTGTATTTATTAGGTACAGACTAGGACAGATGCTCTGCCGAGTCCTTACCCCATGGAGCTTACTGTGTAGTAGAAAGATGAATGGAAACTATTCCTTCTACTGTGACCCAGTGACTCCTGATAGTAACTTGAATGCACAGTCTGCTGCTTCTTCACCCCGTTTGAGGGATTAGGACAGACTTCCTAGAGGAGAGGAACTTCAAACGAACGGACGGAGACCCAAGGTTGGGAAGGAATTCATAAGAAGAGAAAGGACTCAGCGGGTGCTGAGGCAGTTTGCAGAGCTGGCAATAAAATCCATGTAGTAAAGCCTTAGTCCTCAGGTTTGTGTTACTATAAAGTGGTGAAAGTTTTAAGAGGTGAGTCTAACATGGGGTCTGCAGGTCTTTTTTCTCTTCTTCTCTTTCCCTGCCCTATCTTGAATGGGGCAGTTTCATTCCACAACATGCTCCTGCGGCGATGTACCAGCCTACCACCACTGGAGACCTGAGGCGATGTGTTTGCTTCATCTTGGATGGGAAGTGCAAAAATGGTGATCCCAAATCAATCTCTTTCTTTACAAGCTGATTTGTAATAGTGATGGAAAAACTAAGGCACACATTACCCTGTTTGACATCCTGTAGGATAAACATTGGTTCCGTTGTGCAACAGAAGACTTTCAGTAAGGGAGACAGTTAGCTAAGGGCAGAGAGCTAAAGCTGCGGGCGGGGGCTGGGTAGAAACAAAGTCTTTGTTTTGCCACCTGGATATGTTTACTGTAGCGCGCTCGCGCACACAGACACACACACAGACACAGACACACACACACACACACACACACACACACACACACACACACAGAGGAATTGGCAGGAGAAAGAACTCAGCCTGTACAAGCTGTGGAGCTCAGTGGAAGACTGGCATATCTGGGGAGCTGGGGAACTGCATATCTGGGTATTTTATACAACCATGGCTCACACTATCAGTGAGTGGTATGTCAGATCCTTCTCATGATTTGAATTTCTGACTCACCTTTTGTGATTACCTAGAGAAAACTCTTGACTTTCATAGGGCTCCCATGACAGGGTAAGGCCCTGCCATGGTTCTACGTGCTTTATCCCAGACATGGGCCTCAGTGTGATGACCTAAGGTGATAAAACCTTTAATGTGGGGCCTGATAGAAGGCAATTAGGTCACAGAAGCTCCAGCCTCATGAAGGGATTCTATCTCAGGAGTGACAGGTTTAGGGGGCTTAGTTCCCTGGGAAGTCCTCTGTGATAGAGTAAGATTACTCTCTTATGTTTCTTCTCAGACATATGAGTTTCAGCGTGTGTTTCTTCATATGCTATGTCATTCAATCTGAAGACCCAGAGTCCTAAAGTAGATGATATGATGCTTGGACCTTCCAGCTACCAGAAATGAATGAAGTAAATCTCTTCTCTTTATAAATTAACTTAGCAGCTGACATTATATTACAGCAATGAAAAAAAAATCATTCTGATTGATATTTATTGTCAACTAGATGAAACCCAGACATCTAGGACAAGTGAGCTTCAATTAAAGAATTGACTCAATCAGATTGGACTTTGATCATCCACGTCTGATTGAGGTGAGGCTCAGCCCATTGTGGGCGACACCATCCCTAGGAGGTATCCCTAAGCTGCATAGCAAAGTCAGCAGAGTGCAAGACACAGAGAGATGGAGCCGATAAGCGGCACTCTTCTGTCGTTTCTGCTTTACTTCCTGAATGAGCTCCAGTCCCGAATTCCCTCAATGACAGATTGGGACTAAAATGGAATACGTGTGTTACTTCTCATGCACTAAGAGGTAATACAAAGTATGTATGTTGTGGTGTACCTTCCTGAAGGTGGCACCCAAGGATTCCTGTCTCCTGGTATTTGTGTCTGTGTTCAGCCCTTTGCCCTCCAATGTGGGGTAGATTTATTGGCTTGATTTTGGAAGCAATGCAGCAGAAATAATGGAATGTCACTGTCTTAGTTAGGGTGTAGGGTTACAGGTTCCACCTCTGCTCCACGACAGGGCTTAGCCGCTGGGGGGGCGGGGCAGGATGCAGGAAGTGGACCATACTTACCCTGCACTGTCGCCTGGCAGGTGTCGGGCTGTAGGGCAGCCCTGGGACACCCTTGCTCTGGGAGGTAGGAAAGCGTAGTCTGAGGTGCAGGACAGCCGGAGCTGGCTCAGAGGTCCTGGAGCCTGCAACGAGGCCTGGGACATCTGGTTCTTAGGCTCTTGGACATCCAGGTGCCTCTAGATGCTACAGAAGAGCTGAGAATGGAGTGGGGGTCTGTGGGCTGGATCTAGACTGGGTCGTGGAGGGAGCAGGAATTCTGGCTGGTCCTGGGGGAGCGGGGAGAGTCCTTGGTTTGGTGGCTGCAGACTTGGCGTGAGTTTGGTGGCAGCGGTGGCTGGGAGGGCAGAGAGACCTTCTATGGGAGATTAGATAGCAGCTCTATAGGTGAACGCCTTCTCCGTGGCTCTCCATGGCAGATCCCGATGAAAGAGGTAGTCCATGATTTTAAGACATTTATTGTCATGGCAGAAAGTGGGTGAGTAAAACCATACCCCACTTCTCAGGGTGCACCTGAGGTTAATTACCTTCTGCAGGTAGAAATGTCTAGAGGGCTAAGCCCAGGCCTTTAGTTTCCTCATTAAAATGAAGACTGTCTTGAGGATACGTAACTACAGGTCACATCCTCTACAAGTGGAGGGGCTTAGGGCATTGCTCATATGTGACTGATGGCCACAAATCTATGGAGGGCTGTGGCGAGTGACAGGGGCCTTGGTGTCCGGGAACAGGCAAAATGCCTACCATCCCTTCAGGGTCCCCAGGGTTTTGAGGCTTAGCTCAACTGGGAATCAAGCTACCTTTCATGGTCCCACATTAGGGTTTTATTGCTGCGAACAAACACCATGACCAAGGCAACTCTTATAAGGACAACATTTAATTGGGGCTGGCTTACAGGTTCAGAGGTTCAGTCCATCATCATCAAGGCGGGAGCATGGCAGTGTTCAGGCAGGCATAGTGCAGGAGGAGCTGAGAGTTCTACGTCTTCATCTGAAGGCTTCTAGGAGAATACTGGCTTCCAGGCAGCTAGAATAAGGGTCTTAAAGCCCACGCCCATGCTGTGCCCTAAAGCCTTCATAGAAAATACCATTCTGTTACTGTCTGATTTTTTAATTTGGAGAAAATCAATCCTTTTTGTGGGACTTTGCTATGAAGTCCCAGGAAATGATTTCACCAGTCAATGACCAGCCTGGATATGAAGCCTGCCAGCAGGCAAGAGTGCGCCTGAAAGAGGATCTTGCGGGGTGTGCCAGCAGCCAGGCTATGTGAACTTGCAAGTATTCCACTTTCAGTCTGGGGATGAGCCTGGAGATGACCACAACCCTAAGTGACCTTAACTGCAGACTTGTGAGACATCTGGAGCTGAAGTACTAATCTAAGTGTTCCTGCCGCCCATCCCTGCCCATCAGGAAGGTAATTTAGGGATTAATGATGCTTAGTTACCAACTCCAGTGCTTCCTGATGGGAGGAAGGGAGAAGAGCTCAGGAAATGGGAGCCATAAAATAGCTCTGAAACGGATGCAAAATTTAAAAATGACAAATATAATATGGCATCAGTTAGAAACTGATACTATATATATGGAAGAGATGGCTCGGTAGTTAAGAGTGCTGGATGTTTTTCCGGAGGATTGGTTCCCAACACCCATATGGCAGCTCATAACCATTTGTAACTCCAATTCCAGGGGATCTGATGCCCTTTCCTGGTTTTCTTGCGTACTGGACAAAGGTGGGTTATGCACATACATGCAGGCAAACCATTTATACACATAGAATAAAATAATTAGCAAATAAGCTGATACCATAACCATAAGCCCTGCTGTATGACTCAGTGGGTAAAGGCACTTGGTATCAAGCCTGATGACATGAGTTCAAACCCTACCACCCACGATGGAAGGAGAGAACCTGTTGGGAGCCAATTTGTAACAGAAAGCGGCTATCAGCTTTGCAGCCATTCTGAGCCATATACCCTGACATGAAACCTGTTTTTCAACAGCCTACAACAGCTGAGCACACTCTGATCTTGTTTTGCTTGTTTGTTTAGTGCCCCCAGCTGCAAGGCACACGTGGTATCCATGCCCGCAAGGCGTGCGGTGCAGGTGCTATCCATGCTATACACGCCTGTAAGGCATACGTCATATCCACACCTGCAAGGCATGTGGATACAAGGCATGTGACAGAGTGTATAAATACCCCGGACTTCCCTTCAGAGAGAGAGAGACAATAAGACAATAAGGAGAGAGACAACGAGAGAAAAGGAGAGACAATGGAGAGACAATAAGAGAGACAATAAACGAGAAAGACTTGACTACACTCCCTGTCTTGTCTCTATTCTTTGTGTCTCTTGCTAGGTCCTGACCCGTCGACCTGAGCAGCAGAGAGCGGGCCGCAACATTTTGGCCCCAAAGCGTGGGGCAGAACGGTCTGCAACACAGTAACTCCAAGCGTGGGTCAGAGAGTGGGCTGTAACACAGTGGCTGCCAAGCCGGGCAGAGTGGGCCTCGACAAGAACTGACTCCCCAAGTTTTCTTGTGGGAACACACACACACACACACACACACACACACACACACACACAAGTAAATGTTTAAAAAAAGTTTTAAAAAGAACTTTGGAACACTGTACATTAATTGCACTATATTTAAAAGCTTATAAAGATGAAAACAATTTCAAAGAAGTCTCAAATCTAGTGAGTTTGTTGCTGGTGATGTTACTGGTGTGTCTCAGCCCTGCTCATTCTGAGACGGACAGGGCAGTTTTGCCTCAGAGCAGGCAGAGCTCAGGGCAAGGTCACTGCTGTCTCCTAGAGGGACCGTTATCTTGGCAGAAAAAGTTAATCATACAAGCCTTAGTTGCAAACTGGATGCCCACTGGGACTGGTGGTCGTGCGGGGCTGACTCAGGCAAGACCATTGCTACTTCAAGGTCAGGTTGTTGCAAACCACGATAAGCCTCAATCGCAATTACTCTGGCGACATTGAACCACTGCCCGACAGCCTGCGGAGAACTTCCCCATCTCTAGAGTTGGCTGCTTAGAAAGCCACTGTCCAGGGAGTTCTGCCCACTGTCTCATCTGCTGTGGCTTTCCCGAAGTATACTTTAATAACTCCACTTTTGCCTTCAGTCTCTGGTGAATTCAGTCACAGCCCACGAGTCACTAGCCTGTTACTGCCACTCCTGACAGAGTCAACGGCTTTGTGTAGCATATAAGACAGAAGGAGTAGAGAAATGTCTTAATGCTGGGGGAACAAGAGAATTTACTAGGTTAGACGAAAGACACAGAGAAAGGAGGAGGCTAGACTGAAGCCAAGGCACAGGCTTTTAAATTAGAGATATCTACCACTCATGGTTTAAAAATATCTGAGGGTGGTGAGATGGCTCAGTGGTTAGGAACACTTGTTGCTCTTCTAAAGGACTTGGGTTTAGTTCCCAGCATAGTTCCCACATAGCAGTTTATATAATCGTCCGTACTCTTTTTCTAGGAGATCTGATACCCTCTCTTCTGACCTCTGTGGACACCAGACATCCATGTGGTGTCCGTAGAGATCATGGACACACACGCACATGCACACACATGCACACAAAACACTCAAAATAGGTGGAAATAAATAAGAACAATTTTGAAAATATCTGTGGAGAGAGGCATATTGTTTGCGAGGTTGACACTGCTTGTCAACTTGACAGATCTAGAATCAAGCCTCCTGGGATACCCTTAAGGCAGTTATCTACATTAGGTGCCTGTGAGGGGTGTTTTTTGGGCAGGGAAATTGAAATGGGAAGACTTCCCCTGAATGTGGCCAACACTTTCCATCAGCAGTGGGTATACAAGGAGCCCCAAGGGAAAACCCTTCGATTGATTGATTGATTGATTGATTGCCTTAGCCTCTTGCTAGTGAACAATTCTGCCACTGCTTCTAAATTCCTTTGCTGGCACCAGAACCAGGCTTCATTGGCTCTCCAATGTGGACTGAAGGAGCCTTTGGCATCACGTTGGGATCACTGAGGCACCCAGGCTGGTAGACAGAGCAGCTGCCAGGTTCCCAGCCTTTCCACAGTGGAGGCAGCCATCCTTGGACTGACTACCCAGACCATATCATGTAAGGTGATTGAATACGTCCCCTTTTAATATATAGTCATTATATTAGTTCTCCTAAAGAGAACCTAAGTATGCTGTTTTATGTTATGTGATACAATATAAAAGGAAACATGTAGAAGGACTTTATAACAAAACTTTCCAAGCACAATAGGCAAGGAAGACATTTTGAGAACTGGTAGGCATTGTGCCAGAGAGCAGGGAGTACAAGAGGATAAGACATCCCTGGGACACTGGGGCAACGTGAGGGGGCTTCCAATGGCCGAAGGCAGGCAATTTAAGTGCCAGAAATAGTACTGGTATTTGACTGGAGCAATTGAATTTGAAACAAACCCGGCAGCTCACATCATTATTCAAAGCAAAGAGGAGGGGCTTTTTTGAGGAGAGAGGAACCTTGAGCAAGCAGCTCTTGCTCTTTGCTTCTTGCTTGGAGGTTAATAATGACAAACTGGCAGTGTGCAAGTCCAGAAATGAAGGAAGTCTTGTGAATATCCGCCATTGTTCTAAATGTTTCTACATCTAATCACGAGGAAATAATCCCATGAATCCAGAACGTGACAAGACAATTGGTCTGGACTACAAATATGCCAAAATTAAGAATTTAAAAAAGGAGAAGCTCCGGTCGGGTTGTAAAGTAAATAAATAATTAATGAAAAAAGAAGACGAGAGAGCTCTGGTTTAAGAAGTTTATGAGAGGTGAATTCAGATGTATTTCGTTGATTTTTAATAGCTCCTGAGTTTAATATATGCACGTGTGTATGACCTTTTGAGACAGCAAGGGGCTATAAATATGATAGTGTATGGGATATGATTGAAAATGTACTCAGTTTCTTGTATATGATAAGTGGTAAATTTTCAAGAGTTCGGTGTGGGAGGAATATACACAGAAAGAATGCAAGAGTTGCGAAATGCTAGCGTTGGTGACTCTGGGTTCTCAGTTTTCAGTTAGCACGTTTCAAATTTTGGAGTTCTAGGGTAAAAACAGTAAATGCAAGATGATTTCTTTGCGACTGCGGTGGTTCAGGGAGACACAGAGAAGCCCATCTGGAGTAGAGTCATTCGGCTCTGTGGCTTCCCGGTTTCTCCTTCACAGACAGAAGGCCGTGGGGAGCAGCGAGCAGCCGGCAGCCGGCAGCTCGGTTCCCAGCAGTGCGAGCCTGAGAACTGGAGTCTGACTGCTTCTGGGACTAGTTCTTCCTGGGTCCGATCCTTGTGGCCGGAGGCGTGGCCTTGAGGGAGCCGGTGTCCGCACTGGCCAATGAGAACGTGGTATGGGCGTGTCCAGCGAGAAGCGGGCGGAGCCGTACCGGGCTTGGGCCGCGCCTGCCACTCGGCGGCCTTTTCTTCCGCTCCCGCCCTGAGGTGCTCCCAGGCGGCTGCACTGGCTCCGAGGAGTAGCTGCAAGAGGAGCTCCGCTGCGGGGTGAGTTCCCGGCCGCGCTGTTGTCCTGTGGACCGGCCCGGAGAGCCGCTACAGCGGGTTTGCTCCGGGCTGACGTGCCCTGGGGCTCGCGGGCTTCGTTCCGAGGGCACGAGGCTCCGGGGCCCGGGCTCGCTCTGGGGCCGGGCTCGCTCCGGGGTTCGGGTGGTTCTGCCGGAGTCGCGGAGGATGGCGGAGGAGGGCGTCCAGGAGGCTCAAGGGTTGAACCCTTTGCTGCGGCACTTCTTCCTCCCACCGGTGTGCGCCCCTCCCACCCGTGGGCAAAGACAGTGCAGCTTCAGCACCCGGGAGCTTAGTACCCGGGATGTAGCTCAGTGGTTGAGCTATTTAGCGTATACGTGGGTCCCATATTCAATCATCATAGTTGCTAAATAGACGGATAATAAACAATTTACATGTTCTTTAAGACAGGGGCGGGCGCGCGTACACACACACACACACTCACACGCACACACACGCTCGTGGAACAAGCCAGGTTGCTGCTTGCGAGTTCGCAAGAACCTGTCAAATGAATTGCTCCAACGAGCTAATGCGTTTTAAAGTCTTTTTGAGTGTAATTTCAGGCAAAACACTCAATAGTCAAGATTGTTCTTGCCTAAGAATAGCAAAACAATGCTAGAACGCCCTTGTAGATTCTACATTCGGAGATGTGTAAAGTGAAAGGCATGGATATTTAGATCTTAGCATTGGCGCTGCCAACTTTTGTAACATGGGCTTAGCTAACTCGTGAAAAAAATAGTACCGTTTCTAAAATGTTTTTAAAACACCATATTTCACAAGTATGTGTTGTTTGTTTTTTCTGTACACTTGAAAAAAGATTTATCAAGTCTTATTTATGTGCCTGTGAATTTATATGCACCACACATGTGCAAAGTACCCTTGGAAGTCAGAAAGCATCAGATCCTCTGAAGCTGGAGTTCTAAGCAGGTGTGAGCCCCTTGATGTGGATACTGTGAATTGAACCCTACTCCTCTGGAAGAGCAGCCAGTGCTCTTAACTGCGGAGCCATCTCTCGGCCCCTCAGTGTGTGCTTTTAAAAAAGAACAGGGAATAGAAAAGGCTTATGTTGGTGCAGATATTTTGGTCATTCTGATAAGCCCTTAGAAACAGTGATCACAGGAGTGTTCACGGAATTTTGTTTATTGCATTGCTTGTTCTTTGACTATATTCGTGTTTATTGTCTTGTGTTCCTTTTGCATCCATTATATTGCTAGACCCTCAACCTAGAACTGACCTTAATACATGCATGTAATTAAAATGGATTAAAAGCAAAAAGGAGGAGGGGGAGAGGGGGTTTCTAGGGAGGGGAAGTGGGGAAAGGGGGAAAGGGGATGGCATCTGAAATGTAAATAAATAAAAATAAAATAACCCAATAAAAAATAAAAAGAGAAGTTGGTTATAAACCTTTAGTTCTCAGATTAAAGGATTCTCGGTTGGTACAAAAAAAAAAAAAAAAAGGAAAGACAGTGTATGGGGAGAGATTTATGAGAACACGAAGGGAAGACTATGTGAGTACAGTTTAAGACTGTAGACTGAAAGAACAGACTAAAATGAAGATGATTTATTAATTATATGAGAGGAACTTGGAAAGCCCTTAGAAGTACTAACAACTTAAAAAAAAAAGATCATACAAAGCAGTGAGTTTCATCGCACTGACTTTATAACTTTTGTTCTTCACCCTACCCACCCGCCTTCAGCTCCTTCCATCCCTCTATCCATCCCTCCTTCTGTTCTTCCATCCCTCCATCCCTCCCTTCCTCTCTCCATCTCTCCATGCCTCCATCGACTACCTGCCCAGTTAGAGCCCTTCTGCTTTCTAGTCCATCAGCTGTTTTTCTGTCTCTCCGAAGGTCTTTTCCTCCCTTCTTATGACTCTCTTCCTAGTAATGTGATCCGTACATGTACACTTACAAATACACATATATTTATGAACATAAAACATGGAATGTTTGTCTTTCTGAGTCTAACTTATATTGCTTAATATAGTGACTTCCAATTGTATACGTTTCCCACAAATGCCGTGATTTCATTTTTTCTTATGACTGCATAAAATTCTACTGTACATTGTCATGGTTTGTATATGCTTGGCCCAGGGAATGGAAGTGTGGTTTTGTTGGAGTGGGTGTGTCACTGTGGGTATGGGGTTTAAGACCCTCATCCTAGCTGCCTGGAAGTCAGTTTTCTGCTAGCAGCCTTCAGATGAAGATGTAGAATTCTCAGCTCCTCCTTCACCGTGCCTGCCTGGATGCTGCCATGTTCCTACCATGATGATAATGCACTGAACCTCTGAACCTGTAAACCAAACCCAATTAAATGTCCTTTATAAGACTTGCCTTGGTTCTGGTGTCTGTTCACAGCAGTAAAACTCTAAGACATATATGTGGATCACTTATTTTAATTTTTAATTTACTTTTGGTATTTTTGAGGCTCCCTATGGAGCTAGGTACTTTTGGGTCTCACTATGTAGCTTTGGCTAGCTTAAAACTTGATATGTAGACCAGGCTAGTCTTGAACTCACAGAGATTCACTTGCCTCTGCCTCCTAAGTACTGGGACTATAGGCGAGTGCCACCATGATAGGCATGGACCACATTTTCTATATCCATTCATCTGTTGATAGACATCTAGGTTTATTCTATTTCTCTGTAGTCCTGGCTGTCCTGGAGCTTGCTCTGTAACCCAGCTGCCCTTGAACTCAGTGATCTGTCTGCTCAGCTTCTTTGTTGTCATCTTTTTAAAAATTTTTTTTATTTTTATTTATTTTTTTTTTGGCATGTGCCTCCATGCCCAGCTCAAAGCAGTCTTAATTAGCATTTACCTGCAGCTCCTTATATGTCCTGGATGTTAATCCCTTGTCTCATGTGTAGTTGGCAAAGATTCCCCTCCCTCTTCTGTTAGTTGCCTCTTCACTATTTTCTTTATGCAAAGAAGCCTTTTAATTTCATGTAATTCCATTTGTTTTAATCCTATAAATAGTGTGCTTTAGAGTTGTACAAATAAGGTCAGGTGGAAATAAATATTCATTAACACATAAGAGGATATAATAGAATGGATAACAGTATATATCTTATGTGTAGGGAGAAATTTTGAGGTTCTTTGTATAGATAATTTCATTCAGATTTTTTTTTTTTGTGGTGTTGCTAGGTTCTGGACCCCCAACTTTCTACATGCTAGCCAAATACTTTGTCACCAAGATATATCCTTCAGTCTTTAGTAAACACACACACATGCATATATGTTTAACAGCCTTGGCAGATACTTTTTGACTGCACAGTATTGTGAAGAGGAAAGATCATGCAGTCCTTCAGAGAGACACTAACTGGAGTGCCTCATTCTGACTGAAGAGTTGCTTTTCGGAGGGACTTGCTTCAAGTCCTTTGTGTGGAAAGTGTATAGCAATGCCTGACATCAAATATTTCATAATGACAGCTGATATTAGTGTTGTGCTTATGATACAGCAAAGAGAATTTGTCAGTGAGTTTCAGTCTGACTTGGAGTGTGTCAACAAACATGACGATTGGAAGTGATCTACAGCTACTGCTGGACTCTGTCTGTCTGTCTGCAAAGCTGTAATCCCTCCATAGTTCTCAAGTTGAGACACATCTGTCTCCATCTTGGCCTTCACTGTACAGAATCAGGGTTCTCTGAAAATCACTCCTCACAAGAAGGTTAAAGATACACATGAAGGTAAAAGATTGGAAGATCCTCTCCAAGGTAGCTTAGACACGAATGGCTTAGTTTACTGAACACAGGTTACAGCCCAAGGGAACAGAAGCTCTGGAAGTTTGTCATGGTCAGCACAGCCTGAAACACACCTGTTGGCAGAACCCAGCCTTCAGCAATACCTTTTTTGTTTGGGTGCTTTCTGGTTCTTTATGTTATTTGTTTGTTTGTTTTTTAGTTTTTCAAGACAGGGTTTCTTTGTTCTGACTGCCCTGGAACTCACTTTGTAGACCAGGCTTGCCTTGAACTCAACAGAGATCCATTTATTTCTGTCTCCCAAGCATTGGGATTAAAGTTCTGTGTCACCACTCTGGGCTTGGCTTTCTGGCTTCTGTGTGTGTGTGTGTGTGTAATAAAATATAACAATCTTAAAAAAAAAAAGGTGTAACACTTTAAAAGTTTACCATCTCTTTAAAAGTTCAAACTCTCTTAACTGTGGGCTCTTCTAAAACCGAAACCAAATGATTTACTTTCTTATTCCTAAAGAAGGGAGACAGTTAAGTCCTATCCAAGTAAAACCAAAATCTAGATTCTGTAGCTCAGTGTTCAGCATCTGGGATCCACTCATGATCCTCTGTTCCTTAGAACTCTGGCAGCCCCCCCACCCTCCAGCTCTGCTTTCTACCATGCACAGCTTGTCTGGTAGGCTCGGGTCCCTCTACTCCACTGTCCTTGGCAGACATTCCACACGCCTAATATCTCCAATATCCCAGAGTCTCCACTGAAGTTGAGGCTAGACCTTCATCAATGGCCTCTCCTGGTTGTTACTTAGCCTCAGCTGTTCTCTATGACCCCTCCAATCTTGCTTCTCTCATGTTTTCAAAACTAGAACCAGGCAGGTGACCCTTAGATATTGCTGAATTCCAGCTAGCGGCTTGAGATGCACCCTTGGCCCTTCTGGACCACAGCTTGTGTACTGACCCTAAAGAAGTAATTCCCAGAACATTTCTCTTCAGTGAGGCTGGTCTCGTTAATCACAGTTGGTTCTTTAGCCTCAGCTGACCAGCAACCACAGATTCCTAATCCAGAATATCACAAAGACCCTAATAGAGTCTTTGCTTCCCTCTGAAATGTCACAAGCCAGACCTCCATTGTCTGTATTATAATCTAAGCTCCCACATCAACCGTGCATTAAAATCTGAGTACTCAATAGTCCCAGATTCTAAACATTTCCATAGTCTTCCCCCTAAAACAACATGGGAAGATTTCATCAGGTAACACCCCACTCTTGGTACCAATTTCTGTGCTTGTTTCTTTTCTGTTGCTATAAGAAAAATACTCCCAAAAGCAACTTGGGGAAGGAAAGCTTTCATCTGACAGGTTACATGTAGTTCACCTTCAGGAGAATTAAAGGCAAAATCACAGAGGAACACTGCTAATGGCCTGCTTCTAGGTTCACATTCAGCTAGCTTTCTATAGCTCAGCACCACCTACCTAGAGATGGTACTTCTCACAGCTGGCTTCGGCCCTCTCACATCAAGTAGTCATCAAAAAAATACCCCACAGACATACCCATAGGCCACTTTTTCAATAGAGATTACCTATCTCTTCCTAGGTGGGTAAAGATGACACCCAAGATTAGTTATCACACTTAGCATGCATGAAACCCTGGGTTTGATCCTCAGCACTGCATAAAGCCAGGTGTGATGCATACTTATAATTCCAGGAAGCAGGAGCATCAGAAGTTCAGAGCTGTCTTTGTCTACATAGTAAGTTCCTGGTCAGCCTGGCATAGGAGACTGCCTCAAAAACAAAACAAGCCAATACTGAAGGGGAAAAATACTTAATATTGAAACAAATAGAACTAAAGATAGCTCAGAAATAGCAACAGAAAACTAGAAAGTTAATTAGTGACAGAGCATGTGGGTATGATGGTAGTGTAGTTAATTTCTAAACATTAAAGGTAAAATTAAAAAATATCTATTTCTGGTTTTAAATGTACGTTGGTGTTTTGTCTGCCTGTGTGTCTGTGTGAGGGTGTTGGATCCCCTGGAACAGGATTAGAGACGTTTGTGAGCTGCCACGTGGGAATTAACTCAGGTTCTCTGGAAGAACAACCAGGGCTCTTAACCACTGAGCCATCTCTCTAGCTGGTGAATTATCATCCACTTTCCATAAACGTTTGCTGGCATTTTGGAGTCATGTGTGTTTGTGTGTATATGTGTGTGTATTATGCGTGTGTATTATGCGTGTGTATGTGCGTATGTGCAGATATGCCCATCCTCATATACCCATGTTTACATATTAAAGAAAAACACTTGTAAATGAGATGAACAAAAAGACTCATCTGTAATGTCACCATTGCAGAACAGCCATTATAAGCAGAAATTTAGATCTCAGGGTCCTTGAGGCTAGCCAGCCTTTAGTTTACAGAATTACAGAAACAACACAGATGCTTGGGCTGCACCCATGGAAGAAGAACTACTAAGGAAGCCCATTACCACACAGTTGCATGATGGGTGTATAGCATCAAGCCCCCGAAAACCAGTCATATAGATGGTGGGCAGGGGTGGGAGCAGCCTTTGGAGTAATAAGAGTTTTGGAGGACTAGAGAGAGTGGTGACTACAATAAGAGTCATCAGTTAATTTCAGATATTTGGTTTATAGTGGGGAGGACTGGAGAGATGGGTCAGCTGGTAAAATGCTTGCCAGGGATCTGAGTTTGATCTCCAGAACCCATTTAAAAAGCCAGGTATATGATGCATGCTTGTAGTCCCAGTGCTAGGGGATTGGAGACAAGTGGATCCTTGGGACTCTGTGGCCAGCCAGGATAGAGAGAAATAACATGAAACGCTGCCATCCAGACATGACATTACTGCTGCAGCCACAGGCATCTGGGCTTGATTGTGTTCTCAACTTCCCATCATGCATAGAGGAGGAGGAAATAATGAATCCTCTTCCCTTCCTCAGTAACTAGTGACTAGTAATGGTTGCTGGAGGTGGGAGTGTCATTTTTTTCTTAATGGTGTAGCCACTGGGAAACTGGGAAGAAGGGGTTCGGAGGGAAAGGGAGAAGAGACTGAGGGTAATTGGCATGAAGGGTGAATATAATCACAATGCATTATGTATGCATACATACACGTACAGGAAATTGTCCAAAAGTAACTATAAGTAAGTCTATATTCTTAATTTGTTGGGATGGCTGCTCTTGTGATGGTGATGGTACAAAAAATGCTTAGCACGGGAGGTTAACAGGAACAAAGTGTGTACTTTCACCAAGGTCTGCCCTGTCTTTCCTTCATGCCAAGCTTCCTCTGCACTTATAACATGGTATGGAGACAGTGAGCTGACATTTACCGAGTACACACTCAATGAGGGGTGTGTTCATGTTATGGATGTTTCATTTGATCTCGGTTTACAGTGAGTTCCAACTCTAGTATTCCTGAGGGATATGATGTTTTTTTCCCTTAGGGAGTCACTAAGACAATAGCAAATGAATAGCAAATATTTATTGCCTGAGAAACTAAGAGATCTGTGTATGGTAAATAAGACTGGCTGGAAAGCCGCCTCCAGTGCACTGTGCTGAATGTGCACACATGTATCAGAGTGTCAGCCTGGTAGAATGTAGGTTAAGCCCCTGAAGAAGTAAGATTATGGATTGCTCATTTAAGGCCTTACTTAGAGTTTTATTGCTCTAATGAGACACCATGACCATGGCAACTCTTGTAAGGGAAAACATTTATTTGAGAATGGCTTACAGTTCAGAGGTTCAGTCATTATCATCATGGCAAGTATGGTGGCACACAGGCATACATGATGCAAGAGAAGGAGCAGGGAGTTCTGCCTCTGGATTGGCAGGCAGCAGGAAGACGGTGAGCTACTGGGCCTGGCTTGAACATTTGAAACCTCAAAGCCCACCTGTAGTGACAGCTTCCTCCAACAAGGCCACACCTCCTAGTAGTGCCACTCCCTATGAGCCTATTGGGATCATTTTTATTCAAACCGCCACAAAGCCTAGGACACAAGGGCTCTGCTTTAGTAAGGCAAGGTTTGCCTCAGTTGTTGATAGGGCTGTTTGGGGACATTCTGTGAATAAAACCCAGGGATAAGAGTTTGGAGCAGAAGCCTCCTATGTGGGAAGGTCTGTGTGGTGGTTTGAATAAGGCTCATCCATTTGAATACTTAGAGTGGAACTGTTTGATAGGATTAGAAGGATTAGGAGGTGTGGCCTTGTTGGAGGAAGTGTGTCACTTGGGGTGGGCCTTGGTGTTTCAAAAGCTCATACCAGGCCCAGTCTCTGTCTTAGCTTGCAGATCAGGATGTATCTCTGATCTGCTGCTCCAGTGCCATGCCTGCAGCCATGCTCCTGTCATGATGATAATGGACTGAACCTCTGAAACTGGAAGCAAGCCCCAGTTAAATGTTGTCCTTTGTAAGAGTCGCCTTGGACATGGTGTCTCTTCACAGCAGTAGGACAGTAACTAAAGATATCATGGTTTTGAGTTGTTTTCTCTTTTGTATCTAGAACAAACCTGGAGGCAAACCTGTAGGAGGCAATGTTTGAATAACTCTAAAAAGACCAGACAGTGAAAATGTCAGCCCTCAACTGGAAGCCCTTTGTGTATGGAGGGCTGGCCTCCATCACAGCAGAATGCGGTAAGAGCTCTGACCACTGAAGCTTTGCCTGAGGGATGTGGCTGTCGGGTTTTGTGTTTTCATGTGTGGCGTTCAAGTGCAAGCTTGTGAAATCATACCCTCCGTATTCAGACATGCTTTCTTTGGGTATGTTTTAGACAGCCTAGTTGTTTTGGCTACTTATTAGCAACTTTGGGTTTAAAGTGCATAGGGAGAAAGTTGACCTGTTTTATGACTCCCATTTGGGTTGATCTGACCCTGTTCCTTTGCCCTTTTCTCCACTTTGCCACTATAAATCCATTTGTCTGCAAGAAGTTTGGCAGGCTCCAGGGCCTTGTCTGAACCAGAGCAGCCATCTGACTCTCCATCGCTAACTTTGTGCATCACCTCCATTCTGTCAGTTGGGTTCTGCATCTGATGCTTTGCTATGCATCTGATTGCATTGCTCCTGCATCCCATTGTTTTGCTCCTGCATCTGATTGCTTTGCTCCTGCATCTGATTGCTTTGCTCCTGCCTCTGATTGCCTTACTCCTGGGTTGGTGCTGTTTTATCAAGCACTTGTTAACTGCTTGGCTTCTGGCTTGGACATTCCCTTTGCTCAGTTGACTTGCAAGGTGCATGAATCACCCACTCACTAATGCTGGTCAGCTTCTGTGAATGGATTATGGAATTTGAAAGACTGATTCCTGTCCCTGAATGAGTTAACTTGGACTTAGTGAGCCCAAGTTACTATTTGAGGATGGAGTCTATGTAGTTGGGTGACTGGTCAGGTCAGTATTAAGCATTCTTACCTGCCTCATCCGATCTCACTTATCAAAGAAAATCCCTTAAACTTTAAAACCTGTTCAGTCACTTATCCCAATCTTAGCCTTTTCTTGTATAAAGAATATTTGGGGTTTTAAGTGGATTTCCTCTTTGTGTAAATGATTTTGTTTATCCGTGTTCTGTGGCAGTTCTGCCTCCTCACTCAGCTTTATAGAAAGATAGACATAGTAAATAAAACCAGCATTGTGGGAGGTGGGAGAAGGCAGATTAGGAGTTCAAGGTCAGCTTCAGCTACATAGCAAGTTTAAGACCAGGCTGGGCAACATGAGGCCCTAGCTCCCAGAACAAAAACAACAATATTTATTCATTTTTTGAAGTTGTTAATTTTTTGCCCACCCTCTGCTCTTTTTTTTTAAATTGTTTTTTTTTTGTTTGTTTGTTTGGTTGGTTTTTGGTTTTTTGAGACAAGATGTTGCTGTATAGCCCAGGCTAGCCTCAAACTGCTAGTCTTCTCTCTGCTTCCTGAGGTCTAGATGCCAGCAGTCACCCTTGGCAGTCATTCTTTTTTTTTGGACAGGTCTCTCAATACCCTGGAACTTGCTAGGTAGGCTTGAGTACATGGCCAGCAAGCCAGCCCCTGTTCCCGCCTCCCCAAAGTGTTCCACCATGCTCAGCGTTTTTTATGTGGGGTCTGGGAGTCAGATCCAGGTCTCCATGCTTGTAAGGGAAACGCTTTATCAAGTGAACCATTTCCCCAGCTTTGCCATTTCTTAATGTTTCTTTTTTCAGGGAGATTTTTTTCTTTTTCTTTAATATTTTAAGGCACATTTCCAATTGATTTAACTAAGACACGGCTTCAGATTCAAGGCCAGACCAATGATGCCAACTTCCGAGAGATCAGGTACCGAGGAATGTTGCATGCGCTGATGAGGATAGGTCGAGAAGAAGGCCTGAGGGCACTGTATTCAGGGTGAGTATATTTTTGTGTGTTTGTGTTTACCTGTGGGCCTTTTGAAGCTTAAAGCAGCACCTTCATAGAGGGAAAAGATGAATGTTGGCATGTGTTTGAAAACAGAAATTACAATGGTAAGTTTCCCCTTTTAATTTTAACTCTGTTATCTTAAGTACATATGTAGCAAAGGTTTTGGTAAAACTATCTTTTTTATTAGAAAAACAGACAATGATATAAAGTGCGTATGTTTAAAATATTTCATTGCCGGGCTGTGGTGGCGCACGCCTTTAATCCTAGCACTTGGGAGGCAGAGGCAAGCGGATTTCTGAGTTTGAGGCCAGCCTGGTCTACAGAGTGAGTGCCAGGACAGCCAGGGCTACACAGAGAAACCCTGTCTCGAAAAACAAAGAAACAAACAAACAAAAAAAGATTTCATTATATAGTTTTTCACCCTTAGAAAGAATGGACTCTTCACTTAGTTATACTGAAGTATCTAGGTTTTTGCCATGGCAAAAATATCTTGTGGTTAAGACTTGGAAATGCTTTAAATTCATTAAGCTGATGGGAAAGTGAGCGACATGAGGCTTGACCTATATCCGTGAGTTCTTTGCAGGGAACATAACACCCTTTGATGGTTTAAATGATGGGTCTTAAGGGACTATTAAAGGCTTAAGGGAAAACTGAAGGGTAGAAACTGAAGTACCTAGAAACTGGCAAAGTGACCCTAAGCTAAGGGGCCCAGGGCAGGAATCATGGTACCACAGTTCAGGAGGGTGATGCCTTGTGGTAGAAGACTGTGCTGTCAATAGGTGCTTAGGGTACTGCCCCTGTATGGGGTTATTTGCAGGGGTGAGGTGGGGTGAGATGCCTTGCTACTCTCTCCTTTTCCCTTCCCGCTCGCACCAGTTGGACTCCTGGAGGTCCACTGGAAGGGTGTGTGTGAGATGTGGTCTGTAAGCATCACCCTTTCTCAGAACACAGACACAGAGGGGGGTGAGCATGAATGTGGATCATACAGTCCCTAATGAACTGTCACTGATGGGGGCTGCACATGTGGAAATGGGATTGCAGTAGTATCTGGTATCCATCCCACACTGTTGATGGCAGAGAGGTGGGGCTTTTCAGAAAAGCCACTCCATGTAGGAGACACAGAATCAGACCTTGAAGGCTCAAGAAGAATTAGGCAGGCAAAGGGGTATTCATATATGGCTAGGCAGCATCATAGTCCTACAGATACAGTGTTCCCAGCATGGAGATGGTTGGGAATTGCTGAATAGTAAGAAGTGAAGCCAGAGTGTTATTAGAGCATCAGAGAATGGACAGCCTTATGCCTGTGCCAAGCACCTGTCCTACCCCTCACCCCTCCGTGCACCACACTGGTGGCCCAAAGCCCCTCCAGGGACTCACCAATCCCTAGAGGTCTTTGTTTTTAAATCCAGCCAAGACATTCATTCATCATTCATTCATTCATTCATTCATTCATTCATTCATTCATTCATTCATAGAGAGATCTTGCTGGGTTGCCTAGGCTGCCTTGAACTCATGGCTCAAATGATTCTCCTGCCTTAGCCTCCTGATTAGGGGCATGTGTCACCATGCTCAGCCAAGTCAGTATTTTTAAAATGTTTAATTGTGCATACAAACAAGAGAAAGGAAAGATCCGGCAGGCCTAGATTCATTCACTGTGACAGTAGTAGCTGTAGTTGATATTTCCTCTGGCTTATGTAACCTTGATGCGTGGCATATGTGTGCACAGTTGGACTGAGGCTGTGCACTCTTTCTTGGCATCTGCCTGGTGCCCATCAACACTTGCATTTGCTGTGCCTGTGGCCAGCCAGGGCTGGGGTAGAGTTTGTATAGAAAGAGTGCCTTGAGCAGGTCTCCATTATGAAAGTCACATGGCCACAGGAGGACGAGTTTAGAGAGAAGAATTCCGAGGAATGGGCATCCTGGTGGGGGCAGAGCCTGAGGTGGGAGCTGAGATCTGGTCTTGAGGATGGAGGGAGAGGAAGGCCAGAGAACTTTAGGTGGCAGGATCAGCAGCATTGTGTGACTTTATTAAGGCGTTCTCGGGTAGGAGAGGTAGTGAGGAGGGAGGAAATCAATGCTGAGGTCTGGACTTGTAGGTTTCACTAGTGTATAACCTCCTTCACCCCAATCCCCACAGGAGGCAGAAGAGGAGGGCCAGTGCTTAGAGAAGGAGGGAGTGAACTCAGTGCAAGACATTTGATAGGGCATGTGTGGGATGTCTAATCCGAAGAACGAGACAACAGCTGGAAACTCTTCAGAACTGTGTTGGAATGTGGATCTAAGAGTCATCTGTTAGGATGAGCATGAAGCCATGGACTGGATGGGCTGGGAGGCGTGTGGAGGAAGGAGAGGAAGGAGACATGATCCTGGGGAGCCTCCCAGAGGGCATGTGTGGGAGCTGTGGTGGGAGGAGAGTGGAACAGGTCAGACGCTGCAGAGGTTACATGAGATGCTATGTGGTCCTGCCTTGGGATCTGGCCGGCTGGCCACCTTGGTGAGGGGATCTCAGGTTGTAATATAAGAGGAGGTAGAAATGTAGAAAGCTGGGCTGAGGGGCTGGGGGTTGAATGAGAAAAAGAAATGAAACGGGAAGGAAAGACCATGACTGCTCCCAGGTATGGTGGAGGAGAGTGTTTAAAGTAGATGTGACAGAGAGCTTAAACAGTCTCAGAGACATCTGTGAGAGCCCAGAGTGGACATGACCAGACTGAGCTGGGCCCTGAGAGGGGAGGGGAAGGGAGCGGGGTGCAAAGGCCTAGAGGGCAGAGGTACAGAAAGCAGCGGGTAACTGACCGCTTCATGATATAGGGAAGAACCGATATCATGTAAGGGCAACTCAGCCCCCAGGCTGGAGAGTTCAGGGTAGAGTGGGGTCTGCCATTTATACTAAGTAACAAGTAGGGACTGAGGGATGCTGGGAGAACCTGGAGGCCAAGTCTGTTTTGATATGTTAAATAGGCACTTCAGCTGCTTGTCTCTGTCCCAGGTTTGAAATCTAACAAGGGCTAAGGAGACCACAGGTTGTCCTCCCAGAAGATGGGAGGGTGGTATCTGGCTTGAATTTTGTATCCTATTGGAAAAACTTAGAGGGACAGGAAATAACTGAGTGTGTTCTTCAGGAGGTAGCAGCCTTCCTGGATTTTTTGTACTCTGAAGGGAATGTCTATGCATTTTAATGTGAGTGGGCAAATTGACCCCACATTTGCACTTTCCTCAGGTTGAGTACAGCCTCAGGCTTCCACTTAAGACCAACGATTACCTCTGATTTCAAGTCCCACGGTGGTTTTCTTAACAGTTTTTAATGTTAAGATATTCATTGTAAACTGGGTGTGATGGTGCATGACTTTAATCCCAACACCACAGAGGTAGAGGCCGGTGCACTGGAGGCCAGCCCAGTCTACATATCGCGCTCCAGGACAGCAGGGCTACAGACACACTTTGTTTCAAGAAAACAAACTTAAAAAAAAAAAATCTATTCTAGCTGTAGTTTATGCCTTTGTTTAGCCTTTGCATGTGTTCCCCCTGAGAGTTACTGACGTGTAGGTTGGCTTTTATCTGCCTGCATGCCCACGTGACAGGATTGCACCTGCAATGCTGCGACAGGCTTCCTATGGGACCATCAAGATCGGCACGTACCAGAGCTTGAAGCGATTAGCCGTGGAGCGGCCAGAAGGTGAGTGGCAGTCTGATCACCCGCTGATAATCAGTGAGTTGTTAGTTGCTTTACTCCAGACGTTTTGGAATGAGTTTTTCAATTATTTGGTTAATTTTCTACCAGTAAGGAACAGACTGGGTACAAAGAGTAAACAAAGAGCAGAAGAAGGTGTATATAAGGAGCTGTTTGTACAAATGTTTTAGTCATTTGCTTTTTTTTTTTTTAAGATTTATTTATTATGTATACAGTGTTCTTTTAAGATTTATTTATTATGTATAGTGTTCTGTCTGCACAGCCAGAAAAGGGCACCAGATCTCATTATAGATGGTTATGAACTACCATGTGGTTGCTGGGATTTGAACTCAGGACCTCTGGAAGAGCAGCCAGTGCTCTTAACCTCTGAGCTGTCTCCCCATCCCCCATTTGCTGTTTGTTTGTTTGTTTTTCAAGGCAGGGTTTCTCTTTGTAGATCAGGCTAGCCTTGAATTCACAGAGATCCTCCTGCATCTACCTAAGTGCTGGGATTAAGAGCGTGCACCACCATGCCCAGCCCATCATTTGTATTTTTAAATATCCTCCTCCCTGACTCCCCCGGACCCAACCCCCCTCCTCACCCTCTCCCAATATCATGCTGCTTCTGTTATAACCCAGACTCTAACTTGTGGTGCCACATTCTCATGGTGTGAGAGCACCCTCTGCAATGTGGTCGACTACCAGCAGCCGTCCTCTTAGAGGAAAACAGCTCTCACTATCCCACAAGTTGTCAGCTGTCAACAGCTACTCAGCCAGGGGCTGGACAGTCACTTGTCTTTATGTTCAAAATGCCTGGCTACAGGCTGTACTATTTCTGTTTGTCAACTGAATTTTCTAAAATTGAATGAATTATCACCCATTTTCTGGAAGGTGCAGCATGAATATGTGTCTTACTGTTAAGAGCTCCTATAGCAGGATAAATATGAATACTTACAAAGCAGTTGGACTGCATGTTCATCTAGACAAACAAAGATGAACAGTAGATAGTTATTTTAAGGTCAGTTGCTTGATTAATAGAGCATACAGTTATATTCAGGTGAACAGACAGAGTGTAATAGGTTACATTATTTATATTGGAGTCATTTACAGCAAAAATGCTTATGTACAAAAAACCAGTCACTGTGTCTTTGTTTGTAGATGAAACCCTGCTGATCAATGTTGTGTGTGGAATTCTGTCTGGAGTCATATCTTCAGCTATTGCTAATCCGACAGATGTTTTGAAAGTAAGTTCTAGCTGTATGGTGGGGCACATTCCACACTTACATACTTTCCAACTGCCTAAGGAGGACTATACTGTGTAACACAGAGTCCTCAACACACAGACTCTACCCCATATGCTACAATGTTAAAAGCCAAGTTGGAAAACAAAACAAAGCACAAAAACCTATTAATCCCCAAATGTATTATTTTGCAGCTAAACTATTGACTTTAAAACTCAAAGAGGCAATAATAAGCTAAATACAATTATCACAGTGCCTTTATCCAGGAGAACATTATTCCTACAGGTGGAAAGCGGTAAGTTCGCAGGGGTTAAACAGCTAGGCCGCAGCTGAGTATACTGGGTATACTCTTACCGATGGTATTGTCTTTGTATTAATATTACTTTCTTTAGTAGGGCATGGTGTGCGAACCTTTAATCCCACCACTTGAAGACCAGGAGTAGCCTAGTTCTCTATGAGTTACTAAGCAGGACAAAAGAGTTTTCTTTTGGGACAGGGTGTGTGTGTGTGTGTGTGTGTGTGTGTGTGTGTGTGTGTGTGTGTAGCCTTGGCTTTCTAGGAACTCAATCAATAGACCTTGCTTGGCTTCAGACTTGTAGAGACCCACCTGTCTCTGCCTCCCAAGTGCTGGGATTAAAGCTGTGTGCCACCACTGGCTGGCTCAAAGTCATGTTTATGCTGGTTTCCCCACGCACCATTAAGTAGTCGATGGGTGGTTTTCTTAAGTCTTTGATGGTGGGAGTGGTAAATGGGCCAGCTTCCTTCTCACGTTGGTTGTTCTTTATGATGATCTGTAGATCCGAATGCAAGCACAGAACAGCGCTGTTCAAGGAGGAATGATAGGCAACTTCATTAGCATTTACCAGCAGGAAGGGACGAGAGGCCTGTGGAAGGTGAGCCTGTAGTGTAGCACCGTGCACTGGCTTTTCCCACCCTCTTCCTCACTGCATGTTAATCTACGTGTCTTCATGGAGTAAGAAGAACACCATTTTCTGCCTTTGAAGATTCCTTCTTTCTTAATTTCTCTGACTGTAAAATGAGAAAAATGTAAAATTAGGTGAGTCTGTGTTTAGGCAGGCGCCATGAAGAGTGTTATTTCCTAGGAACGTCATGACGTCATAGGTTCTCAGACCTTGCATAGACCCTGGTATGATCCCTCAGTGTGACAGCTGGAGGATCTCAGGGATGGGTTGCCCTAACCCCAGGTTGGCCAGTCAGAATGATCAGAGCTTTCTGGTGGCCCTTTTCTGTCTGTCACAGCACACTGCTCCCTAATGGCAGAACTAGTAAAGGGTGGGATAGAACTGCCTTGTCTGGAGGATGCTTAAATCGCTTACTATTCATGTTTCTGCCCAGGGTGTGTCCCTCACAGCTCAGAGAGCAGCCATTGTCGTCGGTGTGGAGCTTCCAGTCTACGACATCACCAAGAAGCACCTGATACTCTCAGGCCTGATGGGAGACACTGTCTCAACACATTTTCTGTATGTTTATGGATTTTAAAAATTAATATTTTAGGTATGAACGAGCTTAGGGTAAAAATTTTGTGTAAGTTTATGGAAGTTTTAGAGAAAGTATTGTAATAGTATTGTATTTTATTATTTGAAAAATTATAATAGAGAAGTCAAGTGTGACGAAGTGAAAGTCTTTGCCTTTACATAGGTACTGTATACCTAACTGTATGTATACAAACTATATGTTTATAACATCACATGTACTTTATAAACAAATAATGTTTGTATTATATTACTTTTTAAAAAGTGACACACATCGCAAATATATTTCACTTCAGTTTTTATAGCTTAGTCATTTTTGATTACTTTTTGTGTTTGTGCCTGCAGAGGTCAGAAGGATGCTAGCCCCAGAGCTAGATAGAGCTCCAGGCACTTATGAGCCTCTAATGTGGGTGCTGGGAATCCAACTTGTATTCTGTAAGAACAATACACCCTCTTAAGTGTTCAGCCATCTTGCCTGCCCTTAATTTGGTTTTTCAGCAATTACAGGTTATCACTTTTTTGTTTGTTTGTTTTTTGTTTTTCTAGATAGGGTTTCTTTGCATAGCCTTGGCTGTCCTGGAACTCACTCTGTAGACCAGACTGGCCTCAAACTCAGAAATCCACCTGCCTCTCTCTCCCAAGTGCTGGGATTAAAGGCGTGCGCCACCACTGCCCAGCAGGTTATTACATTTGTATGAATGAGCGTATCATAGATCATTTAATCTGTGTGACTTGGTCTGGACAGGGACATTTAGCCAAGTGTGGAGAGTGTGCTGATTCTCACCACTAGGTGGCGCACTATTCACAATTCTGTATGCCGCAAACACAAGTAAGCCTCAGTGTGAACAGACAACCTCCCAAGCAAAGAGTGATCATCAATTCAGTGTGTGAGGAATGTCTCTGGGAAAACCTCTGAGATGATTGGTCCTGATAAAATAAAACCCACAGCGGGACTGGTGAGATGGCTCAGTAGTTAAGAGCACTGAGTTCAATTCCCAGCAACTATAGGTGGTTCAGAACCATTTGGGATGGGATCCAGTGCTCTCTTCTGATGTGTCTGAAGACAGTGACAATGTACTCACATACATAAAATAATAAGTCTTTGCCGGGCAGTGGTGGCGCACGCCTTTAATCCCAGCACTTGGGAGGCAGAGGCAGGCGGATTTCTGAGTTCCAGGCCAGCCTGGTCTCCAGAGTGAGTTCCAGGACAGCCAGGGCTACACAGAGAAACCCTGTCTCGAAAAAACAGGAAAAGAGAAAGAGAGAGAGAGGAAAAGAAAAACCCACAGCAAAGTTGGATTTAGTGAGTTTGAACAGAAGGAAAGTTCAGGAACAGGAGCACACATGATGAGAAGGGGTTCAGAGGGCAGCACCCTCAGTGTGCAGGAGTGTTTATGGCCAGAGACATGGAAATGGCGGACAGACAGTCTCCCTGAAGTTCAGCTTAGGATTTTCCAGCTCTACACAGGAGGGAAAGGGTAACCACCCCATGTTATGTTTTATATAACTCAGCCAGTTATAGAAATTAGATCACAGTTACTTATGTTCACAGGCGGATTTAGACTAAATATAACTCAGTTTAGCAATGATACTCAGTGTAGCCTATGGCAGTCTAGGACAGTGTTTTGCAACTTGAGGGTTGTGACCACTTTGTGGGTTGTGACCTCTTTGGAGGTTGAAAGGTCTGGGGTTGTATAAGACCGTCAGAAAAATAAAGATATTTACATTCCAATTCATAACAGTAGCAAAATTGCACTTATGAAGTAGCAACAAAAGTAATTTTATGGTTGGGAGTCACCACAGCATGAGGAACTATATTAAAGGGTTGCAGCAGTAGGAAGGGTGAGACCTACTGCTCTGTAGAACCTAAGACCAAGGGTGGACACGCAGTGAGGTGGTCTAGTGTTTTATTTATTCTTAGGCCTGATTTTTACATGTCTGAGTGTTTTACCTGTCTGTGTATGTATGTATATATGTATGTATGTTCACTGTGTACATGCCTGGTGCCTACAGAGAATAGGATGTCGGATCCACTGGAACTGGGGTTACAGAGGGCTATGAGCCACTGTGTGGGAGCTGCGTTCTGAATGGCCCAGGTCCTCTGTAAGAACTAGTGCTTTTAACTGCTGAGCTACCTCCAGCCCCATGGACCTTGTTCTTGGTGCAGTTTGTGTAGCTCTGTATTTGCTTTAAAGGAATTCTGAGAGGAAGCCATCGTGTCTCCCTCCTCTGTAGCTGTAACTGAGTGGTAGCTTACGTCTTGTCTTTTCCAATCCTATGTTCTCCACAGCTCAAGCTTCACCTGTGGCCTGGTGGGGGCCTTGGCCTCAAACCCAGTTGATGTGGTGAGAACTCGCATGATGAATCAGAGAGTCCTTCGGGATGGCAGATGCTCGGGCTATAAGGGTACCTTGGATTGTCTTTTGCAGGTGAGTGAGTGACTGTGCAGGAGTGAATCTCACACACACAACACACACACACACACACACACACACACACACACACACACACACTGAAGTTACTACTTTAGAACAAGTATTAAAACTAACATGAGTGAGCTCACAGAACCCTTGAGCCCTGTTTTATTTATTTTTGGGACAGAGTCTCAGTAGTGCAGCCCTGGCTGTCATGAAGTTCTCTGTGTAGACCAGACTGGCCTCGAACTCACAGAGATCCACCTGCCTTGCTGAGATGAAAAGCCTGTGCCACCGTGCCTGGCTGGACATACCATTTTGCCACACTAGGGTTGGAAGTCCAAGATCTACATGACATTTTATAAATTAAAGTTCATTTTCCACACACATCTCCCCTGCCAGGAAGGATGCTAACTTAGTAATATTTTCTGTGGTCATGAAACTGTCCTTTTCCAAAGTGAACCTTTTTCCTCTTGAGTAAACTGGAATAAATATTCCCATGCAGCTGTGTCTACAGGAGTAAGTGAATCCTACCACAGTTCCCAGCGTAGAGAACTGTTTGGAGCAGGGAAAGAGTTCGGCTTCCCCGCTGGGTTGCCAGCGGCCAAGGCTTAGGCAAGGCGCTTTCTAGGTCTCAGCATGACCCTAATACTTCTCAGTCTCCAGGGGTTGCCTTACAGTTTCAGAATGACATTGTCATCTTTGCTTTAGGGTTAGGGTTAGTAATGGCAGTGGTCATTTGTATGTATAATCAGTTCCGTGGCATGATTGTTAGAGGTCAGAGGACAACTGAGAGGAGTCTGTTCTCTTCTTCCATCAAATGGATTCTGATGATCAAACTCATGTTGGTATGTTTGACAGCAGGTAGCTTTATACCTGCTGGGCCTCCCACCAACCTTTCCTTCTTTATTGGAGGCAGGACCTTAATATAACCTTAACATAAACTTGGCCCTAAACTTAGTAGGTAGCCAAGTGTGACCATGAACTTGTGATCCTCCTGCCTCCACCTCCCAAGGGGTGAGATTACAGGCATGTGTCACCACACTGGGTTTTATGTGGTGCCAGGGAATGAACCAGCTTAGTACCTGCTGGGCAAGGACCGGACCACCTGAGCTCCGCCCCTGCTCTTCTGGTATTGCTTTAATGTGGCAAAGATAGGAGACGTAGGATGCAGAAGTGCTATGAATGCTGTCTTCACCAAGATTTCTTACTCCAGGCTTGTTTAGGAGCCCAGATGGCATGGAAGCTAATGGCCTGTACTTAGAACTAAGTACAATTTAAGTCTGATTTCTTGCTCACTGAGTGTCTGCTTGCCTGCTTTGGGAGGGGTTCATCTTTGTGTGCAGTGGTCAGTCATGCAGAAGTCTTTAAGGAACAAAGAGACAGAAAAGACTCTCATCAGTCAGTCCTTCTAAACAGGCTTATATTTGGTTTTTGAGTAAGCCTGTAAAATGTATTTCATTTTTCTCTGTTCTTTGATTAAAGCTGAAAATATTCAGAGGTCTCTGTAATATCAAGTGTTTGAGTAGAATTAATGACCAAGAAGAGCTCAGCCCCTCATGGTCTTCATTGGAAGGATAATGTAGTCTGTAAATGGCATCATCCAAAGCTAAGTGTGTCCATCAAGCACTTGATTCTCTCCATCCTCTGTGACTAGATTGGACCAGGTCTTAGGAAATTTCACAGCCAATGGCTGCACTTCCCCATCTTCTGAATCCCCTGCCTCCAGCAGCCAGCAGGTAGTTCCATTAGGAACTGTCGTCCTCTTATGTTGTATGTTACCTTGACAGGCACCACACATGGGCCAGTCATCTATTCATTGGCACTACCAACCTTAGGCACCATGGGCTGTGGGTGGCGGGGTGAGTGGTGGCCCGAGTGGCAGTGTGGGGACACTTCTTGCCACAGCTGAGGGCAGTTGGAAAGACCACTGTTGCAATCTCGTGTTTCCCCAGACTCAGACAGAGACAACTTGTGGGATTCAGTTCTAGCTTTTACCATTTTTAGGTCTTGGGGGAAACATCCTCAACTTTTGGATTTAATTTTAATGAAAAAGTTTATCAATTTGACAAATTGTTAATGTGTTTGACATAACTGGAAAATGGGGCTTGTCTCAGGGTTTCTATTGCTGTGACAAAACCACTGTGACCAAAAAGCAACTTAGAGAGGAAAGGGTTTTTTTGGCTTACACTATCAGATCATAGTCCGTTGTTGGAGCAAGTCAGAACAGGAATTCAAGTAGGGCTGGAACCTGGAGGCCATGGAGGGGTGCTGCTTACTGGTTTGTTCCCCATGACTTACTCGGCCTGCTATATAGAACCCAGGACCACCAGCCCAGGGATGGCACTACTCACAATAGGCTAGGACCTTCTCCCATTGATCACTAATTGAGAAAATGCCGTATGTCTCCTGGAGGCATTTCCTCAAGGGAGGCTCCTTCCACTCTGATGACTAGTTTATGTCAAGTTGACATACGAAAACTGGCAGTACAGAACTTAATGCTGTTTTGTCTTCTTTTTAATAGACATGGAAGAATGAAGGGTTTTTTGCTCTATATAAAGGATTTTGGCCAAATTGGTTGCGCCTTGGTCCTTGGAATATCATTGTATCCTTTTCTGTTATGGTTGATCTAAAAAAGGCTGTAATTAGATAATATAGCTTGTTTTTATTTATAAGTTATAGCGTAGAAGTAAGTTCTTGTTCTTTTGAGTTCCTCAGATCATAAGAAATAGCTACTCCATCTCTAGGAGGTGTGAGGTCTCCTCATTCAACACTGAGTTCAATGGTGTTCATTGAACTAAGTTCAATTCAACTTAGTTCAATGGTGTCTCTATTGAAAGGTATTGATTTTCATTAGAATCTGCCCTAGGAGTTCAGGGCATTTGTGATTCCAGAGTGATGCAGTTGATGTATCTCCTGGTGTCCTGGGGAAAGATGTGGGTCCGTCAGTGTGCAAGCATGCTTACTGTGGGGTGCTTCCTGAACATGGGCCTGGCATACCCCAGAAATGTTTGCTTAGCATCCAGGTGGCAGGTAAGGAGAGGCAGGTGTCATTCCTGGAGAGCCCAAGGTGAAGGGTTTTATAGGTCTCAGGTCGATCTCTCTATTCTGAATTGACCTTTGGCAACATCTGGGGAGACAGCTTGAGACTCAGCATGGAACTAAAATGGATTTGTGTTCTTGGCAAGCTGCCTGCAGATATTTGCTAGAAGATAAGCTAAGGTGTCTGTTGGGGTTGGTAATCTAACATTCTCTTGGCAGCCTTAACTCACAACCGTAGTTCTTTTTGACTTATGAACAGCTGAAGAAACTGGACTTGTGACCACACGTCACTGTTCTGACACACTGACTTCCACGACGGTCCTGTGCTTCTGGCTGCTTCTCAATGCACAGCTTATCACAGCTTCTGGGATGGGAGCAATGGACGAGTGGGTTCTTCAGATCGCCATGCGTTGGCACTGGATGCTTTTCGTCTATGTTCAGAGTCTAGAGCATAGTAACATCCACTCACTGTCGGTTTCCATTGAAGTGCCCTTTGACATCCTACATAACTGATGTACATCTTTCTTGCTGTAGAAAACCTGCAAGGAAATCAGAACCGTGTGCTGCTGCTCTCTTCCTGGAGAGCAGCCTCACTGCCTCTGGGCTTCCAGCTGTGGACATCTGCAGCTCTGAGAAGGCTCCTGGAGTGGTGGAGTGATGTTATCCCTCTACCATTCAGCTTTAGTTTCTTGTCAGCTGAAGAGATTATACATTTGAACTTTTATCCCCTAGACCTGGACAGTTGTAGGAAGTACATCTTTAGCATATTACACTGCTTTATAGTTCCTGTTTGGGCAGAATCTTTCACTTACATTAAGTAAGACTTGGCCTTTGTGAGGTGACATTAACCATTTGCCCTACGATTTTTTTTTTAAGCAAAGTTTATTATTTTCATAACGATCAAATGGGGATAATCATGCTTTGTGAAGTAGGAGTTAAATGAAGGGAAAACGTCAGAGACTGCTGCGTGAAGGATGAGTGTGTTTACATCTGTCAGGAAACAGTTGACTACTATCGGGCTCTCCTGGTCCTGGGGACCAAAAGCCTTTGTTAAATAAAGAACCCGCAAGTGAAGTTTCTTTTACTCGGCTAGTAAATTCAAGAGGTGAAGCTTCAGAGTTTTAGTCTTTACTTTTATATTGAGGTGAGTTTGTTAAAAACAAACAAACAAACAAACAAACCAACAAAGCCTTTATCAGAGATTTTCCTTGTTAATTTCCTTGAAATTTAGAAAAAAAAGATTTATTTTTCTTCCTTCCTCTTTTCATTTTTGCGTTTTTGGGGATCAAACCCTTGTGCATTCTGGGTATCTTCCCCACACTGAGCTCCACTCCAGCCCAAATTGATGGCCCGAGTGCCTCTGTTTATCTCCATCTGATAAGAGTTGAATAATGTCCTCTACCTATTTTTGTTTCTTCTGAGGCTGTGATAAATCCTCTTACCCTTTTCAAAGCAGCCACTGTCTCTAAGAGCCAACAGCTGTCCAGAAGGGATCCCAGTGCCTTCAGGAGAGCCCTGTGAATGCCTCATTAGCACTAAGGAGGCTCTAAGCAGGTGCAATGTCCAGTGCACTCCTGGGGGGTCCCTTTCTCCTTGAAGCAGAAGCATGCAGGTTTTCTCTGAGGGCTGGCCGCTTTTTCTTCCATACCTTTTCAACCTGGCTTCTTAAATGAATGGTTCCTTTGAAAAACAGTTTGTGACGCAGAATTTTGTTTCTAAAAGTAAAAGGTAAGACAAATCCTCACAGCGCAGAGCCATTGGTGGCTTAAAGACAACTCCCTCGCATGCCATTAGATGGCAGTAGAGGGTCTGAGCTGCTGCTGGCCTGGCTCCTAGCATCATGAGTTAGAGACTTTTTACTCTGACCTGAACATTCCGTTGAAGTGATAGACTCCAGAGGCTTTCTCCCCAGTTGAAAGGATTGACTTTTTTTCAAACCACTCTTTTTTTTTTTTTTGGTTGTTTTTTTTTTTTTTTTTTTTTTTGGTTTTTCGAGACAGGGTTTCTCTGTATAGCCTTGGCTGTCCTGGAACTCACTCTAGACCAGGCTGGCCTCGAACTCAGAAATCCGCCTGCCTCTGCCTCCCAAGTGCTGGGATTAAAGGCATGCGCCACCACCGCCCGGCTCAAACCACTCTTTAACATATTAAAAAAAATTTTTTTTAAATTCTTATCTTCATCCTTTCTTCTTTCTTTCATCTTTCTGTATTTCTTTCTAATTTTTTTTTCCCCAATTTTCCAAGACAGAATTTCTCTGTGTAGTCCCGGCTCTCACTCTGTAGACCATGCCGACCTCCAACTCAGAGACCTTCCTGCCTCTGCTTCCTGAATTTTGGAATTAAAAGTGTATACCACCACCAACTGGCCAAAACAATCAAACAAAATTCAAAACAACAATAACCACAAAACCACTTTATTTTTTTAAGTTTGAAGGTAATTTTGAAGATAAAGAACAAAAAGGCCCGTTTTGAATATTATGTAAAGAGTGGCCGTCAGTATTGTCAGTTTATTTAAACTGTGTTTCCGTCTGTACTTGGATGAAAAGAAACCTACACTTGACTGTAAGACTTCAGCACGTTTCAAGGCAAATTTGCAGTATTTTAAGACAAGGGTAGTGTCAATTTATTAAGTGCCTTATAGGGCAGGGTCTTAACCTGCCTCCTCTCTGGAGTTAATGCGGTTGTTGACGTTTCTAACGCAGAGACAACTTAAAGCACTTGGTGATGTGGGTGTGGCTGTAACCCCTCACCACCACTTTTCCTCAAGTATGGTGAAAAAACTACTTCAGTTTTTTTTTTTTTTTGCTAAGTCGAAGGAAATTATGTTTGTGTTGTTATTGGTCTGTAATGTAAAAAATGGCTCCTGTTCTCCATATTTATTCGTGAACTATAAAGTTGTATGTGTTATGTAAAGAGTATACATTTCCCACAAGCTTTTCTATCAAGCTCTTTATACATTGTCGGACTGTGTGGCATAAACCTTGTTTCATTATTTAATAAACTGAAATAATATATGATAATATGGCTTACGATTATTTCAGATACATAGATTTGGACAAAGACCAAAAGGGTTCAGAAGGCTGGGGAAGAAACAGTATCTGTGAAAGTGATCCTGGGAACTTTCATCTTCGTGGAGAAGTTACTGGGATCAACTCACTCTTTGCCTTGTCCTTAAGAGATAGCCCCACATGCCAACCCCACGTCATTTTGTGAAGCACTCAACATTCACAACACCAGCCATAATCCCTCAGTCCTTCATCCAGTGCTAGGAGCTGCTAGAAGCAGGAGCGTGGATCATTGATGAGCTGGACATGCCAGGGACATTTGTCTCACCAAACACAACGAAATTAAGTATGAACTTGGCTAATTAACTTTTGGGTTACTTAAAGGATTGCCCAGATGTCCATCTTCTTAACATTTGAATTACATGTAATGGTTTGTTAAGTCCTGGGTAGAAGAGGGGAACTTTGCTTGTTAATAGATGTATTTCTTAGAGCTGTTAAGTTTCACAGGAAAATTAAGTGAAGGTATCCATTCCTGTACTTTCCCTCCTCCCTGCATCATCAGCATCCTGATCGGAACTGGTGAACCTGCACTGACGACCGCGTTACCCATAGCTTATCATCTTAGGGTTCACTCTTGGTGTTGTATGTTATACACATGTGTAACGGTATATATCCACCCTTGTCACATGACCCAGTCTTGTCTAGAGGCAAGATAGAAAGATGGAAAGAAACCCTTCATCCTCAGCTCTGGTTCGAGTTTCCTGCCGTCTGGAAGTCAGGAGAGTTCAGTGCAACAGATAAACCCGAGCTTGTCTCCAGACAGTGCTCACTTCCTTAAGATGTTAAACGATGGGCCGTTCTCGGTTAGGGCCGAACGGTCATGGGCTTGAGTGTAATTGAGTTAGTACTGCTCTGATCTCTAAACCCGATCTGTGTGTCCCAAAGAACCACTTTACAATTTCACTTACGGTTTTTTGTTTGTTTTTGTTTTTACCGTGTGTGTGTGTGTGTGTGTGTGTGTGTGTGTGTGTGTGTGTGTGTATGTGTTTGTATGTAAGAGGTGCTTGTGTACCACAGTGTCTGTGCGGAGGTCAGAGGACAGCCTGTGGAGGTCACTTGTCCTCTTCCACACTGTGTGCTCTGGGGATTGAGTTCAGGCTTGATGGCAATTTTATTCATTCTGCTTTGTTCTGAAATTCTTTTCCCAGAGGAAGCCACCCCTTCAGCTTCCCCTCCCTGTATAGTTAAGGGTCTGGCTTTACCTGAGAAGAGGTCTTTATTTAAGCGGGAGACCTCGGGCTACCAAGTGACAGTGGTTAGCTGTGTTTCTTCACCACTCTGACAGTGTCTCTGATCTAAGAGTGGGGGTGAGCACTTTCTTCTCTCACCTAAGAGATGGAATGTGACATTAGCCAAGGATTTAGATGTTATGGTGGTGGCACAGGCCAGGATTCATTGTTGTGCTGACTTTACATATCTTCTCTCCTTACAATCTTTGACAATAAGAAGACAGGGATAGCACCTCTGTCTCAGGCCCTTGAGAGCCACCCCTTCTCTCTATGTCCGTGACTGCATTGCACTCCATCTGGTTACACCTTTCATATTGGATGTGATGTTGTGCCCACTTACTTTCGTTAGGAACCAGAGACTGACTACTGCCTTATTTAATACCCATTACCCAATGCTTAAAGACTTCTATGAACTTAGGGGTGGTCATAGCCTGTGCCTTAAGTTAGGCTCAGCTTCCTCTCCTCAATAAGCCAATTAAAAGAATCAAAACAGCTGGGGGGGTGTTGCTCATGCCTTTAATCCCAGCATCACTCAGGAGTCAGAGGCAGGTGGATCTCTGAGGTGGAGGCTTAGCCTGATCTACAGGTCAAGTTTTAGGACAGCCATGACTACACAGAGAAACCCTTCTAAAACAACCAACCAGCCAGCCAAATGAGAGGGTTGGTGAGATGGCTCAGTGGGTAAAGATGCATTGCTTCTTAACCTGTGAGTTGAAACCCTTTGGGTACTGGATATCAGATATCCTGTATCTTTATATCACAGTTCATAACAGTATCAAATTATAGTTATGAAGTAGCAATGAAATAATTTTATGTTTGAGGGGCTACCACAACATGAGGAACTGTGTTAAAGGGTCAATGCATCAGGAAGGCTGAGAACCACTGATACAGTGGCTCCCAGAAGTAGGTGGAAAGGTGACTATTTTTCTCCCCCAGATGGTCTAGTACAAGTTGATCTGGTCCACCGTGAAGCTGATGGCAGCTGTATGCCATGATGCTGTCATCCTTCTGAGCCTTTCTCCACAAATACACCCAGGACCAGGACCAGGACCAGGACCAGGACCAGGGCATTGTGGGCTCCTGTGGGACAGAACTCTGTGACTGTTGCACAGAAAGCCTTTCCACAGACTCAGGTTTCTTAGTTCAACAGCTGTAGTGAACTTTCTTCAGTGTCACTACATACAAGTTTTCATGCCTCTCCCTTTCACCTTGGTTGAGGTATAATTGAAATACATTCGATATGCATGTGTATCTCCGGAACAATAGAAACAAGGACTTTGATCAATTTTGGTATATGTGTATCCTTGTGAGATTACTGCACATCAAGTAACATCTGTCACTTCAAAAGTTTCCTTGTTCCCCTTAGGAAACCCACAGATCAGGGGAGTGGATTTCATGTGATATTTCACATCCCTTTACAATCCTGAGGGTGGAACCCAGGATTTTGAGCATCTTTTTTTTCTTTTAATGCTTACAAAGCCTGGGGGCTAGGATGGATTAAAACCATTCCCGCTTGCTGAGTTTGGTTTGTAGTGAATTGCTGACACTCTAAGATGGTAAGAGTAGGAAGAGATGGAGACTCTGAGATTAGACATGACTGTTTGGAGACCTGGCCAGGCCCCAGTTGTCTGGCTGATGAATCACTAGAGTCATTCCAACAGGAACTTCCTTACTGAGGCCTTCCCAACCATGGGCTTTTAAGCTGGGTGATAATATCAGACTCGAATCCCTTCCAGTGGAGTGAACCTTAATCCAATAAGAAATCAGTTGATTCTGCGCTCCTAGTTTGATTTCTGTTGCTGTGCTAAAACATCTGACCAAAAGCAAGTTAGGGAAAGAAAGATTTATTTAGCTCACAATTCTAGGTTATAGTCCATCACTGAAGAAAGTCAGGACTGGAATTTAAGCAGGAACGGAAAACGCAGGAACCCTGGAGAAATGCTGTTTGCTGGCTTGCTCATAGACCCATGCCTAGCTAGCTTTCGTATATACCCCAGAACCTCATGCCATATAATGGTGCTGAGCGCAATGGACTGGACTCTCTTCCGTTCAGTGCTGGGGAAGAGTGCCCCGAAGCTGGGCCGAGTCACTGAAAGGGTAGTTTGGCATGCTCTTTATAAGATGGTTATCCCTGGTATTAGTTATAGCAATGGAAGGCTAACACATTATCGCCACAAAGGTGACTCGAAAAAAGAGAATAGAGGGGAGATGGAAGAAGGTGGGATCCACCAATTTGGCCAATAGGATCACATGCTGTTTCATTTTTCTTAAGTATATTACAATCATTTTATCAAAAAAAGTCTGCCTTCCTTCCTGCTTCCTTTCTTCTTCCCCCTGCCCCCTCCTCCTCTTCTTCTTTGGCTTAAGACAGGGCTTCTCTGTGTAGCCCTGACTGTCCTGGGACTTACTCTGTAGACCAGACTGACCTTGAACTCAAGAGATCCACCTACCTTTGCCTCCGGAATGCTGGAATTAAAGGCATGTTCCCAGCTAGAACCATCTTTTCTATACCATTAGGCTTTTAATTCTTATTTTGAGATACATATTTTTTTTTGACAACAGTCTCTTCTGTGGCCCTCACTAGCCTCCAACCCTCCTGCCTCAGCTGCCAAGCTGTAGAAATCCCTTTGTCTCAGCCTCCCTGCCGATGCAATTACAAACATGAACTGCCATATTCTGCTCTTGTGAGATAAATTTAGACTTCAGAAAGGCCCCAGACATTGTGTAAAGAGTTCAGGTGTGTCTTTCATCCATCTTTCCTAATGTTATCTAACCATGTTCAATCAAAGCTGGTAATTTAACATTGGCACACCACTATTGCCTAAATTACAAACTTTATTAAGATTCTATATTGTATTCTATAGTTTTATCACAATTATCCTTTCTTCAAGATACCACATTGCAATGAGAAGTCATTATTCATTAGTCTCCACTATGTACCAGCTCCTTGGTCATTCCTTGTTTTTTAGTACTTTGAAACTCTTTTAAAAATTGGCTTTTTGGGGCTGGAGAGATGGCTCAGACGTTAAGAGCACTGACTCCTCTTGCAGAGGTTCTGAGTTCATTCCCAGCAACCACATGGTGGCTCACAACCATCTGTAAAGGAATCTGATGCCTTCTTCTGGTATGTCTGAAGACAGTGACAGTGTACTCAAATAAATAAATAAATAAATAAATCTTTTAAAAAGTGATTGGGTTTTTATTTTAAAATTCTATTTATGTGTGTGTTTGTGTGTACCACATGTATGTGAGTATTCAGAGAGGCCAGAAGAGGGGGTTGGATCTCCTGGAACTGAAGTTTCAGGTGGTAATGAGCTGCATGTTGTGGGGCTGGGAACTGAACTGGAGTCTTCTGAAAGATCAGCAAGATCCCTTAGCCCCTGAACCATCTCTCTACGCTGACCTTTTTGGAGAATGTTGCTCAGTGTTTTGTAAGATGTCTATCCATTTGTGATTTGTGATTTTTTTTTTCATGACTAGAAGTAGGTTTGTATTTTTGGTAACAATGTCACAGGAGTATCATGTTCTCAAACCATCAAGCCAGGAATTTCTGATGAAGAGATGTTGAGTTGGATCACATGGTCAAGGTTGTGTCTGCTACTGTACCTTGTTATTCCCTCTACTCCCCGTTTTTGAGGCAAGGTCTTGCTATTAGCCTGGGTTGGCTCTGAACATGTTCCAGTTTTCCTGCCTCAGCCTTCCAAGTACTGAGCTTTTCAGGAGTTATCATCATGGCTGCTTCCTCTTTTTTATTGGTAAATATCTTGCAGAGATTATCTGGAACTATGCGAACTGCTGTTTCTTCTGGAACTTTTGCCAGCTCCTCAGAATGCACCCTTTTACCTTGCCTGCTTCAATTGTTACTGGGATGTCCCAATGATGACTTTTGATTTCCTTACTTTTTTTTTTTTTTTTTAATTTTTGGTAAGGTAGAAGGTTGTCTCTTTTTCTTTTTTATATAATATATATATATTTTTTGGTTGGTTTTTTCGAGACAGGGTTTCTCTGTGTAGTACTGGCTGTTCTGGAACTCACTCTGTAGACCAGGCTGGCCTCGAACTCAGAAATCCGCCTGCCTCTGCCTCCCAAGTGCTGGGATTAAAGGCGTGCGCCACCACCGCCTGGCTACCCAATATTTTATATTAGTATATACTCACTTTATGTACTTAAAGTATTATTTATTCAATTATGTAGGTTTGATCTAATAATATGACTTGTTTAGCTGTTCAAATGTGTATCATGATTTAAACAGCAGAATAATTTTTGCAGTTTCATGTTTGGATCGACAGTTATTGATCCAGTTCTTCAATGTCGGACATTTAGGGTTTTTTCTTTAGTTTTTTGATATTACTAATGAGGCCTGATATGTATGTCTTTGAATTTGTGTTTCCATAATTTAGTTTTCTATCAAGGAAGTTATATGTTTGAAAACTCTGTGCTCTTGGTTACTATGTCAATATGGAAAGCACTCATAACCCATCTGACAGGAGAGAAGTAGATCTTTGGAGTTCAACAAATTCTCCTATCCGTTGGATGACTTACAACTTGTTAAAAAAAATACCTGAACCACACATCACAATAAAGTTATTGATGTTGAAGAAGCTTCCGGTAGGGGCAAACTTATTTCCGCTCATTCCCGTCTCCTACCCTCTAGTTTGAGGAACATTCCAACCGGAAATGTTTGTTCTCCGTCGAAAGCCACGTCTGTTCTGGCCTCGGGCCCGCCCCCACGCCGGGGAAGCGTTTCCGGGGTCAGGGCGCTCGGGCCCGCCCCGCCGCGGCTGCGGCGCTGGAAGCCCCGGTCCTCCCGGAAGTTCCCGGCTCTGCCTGTCGGGCTCCGGTTCTGCGCTGCTGAGGGACCCAGGGCGGCGGGGATGGCGGAGGCGGCGCTGCTGCTGCCGCCAGAGGCGGCGGCCGAGCGGGACGCCCGCGAGAAGCTGTCCCTCTGGGATCGGAGACCCGACTCGCTGGCGCCGCTGACAGACAGGCAGACGGACTCGGTGCTGGAGCTAAAGGCGGCTGTGGAGAACCTGCCGGTGCCCGCCGAGGTGAGGCGAGGGCGTGGGTTGCGCCCGGCCTCCTGCCCTGTGCGGGGATCTGGCCAGTCGTCCTGAGCCACCGTGGCGGATTCGGCGGGAGGGGCCTGTGTGTGCCCTGCTGTCAGCCTCGCACTGCCCGCGACCCCGGCTGGCCCTGCCAGGGTGCGTGGACGTCCACGCGAGGGCGTAGCCCTCCCCCAGCGGCGTGGGACGGTTGGCCTGAGCCTTGCTCCGGGCTTCTTGCTCCTGGTGTCCCCGTGTCAGCGTAGCCCTGCTCCCTGTGAGCCTGAGGTGCTGTGCTCTGGAGTTCAGCTACTCTGTGTTAACTGCATCCCGGAGTCTTCTGGCTTGCTTCTTCCCGGGGGCAGAGGGGCACTTAGAGGGGATCAGAACTGGTCCCGAGAAACAGTTTAATTCATCATACAGCAAGCTGTGAACTCTTGGTGTAGGTTATGGAAGATGAGATTCATTTAACCTATAGCAAAGCAATAAAAAAGAATTATTTTTACAAGTTGACTCAGTTATTAAGTAGCGCTTTGGGTTTTAGTGTCGACATTTTTCCAGTTACTAGTGGGACGGTATGCATGTCACTGTTTGTGTGATTCAGGGTACTTTTAATGGTAAGAGTACTTTTTTGGGATTATGTTTGACACGCTCTTCTAGTTTCGAGTCAGAATTTTGGATTATTATCAGTGGTGGTTAGTTTTGATGTTGGAAGTATTCATTTCTATACGATTTGGAATTCTGTCCAAATGCAGAATGAATTTGGCATCTTCACCTCTGCTCTCACACTTTAGAGGTGCGATTAGAAACGTTCTCTGCACCTTTGTGTGCTGTGCCCTTAAAAATAGGTGTTCTTAGGTATGTTTCTCTGCCCACCTCCAGGATGTCATCCAGGAAATAGACCTAAGTAAACGAGGGAGCAAGTGGGAAGTTCTTTGACCTGGCTATGTTTTATGTTCTGGATTATAAGTGGGTGTGGTGTGTGTGTGTGTGTGTGTGTGTGTGTGTGTGTATGTGTGTGTTTTGCTGAGGACTAAACTGCGGATCTTGGCATTGTTGGCTAAGTGCTATCTATATTAGAGATTTACATCCTCAGCCCAGAAAATGGCTTATGTGTTTCCCAGTCTGTTTGTAATTTTTGTGCCCCATTCTTGCAGCTGGTGTCAGACTTCATAGACCCGGGGAAGTGAAACATACACTACAAGAAACTTTGTCGTTGCTGCTAAGGGCTATGAACTAAGTTTTCATGTTTACTGAGTATGCAGAGGGTTGAAAGTAAAAAGGCATCTTATTAGTTTACACTATCCTTCCTCATTTTTGCAGCAGTACTTACATTAGTTCATACTGTCAGTTAACGTTCATTGCCACGTGCCTACACTGGAGTAGGAGTTAGGGATAGAAACGTGAATAGGAAATAAAGTAGGTGATGGGGTCAGAATAGATGAGGCACGCCTTTTTATGGGAGATCTAAAGTGAAGGGAAGGCCTTGTAAAGAAAGTGACACCGTAGCGTGAGAATGGACTCGGAATCATGAAGCCAGCCTGGGTCCATAATGTAGCTGGGAGAAAAAGCAGAGCAAGGTCCTGGGGAGAGGATGTGCTTAACAAGTCCAGGTATTTGGGGGAGGGGGGGCTTCCAGAATTAGCAGGAAAGAGCCTGTTTACACTTGATCTGGGAGGGACATCTCCTCATTGCTCTCCTTTTTCTGTACAAAGTGATCTGTGTCTGATGGGATGACTTTGGACTCCATTTATTCCCGTTACCATGCTCGTCACATTACTGTTGAAAAAAGAGTGCATCAATTTTAATTCATCTAACTAGCATGTTTCCATAGACTTCTCTGTAGATCTTCGTGTTTTCATAAAATAAATTATTTCGTAATCTGTTGGAACTGGGATGATTTAGTTGTGTTCAGCAGATGGTCAGTGAACATCATAAAGATGTCTCTTTAGAAAGCAGCTTTCTTACTTCAAAAAACAACAACAACATCAAAAGCACTCTTGGGGCTGGAGAGATGGCCCGTGCTTAGAAGCACCTGCTGCTCTTGCAGAGGATCCAGGTTCAATCCCTAACACTTTCTTGATAGCTTGTAATATACTTGTAACTCTAGTTCTCTCCTTGGCCCCTGGGCATTCAACATGCATGGGTGTAAAGACATACATGCAGGCAAAACACTCACATATAAAATAGGTAAATCTAACAAAAAGTTCTTTATCTTCAAAAGTTGCTCTTTTTATTGTGTTAGATAAAGAAATTTACAGTAGACTGGTTTCTTGTAGTTGAGGCATTTTTTTTTTTTTTTTAAATAGCAGCAAGGATCTTTTTCTTTCTGTTAACTAAGTAGTTCTTGTTAAAGTGCTAAAATAATTTACTTTGAAATCTATCTGTAATTTACTGCCATAACTTGTTTCTTGTAGATATGTGATCTACAAGATGATAATTAACTTCTGTATGTTTTCATTTTCTTTGTTTTGTGAAAAGTAAAGGCACTCGTGTGCATAAATGGCCCAGGCATGCTTCTTGCTACCATTGCATTATTCATGTGATCTCTTTTCAAACAATGAATGTTTTAAAAGAGCAGATTAGAATCTTGAGCTACTCTAGGTGTCAGTAAGACTGAAGATAAGAAAAAAAGTCTTGGTGCCTTGGAAGGTTCTGAGATTCCAGCCTCCAGGATATGCTCTATGTAATCAGAGGAAGTGTTGTCAGTTCAGCTGGGGCATGGGTTGGTCAGATTGATTCTAAAAGTCACTTTCTCCAGTTGAGGATTTTCCAAAAAAGAAGGCTCATGAGAAGAAGAGACATTTGACTTTTCCTGGACAGGTTAAGCTGGTGGTAGTGCTGTGTGGTTTATTGTAATTATTATTTAGTATGCTCATGTCTGTTGGTGAAGCTGTAGCTTTCCAACATGTCAGCCAAAGTGTGTGCTCTTGGCTCTGTCCTGAAGCCAAGGCACTGTATTGAGGGTGGCTCGGATTGGATTATATCTTCAGAATGAGAAGTCAGAAGTGGCAAGCCAGGGACACTGCCACACCCCCTTTTGACTGGCCACTCTAGTTCAGCTATTTTGTGAAAGGAACTTAGTGGGACATAGGTACCTAAAGGGGTAATTTTCTCTTATGCTGTTAAAAGCAAGTTGTCTTGTTTTTTAAGATACTAGTTCTTTAAGGTGGTTGTATTATAATTTCTCTCCTACTTAGTTTGAGAGAAAATGATTTCTTGTTACTAAAAGAAAGGGACCAGGGACCCTCCTGCTTCTGATATTTAAAGTTTTTTGTTTTTTTTTTAATTTTTAATTTTTATTTATTTTAAATTTTTTTCCTTTTTGTTTTTCAAGACAGGGTTTCTCTGTCTATCTCTGGCTGTCCTGGAACACGGAAACCCACCTGCCTCTGCCTCCTGAGTGCTGGGATTAAAGGTGTGTGCCACCTGTCCAGCTATAGATTTTATTTTTAATTGTGTGTGTGTGTGTGTGTGTGTGTGTGTGTGTGTGTGAGGTAAATGCCAGCAGAGGCCAGCAGAGGGCGGTGGGATTCCCTGGAGTTTCTAGTGCTTGAGTTACAGGTGAACCACCTGAGATGGGTGCTGAGAACTGGACTGGCGTTCTTAACTGCTGAGCCATTTCTCCAGTCCCATAATTAAAGGTATTATAATTGAAAATTAATAGCCAGGCTAGCAGCTCAGATCCTCTACGGTCATCTAATGGCAGGAGACTCTGATGTTCTGGGTCCTGTTTTTTTTTAAATTAATTAATTAATTTAAACTTAATTAATTAATTAATTAATTTTGTCTGTTGTCCAGGGTGGAGGTTTTTTTCTTTTCCCCCTTTTCAGCTATAATGGGATGCTGTATTCTATGACTGACAGAATTTGCTAACCACTCTGATCCCCCAAAGTGTTTGTTTCCTGGGGGGAAGGTCTGGGCAGGGCTTTGTGCCCTGCTTTTCCACTCAGTAGCAACCACTCATCTCTTCCAGGTCTGGATCACCTTGTTCACATGCTTTCTCAGACTGTCCATTGGAGGGCCTGTGAGTGAGTGGGTACGGGGTGTGAATGCCTCCTAAGTCAGTGGCTTCTGGGTGCTTCCATTGCCTGCAGACCTCAGTGCTTGGTAACAGAAGTTAGAGAGTTCTTCTTAGTTATTTGGTTGTCTTCCTACAGGGGAGTCAGTTACTCCAACATCCCTGGAAGTGTCCATCTTTCCCTGGTTAGATTTATTTTATGTGTATGAGTGCTTTGCCTGCATGTATGTATCTGTTTCACGTTTGTGCTTGGTGCTCACCGAGGCCAGAAAAAAGTATCAGATCACCTGGAATTGGAATCATGACTGGTTGTGCACTGCCTTGTGGGTACAGGAAATCGAAGCCGGATCCTCTGCAAGAGCAACAAGTGCTTGCAACCCCTAAGTCATCTTTCCAACCCTTCCCCTGCGGTTTAATTTGAATCGTTATCCTGCATTCTGAGCTATGATTGTATTTAAGAATTCTTAGGCTTGCTGGCAGTATGGCTCAGTGAGTTAAAAAGTCTTTGTGATTAAGCTGATTGAACTTGAGTTAATCTGTGGGACCCACCTGGTGGAAGGAGAGAACTGACTTCTTAAGTTGTCCTCTGACATGCATGGGAGGTCACACGCAGATGATAAATAAATGTAATAAAAGAATTCAAAAGAATATTTAACGTCTTTGTAAATTGCAAGTTGGTGTGCAAGCAACATGCGTTTTGGTGTCTTTATTCAGGTGTGGGCCTGCATGTTTGCTGGGATGTTTGTGAATCTGAGCTGGATGCAGTACTTCTTCCCCTTCACACCTTACCTACTATAAGTGTGGTCTGTCACTGCAGGACTGACTAGTACTGCTAACATGGTACTGCAGAGGTAGCTTAGTGACTCTTCTGTTGTCAGGAAGCAGTGTAGATTCAGACCACTACGTTTAGTCTGTTGTTGTTCCTAGGTAGAAGTAATAAAGAAGTATGGTCGCTATTAAGAGGAATAATGAAAAGTCCTTCTAATGTCAGTAGCTCAACTTGGTTAAGTATTTACTATGTGGCAGGCTTTATGTTAAGTGTTCTGCATGCTATGTTATCTTGGGGTATGTGTGCGATATCCTTTCTCTATGGAGACAGCGTCTTGTTGGTTAATGGGGTGGCTCTGTGGTGCAGGTGAAGGTGCTGGTTCAGGTATTATCTCTGTTACAGTTCTGTTTTCAGAGTCCCTAATGGCAACACACAGCTGCTGATGACACTTCAGACTCAAGATAGATTTCATGAAGTTTAAGAACCTTAATTTTTGCTGGGCCACAGTACTTTTATATCAGGGCTTATGCTACTTTTCAGCAAGAGTTTATATGCATTGTGACATCCTGAGAAGACACTTGCATTTCTTTAGGATCCTCCTGGATATTGAGTCTGACTCATTTGTGTACAGGGACCTTCCTATTTGCTAGCACTTGAACTAGCCAGTGCTTTCTTCTTTGCTCTTCACAGTAGTCTTGGTATGGCCACTGGATCTGGATGTGATAAGAGAAGAGATTGAGGAATAGAATCATTAATTTACCCAATGCTGCCAGCTTGTACATCAGCAAGAGGCTTTAAACCAGGCTTTACTGTAGTGTGTTACCATGTGAGTATAGCCCATGGGAACACAGATGCAGCCTCCCCAGATTAAAGACTTGTTCTAGATTAGTACTGGGTATTTGTGCATCTGGCTTACTTGAGCTTTAAAGAAGAAGCCCTGTCTTCAGATGGAACGTCTGCATTCAGAAGATGAAAATAATTTCTTAAGGCTGTGAGTCATATCTTAGTTGGAAGACTTTACATGCCCTGAGCTTAAAACTAGAATTGAACCTAATAGTAGGCCCTGTTGCTTACCCTGTCATCTGCTTCCAGTTTCTTTTAGGTCAAAAAACACCTTGTCTGGTATGGGACTTCAGGTGTATTAACACCAGAGTCGAAGTGTTATTAGTGGTGGGGAGTGAGAGTGCTGAATTGGTGTTTCAGGGAAGCTTCATTCCTGGGGTTCAAAACTCGGGAGATTCTTCCTAGTCTTCTCTCTGTTGTTGAATCTCACAGTGCGTCAGCGGAGGTGAGGTATACCATGAGTGGGTGATAGGAGGAGGCAGCTTGTTGGTTTAATGATTGTGACTTGTTAATTCTGTTGGTTGGGCAGGCCTTTGTGTTAGATCCTGCACAGAACAGCACACAGGTCTTCCTTTTGTCTAATGGTAGTTTAGAGAGGTTCAAGTGAGAAAATGTGTGTGGTTCTACATAATTCACCAACACTGTTAGGAAGCTGTCTCAACAATAAGACCTTGTCCTTGAGGGACACTGGCATCCTCTTTACGTCTTGAGAGCAGCATCTGTCCTGGAGAGGCCTAGTAGAGAATTGTTTTTTTTGTTTTTTGTTTTTTGTTTTTTGTTTTTGTTTTTGTTTTTGTTTTTTTTTTTTTTAAAGACAGGGTTTCTCTGTGTAACCTTGGCTGTCTTGGAACTTGTTCTGTAGACCAAGCAAGCTGGCTTGCCTCGAACTCACAGAGATCTGCCTGCCTCTGCCTTCTGTGTGCTGGGATTAAAGTGCTACCACTGCCTAGCAAAATTTTCTGATTTCAGAGAATGTAAAGGAAATACTCTGTTCTTTTTCAAAACAAGATAGAAATAATTGACTTAAGAGAGTTGAAGTTAAATATCTTGTGGTTTTCTTTTTCAAGCTCCCAATTGAAGATGTATGCAGCTTAGCATCCCAGTCACTGCCCATTGAGCTGACTGCTGTAGTGCCTGAATCTACAGAAGACATCCTCTTAAAGGGCTTCACTTCCTTAGGAATGGAAGAAGAAAGAATTGAGACTGCACAGCAGGTAAATGGTACTATCTTTTCTGTGGACATTGGATTATTCTAGGTGTCTTAAGACAAGCTAAAACAAGAGGCATAACTCACTTGCACCAGGCCTACATGTATCCTAGGGTGTCTGTGAACATAGCCTAACACTTGCAGATGACAACATGAGATCACATGTCAAAGATTAGACACCCTGAAGGCCACTGGCATCAGGTCTTTGTAGAACAGTCTTGGTTTTGTGTTAGTTTGAGTGTTTTTAAGTGACCTTATTGCTTGTCTTCATTAGAGTTTTATTTTTGTGAAGGGACACCATGACCATGGCAACTCTCATAAAGGGAAGCATTTAATTGGGGCTGGCTTACAGTTTCAGAGATTTAGTTTGTCATAGTCATAGCAGGAAGCATTGCAACACACAGCAGACATGGTGCTGGAGAAGGAGCTGACAGTTGTACATCTGGATTGGCAGGCAGTAGGAAGCAAGATGTACTGGGCTTGGCTTGAGGGTCTGAGACTACAGAACCCACCCCCATTGGCACACTTTTTCTAACAAAGCCACAACTACTTCAACAAGGCCACACATCCTAATAATGCCACTCCTGGTGACCAAGCATTCAAATCTATGTGTCTTTGGACACCATTCTTATTCAAACCATGACACTGCCCAATTATATTGGCAATACAGATAAAAAAATAAGATAATAGAATAACCTAGTAGGGCTGGAGAGATGGCTTAATGATTAAGAGTCCTGGCTGCTCTTCCAGGGGATCCAGGTTTGATTCCTAGCATCCACATTGGGCTGCTCACAGCTGTTTTTAACTCCAATTCCAGGGCATCTGATGCTCCTTCTCACATTTGCAGGTGTAAGACATACATACCAAAATACTCATACTGATTATAAAACTGATTTAAAAAAATTCAAAAAGATAATAATAAATTATTATAGAAATATGTACATCTAGATATGCATACATATCTCCTCTACTTGTTTTACAAATCTAAATTTTTTAGGTGAAAATTTCTAATTATGTTATAGTAATTTAACATGCATTTTGGTGTTTCCTTACTGCTAATTACAAACTTAAATGTGTAGTAGTTTCTATAGGTATTTTCCTGCTTACTCTTTCTGACTTGTTAAGACAGTTAGAGCTATCTATGCCTATCTCAGCCTGAACACACTGGATCTCTTCTGATCTTGGGAACTATGCAGGGTTGGGCCTGGTTAGTAGTTGAAGGGGAGAGTTAGAGCTAGCTGAGACAGGAGGATCACCAGTTTGAGGCGAGCCTGGATATATAACAAATCCAAGGGGCTACATAGTGATGCTTTGTCTTTAAAACTAAAACAAAGGAAAAAAAAAGTGCTAAAGTGGAGGCATTTCCAAATGAAACATAAAGCAGAGTCACTGAATTATATGTACTGTAAGTCAAGAGAGGCAGTGAAGCAGCAAAGGAGAGCTCTTGCTGTAGTTAGGCCGACCTTCTTCTGATCCTGCTGTAGTTAGGCCGACCTTCTGATCCTGCTGTAGTTAGGCTGACCTTCGTCTGAAAGTCAGCTCCATTACTTAGCATCACTGTGAGTTTTGGCAAATTATTTACCTTTAAGTTTCTGAGTCTATAAACTAAGGATGATTATATACCTATCTCCCATGGTTTTAACAGAATTAAACAACACATGCAAATATAGTGTGTAGAAAGCACACAATGAATGCTTAGAAACTGCTAGCCAAGGTAGATGAAAAGCCTGTATCCTCTTGACGTTGACTCCCACTTTGAGAACTGGCGAAGATGGACTTGAACGATGTGTGAATGTTATTGGACATTTCAGGTCATCCTTTTTTTTCTTTTTTTTTTTTCTTTTCTTTTCCCCTTCTACATCATCTTAGCGCATGTAAAATGGCAGGTTTCAGCATGGTCCTTAGATCTGATGCCCCTGAACTGTGCTCTTGCCCTCACTGTCCTCCCTGGCTTTCCCCACTCTTGCCGACTCTTCTCTCTCCCTTCTCTCCTTCCACAGACACTCCCCTTCTGTGAACACAAAACCTTTTGTATTCACACTTTTACACTCCTTTTAAAAGTTTGAAGCATCTAATATGTTGGGTTATTGTTTATTATGATAAAATTTACTTACTTTAAATGTCAGCCAGATGAGTTTTTGAGAATGTATATACTGGTATAACTACTTCTATCAAAAAATGAACCTGCTATGAACCTATTTTTATGTTTGAGACAGGATCTCCTGTAGTACAGGCTGGCTTTGTATTCCTGATGTAGCCCAGACTGGCTTTGAACTCTTGATCTTCCAACCTTTACTTCCTAAGTGTTCTAATTATAGGTGTGTGCTAACATACTTGGCTAAAATAGAAAACAATTTTATCATCACCCTCCTCCCCCCAAATGCAAATTTGCAAATTTCTCAAGTAAATTTACTCTTTTACCTGTTTTGTTTTTCTTTTCTGTTTTCTCCTTCCTCTTCCTTCCCCAGTGTATCCCAGGATGGCTTTGAACTCATGATCCTTTTGCTTCAGCTTTCTGAGTGCTGGTATTGCAGGCCTGTATGTAGATTTTTATCAATTTTTAAGTAATGTATGATTTCTTATAACATTGGTATGGGGCAGACATAGCCTCAAGTCCATATTCTCTTTCACTTTGCATTTTTATTTTATATGTGTGGATGTTCTGCCTGCATGTCTGTGTCTGTGTACCAATTACATGCCTGATGTCCTCAGTAGCCAGAAGGTGTTGGATTCCCTGGAACTAGAGTTATAGACAGTTGTGAACTATCATGTAGGTTCTGGGACTTGAATTGGGTCATCTAAAAGCACAACCAGTGCTCTTAACTACTGGGCTATCCCTGCAGTTTCCCCAAAGTCCATACTTAATTTACTATGTGATTTTCAAGTTTATATTCTCATCATTCTTATTAAGTAACATTAATATTAATATTTACCCAATATTCTATGCTAATTCTTCAAATTTGGCAAACCAAGAGCCAGGTACTAGTTTCTTAAGAAAAAAACATTTATTTTTTATATATGTCTTTTATTTGTTTGTTTGTTTTGTTTTGTTTGTGTAGCCCTGGCTGCCCTGGAACTCACTCTGTAGACCAGGCTGGCCTCGAACTCAGAAATCCACCAGCCTCTGCCTCCCAAGTGCTGGGATTAAAGGTGTGCGCCACCACTGTCTGGCTTTATATGTGTCTTTAATACTGCTTTTCTTGACTTGACTCTGGAAATGACCAATGCTTTTCGTATCCTTTGCTTTTCCTGGCATATAGATGCTAAATATTTAGCAAAGCTCAAAGTTAATTATTAGTGGCTGAGCCCTAGAAATAAGATTCAGTTAGGTAATGCCTGCCCCTTCGCTTGTACTCTCCCATGTAATTAATTTCCATTTATTTGTTTTAGTTTGGTTGAAGGAATAATATTTTTTGTTTTCCAGTTTTTCTCATGGTTTGCAAAGCTGCAAACTCAGATGGATCAGGATGAAGGAACTAAATATAGGTATGTGTGGATCCTTTGTTTGCTGGATATCCTGACTTTTACATCATAGTCATCTCAAGTCACCAAAACAAGTCAACAGTTGAATTTTCCTTACGACTGCCTGCCCAGCGTGAGGATTGGGATTATAAATGATTTTAGAGAAAGAACCACAGAAAGGATGTGGGTCAAGAGTTGTGTGAGAATTCTCTGAGGTGTTTGTTGTTCAGGAGAAGCATCCATGGGAGGAAGGCCTTAATGATGGCCTTTTGGACCGAGTAAGCTAGTGTTGCTTCAAGCACGGGAGGGGAGACACCAGGCAGGTTCTCTCTGAGTTTAGATTATGGGTTCTGCATTTGTGTTCAGTTAACATTTTTTTATGGCACTTGTTTTGTTTTTTTAAGACAGAGTCTCATGTTGTAGCCCTGGCTGTCTTGTAACTCACTTAATGTAGACCAGGCTGGTTTTGAACTCACAGAGATTTGCCTGTCTCTGCTTCCCAAGTGGTAGGCGTGAAGGTGCGCACCACTACGTTTGGTATACTCGTGGCTACTATTGCTAGGCAGTGTGTTAGGGATGTAAGATCTCACTTTATCCTTAGCCAGCCATCAAGAAACATTACCATCCCCATTTTACAAATGGCCAGACTGAGGCCTGGACATATTAATTGCCAGTATCATTTGGTCTTAGATAGAACTGTAGTTTGGACTAGAGTCTTCTAGTCTCAAATTCAAAATTCTTTTCACATCACGTGGCCTTTGGAGGTGGCAGTTATCTGAAGGAGTAACTTTCCTTGTTGCCCTGGGATGTCCTTGTGTCCCATATTTGGAGGTTGACACCAGTGATTTATTGACTTACATGCAAGAAACCAGGTTGTGGCTCCAAGGCGAATTCCTTTTGTTGCGTGTGTTGTCAGCGATTCATCTTCCTCAGCACTGAAATAGTGTAAGGGCTAGCTTCACTGTGGTTCTGAGTGGTAGGCATTTACAGCTGTGGGTCAGATTTTCCACCTGATATTTATGCTTTTGGAAAAACATGAGACCTTATTGTTTATTGACTATGCTTATTGGGGGAAAATATTATTGCCAATCCCCTCTTGGTTCTGTTTTCTAGACAGATGAGGGATTACTTGTCTGGGTTTCAGGAACAGTGCGATGCTATACTGAATGATGTGAACAGTGCTCTTCAGCATCTGGAGTCATTGCAGAAACAGTATCTTTTTGTGTCCAACAAGACAGGAACGCTTCATGAAGCCTGTGAACAGCTCCTAAAAGAACAGGTAATTGGGAGTCAGGGAAGAGAGAGGGTCAGTGATTAATTCATTAGTGATGAATGCTGTTTAGTTTTTTAACTTCCCCGAGAAGATCATGAAGGTCGCTCTGTGTGAGACTGTGCTAAACATGCAGATTGCTGTAGAGGGGAGCGGCGGAGGCAGACTTTCTTGTTTTGATCTGCTAGGTGCAGCTACAGAGTGTACTGGTTATTTTGTTCTGTCCTTTACTACTGACGTTTTCAGAGTGATTGTACTAAGGGTGGTTTTTGTTTGTTATCTTCTGCCTGAGGAGGTTGTACCTAAACTTGTGAGTGCTGAGAGAACATTGAAGTTACTGTATTTCAGAATTTTCTCTATTTTTTGTGTGTTTTTAAAAGTCAGGTACTTATTTTATAAAAGACCATATAATACTAATTACAGTCTTCTTGTTGATGGGTGCAGAAATTTTTGAGCATGATTCTGAAGTCATACCCAATTTAAATTTAGATGTCAAATATAAATCTATTCAAAGTAATGCTGACGTTAGGGTACTGATTTCATGTAGTTTTGTATTAATTGATCTTTCTCTGTAACATGTGAGTCGGAGCTTGCTGACCTTGCTGCACACATCCAACAGAAGCTGTCTTACTTTAATGAGCTGGAGACGATGAACACAGTAAGTGCTTTGTAGCTCTTTGTAAAGTCAGTGATGTCTCATGTTTCCCTTTGTAGTGCTCTTCAAGCATAGAAGTGATACTCAATAGCTGGTCACAGATGTAGTTTCTGATTTAAGTAGTGAATATACCATTAGCAGTTTAGAATTTTCCCTATGTGATTCAAATAAGATTTCTTAAATTGTGTTATTGTGACTGGATTTCTTGTTGATTACCTGTTTTAGAATTTTCCCCATAAGCTGTGAAAATGAGGACAATAAATGTCCAGTTTTAAATGTTGCTGTGTTGAATTTTTATAATCCTGTCCAAACATTTTTAAGCCAATTCTCATGTTCAGCTTGAAGAACCATATAGTCCCCATAAAGTGGATAATTAGGGCTTCTGAGAAAATTATATTTCTATGTTTCTGACTTGTAAGTTACTCATAATTATTTATAAATTGTATTATTAAGTTATTAAAGTAATTGTAATTACTATAGTCTAATGTTAAAGACATAAAAGTAAAGCTGGCAGCCATTTAGACATGGGATGCAGTGTGAATTGGTTCATTGGCAAATCACCTTAGTATCAAGGAAGAATAAATGGCTAGTAATATTTGGCTTTTTCTTTTTTTTTTTTTTCTGTGCTGGAAATAGAACCCAGGGTCCCATGAGCCTTCCCGAAAGTGCTATGACTGCTAGCTAATCCTTTAACCGTAAGAGTGTGGTCCATGACCAAATGCAGGCATATTGTTCCGTGATAGACAGTGGGATTCTAGGCCCTGATGTAGAGTTCAGTTTAGCATTGCACAGCAGCATAGCAAAAACACTCTCTGGGGCTCTCTTCTGCTTGCTTATTTATTTAGTTTTTACTAGGTTGACACTAATTAGGTTGCTATACATGGACCACAGTTGAGGATATTTCAAGATCGTTTTATTAGCCTAAAAGTACACTATTATATTTAAAAATATGTTAAATTCTAGTTGATAATTTTCAATGTTTACTTTTTGGTTGCTGTTAATTGATTGTTCCTTTTCCTTCTACTTGAAGAAATTGAATTCCCCTACGTTGTCTGTGAATAGTGAAGGATTTATCCCTATGTTGGCCAAGTTAGATGATTGTATAACGTATATTTCATCTCATGTAAGTCATTTTTATGTTTTAAAAAATATTAACATTTCTTCTATATCTCTTAGGCTATACAATCATTTTTTCCCAGTGGGAAAAATATAGTCACCTCTCTCTGTATAGCTTTGTCCTGTGTGAATTCGACAAGTTGTACATTGCAAAGATTAGAAGAACTTTTGTTTGTACTAAACATGTACAGCCCATTTTCCTTGTTTTTGTTACTCCCTGAGTGATACAGCATAATAGCTGTCCCATAGCATTATATCATGTTAGTCTCATACGTAACTGGGGGTGATATGAAGTATAAGGGAGTATGTATTTGGTATGTAAAACTTCTACACCATTTTATTTAAGGTATCTCTTAACCTTTGAGGTCTTAGAACTAGTGCTTTATTAATATTGAGGGATGATTATATGTCTGTAACATGCTGAAGAAAAATGTGCGTTTTTTTTTTTTTTTTTTTTTTTTGTTGCTGTTCTTTGTGATATACACAGTACTTTTGGCTTCTGAGAATTCCTGGAGTGGAAAAGGCCCTCACTGATTCAGCCCTTATCCTACTTAAAAGGATGTGACATTTTTCCGGTGTTCATTTATGGATGTGCAAGATACTCTTGGAAATACATTACTTGGGTGGGGGTGCAGGCGATGCCCAGAAGGACAAGTCCTTTCATTTTATCCCTCTCCTGATCTCCCAAGGATTTCTCTGTTCTTAGTTTTGCTAACTCAGTTTTGTTTCTAGTAGGGTCTTAACACTAGCCTCAAAGTTCATGGGGCACTGACATTTAATTGCTTGTAACTGCAAATGCTGACTGAGTCCCTATTTTGTGACCCAAGTCATTCATTCAAGTAGTCTTCTTCATAGAGCTAATAATCTACAGAACTTCCTGTATTGGTTTGCATAGAGGACACCTTGGTTGTTATTGACAGTTTGCTAGTTGTTAATATTTATTTCTTTTGTAAATTTCCTTGTTTTACAGCCTAATTTTAAAGATTATCCTGTATACTTACTGAAGTTTAAACAATGTCTTTCTAAAGCTTTGCACCTCATGAAGACATATACTGTGAACACACTGCAGACTCTCACAAATCAGTTACTAAAAAGGGTGAGTTAATTGATCCTAACGTGAGCTTGGTTTTTATTTTTGATTTATTTGCCTTCCACAATCTTTATTTGATTACTACTACTACTATATAATTAACTACTGTATAATTAAGTCAGAATCTATGCTGTAGGTTTTATAATTGAAGAGTATGGCTGTGTCCTATATAGCTCAGCTGGTAGAGCCCTTGCCTGGTATTAAAAAGTTTGCTTTCAACCCCTAGCACCAGAGGAAAAACCAAAATGAGGAAAATTGTTTTTAATTATCCACCATTTAAACTTACTTTTACTGTTTTTGATTTATTTTGCACCAATATTTTTATGAAAAAGCTAAAAGGAATGTTTGAGGTAAGAAGTAACTTATATTTCATTCTATAGTTTATCAGTTAGTGTTGGGTTCTACTCATAGTTCTTGGACTTTTACCCTCAGAATACATGGCTTTGGCCATGGATAGCTGTTACCGTGCTCTGACTGCACCCAGGGCCTTGGACACACCAGAGAAGCACGTTTCCACTGACTTATACATTTAGCCCGTGGGGTTTTGAGACAAGGTATCACTGTGTTGCTCAGCCTGGGCTTGAGCTTGTGGTCCTCTTGCATCTTGGATGCTTGGATTGCAGGCATTTACCACCATAACCTGCACCATCCATATGTCTGTTGAGTATGTCCTCATGTTTAGTATTATGTTAGAAACTGATGGTGGGAAAGAGGGCTCATAAGCTCTGTGCTGTCACAGTGATTCACAAATCGTAACTAGTAAAAATGATGAGAAAACTAGTTATAAATTAGTGTATGCTAGGTAGAAAAGTAACACACACTGACCAGGTTAGAAAATAAGAGTAGAGCTGTCTAGGATGGTCACTGATTTCTTCCTAGAAAACAAAGCTGGAAAGGCTGCATTTATTTCTTAAGCTCACTTTTCAGTTGGACAGACCTAGGACCTACATGGCTTGGGCAGTTCAAGGCCAAGTCGGCATAACTAACTCAGTGAGGGCTGTTACATGGTAAAGTAAGACGAAATGAAACTAATGATAGGCTGCAATGTGCTTAGAGGTAGACCAGTGTCTCGAGTGTGCCAGGCCTTGAGGCTCAGTCTTACCTTGGCAGAGGGAAGCAGTGAGGGAGATGTAAAACGTTTTAAGTCTGAATGCAGTTATACTTACTGCCAAAATTCAAGTAACACAGGATACATTTTATCTATAAAGGGAAGATGATAGCACCACTAATTAGATGATAGCTATAACAATATTAAGATATATAACTTCTTTTAGAGATTTTCTTCTCTAAGCTTTGTTAGGTATGGAGGCCAAGCAGTAGGTGGATGAAGTGGTTTGTGTTTCTTTTCTGAGCGATGATGTGTTTGCTAATGTCTTTTTCCCCATGTTTCTTAGGACCCCTCAACAGTCCCTAATGCAGACAATGCCTTCACACTATTTTATGTGAAATTTCGAGCCGCTGCCCCTAAAGTCAGAGTAAGTCTGTTGACACATGTTGAATGTTGTAGGAAAAATTTCGGCCAGTCCTTTGGAAGGCCATCCTGTGTCTTACTCTCTTACTTATCCCAGGAAATGAACTTGGGTGAAAGAAGGGCATTTCAAGTTTCCAGAGCAGGAAACTCTTCACCCTCCCTGTGATGCTCAGGGCAGTTACTAGATGAAACTTTAGATTTGGGAGTGGTGGTAGTGAGATGTCTCAGATCTAAAGAGCCTTGCTGTCAAGCCTGATGGCCTGAGTTCAATCGCTGGTAAAAGACAGGACCAACTCCTGCAGGATGTACACACACACACACACACACACACACACACACACACGTTACTATTGCTATGATGAAACACCAGGACCAAAGCAATTTGAAGAGGAGAGGGTTTAGTTGGCTTATACTTTCACATCACTGTTCTTCAAAAGGAAGTCAGGACAGGAACTCAAACAGGACAGCAGGAGCTAATACACAAGCCGTGGAGGAGCGTGCTTACTGGTTTGCTCCCTATGGTTTGTTCAGCCTGCTTTCTTATAGAACCCAGGACTACCAGTCTAAGGATGACACCACTCATAATGGCTGGGTCCTTCCCCGTCAATCACTAATTAGGAAAATGTCCTACAGACTTGCCTACAACGTGATCTTATGAAGGCGTTTTCTCAATTGAGGTTTTCTCCTTTCAGGTGACTTAAGCTTGTGTCAAGTTAACATAAAACCACTCAGCACACTCACTAAACAGATGTAAAAGGAAATGAAGCTGAGAGTTACAGTGGACTTGAGGGTGTTGTACAGGGCAGGTTTTTAGAGACATAAGGACATGCATCTGTTGTAACTGTACTTGAGGGTGTTACTAGAGTCTGATGGGAACAGGAAGGAGAAGCGACCGACAGGCCAGTCCATGAAAAGTAGAAAACAAGCGACCAATCTGAAGCCAGAAAAGGCTTTGGTTAGATCACCACCTTAGAGAGTACACTTAAAAGAAATGGATTACAGTAAAGAGAAATCCAGAAGTAGGAGGAAGACCCCTCAACAAGCACAGTTTGCAGCCATTCAACGGAAGAGTAGGAGCTGGACAAGGCTCTGGTTGTGATTGTATGAAGGGAGTTTGGGCTGCCCTTCCTGAGAAGTGTCTGCTGTTTAAGGGATGGTCAGTCTCTCTATCCTGGTTAAATTAGAAGTGGAGAGCAATGGTCAAAAGCCAGTGTTTGTAAATGTTGTACTAGTTGAGAGAGTTTACTGGAGCTAACAGACGTATGTTCTTTTTGTCACTAGAAGGAATGTTACACTTTTGTTGACAGGACTTCATGTTCTTTCTTGAAAGTCAGCCGGTTAAAGGAGACTGATTTTGTTTTTCAGATGGAAGACACTTGATTTTGTGTAGAAGACTGAGGAAGAGGTTGATGAGGAGATGTGGATTGTGCTGATTGGTTTCTTTTGTCTGTTAGCTAAAAGCCAATATTGAGTATTTGATTGGGAAGGAAATGGTTTAAAGTGGACTTAGGGTAGTGGGTGACTATTAAATGATTGCCAGTCATCAATGACTTTACCACTTTTTAAAAATAACCAGTTAGTGTACACGATGGAGTTGCATTTGTTTTACAGTAGAAAGCATAAACTACTTAGCTAGCAGTAGTCTCAATGGAAATACGGGATGAGTAAAATGACAAAGGTACACCAAACCCACAAAAGATTAAAAGATGATAAAACTGTCCTGGTCCTTGCTGTAGAGAATTAGGTTTGAAATGCCCGTTCTTTTCAGTGTAGTTTGTTTGTTGGAATGTACTGTTAGCTAAAATTACAGAAAGGCTTTTTTTTTTTAGATTTATTTATTTATTTGTGTGGGTATTTTGCCTGCATGCTTATATGTATGCACAACATGTAAAAGCTGCCATGTGGGTGCTGGGAATTGAACCTGTGTCCTCTACAGAAACATCTAGTGCTCATAACTGCTGAGCTATTTCTACAGCCCTGAAGAAAGATTTCTTTAGGTCAGCAAGACAGAACAAAATTTTGGAAAATGTAGTGTTGTTGATTTAAGAATTCACTGGCAGATCACTGACATGAAAAATTCTAGAAGTTAGTAAAAAGGAAGATCTAGAGTTTTCAACATGTATTGGGAAAATTTGTTATCTGGATTAAGAAAAACCAACCTTTTTATTTTATAACATCAATGATCTGATAAATATTAAATTAGTAAGTAGACCCCCAAAATACAATTAAGAATTATTTGAAAAAAAAAATGACCAGATTATAAGATTAAGGATATAAAAATTAAGAATTCTAAATCTTAAGTAGGAAAATAAAGGTAGAAACTGGAATGTTTGTTAAGAAAGATACATATCTATTATAAAATGACCAGATAACTCACAAAGTGTGGGGAATGCATGCCAGTTAAGACCTTTTTTGTCTCAGAAATCTCAAATTAAGGTATAATAGTGTTTTGAAGTTTCAGTAATAATAGTGCTGACAGGGGTATAAATGGATTCCTCTCCAAAAAATAGTTTTAGCAGAACTGATGAAAAACATACAAAGTCTGTCTTTCTCTGATTCAGTGTGTTGAAGTGCCCACAAAGTGGTGCTTACAGAGGAGTTCCTCAGGAGCTGGAGGGAGAGCAGGCTCAGTGCTAAGAACACGCCACTGTTCCAGGGTGTCCAGGGCCAGTTTTTAGTGGCAGTTAATCAAGAAAGTGTAACTCCAATCCTAGGGTATCTGATACCTTCTCGTAGCCCCTTCAGACACACGGTACACAGACATACACACTGGCAAAATACCCATACACATAAAAATAAATACAACTTTGGGAAAAAAAATCAAGAGAAGATTAGATGCTTATGATATAGTTTGTTTTATGGAATCTCAGAGAAGCAAACCTTCTTGCCTGGCCTCTGATGTAGCAGAACACCTATTTGACACCAGACTGTAAATTAGTGGCTATGAGTCTTTGGAAACAAATGCTAGACAGAACAGTTGATTTTGAGTACATCAACCCACAGAATAATATACAACCATTTCATATGATGTTATATTCATTTATTTAACTTTTGTTGCTACTGCTGTTTGAGATAGGATACTGCCATGTATCTATGTAGTCCAGGGTGGCTTCAAACTCACTGTTGAGCTCAGGCTGCCTGGGAGTTCCCCAATGCTTCTTTTGCTTCACCTTCCCAAGTACTGGGGTTATAGGCATATGCCACTGTCACCAGCTTTATGTAATGTTTTAAATGCTGTTTGCAATAAGTTTTTGAGTGTTTAGTAGGTAACAGGTGGTATATAAGGCTTTCTGTGCCTCCCCCCAACCCCCGTGTTCTATTATTAAAGTATTTAATGATAGAAAAATATTTATGAAATATTATAATATTTATTCATCAGATTATAGAGCTAAATATAGAGTACAATTCCAGCTTTGATTAAAAAGAAAATATGGGGCTGGAGAGATAGTTCATTGGTTAAGAACACTGGATGCTCTTCCAGAGGACCCAGGTTTGATTCCTACTACCTACATGGTGCTCACAACTGTCTGTAACTCCAGGCTCTGGATCCAATGCCCTCTTCTGACCTCCATGTACACTCACATGCATAGACACACATGCAGGCAAAGCACCCATACATATAAAAAGAATTAAAGGGAAAGAAAAAGCAAGAAGGAAAGGGAATGTGCTAATTGAATATAAAAACTCTGAAAAGTATATACTGTGGTATTGAGCATGATTGCTTCTTATATGTCACTTTTATGATTTTTACCTTTTTCACATTATTAATTAAGTGAGGGATACCAATTTAACCAGTAAGCAATGGGAAGTACAGTTAAGACAAGTGGACATATAATGTGTCCTTCTTTATTTCACAGGCTCTAATTGAACAAATAGAGCAACGATCTGAAAAGATACCTGAGTGAGTACTCAGCAGTTCTCGTCTTCTTGTCCTGCCTTCCCAGTTCTTTGCTCTTGGCAGTTTCTGAGCAGCTGCCTCCCTGTCTGTTCTCAACCAAATAGTCTGTTTAGAGAACAGAGTCTCAGCGCGACTTAGCAAGTGTATCATGGTGATACTAGTGCAGTTTCCTTTTTTCTCAGACAGCCAGGTGGAGTTCTCTGTTGAAGAGAATCCTTCCTTAAAAGACCAGGCTTTTGTATCACTTCATTGTGGTTTCTGATCTATGTCTGTGTTCCTGAGTGTTTTTAATGTGAGCAAACGAGAGGCAGCCATTATGGCTTTAGAAGCCTGGCAACCTATTCAGGAATTTAATATTAGATTTAATTTTTGGATTTCAAATAAAAATTTATACAGTCTATACTCCAGTCTATTTTTTCTAGTTGACCATATTGTATAGTCACTGTCCATAGTGATGGACTCATAAAGATATCTTAATTCAACCATCTCATGTACTTTGGCCTTATTCCTCCCCGTACTCTTCCTCTGTATCTGTTTGTTAGTAGTCCTCTCCTTTCTGCAGCTGGCCCTCTAATTTCATGTCTTGTGTGTGTGTGTGTAAATCCAGCCTCCACACAGGAGAGGAGGACTCATACAGTATTTCTCATCTTGTTCTCTGTTTGCCTTCCATCAGATACCAGCACCTGCTCAATGATATCCACCAGTGTTACCTTGATCAGCGGGAGCTCCTTTTGGGCCCAAGTATTGCCTACACCGTCAGGGAGCTAACCAGCCAAAACAACAGAGACCATTGTGCCTTGGTGAGTGAGTGCCTGCTGGTAGACATGTCCTGCTCTTTGCTGTGTGAGATAGGCTGGCTCACCTTATTAACAGCAGCACTCTTTCCCAAGTCTGACTCTGCTCCTGTTGCTAGCAGTCGCTTCTAACCTTATTCTGTAGCATACAACTTTCTGTCAAAGTAAGTCATTGGACTCAGCAGGCTGGGATTGTTCTGCTTCCCAAATCAACATTTCTTCCATCCTGGAAATTAGTCCTTCAACTTGATAAAATAGTCTCATTTTTTTTTAAATATGAAGATTTATAAGTATGTATTCTTTGTATACATCTTTGAACTCATCCTTGGGAGATGAAGTTTCAGAGTTAGTGGATTTATGATAAAAATGTAATTTGTATGTGTTTCTTTTTTCTATTTTTGGTTTAAGATAGGGTCTCACTATGTAGCCTAGATTGGCCTTGATGTTTGCTTATCCCACCTCAGCTTCTGATTGCTGGGATTGCATGTTTGTGCCACCATACCTCAGCTTAGTTTTCGATGCAGAAATGGCCTTTTGTTTAATGTGACTTTAATTCATATTTTAGGAAAACACATAAAAGTTCTTAAAGTACCCCCTTTTATCTAGAAAATCATGTTTGTTTTTGAGAATTTAGAAATAGAACAGTAAACAATTAAAAATTGGGTCTTATTTTGCAGTAATCCAATGAAAACCACCCATTTTCTGTTTTCCAGAGAGTTGCTTATGAATATATGTGTGCAGTCTCTTTGCAAGCAAAGCACAGCTTTACTTTCATAGGCGCTGCGGTGTGCGTGTTTGTAGGGGGCTGTGTTTGTTTTGCAGGTTCGCAGTGGCTGTGCCTTTATGGTCCATGTCTGCCAAGATGAGCACCAACTGTACAATGAGTTTTTCACAAAGCCAACGCCAAAATTAGAGTAAGTGATACATGGAATAGCTCCAGTGGATAAGATTTGATTTGCTGTTGACAATAATGGAATGATATATTGTAGATATATTCTATATATCCTAATATATTCTTCAGTTAATTGCAGTTTATGGACTTTGTTGTGTTTGGAAATAGAATATTGTTGATTGTGATTATTTTTTAAAGTCTGTATTGAAAGGCAAGCATGCTTTCATATTTTTGTAGTAACATTTGGAGACATTCTGGGATGAAAACAAGAAGTCTAAGTCTAAGAACTAAGCCCTGGGATACGGAGCCTTTACCTACACCAAGTATAGCAGCTTCTTCTAGTTTAGAAATTCTATGTGGCTAACTGAGGAACAGCACTTACAAATATACATGTTCTTTGATAATCTTTTTTAAAAAGTAATGTTTCAGGTCCACTGTTAGTCACTTGACTCTCCCATGTTGGTTGGTTTGTCTCACAAAGCTCCCAAGGTTATGATTCGTAGTAGTTCCTGATTTTGGTTAGTGGTTCCTCAGTGAAGTACTGTATTAGGAAGGGCACTGTCAGTCTGAAGAAAACACACACCTAACCGTGTCTCCTCAAATGCTTCAGATTTCTATGAATACTTGATGGGCCCCAATACTTGAGTTTTTTTTTTTTTTTTGCCCTTAACCTTTTTTTTTGGTTGTTGTTGTTTTTGTGAGTTTCTTTTGAGACAAGAGTACTTCTCTGTAGCCTTGGCTGTCCTGGAACTCAGTCTATAGACCAGGCTGGCCTGGAATGTACAGAGATGTGCCTGCCTCTGCCATTCAAGCAGTAGAATTGAAGGTGTGCTCTGCCATGCCTGGCTATGTGTGGGGGTAACTTTGATCTCTAGTGATGTAGAATATAAAAGGGAGTAGTGTTTACTGGAATAATCTATATTTTGAAACTATAAAATTAGTGTTAAAAGTTGTAAGCAGTTGACTTGTGGCTGGAGGGCATCTAGTTTGACCTCTTAGATTAAGTGTTGATCTGAGCTTTTAGGGCTGCAGTAGTTTACAGACACGTTCTCGATCCTTACTCTAGACTGTGCCCAGGTACCATTTTCCAGTCGGTATTTGTTCTTCTTTCTGGCTAGAAGAGGTGCGCATGGGAAAAATCCCGAACGTTTGACTATTAACAGCTGCATGTTGTCCTTCCTTTCAGTGAACTATTGGAGAAGTTGTGTGTGTCATTGTATGATGTGTTCCGGCCGTTGATCATCCATGTCATTCATTTAGAGACTTTATCAGAGCTCTGTGGGATTCTGAAAAATGAAGTCCTTGGAGACCATGTTCAGAACAATGGTGAGTACACAGAGGCGATCACTTTGAAGGACTTGTTAATTGTATCTGTGGCTCAGTGAGGGTGAGAAAATTGGACTTTTTCCTTCTCAGCCTTAGTTCATACATACTTAAGGATTTTTTAAGTTTTAAAAATTTCAGGTAGAAGGCTAATGTTTTGGAGCTTGGGTTGATATCTCTCTCCTTTTCAAATAAAGGTGTGTTTTCATCTGGAACCATTTAATGGTACAGATTAAACAGATAAGGATTTAAAATCTAGCAAAGTCAGTAGTGAAGTTGTCACTTTCCATTTTGGCTTTGGAGTCCAGAGAAGACAGAGCTTTAGCTTTTTTTTTTCTAGGGATCTAGCACGCCGGCCTCAACTCACTTCATGCCTTTGATTGAACACAAGGGGTTATTTAGCATATGTAGGTAGTAGTGCTCCATCTTCTTCCCTCTCAGCACTGAGCAGCCTGCCCAGCTGTCATCTACAGATTAGATTGCGGTAGGAGCAGGGTTTTGATGCCTTGGAAAACTTCTGAAACCGTCTGTGTGCTGGGGGATTTATCTCCGCTGCCATTTCCGGAAGTCAGGAGAGGTCACGTCGCTCCTCAGAGCCATCTTTCTGTAGTTAGCTCATTCTGTGGTGTGACTTCTCCCTCCCAGTGCTTCTGAATTTAGGGTGATATTAAAGTGTTGTGAATGTTTTCTGTTACTGCGCAGTGTCTCTAGTCCCTGACCCTTGGAAAGAGATTATGGATTTATGCTTTAACATTAGTGGCTTCTTAGAAAGGGAGAAACACGATATGAATTCATATTTCACTTTTTTCTTTGTAAAATGTGTGATCAATTTATTTCTAAAATGGGAGGTGACAACCCAGTTAATAAGCTGTCTTAGCTGTCTTGTAGTGTTGGTCTGAGGCTATATGAATTAACTTAGCACAGTGTACTCTTAAAATCCAGATTCATTATGACTGTAAATAATATAACTAAAATTTCAGAGTCCTGGGAAGAAGGTGGAAGGCCAATTTATTTTTCCATGTTAAACCTGAGGCAGTTGAAAGCTATTCATTAAATGTTTTAAGATCATTGAGTCATATTGGAATAAAGTTCAGCAACAGTCTCTGAAACAGAGTGGTTCGTCAGGTCAGCCATCTCTGTTCAGTTAAAAGGAAGCTGCAGTGGATAATGGCCTTTTTTTTTTTTTCCTTAGCTGAACAACTAGGGGCATTTGCAGCTGGAGTAAAGCAGATGTTGGAAGATGTACAAGAGAGGCTCGTGTATCGAACCCATATCTACATTCAGACGGACATCACAGGCTACAAACCAGCGCCTGGAGATCTGGCATATCCTGATAAACTAGTCATGATGGAGGTGGGGTCTCTTCACCACCTGGTCTTCATCTGCTCTCTGATCCCACACAGCTTGTGGATGCTATACACTAGCTGAAATAGAATATTTCTCTTTAAACTATCACTCAAAATATAAAGTCAAATGTATTTGCCATAAAAGTCATAGGAAATGAGACTAAAGAATTGAATATAAATTGTTAGTTTGTACTTATATTGGGTACCCTTTCTATACAGCTTTCTCTTCTTTGTTGGATGTGTGCATTCTTATGTTTTAAGTTGAATTAGTGCTTTCTGCAGTTTCTCATATTTCTTGGTGAATGGCATGTAAGAGGACTGGTATAATAGCAGCCGCCACAGTTAGTGATGTTGGCGTGGCCCTTTGTCATACTCGTAAAGTTAGACTGTACCAACTTTGGATTTATGGCCTGAAGGCTCCAGTTGTCACACTGACCCTTCGGACTGTTGTTTATTTTCTGTGACCTTTGGGTAGAGTTCACAGACTGCCTACGGTGATGCAGTGAGCTCTCGATGGATCCAGCAGTGTCTTGTTTACGTTTACCTGCTTGCTCTAGTCAGCTGTTTTAGGGAGGGTTTGTTCCAGGCATTGTTTGAATCTGTAAATACTTTGGTACGTAGCTCTGGAAGGTCAGGGTGGTTTTATTTTTAACACAATCATAATAGAATTTCTCACCTAAAAACAACAGTGTTCCTAAGTTCTCTGTTCAGATACCCAGGGTTTCAGAGTCAGCACTTGTTAATGCTCTCGTCATGGTACCTTATGTTTTTGTCAGTATGGTTTGTTACCTAATTATTTGAAAGTAGTTTGAGTACTTAAAATTAAATAAAATTATTTGTATGTGTGTGTGTAAGCTTATGGAGGCCAGAAGAGGGCATAGGATCCCCTTGGAGCTGGAGTAGCAGGTGGTTGTGAGTCACCAACCTGTGTGTAGGAGCTGAGAACCAATGAGAATCTAGAAAGAGAATCATGTCATGTGTCCTAGCTTCAGAGTGGTTGCTCCAGCCCAAGCTAAGGACTCTTGATACTTGACTCCTAAGCACCTTAGTTTTTTATGAATAAAAACTTTGCTTATGGCTCATGACACGCAGAATATAAAGTATAAAAAAATGAAGTTAAAGCTTCTCCTCTACTTTGTTTTGTGTTTTATTTTTATTACCTACTGTTTTAAAGAGACCAGGTTTTGTCTCATTGTTCCTTTTATTTATTTTTTAAATTGTTTTGGTGAGAATACCGAATAGCTGACGTTTACTTCTTCATTATATCAAAGGGACATAATGTGAGGCCTTACCATTAAGGGCTGAGGTGGGGATTATGAAGGAGTATTTCTGCTTTGTAATGATACTATTGGATGATACTTGAGTATTAGAGGAGTACCCAGAACGTCTGTGCAGCTGGTCCAGATCTTAAGACACAAAGAAAAACTGTACCTGAGTGTCCTTTCTTGTTTCTCTATGTAGCAAATTGCACAGAGTTTAAAGGATGAGCAGAAGAAGGCACCTTCAGAAGCTTCCTTTTCAGATGTACGGTTAGAAGAAGGAGAGTCCAATAGTTTAAGAAAGTCTGGTATGTTATGGTGTCTTAACTTATGGCATCTATTCATTCAGTTAATTAATTAACCTCATTGTGGACTGTGTCTCTGGCTTTATTTTTTTTTCCTCTCCCTCTCCCTGTCCCTTCCGCTCTCCCTCTCTCTGAGCCAGGGTTTTATGTAGACCAGGCTGCCTTTGAACTTCTCATCTTCCTACCTTTGCCTCCTGAATGCTGGGGTTACTGGCTTGCCCCACTGTACTGCATTTGTAGTGCTGAGGGATCATACCCAGGTCTTTGTGTGTTCTAGGCAAGGACTCCACTATCTTTAAGAAATTTAAAATTAGAACTTTCATTGAAGAATGTCCTTATTAGAGGGATTAAAGATTATCCAAGTGCTATATGATTTTAAAAACAATGTTTACCTTCAGATCTTTTATTATTTATTTAAAAAGTTTTCCCCTTTATTTTTATTTTATGTATATGGATGTTTTGCCTACATCTATGTTTATGTACCACATGCATGCAGTGCCTGTGGGGTCAGAGAGGGCATCTGAGCCCTGTAGCTGCAGTTAGAGGGTTGTAAGCTGCCATGGGGTGCTGGGATGGAACCCAGGTCATAGAAAAGCAGCCAATGCTCTTGACCACTGAGCCATCGTACCAGCTTCTTCTCGGAGATTTTGAACAATCCAGATCTGGATTTTTTTTCTCTCTATTTCTGTGTATTTTTGTATATCCCTGGCTGTCTCGGAACTAACTGTGTAGATCAGACTGGCCTCAAACTCAGAAGTCTGCCTGCTCCTCCTTCTCAAGTTGTGGGATAAAAGGCTAGTCCACCAAAGCCTGGCTAGATCTAGATAGTTTTTTAAAGAAAGAAATAATATTTATTTTGCAACATTACTAATTCATCATATACTTTTTTATTATTGGAAAAAACAAATATATAGAGAAGTTAGAAGAAAAAAATGAATACACACATGTACTACTTAGACTCGAGACTTAGCATTTATCTTAAATGCATATAAACATACCTTTTTGGCACCTTCACTGATGCTCACTGCTTATAGATCTTCTAGAACCTGCTTGTGTTCTTCAAATATGCTGTTGATTTATTCCATAAAGATTATTAATCATAGTTTGTGAAAAACTAAGTGATTTGAGCATGCATATATATATATATGCATATATATTACACACACACACACACACACACACACACACACACACACACAGCTGGAATGTGTGTGTTCACATAGACTCCAGTTTTTTCTTTATCTTTTTTTTTTTAAGTCTTACCCTTACTTGTCACTAGTTTAGACTCCTAGAGTATTTTTTATTAAACATGAGGGGGAGGGAAATTGATGATAGCCAATGAAAATAAATAGTTTATAGCTGCCATGTAAATTATTGTATGACAGATATCCACATGCCTGGAATATATGTTTTTTTTTTCCATTTGGGTTTTAGGTTCAACAGACTCCCTCAATCCTAGACCACAGACCACGATTTCTCCAGCAGATCTTCATGGGATGTGGTATCCCACAGTTCGAAGGACACTTGTCTGTCTCTCCAAATTGTATAGATGCATAGATGTATGTGTGTGAATTCTTATTTGATCATTCAAATTTGATGATTTGCTTATTCTAGAATTTGCTTGGAATATTTTTAAGTTTAATCTACTTTAAGAGCCTGATGCAGAATTTTGTTGATATTCTTAGAGTTATGATTTTTAGATATGGTTGTAATTTGAAGGTCGATCTATTTTAAGGGCTCCTTGAAACTGTGGGTAAGTTTTAAATATGTGTTTATATTTGTATCTTTCTGAGAACCAAGGCTGTGGTTTTTATCAAATTTTAAAGGAGTCCATGACTATGAATAAGTTTAAAATCACTAATTAATCTGTCTGCTCTAGTTTTTATGTGAAGAGGAGAGATGTGGGGATGTGAAACAATATGGAGATGCCACGTTGGCATAGTTAGTATTAGCTGTAGCCATCGTATCTGGTTTTGTTGTTGAGATTGGGTCTTGCTAAGTAGGTGACTGTAGCTGACCTTGATCGGAACCTGCAGATCCCTGTGCTGGCATTTCAGCACCGTGCCTAATCCCTGTAAATCAGTTTTGCACTTAACTTTCAGCCAGCATCCTTAACACATAGTGTGAGATTGCCCATGTTTCTAGCCATGAACGAAGTTTAGTTACTTCTGAAGTTAGCAGAATTTTTTTTTTTTTTTTTTTTGAGCTCCCTTTTAGACCATGCATTGGTTTTGAGAAACAATTATTTTAGCCATTCTGACGTAATGTTATAGTTGTTATTCCCTACAGTGGCAGGTTTGGCTACATATTTGCTGCCAGTGGTTTACATTTAAAGCAAAATAGTTTTATAAATTTGGTAGTTCAAGTATTTATTTTTTAATTGATTATAATCCTACTGCATGTGAAGAGAAGTCACCCGTTGTCCAGACTCCACTACTTTTTAAGAATGTGACTCAAAAGGAATAGGTGTGAACTCCCTGCATTATACACAGGCACACATATGAGTTTCATGCTGCAGCTCTAAGGAACAAAGGAGGCTTCACACTTGTCACCCATCAGTCACCCATACTCCTCTGACTTAAACTGTGGCTCGTGGATCTCTTCCAGTGTGGGCTAGGAGGACGGTTGACGTCTTTGCTTCTTCAGGTTCCCAGTAGGGAATAAGGCATGAGACAGGGTTCAGAAACTTCCTGTTGTGGAGCCAAGACCCCAAGGGAAATGTGCATGAGTCATGCTCCACACATGCCCCCGACCTCAGTGCATAAAGGTTTTGTCAGCCAAGTCATAGGTAGGTCCTAGGAGATCTCCGTCTGGTTTGCCTTATGCCTCAAGCTTACTTGTTCTTTTATCGCCTGCCTGATACCCGGATCTTCTATTGTTGGCTTTTAAGACTGAGTCTCACTCTGTAGCCAATATTGCCCTAGAACTATGTAGCCCAGGCGGCCTTGAACTCTCAGCAATCCCATCTCAGCCTTCTAAGTGCTAAGATCGTAGGCATGAGCCACTGTGCCTAGCTCTGAGGTAAAAATCTTTTAATTTTTTTTTGTTTGTCTCTTCCTTGCTTCCCAGATAGTGTCTCTTATAGTCCAGGCTGGCCCCCTTCTTGATATTGTCACTGAAACTGTCTTGAATTTTGATTATAGGCAGGTGCCACCAAGCCTGGCTCCACTGAACTGTACTTAAAATTTTAAAAATATATTTTATGTGTATACATGTTTTGCCTACATGTATATCTGGGCATCATGTGTGTGATACCAGAGGAGGGCAGAGGAAGGCATCACAGATGAACCTGAGTCATAGATGGTTGTGAGCCACTGTGTGGGTGTTGGGACTCAAACCTGGTCCTCTGGAAGAATAGCCAGTGCTTCAACCTCTGAAACTGTCTCTCCAGCCCTCACTTATATGAATTTAACCAAGTGCCTTGATGTTCGGAGTTTTTACAGTATTCTATAATTTACTTTTGGGTTTTTTTTCGAGACAGGGTTTCTCTGTGTAGCCCTGGCTGTCCTGGAACTCACTCTGTAGACCAGGCTGGCCTCGAACTCAGAAATCCACCTGCCTCTGCCTCCCAAGTGCTGGGATTAAATGTGTGCACCACCACAGCCCGGCTACTTTTTTTTTTTAATTTAAAAAATTTTATTTATTTGAACAACGTTGTCCTGTTGATTGTCTATGTTGTTTCCATTTTCCTCTGTTTAAAAGAAGATTGCAGTGAAGAGCCATGCACACAAATCTTAAAGTGTCTTCTATAATTACCTGGGATACATTTTTAGAAGATACACTGAGAGTTTGTTTTATAGTTCATTTTGAGTTTAGAAACAGCCTACTAGCTGGGTGTGGTAGTCACAATATTTCTGTGAGTGTAGTACTTGGGAGGCTGAGGAAGGAGGGTCTGGAGTCTGAGGCCAACATGCACTGTACAGCAAGTTCTAGCACACTAAATGAGATGGAGTGGATATTCTGTAAGATTAACCCTGCCTGCTTAATTGACCCTGTGTCTCCCAGTGACCAGCACAGCACTGGCCATGAGTAGGTGCTAACGTGTTTAGTAAAGAGCACCCAAGCATTTCCAGACACGAGTGCACATTGCAGAGCCGTGTGGTAGCCCTGAAAGGTTGAATGAGCATAAGATATTTGAGCGAGAGTGTTTCAAGTATGGAACTAAACACTGTTCCCTGCTTTCATGCCTTTGTGTTTCCTCTTTTCTGTTTTGTCGACTACAAGCTGATGTTTTTCTCTTCTTCCACCAGAGGGCTGTGTTCCAAGGATTATCACAGGAAGCATTGTCTGCCTGCATACAGTCCTTGCTGGGAGCATCGGAGTCTATCAGCAAAAACAAGGTTTGATGAAGCGTTAGGTGAACGTTTATTACCTATAATAGTATCATGTAACATGCCATTTATTTAGAGTCACAGAAATTTAAAGCCACTTAGCAGTAAGATCTGTTTGTTTAGTAGGATTGAATTTCGAGACCCTTTGAAGGGAACTGGTGTTTCATTTTAGTGCTCACAGAAGATGCGCTGTGAGGTTTTATTTTGCGAATGTGCCGGGAATGGAGCTGAGGGTCTAATGCTGTAGGATAAAGAGCCTGAGGAAGTGGTACTGCTGTTTCCCCAGAAAACCAAGAACGTGTGTCCAAGGAAACAGCAGTCATCATCCCTACAGTATTTTAAATAGTCGAATGGCCTTGTCTGGAGGAACTCAGCCTGTTAGCTTCAGAGGACAGGCAGTTATAGTCCTTTTGTTATGTGACTTAAAGTAGCTGCCATGACCACATGGCTTATGGTTTAGAATCAGCACGGGCTCTGGGGCTGGAAGCTTCTGGTCTGTGCTTCTCCCTCAGCCTTTCCAGGAGGTGGACTTTGGGCAACAGTTGCCCTCCTCAGCTCTCCCAGAATGCCTGTACTGCAGAGATGGAGTGCTGAGGCCACCAGAAGCCACAGTGCACCTTTGTAGTCTTCAAGTCTGTGCGTTCCAGATTGGCAAATTCCATTTCTAACTTCAAACCTTTAGATAATTGAGGAGAGTCTCCTAGTAAAAGTTGTTTCTAGAGAAACTCTGCCTTTGTGGGTATTTCTTACCTTTTGTGCATGGCATTGAGAGAGGATATCTACATAGGGATTAAAGGAACATGGGACAAACAGGTTCTAGATAGGCAGAGCTAAGTTTTAAATAATATTTGCAAGGCTCATCTCTCACATTTTATGACTGATGAAATTTAGAACTCATGCCTAAAGTCCCTGTTGGTGATAGTTAGCTAAACTGGAACATGTTATGTATGATGGAGTGTTACACAGCTGCTAAATTTAGGGTTGTGAAACAATAAACATCACTGTGTTCAGACAAATAAAAGATAACAGAAGTAAGATACAGACTGTGCCTTTATGTAGAAAAATGCCACAGAGTAAGTGGGGCCTGGGTGACCTCTGCCCCATCCTCCACGTTTTTTTATTAGCCATAGGTTTTGTACAGTGACATAGATGTCTCTCAGCTCATTAGGCGGAAAGACCGATTTAACCGAAGACTCGGTTGTTCGTTTGTTCGCTCGTTCGCTCGCTGTGGCCTCTCATACACTGTCTTCTTTAAGCCCTGCACCTTCTGTACTAATTACCCACTGTCCTTTGTGTAATCCTGTTTCCTACATGTTAAAAGTGTTTATGTCTGTCTGGAGCCTTTGATAAGCATTGTTAGCATATTTGTTTTTGTGGCTGAGAATCTAATTTTTGCCTTTGAACTTAGGAGGTTTTTTTTTTTTTTAAAGTATTTTTAAGATAAATTATTATTACATACATAAATTGAACATCTAGTGTATATTAAATTAACATACTATTTTCTTAAGTTACAACAATTTCAGTAAAGAAAGTGAAGTCTCCGTGATTCAGTTCAAGTAGAACAAGGGTTTAGAGTGCGCAGCGTTTCCCATTGTTGGCTGCTGTGCTCACAAGCCAGGTGAGCCTCCCGTCCATGCGGCGTTCTCATGGTGGTTGTGCTCCTTAGGAGTTGGAGAGACTGAGAGCAGGCACTGTCTGTGAGTCCTCTTCTACTGCTTATAAAGGAGAACTTTATGTTTTCTTCATTTAATATGCAAACTTCATTAGAAATGTTTTTAAAATCAAATTCTGCCTCCAGGAACAGCCTTGCTTTATTAGTATACAAACCTTTACCACAAGGACTGTAGTTATTATTCTGAGACTTGGTCAGGTGACAGCTTTGAGAGTTCCGCACAGGCTCTTGCTGACAGTCCTGAGTGAGCAGAAGGGCTTGTACAGGGACAGCCAGGTAATCCAGGCCAGGGATGCCAGGCCATTTTATATTTGGAAGCTCCCTTTGTACTGTGTCTGATGTTTTGGATATCAAAACCTTGTAGGCCAAATAGGGAAGGATGTCCTCCTAAGAGACGCTAGAAGGCTGTGAGCAAGCAAATCCAGACTTTCTGTGAGCTTTTCTGTGCTGCTCAGGGTGGCTCTTAGGTTGCAACTTTATTTTTTAACCTCTGTGCCAGGTTGAAAGTCTTGACTTCTTTCCTAGCTCCTGTGTGGTTTGCTCTCTTGGATTCCTTTAAGTAGCACAAGAGATAATATTCAAAGTCTTAGCAAGAATTTTCCAGAGAACTTTGACATGGGTAACCTAGAGAGAGTTCATTGTACTGCAGAGAATTGTCACCTTGAGGCCATAAATTTGCATAGATTTAATGTTGAGTGATAGTGCCTTTTATATGTTACTATTATCTGTGATAATATCCATTTTTTTGTCTTATAATTTAGACTCAGATTGATGGACAACTTTTCTTAATTAAGCACCTTTTGATTCTTCGAGAACAAATTGCTCCATTTCACACTGAATTCACCATTAAGGAAATTTCCCTGGACCTCAAGAAAACTAGAGGTACTTTGTTGTCCTGGCTGGCACAGTTGGGTGTATCTGACCTGTCCAGGTGTGTCAGCACAGGCTACAGGTTTATTTTATGTTCATCTGCAATTGCTTGTGCATGCTTTGCTTGCTGAATGTTACTTATTCATACTAAACTAAGCTGTCAGGATCCTAATTCTAATGTGGTGTATTTTCTTTATTAGAGGAGCTATATCTGAACATTTTCATGTATAATACAGTTTAACTCTCTTTGGCCCTTCCACATACTACCATTATAAGATGAAAATTACTATAATAAATACCTATAAGATAAATAGCATGTGTCACCAAATTGGGGTTTGTCTGAGTGCCCGAGAGTCAGGTTTTATCCCTGGCTCTTGTGTAAACCTGAACTAAGGGGTTGTTAACTTCAATAACCCATCTTCCTCCTGTGTAAAGGAACACAGTGACATCCTGTTCCTTCCTTGGTTACTAAGATCATTAAGAGTCAAAACAAACACAAAGATATGTCACTGTACTTAAGGTAGCATTTGAGTTGGAGATGCTTACTGTTAAGTTAGATGATGTGACATGTGTAGAATTCTGACTCATCTTGGGAAAGATGATTCATTTGTCTTAATTATTGTTATTGAATTAACAGATTTTGGGGGCAGGGTGTGGTCTAGACAGGGTTTCTCTGTGTAGCCCTAGCTGTCCTGGGGCTCACTCTGTAGACTGGCTTGGCTTCAAACTCACAGAGGTCTACCTGGCTCTGCCTCCTGAGTGTTGGGATTATGGGTGTGTGCCACCAGACTCAGCCAGAATTAGCAGATTTTGAAGAGATCAAAATACATACAATCCATGCTCTTGACTGTAAGTTAAGGGCACACCGTAAATATCACGTGGTTTTCTTACAGATTTTTGTGAGCTTCTGGTTTTTTTCTCAGTAATTTCCAGAGATTTAAGCTCTTAGACCTTAAGCATTTGTTTGTGTAATGGGTTAACTTCCCTCTTAATCTTAAGGTAACTGTAGGAATAGTGACTCAAATAATTTTCTGTGTTCTGTGATTCAGAAATGCCAAACAAAGAATCCCCAAAGTAGCAGGCTTCTACTTCCTCTGTCACTGTGCTCATCTGAAAGAGAGGACCTGATTTAACTCTGCTGAGTTCCATGCTGCTCTCCTGATGAGTCACATCAAAGCAGTTGGCCCCGTGCTCTCCTCATGCTGCTGTGTGACAGCCACAGCAAATGCCTTTTGATTCTGTAAAGCCTGTGGGTATTTGTCATATAATTTGTCATTTTCCTGTTTAAATAGGATCCAGGTTTTCTGTGCTTTGCTTTTAAAGAATTCCCAATGTTTTAAAAAGCATGTTTGTGCAAGGAGCTTCTGTCCCCAGCTCCCTGGTTGATTCCCTTCTTTTGGTGTGAGTTTGAGAATGGTGCTTTTAACCACATGGAGCTTGTGGCTGCTGATGGCTTTTATTGGGTGATAGGATGTGGCATGGTTGTTAACTCTAATCTGGATGTTGCTACCACTTGGTTCTGCTCTAAATCTGCTGAGATAGAAGAAAATGAAACGGACTAAGATTTTGGCAGGAATTCTTTCCTACCATAGTATGAAGGTCATGCTCTTGCTGTGTGGTGACTTACAGTTCCTTCTGAGTACTGAATCTGATAGAGGTTCCTTTTCATTAAGACCCAGTGCAAGGCAGTACTTAATGACTGGGATGTGCTTGCAGAACAGGGCTGGGAGCACTGCATGCTTTGCTTTCTCCAGTCAGGCAAAGCAAAGCCATAGTCTTTTAAAAACTGTCACTTGATAATACTTTCTTCTTCACTTTTAAGTCTCTAACCTCTCACGACTAATGGTATATCTTATTGCATTTGAACATCAATGAGACCTTAGTACTTTCAGAGATTCTAGTTAGTCTGGAGGTTAAGGGGTAAATATGTCCTCTTGGTGTTTTCTTCTTGGCTGACACATTTGTTTATTCACTGTCATTCAAGTGAATAAATTTCTGTGCCAGCCAAGATCATAAAGAAGCGGGGTAAGTATGTCCATGTAAAAGAAATCTACTTAGCATCTAAAGGCAAAGCAGGGAAATTTGTGATTATCCCATTTTTTAAAAATAAGTAGATCATTGTGATTAATAGTGACTCTTTAACTGTGACTGTGGATGGTTGTGTGGCATGTCGTTACTGGTGCTCACCTCACTCAGCCCTTCCTGGAGGGACCAGGTGTGGGTGGGTGCTTCCTGGGTGGCAGCAGTAGAGCACTAGTGTTGCACGGGGCTTCTCTGTTGACCCAGCATACATGTTCACTGGATGAGCAATTTTGTTTCACAGATGCAGCATTTAAAATCCTGAACCCTATGACTGTTCCGAGGTTTTTTAGGCTGAATAGCAACAATGCCTTGATAGAGTTCTTGTTGGAGGTGAGACGAACTCTGTTTCATTGGTGGTGGGAGCTCAGTGATATTCTTTACATGGCTGGTAATTTCTAGGCTCATGCAAACAGAAGGAAATTGTTGTATCTTTTTCAGGGGACTCCTGAGATCAGAGAACACTATCTGGACTCTAAGAAGGACGTAGACCGGCACCTGAAGTCAGCCTGTGAGCAGTTCATCCAGCAGCAGAGCAGGCTGTTTGTAGAGCAGCTGGAGGAGTTCATGACAAAGGTGCAGACTTCTAGAGCCCTTTTTTCTTTCCTAGCTTTTTTTCGAGTTGTGAAACACAGTGGAAGGAGAGTGAGTCTGGCTTTTGCCGTGTCTTTCTAGGAATGTTTCCATATCACAAAAGCTGGTTTGCAGCTCTTGAGTGTAGGCGCAACAGTGTGTTGATTTGAAGGCCTGACACTGTACAGCTGGTTTCAGCTGAGTGCTGCTTGCTGTATTCTGTTACTTACATAATAAGTCCTCCCTGTGGTGGCTGGCCTCTCAGTTTGCTGAAATCAGCTCCTGTTTGGGGTCTATGTGGCAACAGTCACAGTTTCTTTTTATTTCTAGTTTTTTGAGACAAGGTCTCCAATATTAGGCTAGCATTGAACTTCTGGAGTAGCCAAGGATGACCTTGAACTTCTGCCCCTCTTGCCAGTATCTCCAAGCAACACATATGCTGTGGTGAATGTTGACATACATGTATGTATGAAAGCATTTCAGTCAGGTTGTTTTCTTTAAGGTTTTAAGAACTGCAGTATATTTTTCTTTTGTAGAATACCACAGTATATATGTCGTATGACACTACTAAATAGGGCTCTGACTTGTAGTAGATGTGAACAAGTGCATGCCTTGGAGCTGGGCCAGCTAGGCCTGCCTGTCTGCGTGTTCCAGCTGGAGTCACCAGCAGTTGGTGCCTTCTAGCCTCCTTTTCGGACGCCTTTGTTGAGAGCTACAGCATTCATCTGTTCTAGCTGAGACTGTTGTAAGGACTACATATGACAGTGAGATTACAAAGCTCCTCAGAATAGCTGTAGTAAAAGACAACAAAACTGAACTAAACATTTTGCTTTAGTAGAGTGTAAATCAGGGCATTTTGAAGGAAACATATTTTAGGTTATGGCTGAGCTATAGCCTTCTGGTGGAGCCTGCCTGTGCTAAAAATGTACGTATAAAAGCTTTTCATCATTTTGTTTGATAAAATTTTGCAAGTTTATGTCTATCATTCCCTCTGAAGTATTGTTAGTTTTTTTGGTAGCTATAAACTAATTATTTTTGATGTAGCGCATATAGTAGAATTTGATCCTGTAAATTTAATTCTCAAATTCAAGGAATTGTAACCTGGTAGGGAATCTAAACAGAAATGACATTAAAGTTCAGGTGCTTAGAGTATGGAGGCAGGGCGAGTGTGGTCTGCACTGGTCCAGGAGCTGAAAGAGAGGGGCTGTTTGAGGAGAGCTCACGCCTTTCTGCCTCTGGCCCTCTTTGTTAGGAGACCTTACTTCTGCAGATCTAGGAGACCTTTTGAAGAAATGATCTTTGATTTGACTTAAAGAGAAGTAAAATAGACAGATAGTAGACCGGGTGAATATAGAAGTCTTAGTATTCTTTTTAACAAACAGCTTGTCCAGGCATGGTGGCACACATTGAGGGGACTACTGTGGCTTCAGTGAGACTGGCCTCTGGAAGCTCATATATTTGAATGTTTAGTTGCCAGTAGTGATACTGTGTGAAACATTAGTAGGATTAGGAAGTGTGATCTTGTTGGTAGTGTGGCCTTGTTGAAAGTGTGTCACTAGGGATGGGCTTTGAAGTTTTAAAGCCCACATCAGGTCCAGTGTCCCAGTCTTTGCTTGTTGCCTGTGGATCAGGATGTAACTCTTAGCTATTACTCCAGCACCATGTCTGCCTGCTACCATGCTCCCCACCCTGGCGATATTGGACTAGCCCTCTGAAAGTGTAAGCCAGCCCCTGATTAAATGCTTTCTTTTATAAGAGTTGCTTTGGTCATGGTGTCTCTTCACAGCAGTAGAACAGTCACCAATACTGAGGAAGACTGTGAAATCAGTGCCACCCTGGGCTATACAGTTCCAGGTCAGCCTGGGCTACATGTTATTGTTTTTCTTTTCTTTCTTTTTTCTTCTTTCTTTCTTTCTTTTCTTTTTCTTAAAGCACAAATTATGTTAATAGGGAGTTAGTGAGATTCTAGAACAATTGGTGGAGTAGTAGGCAGTGGTTATTATTAAAATAAAACTTTTAGGGCCAGAAAAAGGCTAAAAATGTAGCTACTAGAAAAAAGTTAATAAACATTGTGTTCCTATTTTTTTTCCCCAGACAGGGTCTCTTTGTGTAGCTTTGGGTATCCTAGAACTCTTTTTGTAGACTGGGCTAGCCTCAAACTCACAGAGCTCTGCCTGCCTTTGCCTTCCAGGTGCTGGGATTACAAGTGTGCACTCCATTTCTTAGCTTGGATCCCCTCTTCCCTTTTTTTGTTTTTTGAGACAGTGTTTTTCTGTGTAGCCCTGGCTGTCCTGGAGCTTGCACTGTAGATCAAGCTGGCCTCGAACTCACAGAGATCTACCTGCTTCTGCCCCCAGTGCTAGATTAAAAGTGTGTGCCACCACACTCAGCCATATATAATTTATCTTTAAAAGTTGCTTCTGAAGATGAAGACATGGAGGAAGTTTAGAGCGAGGAGGTAGAGATGAGGTGTGCAGTGGTCAGGATGAGCAGAGATCTAGACTGGCTCTGGAGTAAAACTAGAGCAGGTGGAGCTAGGAGGTGAGTGACCTCAGTTACCATGCTCGTGCGGTGTGTCACCTGGCTGTTGTCTGAATATATTCCATCATGGGAAAGTTGGAGTTGATGCTTCAGTTCTGTAACAGCTTGGACGTTTGCCCCATGTCTATCCATTAAAAAGTAGCTCATGCTTACTCGCATCATGTCTGTTTACTTCCTGTGCTGCTGCAGCGGGATGAAGAACACAAGGTGACTTCCGAATCTGTACCTATAGCACAGTTCGGCCATGCGGGCCTTTTAATGATACTTGAAAATCCTATTTGTTTATTGTTGTTGTTGTTGGTTTGTTGAGGTAGGGTCTGACTATGTAGCCCAGGCTTGCCTGAAACTCTTGTGCTTGATTCCTTAGCTTCCCAGATGCTGATTCCGCAGCAGTCTACCATACCCAGCTGTTTGCTCGCATGTCTGTGTGCCAGTATGCCCATGTCTGTGTGAACACATGCCTGCTGTGTGTATTCCTGTGGAGTCCAGAAGAGGGCATCCTGTCTCCAGAAGCTGGAGTTAATATGTCAACCTAGCTGTTTAGATTAAAAACTTGAGTCTCACGGTCTCTTCTCTAGCCTGGCCACTGTTTGTCTTGATGGTATTTTCTATGCCTGTAATGTAGTTTAAAAAGGAGGGAAATCTTTAGAGTATGTGAGGAGCCTCTGCAATCGTGAAGGTCACTTTTCTAATGACAGTAACTCGGTAGTAACTCAGTCTCTTTGGGAGTGACCTTTTATTAAATTTTTATATTTTTGGTAAAATTTCTTCAGAGATTCCTGTCCTGAAAGGTTTCAGGAAGAATGTCCAATAAGGTTGTGGCTATTTTGTTTTTGTTTGTTTTTCTCCCCAGAATAACACATACCTTGAACTCACGAACGAAGTTGTGTTAAAAGCTGTCTAGCTGTATAGGCTGTGAGATAGCCACAGCTTTGCTAGAGCTGACCTGGTTACCAGTGCGCCTCTTCATATGTGCATCTTGTGAGCAGTCCGTGTTGATTTGCCATTGGTGAAATGAAACCTCTGCTTTTGTCTCCTCTACTAGGTATCAGCATTAAAAACCATGGCCAGTCAGGGAGGCCCCACGTACACCCTCTCACAGCAGCCGTGGGCGCGACCAGGTACTGGGGTTTCACTCTCTTGGAGTTTCCTTTTAAGGATGTTACTAGGCTGTGTTTGTGTAGCCCTTTCTGTGACAGCTGGGACTTGGTTTCTTGCTTGCTTTGGGTTACCAGATCTGGGTTAAAGCAAGATTCAGCTTGGGGCTGATAGATCTTACTTGGCCAGCACTGCTTCCCTCTGACAAGCATTCATTCTTAAGAGGGGGGAACTTTTGGAAGTATACTCAATTAAAAAAATCAAGCATGACTTATATCTCAGTGCTTTGTGCTCACAGACTTCTGTGCACCTGCTCTTCCTTGGCTTCGGGCTTTAATGGGAACATGGTTGCACAGCAGGGAATGATGAGAGGCCTGCACTTATTTTCAGCATATGAAGAAATATTGGCCCACTCTTTTCTTCCTTTTTTTTTTTTTTTTGACAAGTTACATCCTCTGTTGACAATTTAGCATGTTTGAAAAAACGGTGTCAGAATGAAGGAGCCGGCTGGGTTTGGCAGGCAGGCCACTGCCCAGCTCACACATCTACTTTAGATGTTCCAGTCACTCTCGGTACATTTACATTTTCTGTGCTAAAGGTTTTTTGTTTCTTTTTGGCAGGTGGGGTTTCTTCAGTGTTAGGTTTTAGACATTTAGAATCATACCCCTTTGGGTTATTTTTGGTACACTTTTTTAATGGCATTTTATTTTTTTAAGGGAGTATTTTATTTTTTATTGGTTTTTTTTTCCATTTCAAATGTTATCCCCCTTTCCAGTTTCCCCTCTGCAAACTTCCATCCCATCCCCTCTCCCCCTGCTTCTATGAGGGTGCTCTCCTACCCATTCACCCACCCACCCACTCCCGCCTCACTAGCATTCCCCTACACTAGGGCATCAAGCCTCCACAGGACCAAGGGCCTCCCCTCCCATTGATGCCAGATAAGACCATCCTCTGCTGTATATGCAGCTGGGGCTATGGGGCCCTCCATGTGCACTCTTTGGTTGGTGGTTTAGTCTTTGGGAGCTTTGGGTGGTCCAGTTGGTTGATATTATTGTTCTTCCTGTGGGGTTGCAAATCCCTTCAGCTCCTTCAGTCCTTCTAACTCCTCCATTGGGGTCCCCTTGCTTAGTCAGATAGTTGGCTGTGAGCATCCATATCTGTATGTGTCAGGCTCTGGCAGAGCCTCTCAGGGGACAGCTATACCAGGCTCCTATCAGCAAGTGCTTCTTGGCATCAGCAATAGTGTCTGGGTTTGATGTCTAGGGATGGAATGGATCCCTAGGTGGAACAGTCTCTGGATGGCCTTTCCCTCAGTCTCTGCTCCACTGTATTTCCTTTAGATAGGAACAATTCTGGGTTCAATTTTTGAGATGAGTGAGTAGCCCCATCCCTCAACCATAGGCTGTGCCTAATCTCTGGATATGGTCTCTACAGGTTCTCTCTCCCCTTTGTTGGGAATTTCAGCTAATGTCATCCCCTGGCATTTTCAGTTACCATTAACCAGAATAAAATTTGTTAGATTGCTCTTCTGTGACCCACATTTAGACACTGAGACAATGATGAAGGAGCAGGGTCTTAGTTGTGAAGAAGCTGCTTCTGAGTGGGAGACTTGCTTCTTGCTCTTAGTGAGAGATCCAAAGAGGATCTCCCTTCTTACAGGCCTCTGCTTCTTGTCCATGTAGTTTGGCAGCTACAGGCAGCTACAGGCAGCTAACCTGGAATCAGATTTATAATACCCCTGGTTTTTTTATGGTGAAAGAAAGACATTTTCTGTTAGGTCCATATTTTCTTTGAATAAAGGGGTGATACCCGCTTACTCAGGTAACTTGGGAAGTCCATCCAGCACATTAATCTACAGTTTGGTGTAGGTTGTTATCTTTGAGATGGACTAGTTTGTGGGTAGGAAATACGAAGTTTCATTTTATAAGTTTTCACAGGTCAAATTTTAATACCCTATAAAATACAGGACAGATTGAAACTGTCCTGTCTCCAACATTTCCAGTCATAAGTGCCTTAATTATTGAAGTTGAACTAAGAAGTAGTGAGTGCTGCCTCTTGAAGATGTACAAATCCAGATATCAGTTGTTTTGGGAAGGAGACAGTTTATTTCAAAGGTTTCTTGTGTGTACATTGAGAGTGTGCTACCACCTGTGTGGTGCCTGTGGTGGAGATGAATCTTTTATTCTGTCCATGTTTTCAAACATTTCTCTTGTATTTGAGATTGACATCTGTGGCATCTTTTAAAACAAAGCACAAACATGCATGGTATGTTAATACAGCTAAGCCTACTTATGCATAACTTGTTCTTTTCTTTCTGGAAAGATCCTTTCTCTTTAGGTAAGGTCTGTGATTTTTTGCAAAATTGTATCCTAACAATTCTGTGTTGGGATATCCTGGGCTTCAGTTTTACTTACATTGCCATTAGTAACACAGTAAATAAAAGGACAGATTGGAATGGGACACTCTGTTTTGTCATGTAACTTTTTTTTCAATCTAAGTGGGATTCTTCACTATCTTGTAAATATATTTTCTCCTTTTGCCACTTTAGAAGTATGTTTGGAGTTAGTTTTTCATGGTCTGTAATGAGTAAAACCCTTACTTGACTGTCAGAGATTTATGGGTCTCTTGCGGTGGATCAAGGACAGCTGTCTAGAAATTGTTGGGCCCTCTGCCCTCAGCTCAGGTTCTGGGGAGACTGTGTTAGGATAACCATACTCCAGCAGAGTGGGTTACAAATTAAGATGCCATTTTGTTAACTTAAGGTTGGAAATACATATTTTTAGGAGTTGATGGGCACTGTATTCACTAGTCTGAGCACCCACTCTGTGGTTAATGAGAGCCTCCAAGTCCGATTTAGTGATCCCTAAAGTCTTTTAGTGATGATGGAACCAGAACCCAGGGAGGAGGTACCTGGAAGGAGCCTTCACTTATGTAATGAAAAGTGAGCAATTCCTGAGAGCATTGGTTCTTTCCTACCGTGTTTTTGCCCAGACATCTGTCAGCTAAACTTTTTCACATGATATAGATTGATCTGTGGAAAGGTATAAAACAAAAATTACTGTTCTCCACCTGCAAACTAGTCTCCTCGAAGATAGCCATGATTGTAGCATCTGTCCCCAAATTGTTTTTATATATGCACTAGCACACATGGACTTGGTTATTTAGGTGAGATTGTGTCATCCCCACTGTCAGCACTTCCTGTGTGCTGTGCAGCCCTTGGACACCAGGGAGCCCAGCTGTTCATTCTCTTCAGTGGGTACACAGAGCACTTCACCACACTATGAGTCTCTCACCTAATTTATTAATGAATATACTTAATGTTTCACTTTGATTTTCCATAAACTCTTTAGTAAATGATGTATATACATGTGTCTTTTCTGTATTTTGTGAATGTTTAAATGACATAATCTTCAGTAGATAAGTGAAAGGGTTTATTTTCAGTCTTTCAGGATATTATCTAACACGCCCTCGAGTTGAAACATTTCTACTCCTATGAACACCTGATGAAGATACACTGTCCCTTAGTATCTGTGGATTTCCATTTGATTTGTTTTTGAGACAAACCACCCAGGCTGGTTTCAAACCCAGCCTCTGGATTTTTAGGACTGCAAGTGTCCACCATCTTGCCTGGCTTGTTGTCTTTTGTTTTATTTTGTTTTTCCTTTGAATATTTTTTATTTGAGCCAAAGGATCTAGAAGGCTGTTTAGCTATTTCTCCACCCCTTCAGACATGGAGCTCTGGATCCTTTTGCCAGTGTTTCACTGGTTTATTTGTATTGACTTTGAGTGAGGCTGTACATTCTAGAAATTATGAATCTTTTTCTTTGTGGCTATCTAGGCAATTCCTTCTTGAATATTTCATTCAGATGACTGATGCTACACTTGGGTTGTATAGATTCTTTACTTATAGACAACTGGAATGTGTTCTCTGTCTGGTAAGGAAGTATAAGAATGTAATAAATGGTTACATAGTTCTGCTTCAACAGGGATAGATAAAAATTTTCTGAGTGATCCAAGCAAACCAGTCAGAGACATATGCCTGGGAGTTAGTTTTTCACATTGAGAGGCTTGGTTCTTATTAATTAACTCTTACTGTTTCTCTAAAAATAACTCAAGAATTTTTTAAACCTTATTTTTTTACCTCCACTTTCCAAAGGCACAAATTGCAGCCCCTGTGAACGTCCTGAATCATGCTAGGGGAGTTTTGGCTACATTAGCCCTGTGGCTTAGAGTTTTTATGTAGCGTATACTTAATGAATGTTTAGAGGGCTTATGATTAAACTTTATAAATAACAAGATATAGGGAAGAGATTGTTTTATTTATTTTTTTGCTATTTTTCAGTATTCCACTCTGAATTAAAATTGTAATTTTACTCCCCCCTTTTCTGTGACACTAACAAGGGTAATTTTTTTGCAGTAAAGGTCAATGACCTCGTGGCCACTGCTTACAAGACAATAAAGACGAAGCTGCCGCTGACATTGAGAAGCATGTCTTTGTACTTGTCCAATAAGGACACGGAGTTCATCTTGTTTAAGCCTGTCAGGGTGAGTGGGTGGAACTTGCTGCCTGGTGACCAGAAGTGTGCTTTTCTTACTGTCGACATTGCATAGTGTTAGTGATGCTGGTATTCTCATGATCTTAAAGGCTTCAGAGCCTGATCTGTCTGGTTATATCTTATTCCTTGCCCTCTTTGTCTTAATTTTTTTTTTGTTCGTTTTGAAGGTAGAAATTAATAAATAAGCAAAAAAAAAATAGATCCACACATTGCACTGTGGCCCAACACTTGGGAGAGCAGCATTTCAGAATTTATGCCCCATTTTACTAGTGAGTAGAGGAAATAAATGGCTTGCAACAGCCACCAAGGGATTACGTGTCAGAGCAGATTTAAGACTCATAACTTCCAGTTCGTGTTGAGTTCATGGCTTTACCCAAGGCATGGTTGATTTTTTTATTTTAAGTGCATTTTATGTGTCTTGAAGGTTTATTATCTTTTGTGTAAGAAATTGCTGAAGACTTATTATTCTCTGGGGTGTGTGTAAGATATATGAGAGTTTAATGTTTCCAGGAATTATCTGATAAGTCTTCATCAGGTTGTGCTAGCATGTAAAATATTAAAGTACAAATTATATGTCTTTGGTAATCTCATAAAAATATATTTCCTCTATTCATTTTTGCAAGAGCCATAATGATTTAACACTCTTAGTGTTTCTTGTTTATAGCGTGTGCATACATCCCTGGGTTGTCTGATATGATCTCTCCTCCTTTCTAAGAATAACATCCAGCAAGTCTTCCAGAAGTTCCATGCTCTGCTAAAGGAAGAGTTCAGTCCTGAAGATATCCAGATCATTGCTTGTCCTTCCATGGAACAGGTATCCACAGACTGAAGGCCTGATATCCTCAAGCCCTTGTTGATTTTACTTGAGCAGATAGTATGCTTAAGCAAACATGTTTCTAGTTTTAAGTTTACAACTTCTACATTGTTTTATTTTAATGAATAAGAATTCAAACTTTGAGTTGATGACTCTTAACTGTGGGGGTCCTTTTAACGATTTAGTTGCTTTTTAATTCATTCTGGTAATGAATGACCTGTCTGTGAAAGTCTCAGTGCATCAGCTTGCTGAATCAGCTGTTTAAACACAGGCCAACACACAGTGCCTGCAGTCAGAGTTATTTTAGGAAATTGAATTGATGCTGGACCTATGTGTTTTTCCTTCTTTCTAAATTTAAAAACTTAAATTAGAAAGCCCAGTTTGTATTTGCATTTATTTAACATTGTTCAATTCAATCAGGAAATTTTTATTAGGATAGCCTGGTAGTTTGGAGAATAACTTAATTTTTGGCCTTTAGGCCTAAAGAGTCTTGGAAGGGGGTCAGATTGTTGAACCTTAGTGAAGTGTGAGCGCAGGTGAGAGGACGACAGGAGACTGCACATGCAGATAACTTTAGGAATGTGACGGTAATGGGAGAGCTGGGAGAGCGCTGGAGGGAGAATTATGCTCTCCTTTAGGAGCCGCAAGTCATAGACACCAAGTTCTGCTAAAATGTGCAGTTCAGTAGGTTTGAGTGTGTTTACAAGATGGTGTGGCCATCTCAGGCTTCTGACTCTGTAACATTTTCTCTACTTCCTTAAAGAACCCCTCACAGTTAACAGAGTCTCCATCCCATCCCCCTCCCTCAGTCTCCCCTTAGTCTTCATGGATTTGCATATTCTGGGCATTTCATTGTGTAGTGTTGTCTTTCCTAACTGCTGCCTGTCACTCAGCATGCCTTCAGGGCTCACCCATGTTGCAGCATATACTTTTTAACTTTTTTTCTTAGATTTAATTTTTAAAAATTTAAAATTATTTGTTTATGTCTGGGTCTCAGTGTGGGTGTGTGTAGGTGTCTGTGGAGGCCAGAAGAGCGTGGTCGGATCTGCTGGAGGTTGAGTGGTGCTGTAAGCTGCAGGATGTGCATGCTGGGAACTGAACTTGGCTTCTCTTTACGAGCAGCAAGTACACTTAGCCACTGAGCCATCTTTCCAATCTGTCCTTCCCTTCCTTTCTTCCCTTCCCTTCCTTTCTTCCCTTTCCTCTTTTCCCTTCCCTTCCCTTCTCTTCTTCCCTTCTTCCCTTCCCTTCCCTTCCTTTCCCTTCCCTTCCCTTCTTCCCTTCCCTTCTTCCCTTCCCTTCTTCCCTTCCCTTCTTCCCTTCCCTTCTTCCCTTCCCTTCTTCCCTTCCCTTCCCTTCTTCCCTTCCCTTCCCTCCTTCCCTTCCTTTCCCTTCCCTTCCCTTCCCTTCCCTTCCCTTCCCTTCCCTTCCCTTCCCTTCCCTTCTTCCCTTCTTCCCTTCTTCCCTTCCCTTCCCTTCCCTTTTCCCTTTCCTTTCCTTCCCTCTTCCCTTCCCTTCTTCCCTTCCCTTTTCCCTTCCCTTCCCTTTTCCCTTCCCTTTCCTTCCCCCTTCCCTTCCCTTCCCTTCCCTTCCCTTCCCTTCCCTTCCCTTCCCTTCCCTTCTTCCCTTCCTTTCTTCCCTTCCCTTCTTCCCTCCCTCCCTTCTCCTCTCCTCCCTTCCCTTCCCTCCCTCCCTTTCTTTCTCCCTCTTTCCTTTCTTCCTTCCCTCCTTTTCTTTCTTATAGCTGTGCATATGTGGATAGTTGGAGTCATATTAAAAAAAGATTTTAGAATGCTTCTTCTAGTGTTCTACAGTTTTGGAGACAAGGTTTCTCTGTGTAGCTCTGGCTGTGTTGGAACTCACTCTGTAGACCAGGCTGACCTTGAACTCAGAGATCTGCTTACTTCTGCCTCCTAAGTGCTGGGATTAAAGGCAGGTGCTACCACTGCCAAGTTAAATCTTTTAAACTTTTAAAAATTGTTTAAAATTGTGTGTGTGTGTACGTACATGAGTGCCTGTAGAGGCCATCGGTGTTAGATCCTTTGAAGTTGGAGTTAGAGTTGTTGTGAACCACCTGATGTGGCTGCTAGGCATAGAACTTAGGTCTTCTAGAAGATCAGTCTGGGTTATTAGCCAGAGTCTTCTTTCTAGCCTCTAAATGTTTTTAAAAATAATTAATTTGAGGTGACCGTTTTTTGTGTGAGTATACCACTAAACATATAGTTAGACTTCAGTAGCTAGGAGGTTCCCCATTTTAAGATTTACTCTATTTATTTAGTGTGTGTTGTGTGTGAATCACATCATGTATGTGGAGGTCAGAGGACAACCTAGGCAAGGTGATCCTTTTCTTGTGTAGTCTCTGGGATCAAACTCCGGCTATCAGATTTGAGGACAGGCACCTTTTAACCTACTGAGCCTTCTTGCTGGCCTTAATTTTGCCTTTGAATTATATAAAATATCTTGTGGTTTCCAGCTCAGATTTATAGAACATGGTACATGTAGAATTCCTATTCTATTTTCTAGAGCTGTCTAAGGGGATGTTAGACAGAGACTGTGTCTTAGAGGCAGTCATAGCAGTATCACTCATAGTCGTAGATGTCAGGGAATCTCAACTGTGTTAAGGGAAGCTTGAGGGGTAGTTCAGATTCGGGTACAGAGCTGATGGGGCTCGTGGAGGTGTTCATCCCAGTACTTCCTGTTTCTGAGTTCAGTGGCCTCATTGCTTTTGGACATTTGGTGCAGCGTGGGGGAAGCATGTGGTACACAGAAGCTGCTCTTGTTGTGGCCAATAATAGAAAAGGAAGAGGAAGGTTCTGGGCCCCACACCTTGTAAGTCTCCCCACTTCAGAACTGAGCTTTGAACACATGGGCCTTTGGGGGAACATTCCAGACAAATAGCAGCTCAGCATGTAGCAGGGTAGATGCAGGTGTGATGGAAGAAGCAGGCATGGTGGAAGATGCAGGCATGGTGGAAGATGCAGGCATGGT
>JANHMN010000001.1:218372628-218396845 GCA_030674055.1 Rhabdomys pumilio | reverse complement strand
TATATATATATATATATATATATATATATATATATATATATATATATTTCTACCAATAGGTTATGGCTATGCAATAAATCCTAAGCTATTCCTCCCTGTTCCAACAAAACCACTACTTTTCTCTAGAAAGACAGTCCAATATTAGCCACCTCAGCCCCCAAGCCCGGGGAATAGGGGCACTAACTCTTCAGTAACTTCTTCAAGCTGATTATGGGCATTGAGATATCAGAAGAGGGACAGGGGGAGAGTAAATTTATAAGCCTCTGACATCTGTGTCTTCACTGCATCCAGCTGGAATTTCAGGACATCAGAGGTTCAAGCAGGTCTGCTCAGCATGCTTGATGAGTAGAAACACCAAGGCTGTGTATTCTGCAATATACAATTCTCAAAACAGATTTTAGTATCAAGATAATTTTTTGTTTGAATTCTGGAATCTAGTCTTCTGGCAGCCTGCCTCTGTCATGTCTAATCCATATAATTCTGGGAGTTTCTATGAGGGTATACTCCCACCATCCTCCCATTCCCGCCTCCCTGCTCTCAAATTCCCCAACACTAGGGAATCTAAGCTTTCAGACACCAAGGCCCTTTACTTCTACTGATGTCTGACAAGGCCACCCTCAACTACCTATACAGGTGGAGCCATGAGTCCCTCCCTTTGTGTTCTCAGGCTGGAGGTTTTAGAATGGCTACTCCAGCTTGTTTCTTAGGACCATTTGCTTGAAAAATTGTTTTCCAGCCTTTTACTCTAAGGTAGTGTGTTGGGCCTTGGATGAGGTAACTCCATTTAACCTGTGCCCTTCAGTCATGTAACACACAGGTAGAGGGCGTGATTAGCAGGTCTCCACCTCCAGAGATTAAAATATTAATGAGTTATCTAAAGAGAAGGGGCGTAGCTAATTAAGTTATTCCCTCCCCTTTTCCCCCTCCGTATAAAAGCCAGGGGAGCCTGGCTTTTGTGGGGGAGCTCACGCCATCTACACCCATTCATCACGCCATGAACAATAAAAGTTTTGGAAAACTGGACTCCACGTGTCTCCTGGGCCTGCCACCACCAGGTTCCTAGCCTTTGGAACCCTGAATCTTCCCGATACAGCCATCGGCCTGCCTGCAGTGGCTGCGTGAATGTGGGACTCTCTACCACCGAACCTTGCAACTTTGTCCCTGCCGGACTCCCTGCAAGATCATTTCCCACAGTAGTGTCTGTCTTTGTCACTGAGGTGGGTTTCCTGTATGCAGCAAAATGCTGGGTCCTGTTTACATATACAGTCTGTTAGCCTATGTGTTTTTATTGGGGAATTGAGTCCATTGATGTTAAGAGATATTAAGGAACAGTGATTGTTGCTTCCTGTTCTTTTTGTTATTAGAGGTGGAATTATCTTTGTGTGGCTATCTTCTTTTGGATTTGTTGAAAAAGGATAACTTTCATGTTTTTTCTAGGGCATAATTTCCCTCCTTGTATTGGAGCTTTCCCGCTATTATCCTTTGTAATGATGGGTTTGTGGAGAGGTATTGTGTAAATTTGGTTTTGTCATGGAATATCTTGGTTTTTCCATCTATGGTAATTAAGAGTTTTGCTGGGTATAGTAGCCTGGGCTGGCATTTGTGTTCTCTTAGGGCTTGTATGACATCTGTCCAGAATTTTCTCACTTTTATAGTATCTGGTGAGAAATCTGATGTAATTCTGATAGGTCTGCCTTTATATGTTACTTGGCCTTTTTCTCTTACTGCATTTAATATTCTTTTTTTGTTGTTGTTGTTTTGTGCATTTGGTGTTTTGAATATTATATGACAGGAGGTATTTCTTTTCTGGTCTAGTCTATTTGGCATTCTATAGGTTTCTTGTATGTTTATGGGCATCTCATTCTTTAGTGAAGTTTTCTTCTATAATTTTGTTGAAGATATTTATTGGCCCTTTAAGTTGGGAATCTTCACTCTCATCTATACCTATTATCCTTAGGTTTGGTCTTCTCATTGTGTCCTGGATTTCCTGGATGTTTTGTATTAAGAACTTTTTGCACTTTGCGTTTTCTTTGACATTTGTATCAATATTTTCTATGGTATCTTCTGCACCTGAGATTCTCTATCTCTTGTATTCTGTTGGTGATGCTTGCGTCTATGACTCCTGATCTTTTTCCTAGATTTTCTATCTCCAGGGTAGTCTCCCTTTGAGATTTCTTTATTGTTTTTGCTTCCATTTTTATGTCCTGGATGGTTTTGTTCAATTCCTTCACCTGTTTGGTTGTGTTCTCTTGTACTTCTTTAAGGGATTTTTGTGTTTCCTCTTTGAGGGCTTCTAGCTGTTTACCTGTGTTCTCAAATTCTTTGAGAATGTTATTTATGTCCTTCTCAAAGTCCTCTATCATCATCATTAGAAGTGATTTTGAATCTGAATCTTGCTTTCCTGGTGAAATGGGAAATTCAGGACTTTCTAGTGTGGGAGAACTAGGTTATGATGATGCCAAGTAGTCTGGGTTGCTGATGCTTATGTTCTTGCACTTGCCTTTTGCCATCTGGATCTCCTTAGTGCTACCTGCCCTGTCTCTGACTGGAGCCTGTTTTTCCTATTATCTTGGTTGTATCAGAACTGTGTGGGGTGGGTGTTACTACTGGAGTTAGAGCTGAGGCCCAAGATACTGGAGTTAGAGCTGAGGCCCAAGGCTCAGTGCTCGGGCGGAGACAGGAAGGAACCAGTGCTCTGGGCCAAGATTGACTTCCTGGGTCTCAGTGGGTCCTAGTTACTCCCTGTTTGGGGCGGGTGTTGCTGTCTCCTTACCTAAGGTACTGCCTGGGTTAGAGTTCCTGGGAGGTCTGCTTCCTCTGGGTTTTGTGAGATTGGGTGCAGAGCTGCCACCTGGGATCTGCTCAGTGCTCCGGCCCAGACCAGAAGGAGAAAGGAGGATATTTTTGATAATATATTCTCTCTCTCCATCTCAGTCTCTGTTTTTGTTGTTGTTGGTGGGTTTTTTTTTTTTTTTTTTTTTTTTTTTTAAGTTTTTTGAGACAAGATTTCTCTGTGTATTGCTTTGTAGACCAGGCTGGCCTCAAACTCAGGTCTGCTTGCTTCAGCCTCTCAAATGCTGGGAGGTGTGTTCCAGCACCTCTAGCTTTTGGGATATTTTGGTGCTTCACTAGAAAGGGTGTTAATTTTCTGTTACTGCGACAAATACCTAAGATAATCAACTTAGAAGCTTGTTTTGGCTCTCAAATGATTTATTGATTAGAGACTGTCTCCAACTTGTAGTCTGGAGAATAACTTATCATAGCCATTCTTGGTTTTGAGTATCGGGTTTATTAATTCTATAACAAACACAAATAGAATAAGTAGCAAGTAGCACGTTAGAAGCCTCCGATAATAGCAAAGCATCGTCAAATCAGGCATTCAAAATATCTAGAACAAATTGGACCATCCTGATTGAGAACAAACAAAGGAAACATATCAAATTGGGGCTTCCAGCACTGAGCAGAAATCAAGTAAAAGATGCTAATCTGAACTTTCTCTTTGTGGATGAACTTTCGGCTTCCCCTTTCCAGGTGGACAGTTTTTATACATGGGGCAAACAATAGTAACCTCTGGAAATGGTTCACCTCCTTGTTTTTCCCTGTCTTTGTCACAGAGCCAGAGGGATCAACCTGACTGGGCCAGCCTGACCCAGGACAGAGCCTTGGGGACTCTTGACATAAACAAGAGTCTGAGGGATGGCTTGCACAACACAGACAATTTACCATGATAATGTATATTATAGTCCCCATTGCTTTGGTGCCTATGGTAAAGCTGCAGGCCATGGGCATGGGAAGAGCAGGAAAGCAAAGGGTGCTGTTAGTCAAAGCAGTGGTTTTCAGCCTGTATATAATATCCCGTTTAGCAAACCTGTCTTACTGGGTTAAAGGATAGACCCTACTCAGGACAGAGGGATTTGCTGGGGCGCTTCCTGTTATCTTGTTTGTCTTTTGTCTTTGATAGAGACAGGGTTTCACTGTGGAGCCTGGACTGGCTCAGCAGTCATCCTGCCTTAGCTCAGGTAGAGGTGGTGGTACTGGTGTGTGGGTTACCACACCTTGCCGCTGTGGGAACCCTTCCAAAAAGGATAGGGCTGGTAGAAACCAGTGCAGTGACAGCTATTATAGTTGTCTGACAAATGTCTATTCCCCCTTTAAAAATACAGATTAGAAAAAATTCCAATTATACAAATATGTTCATATCTAGTCAGCTATAGTATTTGAATTCTGGTACAGAACATGAAAGCCTCATGAATGAGCTCTCCACCCCAAAGCCAACCATTACATGTTTTTGCATTTAACTTCCAGATTTTTCTATGTATATCTTAAGATAATTTTTCTTAACCAGATTGGGCTCTTTTACACAATTACACAATCGAGTTTTAATTGGTGTGTAGTGCCACACAATTATCTACTGAAATATTTTTAAGTTGTACATAAAACATTTTGCTCCTAAATATTTTAGCACCAGTCTCTTAAAGAATAATAGTCGTTTGCAAGTCCCAGTAGTAGTATCACAGCTAAGAAACAAATTCAGTTTCTAATATGTAGTCTCTGTGTCCTCTTCCTGTCTGCTACCTTACAGGTTTTTCAAAGTCTATGTTTTACTTCGTGGTCACATCTCTTCAGTCCACCCCCCACTGCTGTGCATGCCAGTACACACACATGTGTATGCACCTGCTTGCATGTGTGTGTGTAGGCCTACACTTGATACTAGAAGGCTTCCTCAATTGCTCTCAATCTTATATTCTAAGGCAGGGTCTCTTACTTTAACTGAGAGCTCCCTGAAGTGGGAAGTCTAACCATCAGCTTGCCTCAGGAATCTCCTCCCTGCTTCCTGAGTGCTGGGCTTAGAGTTGGGCACAATATCTGCTCAGCATTTATTTGAGTGTTGGAGACCTGAACTCAGATCCTCATGCTTGCCTGGTAAGCACTTTGCCTACTGGGCCCTTCCCTGCTCCTCTTGAGTTCTTAGTGATTTTGACCATCCTCAACTTTTTTGATCGCCTTCTCCTCCCTCCCCTCAGGATTTTGTTTTAAAGAAGCTAGCTAGTTTACACAATGAAGCAAAGCCTAAATTTTCCCGAGTTTTCCCATTAGCAAATTAGATACTGTAAAGTTAAAGTATATACGGCCTTCCCAGATGCATGAAATGCTTGTCAAGGCAGACATGCACTTGACCATCACAAACAAAGCAGGACCCCCTTCTCCAACAGAACAAGTTGCCAGGGTGACCTACAGCAGTGGTGTGAGTGGTGGTGATGGCTCCATCCATACCCCTCGGCTTCATCAGGGACAGAGGGCATGGATAGCTTTAGGCTGTCCTGACAAATGTGTACGGTCCTGAGACCTTATAAAAGGAGGAATTCTTTTGCTTCCTGGCTTTAGTTCATGCTTGCCTGGTCCCATGTCTTTGAGTGTTATGGTGGGACATGAATGATGGAGCAAAGCTAAAATGCTCACTTTATGCATGGAGGAAGGAAGAGGAGCAGCCAAGGTCTTTAGGGGACACACCCCAGTTTCCCAACTTCCTTGCACTGGGCCCCACCTCTGAAAAGTTCCTCTGCCTTCCAACAGTGCCTCAGCCTGAGAACCTGGGCTTCTAATACATGGAGCAGAGATATAGTGTCATGAGGTCACTAAACCTTTGATGTTGTGCAGGGGGATGTCAGCACAGTGCCATGTTTGTCCCAGCTCATTATCTTGCAACAGTGTTCTGATTCTACAATGACACCACTCACCAATAAGGTGTGACAGGTCCATAGAAGTGACCATGTGACACCCCTAAGAGCCTTCTCTCTAGCTACACTTCAGCTGCTTAGGTGATGTTTGTGGCTGGTGGCATTTGGTGATAGTAGGTGGCAGCCTACTATCAGGAGAGTAGGATTGTTAGGAGAGTAGGCCACAGAGGTGGCATGCAGGTGTCACTGTTTACACTAGAGAATGGCTAACTCTCAGGCTGGGCTGAGAAGGTGTTTGGCCTTTTTGGTTGAGGCTGGGGTTAGGGTCATCCTGGGAAGAATGGGTACCCCATGTCTACCTGTATAAAAGACACTGCATGAGTGGGCACCAATCTCAACTCCTCCTTTTCTACAAACTACTCCGCCAATGCCTAGGTTGTCATGGAGCCTTGCTTACTATATAATTCCATCCTCCATCACCTCACTGGATTGGACCAAAGGCATCCAAGGAAATAAGGGTGGAGGAGAGACCACTAGGAGCTTCAGGAATGCTTAGGAGACAGACGCCTATGGACTAAAATGTATAGAAAGTCTCTCTAGGACAAGCTGAGCATCCCAAGATGGGGCCTCCTGGGCTCTGGGCTCCTGGGCTGTGATCCAGAGATCACTGCCACTTCTTTGGCTGAGTGTTTTAGCTGGGTGACCACACACTTACTGCTTTGATCTGTCTAGTTAGTTGATGATTGTTACTAGTGACCCAAAGAACCCCAGCTATTTGAGGAGTAAACTTTGGGTCCTTCGGGACTTAGTTCAGCTTCTGGCTGAGGGACCTAAGTGCAGGCTGGTGCTGTGTTTCTGTCTAGGTTTTCTTTTGCTGTGACAGAGCTCGGTGGACAATTGGCCCTCTGTGATTGAGTCAGTGTTAGTGACAGTCTTGAAGGCAGGGCACAAACAGTAGGGTCCTTGAGTGAGGGTTTTCTTACTGCAATCTCAGCCTGGCACGAGCAAGAGTGTTCTGCACTGTTCTCCAATGTGCCAAAGCCTAGAGTAGAGTGTGACTTGTACAGTGTAAGCAGCATCTCAGTGTGACTGTGATAGGTGTGAGTCTTGCAACAAAGTGGGTGGAGGGCAGGAGGGTTTGGGGGTAATTGAGGTTTGGAGATACTCTGAAGTGGGGATTCATACAAATGATAACTATGGAGTTATAACGGTGATGCCACTCAGTAGACAGGTAGATTAGAGGATGTGAAGAAGGTCATTGTGCCTCTCTTGGACTCTGCATCCTCAACAAAAATACTACCTGTGTCACAGAGACTCATGAAATGGAGCTTGAACAGCCCTTAGCACAAAGCCAAACTAGCTCATGGCTCAGGCTTGGTAAATGGTACTTAGAATCATGACAAAAAAGACCTACAACGGAGGACAGGACTGATCCTGTAAACCAAGGCAAATCTAGACACCCAGCATTAACTTAAAGACACACATTTGTGGAGGGGCCAAGCAACCAGTAACCAGATGCTTGCCGTGTGGGTTCACTGTTTGCTTAAAGATACAACCTGCATGAACGAATTCAATACTCTTGACTCTGTCCTGGCAAGAACCATTTCTAGGCCCATTTTACAGATGGCAAAACTGAAGCATAAAGCTGCTTGCCTAGAAATGCACAGATAATGAAAGACAGAGCTTAGTGGTCTGTGTCTTGAGTAAAAGCCAAGTACTGGCACTGACCGTCATAGAAGAATCTCAGTACTGAAGGGATGAGAACAAGCGGACAGACAGATGTTGGCTAGGGTGACTTACTGGATGATAATGTATCTCTAAGTCGTTAGATCAGGGATGACCACTAAGCCTTCTCTGTGCCTGGCCTCAGATTCAGTTTAACTCACCCCTCACAAACCCTACTTTTTAATCCCTAAGAAAGGAGCTACGGCAGGTCTGGACTGCAAGCTGACTCTCAAAGTCTTTGTATGTGCCTTGCCCTGCAGCGCCTCCTTCCCCAAGACATGCAGTGGAGGCCTGAGACAATTTGGTGGCTGCCTTAAGACCAGATTTCAGATTTCTTTGCACTGAGGTCCCTGAGCACCACCTGGACCACTGCTATGAAGTCTTCCAAATCAGATAGTGTCAGGATACTCAGACTCCTAGTTATTTTCTCCAGAAGGACTTGGATCTTCCATGATGTTGGGCGGGGGTCTGTCTCCAGGATCACCTTCTCCATCAAGGCTTGGTGCACTTTTGAGTTAATAAGCTGTGGGGTAAGTAGACGGCTGGGTGAGAATCAGTGCTGCTCTGATGCTATGTCCCACCCATGACTTAGCCCCACCGTGGCCATGATGAATGTCTCTAGAACTTTCACCTTCAAGGACAGGTCTGACTCACCAGCTCTGCTACCTGCAGCCTTCTTGCTGTGTCCCAGATGCCCACCTGGCCTTCTCCTATGATCACATGATCTGCTGATACACACCGATACTTCGTTCCAGCAAAACTAGAGGGGAGCCAGCTTTGTATCTGCTGGTCTATGCTGCTTCTGGGTGGGAATGTGAGACTAATGAATTTGGGAAGGACCTTGCATCTTGCCTTGACTGTTGACAGGACTACTGTGAACAAGTGAGGCTCTCTGGGGCATTGGTTTCCCCGGTGGGCAAGCCTGAGGTGCTAGCATGTTACCCAAATGCATGTGAGGAAAAGAAAGTATGCTTGAGGTGGTAGTTTGAATAAAAATGGCCCCCGTAGGCTCTCAGGAAGTGGCACTATTACGAATTGTGGCTCTGTTGGAGTAGGTGTGGCCTTGTTGGAATAGATGGGGCCTTGTTGGAGGAAGTATGTCACTAAGTAAACTTCGAGGTTTCAGTTACTCAAGCCAGGCCTAGTAGCTCACTCTCTTCCTGCTGCCTGCCAGTCGTGATGTAGAACTCTTGGCTCCTTCAGCATCATGTCTGCCTGAGTGCTGCAATGCTTCCTGCCGTATCTACAATGGACGAAACTTCTGAAATCAAAGCCAGTCCCCACTAAATGTTTTTGTTTATGAGTTGCAGTGTAAGAGCACTGACTCTGAGGTCCTGAGTTCAATTCCCAGCAACCACATGGTGGTTCACAACCATCTGTAATGGGGATCTGATGCCCTCCTCTGATGTGTCTGAAGGCAGGAACAGTGCAAACAAATAAATCTTATTAAAAAAACAATCTTGTGGTTTCTTTAAAATGCCCTTGCCTCTCCCCAGAAGTTGGTTTATGTTTTCTTTCTTTCTTTTCTCTTGAATCTTTCTTTTCTTTCTTTAATCTTGAATTTAAATAATAATTTACCCATGTAAATTATGCTTCCAACCTTGTATAGGTTTGTAAGCTTGCCCAGAAGTGAGACCACTGATGAAGTACCACAGAGGTTTGAGTGAGTGTCCGTTCACTCCGTTGCCTGTGGAGTCCGCTGTGTGGCAGGATCCCAGCTCTAGAGCTGAGTACTGTTCCCTCCTGGGCTGCAGAGCTGCCCTGTGGGACAGTTCCTAAACTGATTTGGAACTCTGGGTCTTCTCCCTCAGGTTCTGTTGTTTTCTTTCCTTTCCTCCCTTTCTTTCTCCTTTATAAAGGTGATTTACTAGACCCAGGAAGGACCCTTCAGTTATATAAATTTGTTTTATGAAACTTGGTGGCTCCCATTCATGGGTTTTCTTACGCTTCTCATTGGCACACACAACTGATGAGCTCGTGTATTTGGCAGGCTGGAAGGGCCTGGACAGTGTTTTGGTTTCACTTGTTTTATTTTTAAACTAAAGCTATATAAAGTGTGTGGACTAAACAGAATAAATTTCTAATTTATTTTTTTAAAAGAGTTGCAGTGTTCATGGGATCTCTTCACGGCAATAAAAACCCTAACTAAGGCAATGGTTAACCTTGATGACTGTGCTGGGTGGTTTTGTGTCAACACCGGCTAAAGTCATCTGAGAGGAGGGAACCACAGTTGAGAAAATTGCCTCTATGTGAACAGGTTGTAGGCAAGCCTATAGGACATTTTCTTAATTAGTGATTGATGGGGAGGTTTTTGTTCTTTGTGGATGGTGCTATCCCTGGGCTGGTGGTCCCAGGTTCTATTAGAAAGCAGGTTAAGCAAGCATGGAGAGGCAGCAGCACCCCTCCATGGCTTCTGCATCAGCTCTTGCCTTCATGTTCCTGCCCTGTTTGAGGTCCTGTCCTGACTTCCTTTGACCATCAATAGTGATATGGAAGTGTAAGCCAAATAAACCTTTTCCTCCTCAGCTTACTTTGGTCATGAAACCCTAACCAAGACAACTGTCGATCTTGATTGGAGTGAGGACCATCTTGGAGATTACTAAGACACACTTTGATGTGTGGCAGTGGTTTTAGATGCGGGTTAATCCCTTGATGGATTCTGGATATGACGGCATTATCGTTGGGGATGATGGAAAGCAGGAGTTACAGCCTAGCTGGAAGCAGTAGGTCACATAGACCGGGTCCTTGGGGTGATATATTCTACCCCAACTCCCTTCTTATATTCCCTTTGTCTGATTTTTTTGGCCAACGGAGTAAAGACTTTACCTTGAACTTGGTGCCCATGTTGAAACAAATCCGCCTCTGTTTTGGGGGGATGAAGCAGAAGATGACCTTGTCCTGGCTCCGTATCTGTACATGGATATACTTGTTGAGTTTCAAAGTGATACACATGAAAGGGGGTGCGTGCACGTGCAAGTCCAGGTCCCACCAGTTCCAGGCCTTCTGTCGCTTGCCTTTGGGGAAGTAATAGCCCAGAAGTTTGCTCAGGCTCAACCTAGGAGAAGGAGATGTATCAGACACTACTATGCTGGGGCCAGGCAACAGCTCTTCCGGTCCCCACTGACCCTCCCACTTCCTGTCCTCCTCCTGGACCTACAAATTTTGATGGGACTTCTAGGTCAATATGACACAAGCTAAAGTCATCTAAGAGGAAGAGTTAAGAAATAAAGAAAATGCCTCCATAAAATCTAGCTTTGGGCATTTTCTTAATGAGTGATTGATGCGGGAGAGCCTAGCCCACTCCAGATGGTCATCCCTGGGCTAGAAGTCCTGGGTTCCATAAGAAAGCAGGCTGAGCAAGCCGTGAGGAGAAACCCAGTAACAGCACCCCTCCACGGCCTCAGCATTAGCGCCTGTCTCCAGGTTTCTCCCATTTGAGTTCCTGCCCTGACTTGCTTCCTCGACAAACAGTGATGTGGAAGTATAAACCTAATAAACCCTTTCCTCCCCAACGTGCTCCACTGGTCACTGAAGCAACAGTAACCCTAAGATAGTAGGATAGAGAGGTTCCAACAAAGAATGTCTACCCGAGTCCAGGTTCTGTCTTCAGACTCACTCACGGCCTCCCTTAGTCTCATACAGCACAGCCTCCTCTCCTGTGCCTCTCTCCTTGCTCCTATGCTCTCTCCAGAGCTTTTTCTGTGTTCTTCTCTTCCCTATGGATCTAAGACCCAAAGAGTAGAATCCTCAGGATGCAGTCAGCTCTCACCTCTGCTCTGACCGTCTTCCTGCCTTTTGACTGTTGACAGATCTTGGGATTGTTAGCTGCTATTTGATGGCTTTTAGACCTAACTTTATATCAGGGAGAGTGAATGCCCTAAGATCCTGTGCCTCAAACACACAACTTTTATATACAACTCAGGGCAAGTGACTGTCACCTTTTGAGTCCAAGTTTCTTCACCTACAGTGGCCAGATTCTATATTTCTTCAAGTTCTCGTCTGGACTTAAAACTTTAGAGAGAAGAGACCTTACTTATGTCACCAGACAAGAGTTGTGATCATTAACTACATTTCTGGCCTCAAGGCCATGTGCATCCTGTATCTGGGTTGTGACTTTGCAGACAGCGCATTCTACACACATGACCTTCAGGGGAGAGCAGATGGTACTCAGGGCAAAGAAGCCGACCCGGAAATAATGTCTGAAAGCCAAGGCAAAGGGGATAAGAGGAGACTTTTGGAATTAAAAGTGAATTTGGTTTTGATGAAAATAAGTTAACTAACCCAAGCTAATATGCGTCTCCCACATTGTAGCCATCTTGTCTGGAACAGGACGCACTGAGAAAGGGTTAGGGATGGTTTGAGGTCTCACAAGGTTAGACTTTTGGGAGATGTTTGGAGGTGAAGTCAGTAGCCTGCGGTCACAGAGACCATGATTGCTCTTTCACACTGGGGGATGCTATGGCACCTCCTCCGAGGACAGGGTCTGCACTCGTTCTTTGTGGGTGTCCCTTCTCATGTTCCCAACATGTACAAACTTCCACCACACAGTTTCTATGTGCTTCAGGTGTTGCAGTCCGAAGACCCAAACTTACCAGATCCCTCCATCCTCATTGTAGAAGGTGGCATGGCCAGAGTTGGTAACAAGGCCTCGGATCTTTTTACGTACAGAGTCTTCCAGAACAATATACGTAAATTTTTCAACTCCTTTGCAGGAGATGAGCAGAGCCAGGTTCCCTGACGGATAGCTGAGAGTTGGTTAAGACACAATTGGTTTCTTGGGACAGCCCCCCACCCCTAAAAGGTTAGACCCTGAAGAGGACACAGTCCTCAGTCAAACCCACATCCTAGGCCAGAATCACAAACATTCTAGGTGTCAGTTGGAACATCCCTCTTCCTCAGTGGATACTATATCTGGCCTGTGCCATTAGGAAAGAAAATATGGAAGCTCTTCCCACTGTGGTAGGCAGCTATTTTTCCATCACTTTGATGCACCTGGGAAGAAGAGACAAGGAAAGCAGGCAGGTGACAGATGCCCTTCAAAGATGAATGGAGCCACAGCATCCTCGACTCCTGCATCTCTGCTCTGAGCACCCATATGCTGGCTGGCCTGTGACTCCTACCAACTCAGTTTATTTGTTCCTATGAGGAGACTGAACTGAACCCATGGTACATGTGTGTGCTGCTGGGGCATGCACAGGTAGATGGAAAACTCTTATTCTACTCACTCAGGCAATCTTGTTCTAAAGAACTGTATTCTCAGGGCTGGAGAGGTGCCTTAGAAGTCAAGAATACTAGTTGCTTTTGCAGAGGACCAAGTTTATTCCCAGCACCCACATAATGGCTCACAACTATCTGTAACTCCAGTTCCAGGGGATCCAATGCCGTCTTTTAACCTCCATAGACACTAGACATGCACACGGTACAGGTATGTAAATGCAAGCAAACCACTCATACACACAAATAATCTCAAAACAAAAAAAGAAAGAAAGAAATATATTCTCACTATTGCAGAGGTAACGTGTGAAATGAAGTGTGGGTGGCGTTAGGTCTTTCAAACATGGGAGGAAAGCGGCTCCTATTTCCCCTAAGTGCTTGGTGATCGACCACCATTGCCGGCACACATTCCTCCCCACCCCACCCCACCCCCACCACAAGCTCTGCCTCTGTTTCCCTGTGGTAGTCTGTGTCCTTGGATGGCTTGAAAGTGGGTCGGGTCCTGTCTTACCATTCCCTTCTCCAGTATTCCTTCATCTTTGACTAGTTGCATTGCTGAGGATGCTCTTTCCAGATGAGGCCACATTTTATGACACTGGAGGTTAGGACTTTAACATGTCCTTTTATGGGAAGACAGCTCAACACATATCACTGGTAAATTTAGGTTTTCAAAGCCTTGTTCTTGATTTAATTTTAATAAATTATATTTTTCTAGGAAATTATCATTTTATGTAAAACTTTGCATTTATTGCCATACAAAACTTGCATATGGTGTTAAAAATAATCTTGGCTTCCTCTGTTTATATGTCTTTCTTCTTATTATTTATAACTTAAAAAACATTTTTTTTTTCCTGGATCAGTCTTGCCAGGAAGCCTGCTTGCTTTACTAGTTTTTCTGCAGACTGGTTTATGTTTTATTTATTCTATTTTTTCTGTCTTGTAAGTTTCTTTTCCAGCTCTGGATGCTAATTTACTCCTTGTATTTTCACCTTTCTTCATGATTCCTCACTTCTCCCTGCATTTTATGAGCAGATAAAACAGCGAGGCCCAATATTGTTTTAGCTGTTTCCTAGGAGTGAAACCATATAATTTTTATCCTTAGTCCATTCTTAATATTTTCAAGGATCAATATAATTTCTTCTTTGACATCAGAGTTATATAAATGTGCTGATATTTGGCAATGGTTGTGGTACCTTTGGTGACACCATCACTGTTAATAATTAAAATGTGTAGGGGCAGGAGGACATATTTTAAATGATGTTTGCTGAGGTTTGTTTAGTGGACTATTGTGTGCCATATTGCAGATGTCCCTTGGGTGTTTAGAAAAGCTATGTGTCTCTGGTAGAGTTGATGAAGCTAATAAGAGAATGTTTCCTTTAGTTGATTGGAAATGAGGGAGGGTAGGGGTGGGAGTGGAGGAGCCAAAATCTAGTGACACTTCTAACCCTTACCATGATCTGTGTGACGTGGACAACCCTTCCCTCTGTTTGCAGGAGTTTAGCTGGGTTAAGTTGCTTGGATTTCCCTTCTACACATAGGACTGAGCGACAGAGGGTGCTGCGCATGAATGAAGCCCAGAAGATCCACTATGGTGGACAGTGCTGGTTTTCTAATCTACTCCATCTCACTGAAGACAAAGCCACTGGGATCACCAGAACATGGCTAGTTGATTTTCCTCTGAAGGCAAACTGATGAAATTCCTCCCTGGACACCACAGCTGGAGACTCTTGCCCAGCTCCCTTGCAGCTAAGTGGGCACTCATGAGCGTTGTCCTCATTGATGGACATATTAAATGTGGCTTCTAGCTTTGTGAATTCTGTGCAGGCAAGTAGACACCAGAACTCTGAGATGATAAAGAACTCTGGTAGAAGAGCCGAGGTCTCTGAGATCCATCTCATAGGAAAACCACTCAGAGAGCTTTGAGATTAAAGTAAATGGACATAATGTGAGCAAGCATTTGTTAAGCCGTTTACTTTCGGTAGCTAGTGAGCACTGTTCTGACCACCATGCCTTAGTGTCCTGGAGAAAGTGCCTCTGTGCGGTCAGTGGATTTTAAAGTTAGGATCTTCCTCCCTCAGAAAGCTCATACCTTGAAGGTGTGGTCCCCAGTGGATGGCACTGCTGGGAGCTGGTGGAAGCTTTGGGAGGTGTGGATTTAGTTGGAAGAAGACTAAGGACCTTGGGGGTCAAATTGAGACCCTGGCCTTTTCCTTGGCATTTCTGCTTCCTGCTCACCATGCAGTAGAAGCTTTGCTCAGCCACAGACTTTCCTCTGTGACATTCACTCAGCACAGGCCTGAAGACACGGGGCCAAGCAACCAGGGACTGAGACCCCTGAGACTGTGAATCAAAATAAATTTTCTCATTTCTTAAGTTAAAGATCTCAGTATTTCAGCATAGTGGTAGAAAATGATCAGAGCAGATTCACTGTTCATGTCTCCCTGATTTACAGATGTTCTGGGGGAAATGATACTGGGCCTTCATACTTGTTTGTACCGCATTTGCTGTACACCCCCATGCCCGAGAATCCCTCTGGTACTGTCCCTACCCCAGACACGCTTTTGCTTATACTATGCTTGGTCCAGTAATAATCTTTCCCATTTGCCTTCAAGAGACAAGAGCATCCCTTCGTTCAATCCCTTACCCTGCTTTCTCCCAGTGACAAAGCACCAAATAACATTTTTGTGGACCAATTCTCTCAACTGGATCATAGTCTTACAGGAGTGGAGCTATTGTCATGTGCATCTCAGAAATTCTCACAACAGGGGGCTCATGTGTGCTCTGAGCACATGTTCACTAAAGGTGTAAAACTCATATTTCAGGCCTCTGCTCAGATGCCTCATTTTTTGAGCTTCTGTGCACATGCTTTGTAACTGACATTTCAAACACAGTTTCTGCTCAGGGCTCCATGATATCAGTCCCAAGTAAGATGTTCTATCAGGCTTAAGAACACACTGTGTGTGGCGGAGCAGGCCAAAGCAAAGCTGGGTGGGAACATGTCATTTCCAAGCCTCAGCCTTTCTGTCGGTATCTCTCCTGAAGTGGTTTGCCTGGTACCATCAGTGAACCTATGCTGACATACCACTGCCTCCCCACTTCCACAGTTCACACTGGGGTCCATTTTGGGGCTGTGCCTTCTGTGGGTTTAGACACACGTCCAATGGCATGTGTCACATCACTATGGTGTCATAACGAAGTCACTACAGAACAGCTTCATGCCCCTGAAGACCCTCTGCTCTGTCTACTCCTCCCTCTGCATAGCCTCTGCAGCCTCCACCGTCTGTCAGTGTCCCAGAATGTGAGAACACTGGACCACACAGTGTGCTGTCTTGCCAGCAAGTTGGACTCGGTTCCTTCATGTCTCTTCACAGATTGACAACTTTTCTCTTTTTCTCTATTTTCCTTCCTTTCCCTTTCCTTTCTCTTCCCTCCCTCCCTCCCTCCCTCCCTCTCTCCCTCCCTCCCTCCCTCCCTCCTCTCTTCCTTCATCTCTCCTTCCTTTTTTCATTTCGTCCATCTTTTTCTCCCTCCTTCCCTCCCATTGCTCCTCATTCTTTCTGTCAGGTCTCGATATATAAACCAGGCTGATTTCTTATTGGTGATCCTCCTGCCTCAGCCTTCTAGCTCCAATCTATGCTTGTCCTATAGTTTACATATCTGTTCATGCGCATAACTGATTTTTAAAATATCGATTCTAATTTATCACCAGGGAAACTATTAATAAGAGATAATAGGCAGTTTATTATTAAAGATTACTTATTTTAAATTTGTCTCTGTGTGTGTGTATGTGTGTGTGTGTGTGTGTGTGTGTGTGTGTGTGTGAAAGAAAGAGAGAGAGAGAGAGAGAGAGAGAGAGAGAGAGAGAGAAAGAGAGAGAATGCCACATGTGTGGTTGCCTAACAAGGCCAGAGGGGTCAGATTCCCAGAGCTGGAGTTACAGGCAGTTGTGAGTTGCCTGATATGGGTACTGGGATTTGAACTCAGGTCCCCTAGAAGAGCCCTATATTCTCTGCCATGTTTCTAGCCCTGCTATGCAGTTTCTTTTCTTTTCTTTTTTTTAATTGGATATTTTATTTATTTACATTTCAGATGTTATCCTCTTTCCCAATTCCTCCCCCTAGAAACCCCTTACCCCATCCCCCCTCCTCCTGCTTCTATGAAGATGTGCCCCTACTCATCCACCTACTCTCTCCTCCCCACCCTCGAATTCCCCCACACTGGGGTATCCCTCCATGTGTCTTCCCAGGCTGGTGGTTTAGACCCTGGGAGCTCTGGTTGGTTGGTATTGTTGCTCTCCCCATGGGGCCACAAGCCCCTTCAGCTCCTTCAGTTTTCTCTCTAACTCCTCCATTCCGTTCCCCCACATTACTTACTATAGGCCCCACAGGGAGAAGACTCGACCATGCCTACTAAAACCCTAGTCAACGTTCCAACAATCCACACAGGCAGCTGTGTCGTGACGTGTTGGGAACACTTTTCTTGTTGGTGTCCATTTTATATATTGGCCCTGACAGCTCTCTGATGATGTGTGTGCCTCACCTGACCCAAAAACAAAACCGAAAAGCCCCCTCACAGTGAACTCACCAACACACTGCCATCTTTACCTTCATCTTTGTCTGTGCCCATTTGTGGTCTAGATGCAATCTCCTCGTGAGAGAATGACTGCTTACTGATATCTTTTCCTCAGGCTTCTCGGGCTGTTGCAGAGTTGATATTAGGTATGTAATGGTGATGGCCTTCTCCGGAATCCTCTGGCTAGCTGTTTTCAATGAGTGATGACAACTGCTTTCAGTAAGGTGACTGCGTCGGTTGTGACATGCTGGGGAATTAAGCTACACTTCACCTGTTAAGGGGCTACCAGGTTTTGAGGGCTCAGCCAGTCTCTAGGTAAGGGGAAGGGGTGCCAGGGGAGCAAGGTTTTTGGAAATGCAAAGGGGTATGTGTGTGTGTGGGGTGCTGAACTCCAAGATGTCTGTTTCTCATTGATTCATTCAACAAATATTATGTGCCTGACTTAGTAGAGACAGGCACTGTGTTCTCAGTAAACATCCCCAGTACAGTGACCTGTTCTAAGCATCCAGGGGCTACGGTCCCTGTTGTCCCTTGCGATATGCCAGATGATTACAAGTACTATGAGGAACTACTATGCGGCAAAAGATGGATGCCCAGTGGTATGTGCAAGCACTGCTTTGTGAAGGGTAGCCAAGGAAAATATTGCTGAGAAGGTAACATTTAAGCAGAGTCCTAGTTGAAGGGAAGAAGTGAGCCACAGGATGTTGGAGATCAGAGTATCCTAGTCAGAAGCAACAGAAAGCACTAAGGCTTTACAGCACGGGGCCTTGGCCAGGGTAATGACAGAGCAAAAAGCCAGCGTGAATGGACAGGCAAAGTTGAGGACCTTGTAAACTATATGCAGAATGAAGACATCTTCTTAGAGACCATGGGGGTCCGGTGAAGAGTTTTAAAAATTAATATGCAGAAACAATGTGAAGGAGCAGCCAAGAGACAGAAGGGAGAATTGAATTTTAAGGAAAAGATGAAGGTGTTTGAATCCCAGATCCTTAAAATAGAAAAAAACAAAAAACAAAAACAAAACAAAACAAAACAAAACAAAACAAAACAAAAAAAAACCCATGCCTCTATAACTACGGCGTTGCTATAAAACAGTGCATGTCTGGTGCCGCCCGGTACCCAGAATTTCTTTGTGTAGCTCTGTCTGTTCTGGAACATACTCTAGCTGAGGCTGGTCTTGAACTCACAGAGATCTGCCTGCCTCTGCCTCCTGAGTGCTAGGACTAAAGGTGTGTGCCACCACCACCACCACCACCGCCGCCGCCACCTCTTATAGCTTATTTATTGGAAAAGATTGTTCTGGATAGGAGATGCTATTACATTTAATGATGCAAAATAAAACCACAGAGAAATTCTGAAATTACTAAGAATTTCAAGACAATGCCAGCCGGGCTTTAAAACACACGGAGGGCCATTCTTGATGTGACTCCCTGTATGATGGTGCGCTAACGCAACCTTAACTTGGAAATTAGTGTGTTCAAAGATAAGGGGCAGTCTATCAGGAATGTGGGTCAGTAGGTTAAACACAGGAAGCAGGTGAGTAGCATCTCAAAGGCGCCTACAGACCTTCTTAGAACTCGCTATATCAGAACCACAAAGGGGAAGCTGCTCTTGAATTAGAACCATTGTTTTTCGGTATAGACAGCTCGAAGTCTTTAGGCTTTCAGGTGTCTAGAGAGACAGGGTGTAGGCAAGCATGATGGTGGTACATCATGGTGAACCCAGCTTTGTATTATTTCGTTTTCAAGTTACAAGTTGTACTGGTTCATTTTAACTGTAAACTTAGCACAACTGAGGATCACATGGGAAGAGAGTCTTCATGAGAAATTATCTAGATCATGTTGGCCTGTGGGCATGTTTGTGGGTCAGTCTTGATTGTGGGAATTGTCCTATTGTTAACTGATGTAGGAAGACACAGGGTGTTGTGGGTGGTGCCATTCCCTAGGTAGGGGGTCCTGATAGTAAGTATTAGAGAGGAGAAACCTAGCTGGAAGCAAGCAGGCAGGCAGAGAACAGACTGGGTATAGACTGGAAGAATGGTTCTTACCTTCACGTTGCTTCATAATCCACATAATTGTTTCTCTGTATTTTTCAAAATTTTTCTTCAACCTGAAGGGAATGTAAATCATCTTTAAAATTCAAGCTTAATTCATGTTTGCATCTCTCACTACATGGCACTGTGGGCCTAGAGGCTGTGGAATCTTACATCAGGGAAAGGGAGACAGGGCTCAACTGTGTGACCCATATTCTCTTTCGGTCAGCACTCTCAAGAATTAAGGAAGACACATGCCATCTGTGCAGTGGCTCCCATATGGCCTGTAACTGACCAGTGTGGGTACTTGGATCCCAGGTCTTTCAAAATGAGCCCAGTGAGAGTCATCTTGGGCCCCAGGGCAAACAGAAAGGTCCAACTGCCAGGGTAGCGGTATGAGTTAAGTTGCTGTCACCGTATTTTCTATGACTTACCTGAATCACATGGGGTTACATCTAGACATGGCTTAGAAAATAACATTGTCCACGAACTGGCTAGAGCTATTTGAAACTCCTTGAAACTCAAAACAACAAGATGCACTCATTCAGATCACTAGATCCAACCAAATAAATATGACACTGATATCCGTGGGAGATCAGTCGTGGTAGGAAAATTTCAAGCAGGCTTAGCCAACATGATTTCTCTTTAATGTGAAAGTCCAACCAAGCACCACCTCCCACAGTGGTCAATGCCTTTTAGCCATATCCACGTCAACATACAAAGCAAAGGCACTGCTTGCCTTTGTTCTTGTTTTGTGCTTTGCATCCGTATGGTTTCCTTCCTTTCGAACTTTGGGTCTTATGTGCATCTGCCTCCTGTGTGTTATCCATGTCTTTGTGCCTGGCCTGGGCTTGCTTCCTGACTCAGGGCTCCAGCCCGACCCTAGTTCGGTTCTTTTTCCCCGGGTTGTGGTATTTACACTTGATCCATTCCATATCTGGCTTTCCAGAACCCACTGACCAGTCACCCTTGTTGGTTACTTACAAAGCTCCCAGCTTCTTCCTGTTTTCACCTTCCATCAGCTTATTCAGGGGTATGTCCAAGTCATCTTCCAGTTCACCCTCGATTGCCAACTCACGGAGTATCTCCCTAAACACAGACTGATAGGTGCTGGGAAGAGACTACAACAGGATCACAAAATGAAGTGGCTCAGAAGTAGAATTGACGATGCTTTGTCAGTCAATAACTTTTCTGACTCCAGCTGTGCCAGGTGACATTTTCATAGATGACTAAGAAATACCCACCGTGTGTGTGTGTGTGTGTGTGTGTGTGTGTGTATGTGTGTGTGTGTGTGTGTGTGTGTGTGTGTGTGTGTGTGAGAGAGAGAGAGAGAGAGAGAGAGAGAGAGAGAGAGAGAGAGGCTGCAGAAGAGCTAGAGGGATTTTCTTAAAGAAATCTTCCAGCCGGGCAGTGGTGGCGCACGCTTTTAATCCCAGCACTTGGGAGGCAGAGGCAGGCGGATTTCTGAGTTCGAGGCCAGCCTGGTCTACTGAGTGAGTTCCAGGACAGCCAGGGCTATACAGAGAAACCCTGTCTCTGTAAAAAAAGAAATCTTCCAGAGCCAGGGTGATGACCACCTGAGCCTAATGACCCCAGTTTCACTCTTAAAGCCCATGTAAAAAGCCAGATGCAGTTGCATGCATCTGTAATTCCAGCATTCATTTGGTGAGACAGGAGAATTACCCAGAAGCTTGAGACCACAAGCATGGAGTATGCAGAATTTCAGCAGCAAAGCAAGAGAAGGTGCTGGGGAGATGGCTCAGCGGTTAAGAGCACTGACTGCTCTTCCAAAGGTCCTGAGTTCAATTCCCAATATATATGAATGTGTAATTATATAATATGTATATTATGCAGCTTGGCCTTCATGTGAGTCCAGAACAACTGGAGTAGGGCTATCCCAAAAGCTGTTGCCTGTATGTGGGATATGTTCTTCTAGCTGGGCTGCCTTATCTGGCCTCAGTGGGAGAGAATACACCTAGCTTTTCAGAGACTTGATGTGCCAGGGTGGGGGAGTACCCAGGGGGTGCCACTCTGTCAGAGGAGAAGACGGAGATAGGGGAGGGATTGTGGAAATGGGCGATGGGGGGGGCAGTGATCAAGATATAAAATGAATAAATTAAAAAAAAGAGAAATCTCCTATTACTATCAGACCCTCCTCTTGTCTACCCCCCTGAAGAATCATGTTTAGTATTTGTGTGCTAAGAAATCTTTTGGGAACACAAAATCATGCTTTGACTCTGAAGATTATAGACTACAAACATGCGTACACATTTGAAGTATGCAGCAAGCTTTCTGCATGATACATATGACCAAGATGGCTAGCTTACTCGGTGCCATGGCTCTGTAACACCTAGAGCAGTCATGATATTAGCTGTCTATGTGTTCATAAATGGAACCATTCTGTGCCAAGGCTGTGCCAACTGACTGGCCCACAGGTGTGGCCTCACAGTGTTTCTTTCTCGAATCTCTCTTGACAGATGACAAAGGCTGGCTTTCTGGAGTGGAACTAGGGATTGATCATACCTGTTCCCCACTCATCTCCAAGTTGAGGATACTATGGTTGATATTATTCGGTATATGATACTGGATTGGGTACTATTAACTTGGTGGCCTACTACAGTAAGTGAATGACTAACCTTGACCTTTCAAAGTTCTTTTTTTTTTATGTGAAAATCTTTATTGAATATTTTATTTACATTTCAGATGCCATCCCCTTTCCCCATTTCCCCTCCCTAGAAAACCCCTATCCCACCCCCACTTCTCCTTTTTGCTTTTATACTAATTTTTTTAATGTTAATCAAAGGCTTTATAAGTTTGGTAATGCTCAATATCAATCAGAAGTGTAACCCAATACACAACCTAGATATATCAACTATCTTTGACTGGTGGGGACACGCAAACATCCACCTCAGTGTCCCTCCCCCTCTTGTCACCTAGCTCCTCCTCTCCTTCTCCTCTTCTCCTTACTCCTTATCTTCCTCTCTTTACTCCTCCCACCTTAGCTCCTCCTACATATCACCGTTCCTGTTAAAATAATACTTTTTTCTTAGAATACAATTAGAGCATAACTATACCAACGTGTATCAGTAAGGTACAAGATAGACCTAATATCCAGTCCATCATTTTGTTGACTAACCAGAACCTCTGTTGTCCCTCCTAACTAGAAGACTTAATTCTGAACCTGGCTTTTTTTCTTGGCTTTAGAAGGAATATCAGCTGAAAACCATCCTCTCAAACCTTTTCTCTCAAAGTAAATAGCTGGGATGGCTATGAGACTATAAGTCTTCAAACCCATCAGAAATCCAGAATGAGTGAGTTAACTGAAATTATGGGAAGCACCAAGCATAGCTTCTAAAACTTAGCCAAATTATAGACACCACTGAGCACCTGGACAGTCCCTATACTACAAAACGTTGGAGCATTCAATCTTCAGCCTTCTGGCCCAGGATCATCTGACAGACCTTAGTGATGCAGAATTATTAAGGGCTGATTACTCTGTCTTGGCAGATATAATCAGTTGACTATTCTGCAAGTGTGTCAAAGTTCTATTGATTTGGGACAGCTACAGGGATGTAGCTTTTGGTTTGTGGAATTTCTAGGTTAAGGGGACAGCTTGGGACTGGACTTTATCTGGATATCTTACAGGTGCTCAGCGCTCAGTGTGGAAGCTTCTGACTTAACCTGGAAGCATGACTTTTTCCTCTTTACTTCTGCAGTCTGCCCGTGTCACTGCATCTTATGTCATGTCCCTAAGCAACCAGACATCAGTGCAGTTCACCAGTACTGACATTGTGAAGTTGCTTTTCTCCTTGTCCTCAGTTTCTCCATTGCAACCCACCATCTATAAAGCTACCAGAGTGACTTTTAAAAATGTAAAATGAATTCTCAATGTTTCAGGGCCCTCTGGTTGGATCTCCTAAATTATATATCATTAAATATATTATATACACATTCATATATATATATACATATATATATACATACATACACATATATGCGTGTGTAAATTATGTATGTATCAAATACACCCCAGTTATGCTTTTCAAAAGATTCCTTACAGAAGTAAGAAAAAAACCCAAGTGACTTATGAAATACTTTTTGAGCATGAAAAAAACTTTTAGTAAACATAAAATAATAGCTAGTAGTCATAGGGAAAGCTATTTCTCAATGAGATGAGATAAAGATGAGAAGTGATCACAGGGTGGGGAAGACCAGGAAGGATTTGTAAGGATGAAAGGTTCTGAAAAGAGGCTGGAGAGGCTGGAGAGATGGCTCAGGGGTTAAGAGCACTGGCTGCTTTTCCAGAGGTCCTGAGTTCAATTCCCAGCAACCACATGGTGGCTCACAACCATCTGTAACCCCAGTTCTAGGGGTTCCAACTCCCTCTTCTGGCCTATGTAGGTACCAAGCACACACATAATACATAAACATATGTGCAGACAACACACACACACACACATACACATACACACACACACACACACACACACACACACACACACACACACACACCCCAATTTTAAAAAGCAGTTCTTATAAACCAGGAAGGAAAAGATGTAAACATCATGGTGGAAGAATGACGGGAAGACACCGGCTGGGTCTCGTAGAAGAGACACGTGAAGCTCTTGGGGGGGAGGGGCAGTGCCCCACTCACACGAAGCCTGAGGGCACACAGCACACATCACTCTTTCCACTCTGACAAATGGGTCCCTGTGAGGACCTTCGTGAAGGCACATGCTCCATCTCTTGGGAAAGGAAAACAGCCCAACGTATTTGAACAGAAACTTGCTTTTTTGGGGGGTGGGGTGTCACAGGGCTTTACAATGTAGCCCAGGCTGACTCAAACTCACAGTCATCTTGCTTCGCCCTCCCCTCCCCCCAGTGCTGGGATTACAGGTGTAGACCATCACATACAGCTATCATTATCTTTTGAGTCAAAGATGCAGATTCTCTCTCTCTCTCTCTCTCTCTCTCTCTCTCTCTCTCTCTCTCTCTC
>JANHMN010000001.1:218359136-218372618 GCA_030674055.1 Rhabdomys pumilio | reverse complement strand
CTCTCTCTCTCTCTCTCTCTCTCTCTCTCTCTCTCTCTCTCTCTCTCATGTGTGTGTATGTAAATGTATGTATTGTATACTGTATATTCTGAAAAAATACCCAGTGATAGGGATTTGGTATCAGCTAAATACATGTATATGATATGTAATGAAATACAGATTTCCAAAATATATTATTAAGGGAAAAGTAAGAACTAGAATGTATATTCTGGTCTCATGGTGACTGGTTGTGCTGTTGTAATGATCACTATACTTAATATGTATTAACATTTCCAGATGTGTCTATAAGTACACTGCATAACAGCTATTTCTGGGAGGTAAGGAGGAGGGTTGAAACATTTATTTTACTGCCTTTTCACTATTTCAATATTTAAAACGCATGTGTGCAGGGTAGCTTCAAGACTCAAAATCTAGATTGAATCAAACTACCTTAGGCAATGAGTAAGTCTGGCTGTGTTTCATTTTCTCTGATGGAAAAGCCCTGGGGTAGTGAGGGGCTTGTGATGGGAGATTCCTGCTCAGACCATTTGTCCCCAAGAATGCTCTGGAAGAATGTAAATTGTGGCCTGCTACATATGCAGCTACATAAAGCCATGTAGGGGATTGTAGCTCTTCACCCACTTACTTCAAAGGATCCCTCTTCGCGCTTGTCGAAAGGTTCATTCATGAACGTGTCCCAAAAGGTCCCTTGATGGAAGCTGTCTGATTCTTTCGATTTGGGGAGGGACATCAAAAGGAAGCACATTTGGAGGGAGAAAAACCAAACCAGAGAGAGAAAAAGAAAACCAGGACAAAAGGAAAGAGACTTATGACCTTATCATTTCAAAAATACCCAAACCAAAACAAACAGAAAACTCACAGGCATCCCCCAGTAAAGCACATTCATCAAATTATTTAACAGGAGGTAATAATAAAATAGGCATGGAATAGGTTATTTCAGTGGCTGATTTACGGCTGTGGTTCTGGCATCTGGTGAATGTCAGCTCGACAAAGTGATGCTTTTATGAAGTAGGTGGAGAACAGGCAGATGGCTAGGGAATGGGAGGGGATAGGTGGTACTACCCCCCCACCCTTGCCCCTCCACTGCCCCATGGTGAGACTGGAGACACGTGTTGAAAAACTGCAACAGCACTGGATACCTAGTGTGGAGCCAACAGAGGAGATGGCGGGCAGGGGCAAGCTGTCAGAGGTCTTTGGAAACTGGCAGAGGGACTTTGTATTCTCAAGGGAGATTTAGTCTGAATGTCAGAAATTTGTGTCAGGAATTCCAAGAACTGTATCTATATCCCAGGAGTTCTCTGAAACTTGCTGATTTGTGGATCTGCCTATCACCATTGCAAGTCAAGACAGGAGAGGATTCCCTAGTCCGAACAGATCAAGAGAATCTACCAGAAATACCGCATACATTCGAATTTAGCATCAGCCCTAGCCAGTGGCTCAGTAAAAGGAAAAGGGGTTCAGGCCTTCAGGGTAACGGGGTGGGGGGTGTGCAAATTGAATTGTGGAACTGATAATTAGAACTCTGGTCTCTCTCCATCCCCTCGGGGAAGATGTGTCTCCTAAGGTAGGGTTTGAAGGAAGTGGCTCTAACTGGATAATTGGATCTCCAGGGAAATGACAGTGGCTTGTTGCCTCAGCTTCAGGATGTCCTTCAGAGGGAACATCCAGAGAGCCCAGGAACCCAGCAGGGAGCCACGGGACGGCCTCAGTGCATTTAATTCTGTGCCCTTATTATGCACTTTGTGGTTCAGAGCAGGGGTGTTCCTTGTGTTCCCCACTTGTTGATTTTGGGTTCAGTAGAAAAAGCCCCACCTCTTGTTTCCTGTGGCCTCTGCTTCTGTTCTGATGGGAATATTATCTGTCCCCTGGAGGGTGAGGATAGGGCTGTACCAGGCCAGGAGCAAGAGGTGGATCTGTCTCGTAAGACTGTGGGGTGGTGGACCATGAAAAGATAGCTTAGTTTCTGGTCGAGCACTGGCTAGAGATGACTGGAGACCCAACAGGTATCCCTGCAAGGGACAGCATGCATTTCACCACGCTCCCAGACTCCAGGCTCCTGACAGGAGGCCGAAGACCTCCACTGATCTGAGCCTTTCAGTCACGTATGGCAAATGCCCCTACCAGCCCCTCCAAAGGTAGAGGGCGTGACTACAGAAGTATTAATGAGATACCTAAAGGCTAGAGGGTGTAGCCAATTAAACATTCCTTCCCAGATTCTCCTCCTTTCAAACTCACCCTGAGGACACGGAGTACAGCTACATCCACTTTCTGCCATGACAATAAACCTTTTAAAACCATGAACTTCCTCATGTCTTTGGGGCCCACCAACTCAAGCAAGCTAGCGGAGCCAGCCATGACCCAGCCAAGCAAGTCACTGTGGCCAAGAGTCTCTACCCCGCTGGGTGCTGCCGGAGATTCTCTCCCTCAAATCTCCCTCGTCTCTCTTGACTGTGGGCCCCAAGTCTTGAGTCTTCCGTGGCTCCCAGCAGCACCTGGTAGCCCAGTAATCTGAGACCAGTCAATCCCCACACACCTTCTTACCCAGGGGTTCCCACTGAGAACTCTGCCCTCACAGGGTCCCAGGCTGAGACCTCTCCACGGAGAGGAGCTCGGTGGCTTCTCATAGCCCAGCATCTGCCCAGCACCTTGTGGAGTGAACTCAGTCAAATTCCCGCCCTTCTGCCCCCCTGAGCCATGGCATGCACGCAGGATTCACTCAGCCCAACTGGACCCATGCCCACGAGCAAGCTACAGCCCCACATAAGACCTGTGTCACCTGTAATGTCACCAACCCTGCTCACAGCCTAGCCCTGCTCACAGCCTAGCCCTGCTCACACCCTACCCTTCACCTGTGCCATGAGGAAAAGAAGGCTCATCTTTACAGTACACACAGTTCCCGATAGCACATCTCCCTTGACCCCTGCCTCCCCCTGTATCTGATTAAGAACCATTTTTGATTCCATTCTATTTTGTTGCATCTCTTCCATGGCTCTTCTTGATAGAACTGAACACCAGAGTTTGTGATAAATGTTTGAGCCGTGTATATTTCCCACACAAAGTCAAAACAACGATCCCCATATTCCACTGAGAGAAACCTTTATGTGGCCAAAGCTTACTCACCTCCTGAGTCGTCTCCTTGACCCACCTGTTCCTTTCTTTCCGAAACCTAATTGTAGCCAGAGCCTCTCACTCAGCCTGTTTAGTGGGAGCTTCACACCCTGAGGCCTGGCTCCGTAGTGGTCCAGAACCATTAAACCAAGTGTCTGATCACTCTGGCTTGCCTTCAGTGTGAATCCCCTTCCTGTGATATTTCATTTCCACCCAGTCACCTCTCCCTGCCCTTTGGATTGATTCCTGCCTGTCAAGGCTGTGTTTGTGATTGAGCCTCATCTCTCCCTCTCTACAAAATCCCATTGCCAAGGTTCTTTCTGCGTCCCAATTCTTCCTGCACTGGTCCCCAGTAAGGCTTGTCTGGAAGCTTTAGTTTGACAGCAGATGAGGGGAGGGAGGAGAAAACTAGTGACTAGTCCAGGACCACCTCTGAGCAATGGGCAGCCCTGCCTCACAAACTCAGCCACAGCCTAGGCCCACTTTAAACGTGGGAGTTTCTCCTTGCACCAAGGCTGTTGAATATGGAGACAGACTTCTAGTCCTGTCCCTGGTGGGCCATTCTGCCTCATTCTGGAGACTATGTCTGTTTAATCCCCCTTCTTCAGAGATGTGCCCAGGTTCCTCTCCAGGACTTGGTATAAACTGGATTAGCAAGGGAGTCACCACCTCGGGACCCTTCCCAGCCCATGGTATTCTGCAAGAATCCCTAAATAATAGGTTAAGTTGACTTACTATAACCTTCCTCTTTCTCTGTTTCAATGGCTGAAATGCCATGTGTGTGGACCCTGGTGGAACTGAATTTAAAATCTTAAGTAGCTGAGGGGTAAGAGGATGTAATGGAGAGTGAGGCCACACAGGCAGAGAGAGGTTTCCTAGGCCCACAGCATGTGGGGTCTGTAGTGTGCACTCACTACGCATGGGTCCCCTCTCCTTGGGCCTGTTTCTTCTTTCTCATTAGGGTTTGGATCAGGTTTTGTTTGTTTCAATATCCTCAGTGCACAAAAAAATGTCATTGGATGAGCTATGTATAACAACCTATCTTCCCACCTGCCTCCAATCACGGGTACTGTTTTCTTTCCTTTTAAAACATCCATGCCCCTGCCTCTGATTCAGTATTTTTCCTTGGTGCTGTGTTCCAGGGATGATGCCTTGGCTATGGATCTTAATTGAGGTTGCCTGGCTGAAGGAGGGCTTTCATCAGCAGGGGCCCAGCTAATTTTGTGCTTTTTACCTCCTTGTGTCTGGGTTAGTAACTTCTACAGTCATTTAAAATCAGCACAGTCATTACCTTCCAAGTCAGATTTCGAATAGAGTAACATGGAAGATTTGTGATCCAGTCTTGTTTTGGATTTTAAGGATAGTCCTGTGAAAAGATAAAAGTGGCCATTTTGATTTTAGTCTTGGGCTTTGCAATGGGTCCATGCTTTACCTATGGGGGCTCTGTCTCTCTGTCTCTCTGTCTGTCTCTGTCTCTCTGTCTCTCTGTCTCTGTCTCTGTCTCTGTCTCTCTCTCTCTCTCTCTCTCTCTCACACACACACACACACACACACACACACACACACACACACACACACTCATACAACCTATGTTCCATTCTTGGCAGTAGAAGAGGAAGAGGCTCATGAGAACAAGAAGGGAATCTGCTGCACCTTTCCAGGAGAGTTGGGTTTGCATCGTTGAGCTCTCAGTGCTCAGATGAGAGGGCTCACACGTGTGCACTGCCCACACCTGCTATTTTTTTTTTTCAGTTTGAACCTCAGCACTCCTACAGTTTAAGGACACCAAGCTTAGAAACATATCTGTCTTAGTCACTATTGCTGTGATGAAACACCATGACCAAAGCATACTGGGGAGGAAAGGGTTTGTTTGGTTTACAGTTTAACACTGTAGTCCCTCACTGAAGGAACTCAGAACAGGAACTCACACAGGGAGGAACCTGGAGGCAGGAGCTGATGCGGAAGTCATGGAGGGTGCTGCTTACTGGCTTGCTCCCTGTGGCCACCAGGGGTGTCACAGTTTGCAGGAGGCGGTCCTTGCCGACGCCTGTGTGTAGGTAACCGCCGCGGGCACAGGGTTTTTTGGGCACGCCTGAATTCCGGCGTCACACTGTTGAACTGCGCATGTATAACGCAGAGGAACCTGGGAGCTTGAGCAAGCAGCCAACCATGATTGTCTACGCCCAAGGGCTATAAAAAACAGATGCCACCCACGGCCGCCCTCTCTTTCGGGTAACCGCTTCTGTTCTTCCTCTGTCTTACTCTCTCTGTCTCCCCACTCAGGTTAAAAGAATAAAATCACCACGAAAGGATCCCCACGTGTTCGTGTGAGTTCCTGCGGGCAGGGATACCACGTGCATTACAACAGTTCTGTTATTGCTTCATCATCTTCAGTTTCCACCTCTTACTGCTCTGTCTTGTTCCCAAATACTGAGATGCCATTGGGCATTAAAGGCCTGGTGGGATTTGGCGCTGCAGGATTTGGCGCTGCAGGATTTGACGCTGCAGGATTTGACGCTGCAGGATTTGACGCTGCAGGATTTGGCGCTGCAGGATTTGGTGCTGCAGGATTATTACACTCACCTATGGCTGTTTTGCCGAGAAATGACAACCAACATTAAATGACTGTCACTGCTAGCTGTATACTGGTTTGTTGAGGACATTTTGCTCTTAACATCTGCCCTAGATTGGCACAAGCTCATCTCCCTGATTCCTTATGATTCTTCAGATCCCAGAGAGACGGTTGAGCCATTCTCTGTATATTTGGAGGCTATTTTGTCTAGGTCAGAAGGCAGCAGTTGTTAGTCTCTTCTGACTCAGCAACCTTGGTTTCTGCTACATCTTATTCAGTTTGCTGTGCCTTTTCTATTCTGAAGATGATTTTCTTTGCCAGTGAAGTAAAAAAAATGAAATGGTGGCTGTAGAGTGTGACTCTGTGCCATCGCCAGCACTGGCAGTGCAGGTGGGGCTGTCAGAACCTTCTCTGTGCTCTAGTTACATTGTCACAGGGCCCATGGGGCTGGAGACACAGATCAGTGGTTCACAGCAAGTGCTGCTCTCCCAGAGGACCTGGATTTGGTTTGCAGCACCCATATCAGGTGGCTCACAACTGCCTGAAACTGCAATTGTAGGGGTCCAGTGCCCTCTTCTGGCTTTTGTGGGTACTGCACACACTGTGCACATACAGACAAGTAGATCTATAAATAAAATATCCACTGTTTTTTTTTTTAATTTCTATTATTACTGTTGTTACTGGGCAGAAATATTTATTCTGGAATTCAGTTTTCCTGACCACATTCTTCAAGTTCAGAATTATTTTTCTCCATTCATGCTTGAGAATTTTTCTTCTATTTTCTTTTCTTTTTTCCCTTTTTTCTTTCTCCTCCTCCTCCTCCTCTTCCTCCTCTTCTTCCTCTTCTTCTTCCTCTTCTTCTTCCTCTTCCTCTTCTTCCTCCTTTCTTTTCCCTCCGTACATGATTATTTGGAATCCTAGACCAGTGACCTGGGAGGTGACTTTGGTGGAGGAGTACATTCAGGATGCTCAATTCACTAGGTTTCATTTTTAGCACTGAAAACAAAACCCAAGCTTTTGTACATCAACGCACACCCTGTGCACACACACACTGGTTCACACTCTGGGAGTTTCCCAACCCTGGTCACATCTCTCTTGCCAGGTGGCTCAGAGAATCACTCCCCAGCTCACCCATATTTCAAAACACAGTGCTTTTGTTATATACACTTCTCTTTCTTCTGAGTAAGATGTGCTCTTTTACCAGCACAATCTAATCTTGAATCAGGAGTGGGGGGTTCAATCATCTTGTCAAAAGCATTTAACAAGTAAGTATAGTTGCCAGCTGCATGCCAGACACCAAGCTTGATTTCTCTGAGTACAGGTGTAAGGTTAGGATTTCTGGTCTCCTTTGTTTATGATCTGCCGTATGTCTAGATAGACAGTCTCTTGGGGCTGTAAATAGTCTTTCTGGTTCCCCCCTCTGGACCAGGAGTCATTTCCTGCTCTTTAGTATTCTTTTCACATCAGACTTGCCAGCCTCTGGGAGAACCAGTTTCAAGGATTTATCTGGGTAGTTTTGTGAGTGAAATCTGTGCCATCTGAGACACTGTTTCTGACTTGTGGGTACTGACCAATCTCATAACAAAGAGTTCTTCAGATATAAGAGCCTTGGTCCCATTTAATGCATCCTGAGATAGATAAAGGTCCTCAGGTCTTCACTGTTTATGTTGCTAAGTCTCCAGGGACTGTGTTAACGGTGGAGACTTCAGGTCAGATCAGACAAGGGTCCGATAAGGGCTAGAAGTCAGCATGTTTGCTGAGTCTGGTATGGAGGACACTCAGGCTTCCACCTCCACCTTCCCCTGCTGTCCTTCAGTCCTGAGTCCTCAGCCCTGTGGTCTTCAGCCAGTTGCTGTGTTTCTGCAATAAGTGGAAGGTGATTTCTAGGAAGAAAGCATATCCTTATCTGTCCCAGTCCTGTGTAGGTATCTTCAGTAAAATGTGCTGATTTTCCTACAGAGTGTGTTTCTGTGTCTTTCTCTTCCCTGCCTCCTGACTTTGAGCTTCTCCACCATACTGGATCTATGTTTCTGTCTCCTATGTGTATCCCTCACATATCCCCTTTGGGGAAGTCACAAGCTTGCTCATCCTTCTCTCTAGCCTGTGATGCCACTGGTGTAAAGGTGGGCATGTCTGCATCATTTGGGACTTTTGTCTGTGCACACACTATGATGAGGCTGAGGACGGGAAGTCAATTGAAATCATTTCACTGGCTGGTGTAGCAGGAGGCACAGTGGACTTGCCTCTGGAAGCTGCCTCCATTGGTTAGCCTGGTCACATGATCTTGTTTCCCTGCCCTAAGAGGCTGACCTTGGGAAGGACAGCCTTCCTCAGCCAGCTTGGCTTTTAGGACATAGTATGCTCTTGGTACTTGGCTGCGACATCAGGTCCTGAGAGATGCTAAATCCTCACCCATTCTCCCATTTGCTCTATTCACTGACTTTACAGTCATGTGCCTGCTACCATCAGAGTCCTCCAGAAAGATTATAATCCATAGGCAGAAGAGGAAAGACGATCCTCCATGAATCCTTGGTAACTTCTTGTGCTTCCTCGTGCTTCAGAGGCTGCAATAACTAATGGGGAGAGGGAGAGGCTTCCTCTCCCTAAGGTTTGCTGGGACGAACTGAGAAGAGAGAAACTAAATAGAACTGATAGAGAAACATACGGTGCTTGGAGGCACTCACAAAGCGTTATCACTGTAAAAGCTTCTATACCCCTTTCCATGATGTGGGGGTCAAGGGACCATGGTGTTTCTGCCTGTGTCTATAGGCTCATATAATGCACAGTGACCTGGGGCAAAGACCACTGGATATGTAGCACAGATGAAGAATGGCAGGTGATTCTGTTTGGAATGCTGGGTGAGACCAAAATGGAAGACAAGAGCGATGTAACAAAAGCCCGTTGAGGCCTGCCAACAGATGGGAGTCCCTTTTCCTGCTGTATGAGTTTGGTAACTGAAAGCACAGAGGAAGTATGAGAGTTAATTAGTGTCTTCTGTGGTGGGCATAGGACATTTCCAGTCCATGTGGTCACCTAGGATTCTTTGATTTAAAACCATATGTGAGTCCTTAGTCCCTGGACTCATTCATGATTCTCTCCCCAAGTAACTGGAGGACTTTGGCTGTGTTGTCATGGAGCCTGGCTTGGAGGCTGTGGCACTGTCCAGGCTACGACGGCTGATGTCATAGCATTTGATCAGTGGACATTTGCCACTGGATGCTTGACTCGCTGTAAATGTTTACTCAGCAGTTAATGGCTTTAAGGACCTCAGTCTTGGGAAGATGCAGAGCTGCAGACTGGGTCCACACACATCTGAGGTGCCTGATGCTTACAACCTAAGTGTGGACACAGGAGCGGTATTCCTTCAGCATGGATTGCAAAATGAGTGTGGATGAGGAACACGCAATGGTCTTGGCATGGTTTTTCTATTGCGTGTCCACAATGGTATGGTCAGGCCTTGGGTCTTTCCTTCCCACAGCCAGCCTCTTTATCTCCGTCTCTCCCACATTTTTTTCAAGCTTAATGTTGACTTCTTAGGCAGTTAGTGAGTCCCTTTAGAGTCTTACTTAGAATATTTAGAGAAGCTCAGCCTTCCCTGCAGATGTCGCTGAGTGCACAATGGTCCCATCTCTCTGGGATCGGAGAGAACTCATATGGGCCTGTCCTCTATGTCCCTTTGAAGGGATTCTGGCTCCTAATTTTGTTTAGCCAACTCTGAGCCACAAAACAAAACTTAGCAGGCACAGGTTGGGGCAGGGAGGTGAAGTAACAGAAATGCAATTTGCTGCTGTCATGATTACAGATGGGAAGTAAATCTGTGACTCAGCCATGGGTCAATACCACCAAGGCTGGCCTTTAATGATTAATAATGGTAAGAAATGCTGTTCAACTTTCCATTCCTGAGACCCAGAGGGAAGGTCCTTTGATCTTAATTAAGCAGAGTTGAGACCCTTGATGCCACCTCTCCGAAATCTCTTCTGTATATTTTACTGTATGGTGGTTTTACCTGGATTTGAGATGAAGCTAGCTTCAACTGCACGCCAAGACACAGTCTGAGGTGGCCTGAGGCTGGCTAACTATTCTCCACAGATAATTAGCCAGACATGGTCTATTGCCTCAAAGAACCAGTGCACATCCTTCGGAGGGAATGCCTTTGCCCCTGAGGGAAATACTGCTTGTGTTCATATAGCAAAAGACAGGAAGACTCACAAGAGGCAAGCAGGAGACAGGAAGGCGATACCTATCGGCTCTTTGCAGATACTTCTGGGAGGGCCTGGGATGTGAGGTGGTACATGACGGGGCTGCCAGGCAGTTCACTTCTTACCCAAATATGTTTGACTTGATATTCTATCACCCAGGACTGTGTCATAGGTATGGGCAACCATAACTCAAGCCTCAGTATCAGACATGTACACAGTGTACACACACAATGCACACATGCAGGCACACACACACACACACACACACACACACACACACACACACACACACGATCCTATCCTCAGAGATGAGAGCCTGGCCAGAGGGTTCTGGTAGGGTGTATTCTCCCTTACCTGACTTGCTCTTGTAGGCCCATTCTGTCTGACTGCTCTGATCTCTTAGGGAAACAGAGAGTCCTGGCAAACTGTAATAAGAAGATGCGGTAAACTTCAGGTCATGTGTAGAGCCAGAAGAGACAGTCAGACGGGTCCCTTGAGAGGTACTTAGAACTGGGCTCCTGTCAAAGGGAAGCAAAGTGTTAGTTTCCATGCAGAAGTCAGGTTAGGATCCCAGATGTACGGCACTGTGGGGTTGAGAAGACAGGGGCTGTTCTTTTCCCACAGACTTCTGCCTGTCCCAGGTGGCAGAGGCCAGAAGACTAAGAGGCACCAGCTTGTGGACTGCAGAGAATAGGTCTGTGTGGCTCTCCATGTTGCCAGGTGCTATTTCACTTAAATCTGAAAGGATCGATGGCTTCACTGACAGCAGAATATTCTAGAACATTGCCTGCCAGTCCTGGTTCAGAACCCTGCTCATAATCTCTAGAGGCTTCTCCTGCTTCACAGTTACTCTAGGAGTGTGAAAACCACAGAAGTACATGTCACAGTAGTTTAGAACCAAGCATGGAGGTATGTCTCTACAGGTGGCCCACTGCTGTCACATATGTGCTGAAGGGTTGTAGACGATGGGGTATTAGGAATGAAGTATGGACTCTCCACAGCCTAGGGTCTAGAAGGACAGTTTCAAGTACCATGTCCTTTCTCAGGAATCTCTGGATTTTCACTGGGTCCAGCCTACAATTCAAAGGAACAAAAGGGAGTGTCCACTCTGAAATTATTTTATACCCATTGGCTACAAGGCTGAGACAGGCCCAAAGAGAAATGTCCAGCAGATATTGGGGTGGTGGTTATGTCTGGTAAATAATTAGAGTACTTTTCTGAGGGACTCAGGCCAAATGACATATGGACACCCCCTCCCCTAGGCCTCTCTGGTCCTCAGGGTTCTCCCTAGGGCCCCAGGGAGTGGAACAATTCCTCAATGAACTGTAGATAGAGATGGGGTGGGCGTATGCTCTTTAAACCTAATGACCTGGGGTCATGGCTGGTGTTCTAGGCCTGCTAAGTGTCTACCTAGTGGCTCCCGAGGAGTGGGATGGAGAAGACTCTTTGTACTTACCACCTGTCCTGCCACCTGTCCTGTGTGTGAAGTACTTCCCCTGACGAATACCACCTCATCTCCCTGGGAGATGGTGGGAGGTGGAAATGCCTCCTCCCAGGTAAATACGGAGCTTCCAGGAGGCAAAGCACCTGCTCTGTAGTTCCTGGCTGGCTGTGGGTATAGTTCCTGGGTGAGGCTGTGAGTCACACTTGGCGCTGTCAGTTCCCCTTTGCAGCTAATCTTCAAAGCAAATTAAGGAGTAACTAAAAAGAAAGGGTCTTTGACCTCTCTCTCTCTCTCTCTCTCTCTCTCTCTCTCTCTCTCTCTGTGTGTGTGTGTGTGTGTCCCATCAAATCCACCATTTCCGGCCCCTAGAGGTGTGGAATATGAACCAGAGGGGCCAGCGCAGAGTAGAACTTGAGGACTGCCTTGCCAATAGCAGCTCAGTGCTCTGACCTATAACTTGTACTAAAACGGGGGTTACACCCCTACCTCTTACCACTAAACTGGCCTGGTGAGTTTTCTACATCTTACACCCATTCACATCATCGGTAGAGAAAGATGACTATCCATCTGGGCTCCTGCAAGTACATCTGTTGGGGGATTGTATGGTACATGACCCAGAGACAAGGATAGTACACTGGGAAATCTGGGTACCTCTCTTCTGGTTTCTTTAGAGCTGGGTACACAGATGGATGTGCTTAATGACCTCAGGACATTTGAAGAGCATGCACCCACTCCATCTTTATTCATACATTATTGAAGTCATGTTCAACTTCCCAGGGTCTCATAGAGAATCCTGAGGACCAGAGAGGCTGGAGGAGGGGGTGCTTAGATGACTGTATGTTTTTGCATAGATGCTTTTATTTTTGCCGTCTAGGGCACATCAGTCATGGTTGCAGTACTTCAGTCACTATTTGCTGTAAGCCTTGGGAATCTGCTCAAGCTGGTATTTTCCTTGTATAGCTTGCAATTTCCCTCTGGCCATCCATTCTTCTGCTTATGGAGAGCACTGTCTGTTAGCCCTTTGCCGACTGCCTTTTGTTACTGCCTGCCCCTGATCTAGGCTTTGACCAAAACTCAGAAGGCCCTGCTCTTTCATTGCTGGACATCCTTGGTACCCAGACACCTGACTTAGGAACCCTCCTTTGAGAGTGACAGTGTGACACAAGTGAACACTGTGGTAACTTTCAGGTGCTCCTTACTCAATACTCTTCCTCAGGGACTTGTTTCCTCTCCACCCCTCCCCCATCTTTCCACCTGGCTTTTCCCAAAAGATTATTACCTTATTTTGACATCAAGCAGGCTTGATGTGACATCTGTCTTCAGTTCTGTTGGGGGAGAGGTGGAGAACAGAAAGGCATTATTGATCCCTACAAAGCACTTGTCTTTGCATTAAAAATATCTTATTAAGTCTCTGATGGTGAGGATGAGGGGGCCTGGGTTATAGAAGTTTCCTACTTCTGCTTTACTTCAGGGTTCTCTCTCTTAATGGTTTTCTTTAAACAGTGGGGGATTTAAACTGGAGAGAACTCAAGGAAGTGAGGACCCAGGTTTGCTTTGCTAACCTTAGGTACTCATCAATGCTACCAAACAGAGCAGGGGGTCTGGATATTTAAGATCAGGAAGTTTTCTTCCTTTCTCCCCCTTTTCTTTTAGATCCAAGGTCTCTCTACATAGCTCTGGCTGTCCTGGAACTCACAATTGTAGAACAGGCTAGCCTCAAACTCACAGAGGTTTGCCTGCCTCTTTCTTCAGAGTGCTGGGATTCAAAGCATGCAATAGAATTCTAATCATTTGGGTTATGTTACCATCTGATTGTATTTAATGATATGACAACAAGAGCTTCAAATACAGTTGTTATCAACTCAAGTGATAAAGAATTTCTGGAGCCGGGCATGGTACCCAGGGGGCTCTTTGATGCTAACTTGCTCCTATGTAAATGTCTCCCATGCCCTGTTCCACTGACTCATGATCTCTTGTTTTTGGTTATATCCATTCCTCAAAGCAGAAAAATGTAGTCATGGAAAACTGGCCACTCATAAGTTACTGGTAGGGAATATATATATATAAATATATATATATATATATATAACTTATATATATATACACACATATACACACACACACACACACACACACACACACACACACACACACACACA
>JANHMN010000001.1:218346394-218359126 GCA_030674055.1 Rhabdomys pumilio | reverse complement strand
ACACACACACACACACACACACACACACACACACACACACACACACACATATTTACAGCTAACCTTCACATTGGCTCAAAATACTGCATGTTTGATGCACCTTGTGAGATAGCCTGTGGCTAGTCCCCGATTAAGGGATGATATGAAGACAAGAGGCTAAGGGACTTATCTAAGTTCATGTAACTTGTAGGAGAGAGCTGGGGTTCAGACCTAACAAGTCAACCCACTGAGAAAGATCTTCTTTATGGCAGATTCCTGTAATAAACAAGTGGCAGTCAAGCTTCATCTTCAGTACCTAATTCTTAGAGAGACATTACTAACTGATAGCAGTATTCTTTCCTGATGTGCCTAGAGAGGGGCCCCGGTCCTCCTCAAGACAGTGACCTGCCTCTAACTCCTAGTAATTAACCTATCAGAATGAGAGACGGTAGTTCACATGGTCTTCCTAAGGTTCTTTTTATAAATGCCAGTTAATTCACTAAAAATAAGTGTGTGTGTGTGTGCATGTATGTGTGCATGAATATGCCTTTATAAAGTAAATCTATTCGGTTGATTCAATTTGCATATCCGCTATGGGTCAGGAAGGCATTCTTGCTCAATACTGTGCTTATATCAAAGATATTTGGAGAATATTCTACATTAAAAACCTTGATATGAATTCTTTCAAAAACCAAAGAATTCTCTTGTTAACCTCCTGCCCCCGTAACCTATTTTACATAGCTTAGTGTGGTACTAGAGTTTGTACAGTCCAAGAAGCTCTTCTCTGTGCCTTTAAAATCGTTCCAACATCTCCCTGCAGGGTTTTCAGTGCTTCTTCAATTTTTTGCTAGCAGGTCGTTTATTTTCAAAGCCTGTGCTTTATACACAGTTCCATTCGCTTGACAGCACTGTGTTTGTCCTACTCCAGTGGGTAATATATTTACAAAGATCCAGCACACAGAGGGGACATGTTAAGAATGCTTGATCCATGCTGTGCAGAGGAAAAGCACGAGTTGCTATTTTTCAGTATTAGCTTTACACTTGGTATTTGGACAGCGGAGATCTTAGGCTCTGGAGAGGGAACATGATGGCAGAGGCACACAGAAAAGAATCTCCTGGCCATAGAGCAGTCATTTCTGCAATGCTCAGCTTCCACAAGGGTAGCAGGAATCAAGAATGTTATATCTGAAGCTCTCCAAAAGAATCTAAAGAAAAAAGCTGAGGGTAACAAAACTGGTCCTAGTAATATAGTTTAGTTGTTAACTTAGGTCCACATCAAGATGATGCAGATGACTTGGGGTTTTTAATTTCTGTACCTGATTGGATATGATCATGCAGTCAGGACATCTTGGGAAGATGCCTCATTAATCTCCATGCCAGGGACACATTAGCTAGAGTGAGGGAATAGCACAGTGGCTGCTGTTGCCAGAATAAAACCCAACTCAAGGAGATGCTGACAATCCCAGGGATGGGGCTGTAGAAAAATGTCAGTCCTTGGCTGAGAGTCATCACTCAGCAGTGTAGCAAGAATACCCCTTTTAGGGGGCTGAGTCTGGGAAGCAGAGTCTGGTGGCCTAGTGTCAGATTGTAGGTCTGTGTTCTAGGAAATACTCATTATGTATTTGAGGATGGCCTTGAGTTTCTGCTCTTCTTCCTGAGTGCTGTGATCACTAGCGTGCACCACCACATCCAGCCTAAGTGGTCAACCCTAGGGCCTCATGGGTGCTAACAAGCACTCCACTAAATAAGCTACTTCCCAATCTCAAAGGGCTCTTTACAAAAGTAACACCAAACAAGGGGTGGTGAGTATACCCAGGAATCCCAGCACTCAGAAGGCCTAGGCATCAGGAATCCCTCAAGTCTAGGCCAGCCTGGGTTATAGAGTAAATACCACACTCACTAGGGCTCCATAGGCAGACCCTGTCAACAAAACAAAACAAAAACGAGACAAAAACGTAGCACTAAAATTGGAAGCAATGAATGATCAACAATAGGGATTGAATAGCAATATTGTGGTCTAGCCTGGGATGAGTGGGCATGCGTGAGTGGGGGCAGTAGAGAAAGGATAGTTAGTGGGCACTGTGGACAAGTGGAGTGACTTTGAATGTTCTATGGAAAAGAGAACTACAGTGGACAGCAATTAGCTGAATATTTCAAAATAGTTTACAGAGGACTTGGCATGTTCCCACTATAAGGAAGAGTCACATGGATGAAGGGTAGATTTCTCTGCTCCTGCATCTGATTACTGCACACTGACTGATCACACACTCACTGATGTGTACAATGCTTATGTCAGTCAAAAATAAAAAAAAAATATTGAAAAGAAAGCCCAGTACATTCAATTTATAAAACTACAAAGCTATATTCATGAAACACATTATATTTGTACGGAGTCACAAGGTGCAGATACATAAATAAGTATACCTTAAAAACAGGGTGCAAGCACTATAGAAAAAACATGGTTCTTTCCTAAAAGGTGAAATTTGTCAATCTGGTAACCAATACAGGACCAAAATCTTATGAGTAAATTATGTAAGCACAACTAGTCTGTTTGTGTGCACATGTGCATAGAGGCCTGAGAAAAATAGATCCAAAGTATGAAACAGGTTGCCATCTTTGGTGGGAATTTTTGCTTTTTTCTTTTATTTAACTGTGCACACACGTTCACATGTGGGTGGGGTCTGAAGGGCAGCCGTGAGTAGCATTCTTATGAACTCCCTTCTGTTTTCCTATATCTTATATGATTTCTAAAACACCTTTGCCTCAGCTTCATTCTTCATTCAAAAAGGAAACTGTTGTTATAGCATAGCAGAGAGACCAAGTTGGGATACCATTTAGCTGGTGGATGCTTTCAGAACATGTGCGTAAACTAAGAGTATCCGGTGTAGGCTGTAACCGCAGCACTCTTGAGGTAGAGGCAGGGAGAGCAGTTGTTCAATGGCATCCTGGTTGCAGGGTCAGTTTGAGACCATTTGGGGTAAATGAAACCCTGTCTCAACAAATAAACAAGTAAAGGAACAGAAGGAAAAACAAACCAAACAGGCACCTTGTGCTCCTGAAGTCTCTCTGACTGCTCTCTATTCAGGGTGCCCCAGTGTAGACATTCTGAGCAGAATTTGGTCTTGTGGGCATTCTATCTGCCAGCATTATGGACAGGATACTCAGAAGTTTCTTCCTGCCTTTCATCCTTGCTGTTTCTGCCTGGGTACTAAGGGAGCCAGAACTACCGTCCTCCTCCCACCCAACCCAGTGCCAAATGCTGTGTCATAAAACCACTCTCCCCCTTCCAGATGCCTCTCTAGACACCCTTTTCAGGCAGATACCCTCTTCCAGATGCTTCTCTAGATACCCTTTCCAGGAAGATACCCTCTTCCAGATGCTTCTCTAGACACCCTTTCCCTGCAGATACTCACCATCTTCCAGATGCTTCTGAGACTTTTTCTCTTCCATACATGCTGCTTGAAACAGATACGTTTCTCTTTGTAATAATTCTTCCTCATCCAAAAACTCATCCTCTTCCAGGTACTCCTCTTCATCAGATTCCTCATCCTCAAAGTCTAGAAACTCTAAGTCATCCATAGACTCTGAAGACCCATCTTCGACATCAGACAGAGATTTGTTCTGTGAATGCTCATCTTCCTCTGATTTGCCACCCACCAAAGAAGGTGTCACTATGGAGTCCTTGGAAGCCTTGGGAGGGCCAGAATATGAGGGTTCTGGTGATAAATTATCATCAGACATGATGGAGAAGCCTGCACAACTGAGTCCTTTCAGTAGCACATAATGTTAATTCACTAACCTGGCAGTTGAGAAAGGAATAAAACAACATTAGTAAGTACAAGCCCACCAAACATGATGGAAATTGGTCTTGTTCACTCATTTTCTTTAATGACCTCTGGAAGCTCTTTGTGTGCACATATCAGTCATGGTAGCATGAGGGCCTGCCTCTGCCCCAAATAGAAGGGCCAGAGGCTCCACCCTCAGAAGTAGCTGGTAGAGAATACACATAGCACAACATGAAGAGAACAGGCTGGAAAGAGAAGGCATGGCCAGGGATTGGTGACACGATCACTTGGAGAACTTTTGTGCTTCTTTGTTGAGAAATACTTACTACCACCACAAAGACAACAGATTATGTTTTAGGAGCTTGAAATCTGGAGGGAAAAAGGAACTGGACAAACTGATGTCTACACAGTGATGAGGATGAAACATAGGCAGGGAATAGGGTCTCTGGTAAGTTAGGGCCCCTATGGGTAAGGTCCTGAGGCATATTTTCATGAGTGACAGCTGTACAAGGCACTGTCTCCTGCTAGTTTCTTATCATTTCATCCTGGCTGCCATGGTACTGTGAGCATCGGGACTCCTCCAGGAAGCCTTGTGAGATCCAGTCTGTATCCTGCCTGGACTGGACCCTCTGTGCTCTTTCTGAGTGACCGTTTCTGTGTTAGTTGTTTTTCATGCCTGCCTTTCTAATGGTGTGAACCTCTTTAAAGTAGGCTTAAATTCTGGAATGCACAGAAAGGAGAAAGAAGAAGCATTTCTCTCCTTCTGCTTTCTGGCTTTGGATGCATGTGGCCTGCAGCCTCAAGCTCCTGCTGCTGTGGCTTCCCCTGCTATGATGGAGAATACTACCCTAACAAAAGCAACTTATGGAAGGAGGGATGGACTTTGGCTCACAGTTTCCAAAAATTAACTTTTGTTAGGGTATTTTTTCTTACAGCAACAGGAAAAGAAGCTAATACAGAAGGTCTCACGGATGACTTAATAGCTGGTAGGGGTAACTAGGGTAGATGGGGCAGGTGTGGGGCAACTACTACTACAGAGAGATGACAGTGGCTATACGGGGAGACTTTGAAAGTCATTAAGAAATTTGTAGCTGGGCATGGTGGCTCATGCCTTTAATCTCAGCACCTGGGAAGCAGAGGCACATGGATCTCTGTGAGTCTAAGGCCACCGTGGTCTACAGAGTGAGTTCTAGGACAACTAGTGCTATGTAGAGAGAACCTGTCTCAATAAGTCAATCAATCAATCAAACAAACAAAAAGGATGTTATGTGGTGTCACTGCGATGAGTCTGGAGCAGATGCCAGAGCTGCCAGATGGACCACTGCCCCCACTGAGCCATGGCCGCGAGTGACTGGGACACCATGACGGTACTGCGCAAGAAGGGCTCCACGGCCACACAGGCCAATTCTAAGCAGGCCATCTTAGCAGCTCAGCGATAAGGAGTAGATGTGGAGACATCCAAGAAATGGACTGTTGGCCAGAACAAGCAACATTCCATCACTAAAACCACAGCCAAGCTAGACTAGGAGACAGAAGGAGCTGCATCATGACAGGGTGACCCTGTTGGTGGGTAAAGTGATCTATCGGGGCCAGCAGAGCAAAGGACTGACACAGAAGAACCTAGGCATGAAAATCAATGAAAAGCTGCCAGTCATCACAGACTATGAAAGTGGATGGGCCATCCCAAATAACCAGGTTTTGGGCAAATTTGAGAGCGCCATCAGTCTCAAGCTTTGGGGGAAGGACATCGGGGAGCCTATGGAGAAGGGGCCAAAGGCGAAATGAACACAAAGCCTGAAAGCCAGTGGTTCCGGTTGAGCTCTTCTGGCTGGTCCCTCAGGACCACGAGCACTGCCATGAGTCTCCTTACATGGTCAAACGGAACACAGGGGTCAGGCCTGTGTGTCCCCGCAACCCATAACTGCTGTCAAACAAAGCAAAACCTTGCAAAGTGAAAAAAAAAAAGAATTTTATGTGAGCCAGTTGATTATCCAATTCCAAATGGTCAGCCCTGAAACACATACACAGGAACATTAAACAGAGTAAACAGGTTGTATTTATGTTTTTGGGACTATGTATGCTTATACAACACATATATGTATATAGGAAAAACAATTAATGAACTATGAACTTGGAAGAGAACGAAGAGGGGTGGATGACAGAGTTTAGAGGAAAGAAACAGAAGGTTCCACTCTCTTGCTCCTTATGCCTCCAGCCATAGCTGCCGACGGTGAGAGCAATTAGAAACAAAAGAATCCTTCTTTGACCAAACTTTACTAGGGCTCTAGAACTTTCTTTTGGGTTCATCCTCGCATCCTCTTGTAAAATTTAACCATAGCAAGACTGCTGAGTGTTGGTCTGGTGTTGCTGTGTATTCAAATGCTAAACACTGGCCCCTAAGATCTGGGTGCCCTCAGGAGCAGATCCTCATGTGTACAAAGTAAGCTATGTAAACTTTGCCCCCCCCCCCAATTTAAAGCTATTGGTTCAATAAAAGTGGTTATAGCCAATTACTGGGTAGACTAGAGGTGAGTGGGGCTTCAGTTACCAGGCTGGGGGTCGTAAGTAGGGAACACCAGGAGAGAGAGAAAGAGAAGGAGAGACCAGGAGGGAGTGAAATTCAACCCCCACCCCCAAATGATGGAGCAGAAATAACCCCAGTGAGACTCAAACAGCAAGTAACAAGGGACATATGGCTGGGATATAAGTTAGAATAGCTCACAATCTACCCAATCTAGGCTTACAGCTTATAAGTAAAATACCAGGATTTCGTGCCTTTTATTTGGGCTAGCTGGAATAAACAATTCATTTACACAAGAACTCTGCAAGAGTCTCTTCTACTCTTCAGATCCTGTCATCACTAATATAAGATTGGAGTCCTCATCCTCATCTTTTCCCCAGGTCACATCTGATCTTCAGCAAGAATCACGCCAAACCAATTTCAATATAATCCCCTCACACCCGTATGCCATCCTGATGTTACACTCCCTGTTCTGCCCTGGTCCAAGGCAGAGGATCTCCACCGTTCTTGGTTGTACGTTGAACTGAGCCCAGGTCTACACCGAGGTCCCTTACACTTACTGCAATTTCTCCACATAAAATCCATGTTTATTGCTTCAGTGCCTGTTGGGTTTTGGGTTTGTGTTTTTGACAGCGGGGCTGGCCAGCCTGATGGGTTAGGAGCTTGTGAACATAGGCTCAGATTTCTTCTTAGCTGCTTAAGAAATCAAAATCAGCTGGGCTCCTGGACTGACCAGGTTGCATTTATCAACAGCATGTTGTCACTCAGGGTTACTAAGTCTTTCTTTCCACTCCCCTACTTGCCCAACCATTGGGGAAAAAAAGGAAAGAGAGAAAGGAAGAAAGAGAAAGAAAGAAAGAAAGAAAGAAAGAAAGAAAGAAAGAAAGGAAGGAAGAAAGAAGGAAGAAAAGAAAGGAAGGAAGGAAGGAAGGAAGAAAGAAAGAAAGAAAGAAAGAAGGAAGGAAAGGGAAAAGGGATCCAGTCAGCTGCATTCTTATTTCAAAGGCCAGGAAGGAAGCTATTCTCAACACCTCACTCTAGTTATCTTAGAAACAAGATACGAGCCTACAGCAGATCTCTTATAACAGCAGCCTAATGCTTGGTGTCTGAGGCAACTTTTGGCTCTGGCTTGCCTGACCAACTGTGTGTTAGTGCCTATGGCTACAATAGAACCAGCGACTTTATAATGGCTGGCTGTAGTTCATTGGTAGCTAGACCAACTTTCCCAAGATGTCAGCATCCATCCAACCCAGAGAGCAGTTTTTATTCAGTATAAGTAATGGTTTCCTAAAAGTTGGAGCAAATATTTATAGTTTAAGAACTGACAGGGAACTGAGAGTTCTGGCTTCTCTTGAATGCAGGAGTCCACCTTTCCCATATGTAACAGGTACTGAATGGAAGTGGGTTCTTTGAAGAGACTGCTCTTCCAGTCTCTGTCCTCTCTGCTGTTTTCGTTTATTCAGTAAGCAAAAGGGTTGGGCATCACCTGAGTCCTGCCATGTGTCCACCAACAGCCTCCTGTTTTCACATCTCTGCCCACACTGAGGAAACAAAAGATACACAAGGAGGTCTGATTCCCAACTGTCTGCTTACACACTGGCTTTAGGGTTCTGGTCCCTGTAGAGAAGTGGATCCTACATACCCAACAGACTATTCTGGCATCTGTATATAAGTGTCACTTTTCCAGGAGAAATGAAAACAAACATTTGCTCACCTCAAATAGTGAACCAATGACAAATCAAAGCATGGATACCACCAAAATTCAGCTTGGAGAACCAATGAGGTTGCTTACAGGACTATGGGTGAGAGGTTACTTACAGGAGCAGAAATACCTCAACGAAAACTACCTCACCAAAGCCCACCAAAACTGGAGCTTACTGCATGCCTTGTAGACAGCTCCATAGGTTTGAAATTACCAGCTCAGCTGCTCTTTCTGCCTTTCCTGGGCTGTTTTGACTTGTCTGAGAATGTCTCTCAGCAGTGATCCTTAACTGCTAATACATGCTTGGTGGATTGAAGTAGTCTAGTGAATCTGATTAGTTTCAGGAACTTCCTGAAGCTATTGAGTTGTTTACTTCCCAAAGTTCAAGAAGCTTCCCCACAGGGTGGAATGTTCACCTTCATTTAGAATATCCTGCAAAAAGCTTCTTTCCAAGATGGAATGTCGTGTCTTACAGGAGGTTGCTATACCACACTTTCACATATACTCATGGACAGCTCAATTTTGTGCATGTAATAGGAACTCAGTAAAATCTCCTGAATAAATAATGAATGAATGAATGAATAAATGAGCAAGGTATTAGTCATGTGCTGCTATGTGCTTTGCTTAACTTACTTCCTGGTTGTGTGCATATATGAAGAAAACTGTGTGACACTCTGTCGAGGTCAGTGCTCTGTCATAAAAACTTGCATACTGCACAGTAAATGAATAGATGATGGATCTCCCCTCTCTGTAAGGTTTAATTTTAGATCTCATTTTTCCCCCTAGAGTGAACATTCTTGGTGGAAATAAATGAAGACCTAAATAGCTAAGACAAACAAGCAAACAGAACAGAATACTCCCTCTGCAGTTGATTGGGTTGATGTTGGCCTGAGAAGAATAGCCTGTTTTACAGTGACGTCATCTCCGAGGCCTCTGTGTTCTGACTATGGTGGTTAAAGGCTCTTAGGGATCTCTCTATGAACAGAGGGATGTTTGGCACCTGAGCTATTTCTCAGTGGGGCCACAGCTTTACCAAGCTTGCTGAAATACCTTATGCTTCAGAAAGCAAATGAAGGCAAAAATATTTGAAGTTGGGAGGCCACAAAGCCCTGGGGGTAAGGGAAAGGGGTAAGAAAATGGGCTGCTTCCTAAGGGAGAACAGTTTTATACAACTCAAGTGGCCCTGGGCTGAAAGGGACAGTGAGGACAAGAACAGGGTGTGCTGGCCTGGCTGTGCCGCTGTCCCACTCCCACACCTCCCGTGGTCTACCTTCTTGATCATCAGATCTGAGAATTCTGGGGAAGCAGTGTGAGGACTTTGGCCCCTGGCCCCTGGTGTCTTGGCACCAAGAGGCAGTTCCTTTTCACCACAATTTTGTGCCTGGACTCTCCCTGTCCATGGGGCTGGCACCCTAGATCTCCATCTGGCACACCCTCACCTTTTTATTGAAGTTTCCGTATCCACTGTTACCCACCCCGCTTCACAGTGCTAGTCCCTGCAATCTGCTTCACTTTCTTCTTTTTTTTCCCCCAGAGCACATCTTACCTTCTAACGCACTAAGGACTTCACTCAGTCGCAATGTCTGTTTTCTGTTCAGAAGGTGAGTTACTGAGGGCAAAGGTTTCTCCCTGGGCACTGGCTTTAGTTATTTCATGGGCTACTTCACATGCCTTAGCTAACCAACCATCCACTCAGATAAAGGAAGTAAGGGAGTGAGAAGAGTACAGGCAGATACTGTTTTTTACTGAATACAAACTATGCACCTATAACAGATCAAAGTGTTTGTTTTGTTATTCTTTTTCATTTAAAAATTTACATCCATCTGATGAAGAGGAAGAAAAAACCCCAGCCCCCAGGGCTTCCAGAAGTCAAGTTGACTGATGTAGGCTATAGTTGCTAAGGACCCACATTTGAGATTCTATTTTAGCTGTGTCTAATCCCAAAGTCTAGATAAAGCTCTCAGTTTAGGAGCAGGTGAGTAATATCTAACAGCTCAAACTATTAGGGACAGTAGTGTTGCTATGTGTTCTGTATTGAAACATTAGGGGAGAGTGAAGCTTATAAGACTCAGGAAGTTCACTAAACTTACAAGTCTCAGGATGATCAGAAAGTTACAAGACTTGGGAGGATCCTCTCTAAAGTTATATAAGCAGTGAAAAATGTTTGAAGAAGACTCTTTGGAGAAGCTGCCTGCAAGGTGGGGCTTTTGTAAGTTGTCGCTCACACTGGGTTGTCTTTTTGGTGATAGAACTGCCTTTGAATTAACCATGCTTCCACGAATAAGTCCTCACTCCACTATGTCCATTGGTTCTCTATGCTAGACTTGGGTGAAGTAGTTTTTGTGATCTGGTTTCAATTGCTTATCTGGAATGAGTGGATGCTTGTTTGTGCCTCCCCAGGAAAAGTCACACAACAGGGATTCCTTCAGATAGCTAGAAGCTTTCCTGGCAATTGTTTAAAAGAACAAATAAATAACGTACACAGAGTTCCTACTTGCTAAAAGAAAACCCATTCCTGTGAAAACACATCTTTAGTTAGAAGTTTACTAGACTGATTTTCAAGAGTCCCTAGAGAGCCTTCTAATTAACTTTTTCTAACATCCTGTGGCATCAGCAACAAGGTAGCATTATTTGCTATGGTGCAGCAGTGGCACAGTCAGTTCCAGATAGCTCACTTTGAGACTGTGGAAAGATGATATTTTGGGAATGTACCATGTCCACAACCACCAGCATGCTAATATGTCAAAGTTGTAACAAGCACCAGCGGACATCCTGTGTCATGGGTGATAGCCAGGGTTGGAAGGAGAAATCACATATCCTGGCTGGACTCCAATCTAAATATGCAATTTGGAACATATGCCTTCCCCTGCTTTTGCCACACATGACTTTAGCCTTTTTCCTCCTTCATAACATTATAGACTAGCCATGCACTTAAGACTAACTCTTGTCTGAAGCCCATGTGGCCAGCTGAGTCGTGGAATTCAGATATATCAGATATACTGTAAATGTGGAACAACCCTAGAAAGGTCCAGTGTGGGGCTCCTGAGTAGGTCTTATTTGTATTTCTGCAACAAGCATGTAAGTATTCCCAGTAAGTAGGATTAAAAAAGACCTTTACACGGTCCCATGTAGGCTCAGGTTGGAACTTGCTTCCAGATTACTACAGTGGCTCAATGTCACATGGCCAGGTCATTTTCTGCCAATTCACCAAAAGATCCAGTTTTCAGAACTTTGTAGATGTCAGAATTTGTTGATAAAGGATTTTAATTCCATGTGAACATTTCTTTGGCTGCCCTGTTGGTAGTAACATCTACGTTGTATCTAATACCACATTCTTAATGGGGAACACATTTAACTGTTTTCTGTGTAGGGAAATAAAATCCACTTCATGGAGAACAATTTGGACATTGCTGTTTCTGGGAACCAATGTGGCTAACACAGAAGGCAATGAGAATTATTCAAGACCATGGCTGTGGAGTCTGTGATCACTGGAACAACACATGGCATCTAGGCTCACTGTTTAGTACTTACGGTGTTGGGGAGAGGGCTGGCTCCAAGGCAGGAGATCTCGTAGCAATGGCAGCTGAAAGAAAACAGTCTTCTGGTTACTTATTTAGAAAACTAGACACAGAACACTATTTATTAGTATTTATAAGTAAAAAAAAAACAGTATTTATTAGTAATACTGAACAATAATTATTTCTGTGCTATTGGATAGGGTTTGTTTTAGTAGTTCATAGCACTTTCTTAAATTTCCGTGATGATTTGAATGAGAATAGCCCCACAGGTTCATGTGCTTTCACACGTGGTCCCCAGTTGGTGGGACTGTTTAGGTGGATTAGGAGGCCTGGCCTTGCTGGAGAAACTATGTCGCTGGAGGTGATCTAGAGATTTCAGACTTGTGCTGTTCCCAGTGTGCTCTCTGCCTCCCGCTTGCTGGTAGAGATGTGAGCTCAGTGGATCCCACCACTCGCCTTTACCCTGTTATCATGGACCCGAACCCTCTGGGACCCTAATCTAATGGACATTTTCCTTCATTAGGCTACCTTGGTCGTGGTATCTTATCAATAGAAAAGTAACAAAGGCAATTTCCTCAGCTGGTAGTCGTGTTTGCACGTCCAACAAGCCAAGCAAACCTAGACAGCTCTCTCTTACCCTCGTCCCTGTTGGTTGTTGATATTTCTTGCTCTCAGGTGGTAGAATCAATGCCTGGACATTGCAGAGAATTCATGAAAATGCCACTGCATAATTTAAGGTTCTTAGAGAAGCAGAATATTCAGCGTTTGCCAGTCATCATGGGAACTAGTGTCGTTAGGTAAGTGCTGTTCTTTTCAGGGATGAAATATTTTGCAAAAATGGGTTTTGGTAGTTGCTGAAATTAAAAAACAACAACATCTATCACCATCACCATCATCATCATCATCATCATCATCATCATCATCATCATCAACAACAACAACAACAACAACAACAACAACAACAAACCAAAGAAACCAAGCACCATGCAAAAATCAGTATGGAAGCCTGGAAGGATGGCTCAGTGGCTAAGAGCCCTTAACTGCTCCTTCAGAGGACAAAAATTTGTTTCCCATCACCACACTGGGTGTCTCACAGCTACCGGTCACTCCAACTTCAGGGGATCTGGTGCCCTTTGATGACCTCCTTAGGCACCTGCATAGGCAAAGAAAATATCCTCCAACACACACACACACACACACACACACACACACACACACACACACACA
>JANHMN010000001.1:218329567-218345330 GCA_030674055.1 Rhabdomys pumilio | reverse complement strand
CACTTGTCTCTGCTTTGGCTCTTGCACTCCGTGAATCAGAGGTGGAGTTAAAAAACCAAAGTTAGGTCATATTACTCCTTTGCTTCAACTCTTCTCAATGTCTTCCACTTCCAAGGCTGGCCAGGGTTGCCCCTGTCCCTTGGGACCTGTGAGTCCTTTCTCCCCTTGCTGAAATCTGTTCCCACCTGAGGTCTCTGCACTTTCTCCACTCTCTAGAAATGTTTTTAAATTCAAAGATTTACTACACATGCTTGATTCTCCCTCAAATTTCAGCCCAAATGCATCTTCCCAGTGAGGACTTCCCTCAGCGCTGATCAGAAACCGTGTCAGCTCCTCTTAGTTCCTGTGCATCTCATGTCTTATTTGCCTCAAGACATACGTCATTCTTGAAAGTATTATGTTTTCACTTAGGCAGAGCCTGGAATACAGTAGGTGTGTGAATACTCACTCCAGGAGGGGATCCCAAGGTACACATGGAAGGACAAAGCCGATAACTTCAACACGGCACACATACACACACACACACACACACACACACACACACACACGTTCAGAAATAAAGGAGGCAGGTTATTTAGTCAAGGACAAGGCTTCATATGTGTAGCAAGACACAGCAACTATTTATCATGGATGATCTCCATGTTCCTAAGCGATACTGGTGTTTCATGGTAAGCAATGATATCAAATTGCTTACTTACGAAAGCAGCTTTATTCTATTGCTTATTATTCTTCATACGAGGCAAGCTTTCCTTGCCCTTTCCTGCCCCCTGTCCCCGCCTTTACTTATTTATTTTAAAGAATCGAGACAAAGACTTAAAAAGGAACCTTTTGTACCTATGGCATTAAACCCAGACAAGACTGCCGCTGCCGGGTCTCAGCTTGCTGAGGCGCGCCTCTCAATAGCGAATCCAGGAAGGGCGCATGGCAGAGCGGTGATAGGAACAGGTGCAGAATTATTCAACATCTCCGGGAAACAGCAGTGGGGATTAAACAGAGCTTTCTTTAATAAGATTAATTCCGAAATATGAAGCGCAGTTTGGCATATCCCCAAAGATACAAGGCATTTGTATCTATATGAGATTAAAGGAGCTTTTACACAAAGCAATTTTCTTTTTCAACATCAAAGAGCTGCTTCGAAGGGGCGGCTGGAAGGAGGCACGCAGCGGCCTGCGCAGTGATGCAAGCTTCTTGACGGGAAGGCAGCTCGCTCAGCTACGGATTGTATATATGCCTTTCACTAACCCGGACATGTGCAGCCATTGTTCCCGGGATCACAGGATTACAGAATAAGGGAAGCTGTGGGTCAGGAATCAAGTCCACAAACACTCCAGACAGGTGGCTCCCTGGTGATAACACTGCATTTTCAGAGATGGCGGCTCAGTACCTCATGAGGTGGTGCTAACAAACAATAAATAATGACCTTGATGCTGGAAGTACCAGTAACGCAAAGATCACAGCCGCCATCTATGTGTCAGACATTGCACTTAGAGAATAACAAACTGCTCAGCCTTCAACCACTAACTGTCCCCTTGGGCTTGCAGCCAGCCACCCTGGGTCCACTCGGCATCCACACACAGCATGCGTGCTCTGCACTGGGCTGAATTCCTTGGAGTAGGATCTTTCTTTCTTCCTCTGTCCTCTTTGTTTCCCTGACCTACATTCACATTTGCCTTTTTGATCGCAACACAGGTATTTACAGGAATTGGTCTCACACTGCAACCTGCTGGGTTGGCCTCACTGGCCCAAGCTGCTCGTGAGTTGGGAGTGTATCACTCAGTAGGTTCATCAGGCCCTGCAAAGTGTGCTCCTGAAAATGATAAACCACCGGGTTTCCTCCTATCCCCTTTCCCTTTCTTATTTTCCTCTTTCTTTCTACAAACATACCCTGCAGGTGTCTCACACGCCAGACATCGTGTTGGGTATCCGGCTCTACAGTGACCAAAGGTACACATGTGGATGAGTAACGCAAGAGCGTCTTGCTTGTTAAACTTATCATGTTTATTAAGTAGAAATTAAAATAAGTTAAAATACAGCACAGTGCAATCATAAACTGAATGAAAAAAGAATTCTACCATGAATTAAAAGCATAATATTTGCAAAAGGAGACACTGAGAACCAGTGGACAGCCAGCCCCAGCTCTGGTTTCTGGGGTCAGAGCCTACCTGGGAAGTACAGTCCCTACTTTAGTTGAAAGCTTGCCATAGAGTACCCTAGAGAGTTCCTTTATGGTAGGGGTTAGGCTGCTATGTCCTGTGTTCTAGCCTTTTTCCTCTCTCTCTTTCTGTCTCTGTCTCTCTGTCTCTGTCTCTCTCTATCTCTCTCTGTCTCTCTGTCTCTCTGTCTGTGTCTGTGTCTCTGTCTCTCTCTCTCTCTCTCTCTCTCTCTCTCTCTCTCTCTCTGTGTGTGTGTGTGTACTTGACCAGGGCATTTCCTCCCTCTACTTTGCTCTGAAGAGTCAAGAGCAGCTGACTTAGTTGAAGGGTCTAAGTTTGTGCAGAGTGGGAGTCATAAGTCATCCCGTTGGCATGTAGGAGAGTAGGGAAGGTGGAATCAGAAAGGAATGGGTCTTTTATAATCTGAGACTGTGCATTTAGTTGTTGGGAAGGTGGGTAGACTTATGTGCAAGGGGACTTTGCATTTATGATGGCTCCTGAGTTTTTCTCAAGTATAATTATCCAGGTTTCTTAGAAGCCATTCTTGTGCTGGGAATATAGCTCACTTGGTAGTATGTTTGTCTAGCATGCAAGATACCCTAAGTTTGACTTCTTAGAATAGCATAAAATCCGTTCTGTGCTTTCAGTCTTGTCACTCTGGAGGTGGAAGACCAGAAGGTCAATGTTATCCTTGGCTACAAAGAAATTTGGAGACCAGCCTGGGGTATGTGAATCTGTTTTTAAAAGCTGTTCTTCCCTGAACTCTAGGCAGGCTAGCTTGTGTGTGCTGAAGACCCTGGGGTGAGACCCTGAAAGCTCTTAAACACTTAAGAACAGAGTGAGTGACTTTGATAGACCCATCTTCCCATGCTTTTGCTCAGTGAGGGACATCCTCTTGGCTGTAAGCCCTCTAAAGAAAGAAATACGTGCAGTTATGAAGACAGAGAGTTCTGGAAACTATTTGGTTCTGGGCCAAGTGCCTTGCTTTACCTAGGATGTGCTCTTGAGCCCTTCCCTGGTGCCTTCTCTAAAAAGCTGACTGCACAGACTGGTTTGATTTGGTCTGCTAATCCCTCCCTGTTGTAGAATTCCAGCGACGAGAGCTGGGTGAGTAATACTGATATTGTGACCAGGACTATGGCTATAGGCTGCCTTCCCCTGGGTGATGAGTGCCCAGCTAAGGATGAGGGTAGGGCACACAGACAGCTGAGGTCTGAATGCATGGCAGAAAGTTGTGAACCAGCATAGAGTTGAAACTGCAGGACAAAAGATCTATGGATTTGGGGATGAAAACAGGCTCAGGATTTGAGGTGGGCCACCAAGCACCTTCGTCTTCTAAAAGGGTAAGCCATCACTAAAGACGCCCTAGGTTCTGAGTTTCACATTGGAGCTCAGAGTGTCTAAGTCAAAGCTCAGCAGAGAAACAGTCAGTAGAAGATAAATGTGTCTCTACATAGAGGCGTTCGTGCACGCACGTGCGCATGCACACGTACACGCACACACACAGCACATAGTTGTAAGAAGGGATGAGAAGGCTGTTTACAACCAGAGGCCAGATGGTTTTACAATGGGCATTTGGAGAGCCATAGAAATAAATAAGTCCAGGAAGGTGAAAGCAGTGGATATACATATACATCATATACATATACACATATACATATACATCACATACACATACACATATACATCACATACATATACATCATCACATACATATACACATACACATACATACATACACACAAAGACAGAGAGAGATAGATAGAGAGAAAGAGACAGAGAGTCAGATAGGGAGAGACAGAGAGAGAGAGAAAGAGAGAGAGAGTCAGATAGGGAGAGAGAGAGAGAGAGAAAGAGAGAGAGAGAGAGAGAGAGAGAGAGAGAGAGAGAGAGAGATCTCATTCCCTGTGCAGGCACCACCATATGTCTGCATTTGAAGTCTGAGGACTGGGAGTCTGGTGCACACTGAAGATAGCAGCAGAGAAATGTATCTCCTGGGAAAGTCGGGAGGGAGCAGAGCTGCCTTTGCCTTCTTCAGCTCCATGTTCTAAGGGCCTCCAGCCTATTGGATGCTGGTACACACACTGAAAAGTAGGGTTTTCTTTATTTATGTCACTGATTCACATGCAATTCTGTGGAAACATCCTCATAGACACAGAAGGGCGCTTTACCATCTCTAGGTGGTTTTTAATCTAGGAAATTTGACAATCAACATTAATTAATCATCACAGATGGTGTAGAAAGACAATAAAATCTGCCTCTTTTTGCTGGGGCAGGAAGAACACAGGTGGGATTATTTCTGGACTGAGTTGTGCCTCCGGAGAAGGAATGGGTCAAATGAAGGAATGAAACCAGGACTGGTTTGATCCACACCATTGGCTGAGATCTAGGAAGGGTGAAAGATTTTCTGCTCAGGGCCCTCTTAATAGATGTAACAGGAGAGAGAGGAAGTAGAGCTTCTTCCTGGCTCAGTGCAAAGGAAGCCTTGAGCTTGGGCAGGTAATCGTGGATGCCTTTCAACAGACCTAAGGACATCAGACAAGCCATTTACTTAAAAACTCTGCCTGTGTGTTTCCTGTCAGACTTGATGTGTCCATCAGGGATGACTTAGTCACATTTCTCATTGCTGTGACAAAATACTCTACAGAAGTAAATTAGGGGAAGATTTATCTTGGCTCATGGTTTCTGAGGGATCAGTCCACTGTGGTGAAGGAGGCATGACAGAGTGTCCCACTGCAGTAGGGGTGCTTGGTGGGTTCTTCACACAGAGCCTGGAGCAGTAAGCAGAGAACACAGACTGGGAACAGAAGCAAGTAAAACCTCAAGTGATCCTATGTCCCAAAGGTTCCCCAAGCTCCCAGAACAGAATTACCATCTGGGACGCAAGAGTTCAAACACAGGAGCTTGTGAGGGACATTTAACATTTAAACCACAACAGTCTCTGTTATTAGTGCTACAGCATTCATTACTAAAGAGTCAACCTGGCCAGTATTTAGTAGTAAGAGGCCAAGCATTCAGACAACGGAGTCACATGACACTGGCACCTCAGAACTAGAACAAGGCTTGGTCACATGATCAGTCCTGCACTGGTACATCCAGGGCCTGCTCTTCTTGCCTCTAGGTTCTTGTAGAGAAAGTGTATCTTTACCCCCAGCTCTCACACTGTACTCCTGCAAGGCTCACATCTGTCTCACTCACTCACTCACTCACTCACTCACTCACTCACTCACTCACTCACTCACTCTCTCACTCACACTAGTGTGGAGGACACTATTCCTCCACAATGCCTGGTTTACTGTGGGGTCTCAGCAGAAGTTTGTGCACTGAATTGATGGGCTGCAGAAGAGAGGGATACAGGAGACTGACTGCAAATGATTTGGATGTTTCATCCACTTAACCTCCCCAGTGGCGTGAGTGATGGGCTCAGACAGTGAAACCAGGATCTGATGAAGACATCAAGTGAACCGTAGGACCCTTGAGGATCACTGGGCTTCTGGAAGCAGGTGTTTAGAAAACCTGGCTAGAACAAGAGAGATCTCACTTCTGTAATGGACTGGGGAGTCCTCCAGGTTCTGTGAAAGCCAGGCAGTCCAACTGCTGCCTCCTGGAACTATAAGCCCTTTATTTAGCTCTCTGGCAGGACCCATGCTGGAAGGCAGCTGCTTCCCCTCTTGAGGGGAACTACTGACGACCTACTTTAGCTTTGCTGATCTGGATCCACATTCAAACATGCCAAGGACAAACTCTAGATTCCCAAAGCTTCACTGAACCCTCATAGGCCAACCACAGCAGCTTTTACAAGAGACGCCCAGAGCCATGTTAAGAATATTTTCTAGGGCTTATTTATTTATTTATTTGGTTTTATTTTTAATAAATAGGATTTCAAATATATTGGAATTTGGCCTTTGAAAGAGAGTGACTTTGAGCCCGCAGTTGGTACAGAACACTTGTTAAAAGCCAACCTTGGGTGCTGCTCCCTATTGCCCCGCCCCCAGGCTAGGTAGGGGTGCTGGTTCCCTCTCACCTCACAAAGGTGAGAGGCAGGGGTGGAGGGGTGGTGGTGGTGGTGGTGGTGGTGATGTAGGTGTAAGAAAACCGAGTGACCTGCCTTGGGTCCCAGGGGTAGGTCTGGGCAAGACAAGTTTTAATTTGAGGATTTTTCTCAGGGCCTGGGTTCTCTGGAGGGGACGAACCCACCCCTTTACTTGAACTGGACCAGTAGAGCACCACCCTTCACAAGGGGAGAATGGGGTCAAGAAAAGGAACAGAAAGGTCAAGGTAGTACAGGGCCAGAAAAAAAGAGTAGCAATGGGGTCTGGGTATTTGGCATCCGGCTACTATCCTTGGACTTTGTGCCACCCTGGACTCTCTCTCCCCTTTGCTTCTGCCTCTCCAGGGCCCGCAGGCTGGAGGAACCCAGACCTGGCCTTCAGAGCTCTTACCCAATCCTGGATCCTGCTCGCGAGCCAACTTCACCCTTCCAATCTCTTTAGGTCGCTCTCTGTTACCATAGAGACGGAACACGCCTCTCTACTATTTCTCTGTTGTTTCGGGCATTCTATACCTTGGACCGACCCTCAGCTTCCAGTTCCCAGACAGAGGAGGACAGGGAAAAAACGAGGGGAGGAGAGAGGGGAGTCTAGCTTCTAGGGGCGAAAAGACGTTAGGAGTATCTCCTAGGGCATCCGGTGTGGAATCAGCTGTGCCTGGAACTCAGGATCAACATCTCTCAGCACCTGGGTGTCACTGTCTGCTCCTTTGAGTGCAGTTCATGGGACAAAGAGCTGCCTTTGGGAACACGCACGGGCCTGATCTGGAGTCAGGGGACAGGGGACACGGGGACATGGGTGAAATTCACTGACCGTGACTCGGAACGAACTAGCTGGTGTTGCATTGTGGGCTGGGATGGAAAGAGAGGCCAGATCAGTCGATTTGGTGCAGGGGCGGGGATTTCTGGTACTTGTACAGAAGTGTCATCACAAAGAGAGCTGGGTGAACTGTGATGCTTCTTTGTGGTTTCCCATTCTAAATAAGCAGTTGTGCTTGCACCTGAGTTTGTAATTCCGATTCTTCTCTTAGAGAGTCTACCAAGCTGTGTAAGCTTTAGGTGTCTGTGAAGCCTAAGGAATCACGAGGACTGTGTGCTTATCCTGTGTGTTCCCGGCACTTAATGTCTCTTGGTGACCTGGGCTAGCCTCCTGGGAAGAGCTGGGAACAACCACAAAAAAAGAGAGACTCTGTTGAGAAAATTAAGGGCACAGATCCATACGGAAATCAGCAAACGGAAGGCGGTCGGGTGGCTATTTCTGCCCCTCTACACCATGATATGAGAAAGATGGAGGAAAACCAGAAGGGGGAATTCAAAGCAGTATCTTGAGGTTTGGAGATCTGAGCTGCTCAGGAGACAGAGGACACAGTGCCAAGGGCTGGCCTTCGGGAATGGATATAGATGTCATGCCCTTCATCTCCAATGCCCTTACGTAAATCTAAGCAAAAAAGTGTGCTTCGAGTGTACAGTAAGCTTCAAGGAACATTTCCAAGTTTCACTTCAAGCAGCGCCTTTAGCTCACTCACTTCAGGGTCCGTGTTAGGGTTCACTGCCTGTCAGCCTTGTGTCTGGAATCTGGAACATCGTTATGGTAAAGTCTTCCACAAGATGGCGCCCACAGGTTTTATGTAGATGGGGTCATTCCTTTGTGGAGATTTAAAAAAAAAAAAAAAAAGATTTATTTACGTATATGAATGCTCTATCTGCATGCCAGAAGTGGACATCAGATCCCAGTATAGATGTTTGTGAACTACCGTGTGGTTGTTGGGAATTGAACTCAGGACCTCTGGAAGAGCAGTCAGTTTTTTTTAAGTGCTGAGCCATCTCTCCAGGCCTGTGGAGATTTTCTTAAGCACCTATTACATGCTTATATTGTATCAGAAGGTGTTGGGAACATAGATTGGGTTGAGATAGAAACATTCCTAATGTCGTTATGAAGGGGAGAATGACCTTGTTGGGCATAGGTGGGAGAGGAGATTCTTGGTCCTATGAAGGATGAACACCTAGTTGGGGGGGGGGAGGGATTCGGGGGGGGGGAGGTGGGAGTGGAGTGGTAGGTGGAGGCGTATCCTCATAGAAGCATGAGGAGGGGGGATGAAATAGGAGGTTTCTGGGTGGTGGGGGTAAGTGGGTAAGGGGATAAAATCTGAAATGTAAATATAATACCTAATAAAAATTAAAAAAAAAAAAAGAAAAAAATCCCCACAGGGGCTGGTATCCTAGTGACTAGCCTCCAAATAACACTGAGTCGGTCAATGATCTGGGTGAGAATTTATCAGTCTCTTTTTCTTTTGTAGTAATTATCAGCCCTGCTACTGAACCATCTGCCCCAGAGAAGAAATGCAACCACAATGCTCACTCTTGCCAAAGGCTAGCCTAGGATCATAGTGGAGAGAGGCAGAGAGGCAGGCAGAGGTCCTTGTGAGAGCTGCCTACCTCTCTGGGTTCAGCAAAACAAGCCATTAGGTGCCTGAGCAAAGCATCTTTTCAGACATTTCTTACGCCACAAGGCTGCTACTAGAAATGCCCGGCTCAGCTATCATGGAACACGATACTCTTTGTTTTTATTATAGGCTGATAGGAAAATGGTGACAAAGACAAATGTTTTCATAATCTTGCCATGAGCATCCAATAAAGACATAGTTTACTTTTCTATGGTCGTCTACTTGACTTGGCCTTTCTACCTGGGTGTCCAGAAGAAACATCCATGTGGCCTAGACTCTGGGTGGGCCTTCCTCCAAGCTCCCCTTCCCCTAGTCTCTGTCATTTGATAAACAGCTGCTCTGCTGCTCCGTCCAAGCACCTAGAGACACCTTGTATACTCTCCTGTCTCCCGGATGTATACTCTCGGATGAATGTGCTTCTGACTTCTAGTTTCTCTACCCAAACACATATCCAGAGCTGATCATTTCTTATGCCTTCCTCTTCTCTGGGAAGTTTCACAAGACTCTTAGTTGGTCTTCTAATTCCATCCATCCATAGCTAACAGAAAGAATAATTCTTTAAAACATGTCAGGTTGTATTTCCCATGGCTTTCCTCCTTCTCCTTCTTGGAAAGATAAAACTCAAGGCCTCCATTCCTGTTCCTTTACTACAATCCCAGCTCTGTTCTGTAACTTCCAGAAGGCTTGGCCTCAGTTTCCAAGGCCCCTAAGCTGGGTTACTGTTTGCTGACCCCCAGGTGGGGCAGCCTGGGGACTGACCTCATTTCTCTTCCTGTTGTCTGTCTCCTATCTGTCCCTTTGACTCCCAAAGCAGACTTTCTGTTTTCTCCAGGTCTCCAGGTCTCTCATTCAAAGGCTGGTTCCTTAGGTAGCTTTCGGCTATAAGAGAATCACAGCCTAATAGAGGGTCATTGTATATTGCTTTTTTACACCTGCCTGCCACTTAACACAGAGCCAGATGAGCCTGGGCTGATAAGGTTTTTTCATAAAGCCTTTCTGGCGAGCTCCTCTTACCACTTCTTGCTCCAGGTGACTGCAAATGGACTCAGTGAAATCTGTTTTAACATCTTTCAGAGACAATGGTTTTGAAGGAGCACTTAGCAAATGCTAGGTGTGTTTTTTCTTTTTATGCAACAGGCTCCAGCTTCTTCATTTAAGGAAGGGGGAACAGGACATGGCTTTAGCCCTTGGTAGCATCTTCCTTTCCACCGGCCTTTGTGTCTTGTACCCTGCCTACTTCATTTATCATCTATGTATTTATTTACTTGTGCAGGTGTGTGTACAAATGTTTTTGTGTGCATATTCATGTGGTGTTCAGAGGACACCCTTTGGTATTATTTTTTCATATTTTGAGACAAGGGCTCTCACTGGTCTTAGACTCATCAAGCCTGGCTGGTCAGGAAGCCTCAGGGCTCCATCTCTGTCTCTCAAGCATTGGGATTACCAGACATGTGCTACCCTGCCTGGCAACTTTTATGTGGGCTCTGGGGATCTTGCCCTGTTCCTCACTCTTGCAAAGCAAGCACTTATTGTCTTAGCTATACTCCAGCTTCCATTGCTTCTTGACTCTCATCCTCAGAATTTCTCCATTCTCCTTCCTAGGGCTGTTGGCATTGATGACAGAACCTCAGGACTTCATATCACCCTTTCTGTTATAATAAAAGAGAAAAAAAAACCGTTCCCTCAAAATAAATATGTAGCAGGACACTTATTCTGCTACATTATATTCGCAGTGGAGCTCAGTAATTAGGCAGTAGAAGAGGCGGTGGAGCTGGGAGAGAAAAAGAGGAAGGGGAGGGGAAAAAGAGGAAAAGGAGGGGAGAAAGAGAGGAAGAGGAGGAGAAGGAGGAGGCTGTGGACCATGGAGAACCACGGACGGGTCGAAAGCTGTTCTGGGTAGCAACTTCTATCAAAAGGTTAGATATTGGGTAACAAACCTAATTGTGTGGGCATCTTGTTGATTGAGCATTTCTAAATATATAAATCCTTTAGATAATCATTAGCTTTTTTTTTTTTTTTTTTGGGGGGGTTTCTCTGTGTAGTCCTGGCTGTTCTGGAACTCACTCTGTAGACCATGCTGGCCTCGAACTCAGAAATCTGCCTGCCTCTGCCTCCCGAGTGCTGGGATTAAAGGCCTGCGCCACCACCGCCCTGCAATCATTAAGCTTTAAGAGTCTCATTTCTACCGGGTACTGTGAGGATGGCAGATATTGTCTGAGGTTCAGCAGAGCTTTGTGGATGCAGCATGGGGGATTGGCAGAGCCACCCCCCATGCTGGTATCTTGTGGGTGCCAGGGTCTGCGAATCTAGCTAGCCGGAGTCCTGGTCAGAGCTGAGGAGCAATGGAAACATGGCGGCTGCCTGAGAACAAGCTGTACTGGGCACGGTTTTCTAAATATCTCCTGTTAAAAGCGCCCCACTGCTGGGTGACAGTTGATGCAAGGTCCTTCTCATAACTCCTCTTGGATCCTTTTCAAGACTCTTCCTGGGGATTGTTGGAAGAAACTGCTTTTTTTTCTTGTGGTACCTGTTTATTACAGGCCTTTTGGCTTTCCACACATGCAGGAATTTGAGTAGTGACCTTCATATTTTTGGCCTCAGTAGTACAGCAAGTTTGAGAATCATTAAGTTCTTTCAGTGCTGAAGTTTGAAGCTAGGACCTTGTACTTGCTTGTTAGGCAAGCATTCTGTCACTGAGCTATATCATATCCAGCCTTGAGCAATTTTAAAGGACAGTCATCCGTGGCAAAATAGAGCAAACACAATATCTTCCCATGCAAGGCAAAGCATTGCCCTAATACAAAGTCAGTGTGAGCTTGCAGTTGTCTCATGATGCCCCTGGACAGGAGATTTTGAGGGCATGAAAGCTAAGCTTTGTAAATATGAGGGTCTGCCTGCTGCAGAGCACCAGCCCTGCCTGAGGGAGCACCAGCCCTGCCTGAGGGTTGGTGCTCTGGAGGTCGGGATAAACAGAAGGATCTGTGGAACCTAGACTGGCCATTTGTCTGCATGCTCACTTAGCTCTCCTGTGCAGACAATCTCGATGTAAGAGCCATTGAATTATTATCTCGAGATGCAAGCAGCTTTCATAACCTGTTCAAGGGGATGATGAACTCATCAAAGGAAGAAAGTTTCCTGGCTTTGGGAGAGGTGGGCTGTGATTGGGTGCATGTGCCTCAGTGATTTATAGTCCTTTTTTTTTTTTTTAAATGCAGTTGGGATTGGGAGCAAAGGTCAGAGTGGGTATTTTAGTAGATGTATTTGAGTGGATTCTAGGTATAAATTATGCAACACTTGGACTTCATCGCAGATACAAATTGAGCACCTCTTTGGCGGTGTTGAGGGAGTTGTGACTGATTTGTGGTTGGCTTGTGTATGAGAATCGGTCGCCCTCCCGTTATGAAAGTATTTTTCACATTAGAACAACCCTAATTAATTAAGGGTTCATGTTGGTGGGGTCATGAATGGGAATGCTTGGTGAAATGACCTCTTAAGTGCGTGCCTTCCCACAAGGCCTCCAACGGTAGATTTCCCTCAGAGTTCGCACAGGCATCATCAGAACCCCTCTGAGTACTTTGTCATTAAAGTCATAGTTTGCTTGAGTGACAGCTGGGACACTTATCTTCCCGGTGACAAAGCAGAGACATGTTTTGTTTCAGTTTGAGACTCCTGGTTATTGATTATGGGGAGGCCTGATTTAACTTCTTCATTTGAAGGTTTTAATGCCTCAGCAGCTCAGCTTTTACTAGCCGTGCTAATTAGATGAAGGAGTGGAGGTGCAGCCAGGAATGACATTCTTCTGTGCTCACTGATCTGTTAGGCCAGTGGGAGTGTGGGTGCCCTGAAGCTTTAACCTGAGCTTTCTCTGAAAGCCCAGAAGCCCCAGGAGCCAAGACAACTGTTTTCACACGAGGCTTTTAATGCTAAACATAAATCCTGAGAACAACAGCCTCCTGGGCAAACGGAGACTTCATTTTGAAGCCTTCCCTTCTTGTTGGCAAGATGTCAGTTTAAGTCCGTGGAAGACCGGGAAGGACTCCGTGTAGCTTGTTTCTGGGCCAAGTCTGCCAGGATATGGGGCTGTCTCATTATTGAGAACATTTGTTTAGGGTCTCAGGGACAATATCTGTCCAGTTAGATTTGTTCTTCTCAGAAAGGTGAAAATTGTTCACTAATGTGTCCTAGGGTAGACAGAACACACATCAGGTCACGGGAATCCAGCAACATGGTAGACATTTGGAGTTTACTGTTAAGAACCAGTGTGATCTAAAATTTATCAATCAGAATTGTGTCTTCTGTGCTCACCCTGTGGCTTTCTAAGGAATGCTGCGGGATATCTCTCCCTCTCCTCTGCACGGGGGTGGAGGCTATATTCTCTATGTTTCCCTGTAGCCCATAGCTAGCTCTGTCTGTCTCCTTTCTGACCCCTTGGTATCTTTATTCTTCCATTTCACCCACCAGAAACAGGCAAGATGGCATGGATGTGAGAAGGAAGGGTGGAGACTCAACAGTAGCTGTCTGCCACTGTCCTAAACACCTTAGATACAGTTTGTCCCTCGAATTTCATGGACAGAATCAGCTGGCAGCCTCACATTTAACAGGAATTTGGGGACATTTGAGTGTAATGACTTGGAGAAAGCATTTGGTAGAAGCACAGCCAAGAAAAACACCAACGTTCTGCAGAGTGTCAAGCTGGGCAGGCTGCCAGACCACGCCTCAGGCTGTCTGTAGTACAGGCTGGCTGGGAGGAGAGGAAGGAGAACAGCACATGTTTCTGAGGCTTCGTTAGCCATGGTTCTGAATGGGATGCTTTCTTTTCGTGATCTCTTGTGGTCTTCCCTCGGGAGGAATCTCAGGTATTCAGGGATTTATATGAATGCCTTAGTCAGGTCAGGTAGAGAGGATTTGTATCTAAGTCACCTTAGGCTTGATCTCCTGGTCCTCCTGTCCTCAGGGACTCACATAGGCAAAGTCCCCTCTGTACTTGGGAACAGTGGCTTCAAAGGCTTCATTCCAGTGGTGGGGATGAGTGGGAGGGTAGGCATAGTCTGAGCATTTTGCTATGTTCCACTTCTTATTTATTGTGTATATGTGTGTGGTGTGCACGTATGTGCGCATGCATGTGTGTGTGGTGTGTATGCCTGTTGGCGTGTGTGTTGGGGGAGGCTTTGCATGCAAGTGGGTCCATGTGTGTGTGGAGGCTCAAAGTCAATATCAGGAGTCGGCCTCCATCATGTTTCTGCCCTATTCACGGAGGCCTCACACCCCCTGGCATTTGTGTGGGTTCTGGGGACCAGAACTGAAGTCTTCATGCTGTGGAGGCTGTTCTTCAGCATTGAACCATCTCCCTGGTGCCATTCTCTGCCTTGGCCTTGCCAAAGCACTGACTGCACTGCAGCCCTCCTCTGTGTATTTCCAACGTTTGCCCTTGTATCTCAGCCAGTGGGGAAAGTTTGTAACTGCGTATGAACGAGACCTCAGCTGGTGACCACGGGGCTTCCCCACCTACTTCTGGTGGACAGCAGCACAGAACTAACCATCACCACACGCCTGGGGGAGTTGGGTGAAACTCTGTACACAAATGTGAGTGCACACACACACATACACACATACATACACATGCACTCGCATGTGTGCATGCATGTTACACGCGCACACACACTTTTTTACCACTTCATAACATAATGCTCTGATAACATGACACTTTATTAAATTGTTATTGGAAGATTTTTCTTTTTCATGCTCTATCAGATACAAATTTTTTTATCACAGTTTTGTCCATTAATAAGAAGGAAAATTGAGTATAATAAACTGGCTTCTCCAGCTTTTTCATCTAGGGTCCAGATAACCTAAACTATTCATGCACTCAGAGCTAAAATGATGTTTTCCTATGCAGTGTCATCTTCTCCACCATCAGGAGAATCTTTATGTCTATCTAGAGAGAGGAAGGGAGGGAAAGAGTTTGCATCCAAGAGTGTGAGCATTCGTGAGCATGTGGAGGTCAGAGTTCAACCTCAGAAGCCATCTACCATTTAATACGAGAAACTGTTAATATGAGGTTTCTCGCTGAGACTTGGAGCTCACTGATTCAGCGGAGCTGGCTGGCCAGTGACCACCAGGAGTCCCTGCTCTGCTCCCTCAATGCCGGGGTTACAAGCATGAACCACCACACCCAGCTTTTTACGTTGGTTCCAAGGATGGAATGCAGGCTCTCACTCACACTTACGTGGGAAACTTTTTTTTTTTGACTGAGCCAGTAAATTTTTTTTTTTTTACTTAGGTAGGCTCAAGAATATTGTTTTAAAAAGTAATTTCGAACTTGAGTGTTAGTAGCTTAGATGAAGCTCCTGAATGTAACAAAGCAATATTCTTTCAAGAGACTCTCTTAACGGTGAAGGGAATGGTACTGCATGGGGAAACGTCATTTTAGCTCTGAGTGCGTGGCTAGTTTAGGTTACCTAAGACTCTAGATGAAGAAGCTGGAGACATGCATTAGATAATTGATTTCATTCAATTCTCCTTTTTATCAGTGCACAAAACCATGATAAAAATTTATGTCTGGTAGAGCTTGGGGGAGGAAGCTCTCCTGATAACGATTAAATAAGGCTTCAGGATATCAGAGCATTGCCCATTTCATTAGAACTACTTTTTTTTTTTTCTGAAGCGATGAATAAAGTGGCAGGCATTTTGAAATAGAATCCAAGAGTCCAAGGAAGTATGCTGTGCACATTGGGTGGGAGGAAATCTGTTTGCAAGTATATAATGGTTGAGAATATATAATCCATGCCCAGGGAAAATATTGGAAACAAAGAAAAAGAAAACCAAAATTAAAACAAAAGTGAAAAACAAGAAAGAAGAAAAGAGAGTTTAGTGGTGAGGCTCCAGGGGCAGCTGAGGGACTCTGGTGACACCCACAGACCCCTCAGATGTTTGTCCACATAGGATTTATTTCTCTCTCTCTCTCTCTCTCTCTGTGTGTGTGTGTGTCTTCTTTCTTGCTTGCTTGCTTGCTTTCCTTCTTTCTTTCTTAAACATCTTATTCTCTCATATATTACATTCCAACCTCAGTTTCCCCTCCCTCCTCTCCTACCAGTTCTCTCTTTCTATCTCTTCCCTCT
>JANHMN010000001.1:218314472-218329557 GCA_030674055.1 Rhabdomys pumilio | reverse complement strand
AGGCCAGACCCATGCAGGCTCCCTGATTGTCGCTTCAGTCTCTGTGCAGGGCTCGTTTCTTGCTCTACTAAAATCCTATCTCTGGCCAGTGGGAGGGCACACTGCTCCAGTCAGCCATGCTGAGTCTTCAGTTACTAGCATGGTGTTCAGATAAAAGATGGAAGAAGAGAGCCCAGAAGTTAGAGACCAGGAAAAGATGGAAAGCCTTCCTAGCCTTTTAGATGCACTAAGAGGTACTCGGAATGACTAATGCTGGTTAAATTTCAGCCCTATGGAAAACATCACCAAAAAAAGAGATGGCTTTTCACATGCCATTTCAGAGACATTGACAAAGTGGCTTGGAGGCCAAGAGCCATAGAGGACAGAACAAGAAATTCACTTGGGGAACAGAACCAAGACCTCTGCTAACAGCTTCCTGACCCGCTGTTGAGCTTCACCATCCCTGCCGCCCAGGTCAGGATAAGCTCTCTGGACCAGTGACAGCTGAGAATCCCAGTTGTTTTTCCTAAAGGAGTTTTTACTGGGGCTAATCTGTCCCTGACCATTTCAGGATGGATCTGTCTGCTCTCTGTGTGTGATGGGGTACTTGTGCTTTCAGTTCCTAGGGCATTGCCATGTAGAGACACAGATGCTCCCTGCAGAGAGGACTGTGCATCACTGGGGAGTTTCTGGGCTCTGATCTGGGTGCAATAGGTTGTGTTTCTTGAAGGCATGCTGAGAATCACGTGACTAAATGGCCATTGAAGGAGCAGGATAGTTCACCAAATCCACTTCTTGAATTTCTTTATCTTTATGGAAGTGTGGTGGAGTCACATGACAGATCTGGCTACTGGGAAATAAGCTACACCAAGCTGGGATTGGCTGCCTTCTTTCTCTATCTCCAGTTAGACGTGAAGCTCAGGGAGACTTGGTAAGCCAGGAGCTGGCAAGAGAAAACATTCATGGGTATACTTTCTAAGTGATCAGGTAGAACCTTGTGCTTTACACTGGATGTGTATGTGGGGAAAGGGATTACACACTTATGCTTCTTAGGTTTCAAGGTGTATCTGTCACAGCAGATGCCATAGGTGTCTTCCTAGCCAGCCTGCTGTTAGAAGTGACTGGAGACTGCTAGATTAGGAACGTGTAACATAAATATCAAATGGTTAATATTGAAATTAGACATTGAGAAGAAAACTCTAATAATTTTCTGAAAAAATAAAGTGCTGAGCACCCTATCAAAATCTGGGAAATTGGAATTGGAATTGGGGGACAGGTAACAGCATTGTGGAGTTCCCTGGCCTAGAAGACCCAGATGTTAGAAAACCACACCGAAGGAGGTGAAAGTTGGCAACAGAGGAAAACACAGAAAGGAGGCAAAGGCAGCTACAGGAAGGCCATGGAGCAGTGAAGAATCTAAGGGGTATCAAGGGAAGTGTCAAGACATCATCCACCCGTGTGGAAATCCCAGCAGCTGCAGAGCACAGCCCAGGAGAGAGATACAAGGAGAGTAGTCAGCACAGGAATAGGCTTCAGGTCAGGTCCCTTCAAACAGCATCACACAGAGATAAGCAAGGTTGAGGACCAAGAGATATACACAGTATCATCAAGATACTAATAGGCTAAGCCTTCCATCCTTCAAAAGCAAACATGCTTTTTGTTTGTGAATCAAAGAAATGAATCATGTTTTTGTCTCTAAAAGAACCCTTATCATTGGAAGAAAATAGAGATTTTAAAGGTCCCATTCCCACTCATAGTCCAAGAGTATAAACATTTTATGTTAAAACTTTTGTGTGTATGATATATGTATATGTGCAGGTGTGTGTTCATGCCACAGTATGCACATAGAGGTCAGAGGTCAGGTGTCAGCCTTCCCCTTTCCACCTCATTTGAGGCAGAGTCTCTTTATTACGTGCTGTTGTAACTGTGTCTGCCAAGCTAGCTGTTCCATGGACACTCAGGGATTCTTCTCTCTTTGCCTTCCATCTTCTCACAGAAGTGTTACAATTATCAGTATGTGCTATCATGTCTGACTTTTGCAGATTTGAACTCACAGGTCATCACATTTGGGTAGCAAGTGCTTTACCCACTGAGCCACCTCCCCACCCCATAATAACATTAACATTTTAAGCAAAAGTATCATTGCTTCTGGTTTATCTCCCAGATTTAGTCACTTGAGAAACAAGCCTTTCTCAGATAACCTTTTGTTTGTTTGAGTTGAGGTCTCATGTAGCCCAGGCTTGCTCTGTAGGTGAGGATGACTTTGGAATTCTAACCCTTCCTTTGCCTCCACATCTCAAGAGCTGGGTTATGGATGTGCACCACCCTGCTGCTGGGCTTAATAACTCTTTAAATAGATCAAATTAAAATCAAATGACAATTTATCTCAAAGAGGTGTGTGTGTGTGTGTGTGTGTGTGTGTGTGTGTGTGTGTGTAGAATACACTGTACTTAGTGTACATGTGGAGGGCAGAGGACATCCTGTGGGGGTTGGTACTGTTCTTCCGTCAAGTTGATCCCGGGAATGATCTTAGATCCCCACAGGCTTGCAGGGAGAGACTTTAACTGCTGAGCCAGCCCTTTTGTATCTTTATTATTAAAGAAGATAGATACAATAAAGATTTTTTTCCCCATTAGGTTAAGGAATTTTAAAAATCAATAGTAAAATAATCTAAAATAAGAAAGAAAACTGAGACTGATAAAATGGAACACGTTCAGAGGCGTGAAAGGTGCATAAAATTGTCTCTTTGAAAAGAGATCAATAGAAATAAAGACAAATTATTAACAAGTAAGCTGAATAATGTTCAGGAGGAGAAAAGGAGGGTGGGGGAGGGGGACAAGAGTGAGGGAAGCAGGAAGGGTGAGAAAGAGATGGAGGAAAGGAGGGAGGGAGGGAGGGAGGGAGGGAGGGAGGGAGGGAGGGAGGGAAGGAGGGAGAATATGAGGCTGAATGCAAGATTACTCACTGAAAATCATAGCAACTGACTCAAAAGAAACCAAGATTTGAGTTACTCAATTGACTGAAGCCATTGGAAATTTTGAATAGACCAATTAATTACTAGGGAAAAAATTGTAAAAGGAAAAAAAAACAGGTAAGTTTTACTGTTGAAATCTATCTCTCCCCTCTTCTCCTCTGACTCCTCCTTCTCTCTGTCACCTCCCCCACTCTGCTTCCTCCTCCTCCTTCTCCTCCTCCTCCTCCTCTTCCTCTTCCTCCTTTTCCCCTTCCACCTCCTCTGGCTATTTATTACTGGAACAGGGTCTTAAGCTGGTTTCACATTAGCTATGTAGCCAAAGATGACCTTGAGTTTTTCATCCTTCTGCCCCTGTTTCCTGAGTGTTGGGATGATCGACCCCTGAGTTGTGTGCATGTGCTCATATACAGGCGCATGCACACATATACACAATTAAGATTAAAATTTAAATATTTTTTTGAAGGACAAGGACAGTATTGACACAATTTATTCCATCAACAAAGAGAAAGCAGTCAGATGAAACAGTGGTGTCTTCGGACAGAGTCGGCAGCCATTCTCAAGTGCAATGAGTGTGACTGGTTGAGAATGTGTGGCAGATACTGTGGGTGAGTAAACTCTAAGCTATTTTCATCCTTCCTTGTCCTGTCTAAGTCTATTACTGAGCCCAGAGAAGTAAAGTACCTGTTTTCTTGAAGATAAGGGTTTCAGTGTGACAGTGCTTCCTGAAGCCTGTGGTGGGCTTTCTAATGAAGCTTTCCCCAATCTGATAAGAAGGGATCTTTAGAGTTGGGTCATCTTTTTCTCTTCTTTCTATCTTGCATGCAGTGGTGGCATCTGTGTCTGTAGGATTCATTCTGTAACTGTAATGCAGCAAGCCTGAGGAACAGGGCCAACTTAGTCACAAATATTTCACTTCTGATTTTGTTGAGCTAGCAAATCAGCAGCAGTAATTGTCTCTAAGTATCTGTTTAGATTTCAATCGACTCTCAGTTACTTACATCCAAGCTACGTCAACATGACGAGGATCAATAATAGAAACAAGCAGCAAGTTTTATCCTGAGTAATAAAAAAAACCAAACAACAGATATTTTAATTAAAATCAAGCAAAAGGTGCATAGGCCTACCTACCTCCTATTACCATCATTATTCCATGGTTTTCTAGAAGGCTGAAGGGCATGGAGCATGATAAACAAAGTAAACAAACAAAACCCCGTAGAGATACAAAATAAAGTAGAGCAAGATGGACTTAGTAAAAGCCCATCAGACGGCAGAAAACAGGACCCTGGGATTAACTGCACAGGTTGTGGACTGGTGTTTTTGTAAGTTAACGAAGTGAGATCAGTTGTGAAGCCAGTTGGGGATTCGGAGGCTGGGCTGTGCTGTCGAAATCATTTCTGTGCTACTTGGTAGCACATAGCTAATTCTGGGTTTTGAATTTCCCAGTTATTTGTCCCAGTTTTTCAGAGGAGACTAACCTAGGACAATAAAGAGGATGCATCCGTCTACCCATGAGCCAACTCCTGCGCTGACCAGCCTCTGTGCGGATTTGAATACCATTGCTGATCAGCTCAAAGAAGGCATTTTGTCAAAATAAAACAGAACCATAGAACTGTGTCAGCTTTTGCTGACAGTGTTATTTTCTCAGGCATCTAAGAGTTTTTGATAAAAAGGAAGGAAGGAAGGAAGGAAGGAAGGAAGGAAGGAAGGAAGGAAGGAAAATACTAGAACTATTACCAAATTTACTGAAGTCTTTGCATATCAGTTAAACACAAACCAATAACTTGTATCCATTTCATCAATACTCAGGCAAGGCTGAAATGTCCATTAACTGTCGCTGTAAATACTATTACATGTCTGTGAAAAAGTTGTGATGGCTATGTTTGGTTGTCAACTTGACTACAACTGGAATTAACTAACACCCAAAAACGGAGGGCACGCCTGTGAGGAATTCTTACTTAATTCGAATAGAAGATCCACTTCTAATCTGGAACTTTTAGTTAGGGAGACACGCCATTAATCCAGATCTTTTGAGCTGGGAAAACCCACCTCTAATCTGGCCCATGCCTTCTGAAGAAAGCCTGTATCAGGACATGGAAGAAAGAAGCTGTGAGCTTGTCTGCTTGCTCTTGCTTTGCTAGCAAGCTCATTCCTTTTCTAGTACTAGAGCCCAACATATACTGAAGACCTGATGAGACATCCAGCTTTGTGGACTGAGCGACTACTGCATTTTTGAACTTTCCATTTATAGCCAGCCGCTGTTGGATTAGCTGGACCACAGTGTGTAAATCATTCTAATAAATCCCATATATATCTGTATTCATTCTATAAGTTCTGTTACTCTAGAGAACCTTAATACACAACTTTTAATAGAATAAAATCCATATAATGGAAAAAAAAAAGGAATAAATGAAGAGTGAAATCAAAGTCCTTCAAAGAAAGCATGACTTCCCTCAAGCTAATATTAACTTAAGGAAATTTCAGATAGAAACCTAACAGTGCTAGGATGGTTATTTCGGTGGTTTTGAATTGGGTAATGTGATCTTAAAAGTAATTTGAGAGAGTCGTTAGCTCTCAGGTTACTGAAAAATATGAGCAACACAGGGAGGGGAACCAGACTTTAGAACACACTCTAAAGCTACTGTAATCAAACTGGTGTGGTCTAAAGAGTTTAAGGAGACATAAAGAGCCACAAGGGTTCTACACACTAGGAGGATCCTGGTGTACTTAAAGATGCACTTGGGGGAAATTTAGTTGATTTTTAATTCATAAAATAGTCTAAAATAAAGTTCTTGATGAACTAAAATGTTAATATAAAAGATGCTGAATAAAGTCATAGAAGGAATTTGAGAAACTGCAAATATAGTCTAGGATTTGGGGAGAATTTTCTTAAGACTGAAAATCTGAAACCCATAAGAAGAGAGAGGCTTTGCATGTAACAGAGAGTGTATGAAGGGCGTTTGACCACATGTGAAACCCTACATCTACAATACTCTCATGCATTTGACCTAGACACAAGGAAGAGGAAGAATTAAAGAATAAGAACAGGCAAAAAGAGGTAAGAAAATTCTCTTTCAGCAAATACCAATATCTGGAGACGAGAGCTCCCATTCACCAGTAATGAGTGGGTGCTACCAGCTGAAACTTAGAGATACAACTTCACATTACCTTAACATCTATGTTATCATCAGCTTGTATGTATGTGTGTGATTGTGAGTGTGTGTCTGTGTGTGTTTGAATGTGCACATGTGGATGAATTTATGTAGAGATCAAAAAGCAACTTTGATGAGTGAGTTCTCTCCTTCCACTGTGGGTTCTGGGCAGTGAATTCAGGGGCCTGATGGTGATGGGCACCAGGACTGTGCATGGTGAGAAAGGTTAGTTTTCAGTTTGAGTCTTTTTCCTTGCATTTATTTCTGAAGGGAGAATAGAGGCTGGAAGGTCACGGTCATTGCCTGGTGGTCAGGACATCTAACTTCAGAAGTTACCCATCTTATTGCCCCAGCTGACATCTTTGGGTTGGTCATCTGCTCTTATCTTTGACAGAACACCCAAGGTGACAGCTGGGGCCTGTGATGAGCTCTTGCTGTCATTATCCATAGACTGTAGGAGGCTCCATCAGAATCTGTGAGGTCTATCCTCAGTAGGATGTGAGATTTCTTCTTGTCTCTGTAGAAAACCATCCTTGATTGGTCATTCTGTTTGTGAGAAGGAAATCATTTGCAAGAAGGATTGCAGAACAGTTTAGCAATTCTAAAAAGGAGTGCCTAAGAGCTTCTACCAGAAACTCCTATTGAGTCAGTGAGTGTGGGCAGTGAATGTTAGATAAGCCACAGTAGAATGTTCCAGTAAATCTTTTGGCCCTTTAACATTTAGCGTGCCCTCCCATGAAGGCCAATAAAGTCAATCAGAAGGAAATTACTCTCAGCCTCAGATGACTCAGAATTGGGATATATGACAAACACAAATGGCAAGTGTGTGTGTGTGTGTGTGTGTGTGTGTGTGTGTGTGTGTGTGTGTACGAACGTGTGCCTTTGTCTTTCTCCTGCATAATGTTTCAGAAGTGTGATGGATTTCCATGGAACCAGTATATATACTCACTGATACTGATTTCAGCCAATCTTTAGTTTACCTATATATTAAAATCATGTCATTAACTGGCTGAATCTTGTGCAGGTCTGGTGTGGGTAGCCACAGCTACTGTACAACAGTCATGAAACCCAGAAAAAGGCATTTTGTGGCACCCCTCTCCTTCTTCCACCTTTTCCATACCAGAATATATTGGAAAAATAAAAACTAGGAAAAAGTGATATCACCAATTGATAACATACTGTGGTGGCAATGAATTTTGAGGAGGTTAATTTAGTTTTTAACAATCAATATAATTCTCAGCAGTGTGGCAAGAATGAACATCGGGGCCAGACTAAGTACTAGCCTGTGGCACACAGACAGCAAGCAGTTTTGCAGTTGCTAGTTAACACAACCATGGCAGTAGTGTGTGTGTCAGGGGATTCAGGCTTCCCTTCTGTAAGGCAGAGGTAAGAGTCAGGAACAAACAAGCAGGGATTTAGAAGTCCCTAAGTTGCTGCACTCTAAGGACATGGAGAGGTCACCCCCTTTCAGGACTTGTTTAGTGTTTCCCTCTATTTTACATCCTCTTTTTAATTTATTTTTACTTTTTATTGGTCTAAATCCTGGAGGTCTAGAGTTCGGGGGAGTCTGTGTCCAACGGCCTTAGCAGAAGGGTACTTCATATCACCATTTCCACGGGGCTCATATTTCTTTAGATCATTCTGGTTTTGCGTTATCTGCTGACAGGAGGCACCATGCTATTCCCCACCTCATTTGTATGCATAAGCACAGGTCAAGAATAAACACCATCAATTTTAAGAAGAGCATGTGGGGTAGAGTGTTCGCCTTGAAAGCATGAGGACCTGAGTCTGACTCCCAGCATCCACATGAGAAAAGGGTGGTCACAGAGGTGCATGTTTATAACCCAGCACTGGAGAGGCAGGGACACCTTGGCCAGCCAGCCTTGCCTGCTTTAGCAAGTTCCAGGTCAGTAGGAGACTCTCAACAAAGTGGGTAACTCCTGAGGAACTGTACTTGAGGTTTTCCTTTGGTCTCTACACACATATATGTGTGCACCTGTACACATGTATATGCACACAGGAGGTAGTGGCAGAAGGAATAGAGGGTCAACTTATCCTTGGACATCAAGTGCACTTGAGAACATCCCAGGGTACATGAGACCCTTGTTTCAAAAACCCAAGCAAAGAAAAATAAAAGAACAACAATAAAAAAAATTTAAGAACTTATTCATTTCTTATTTGTATTGTTCCTCTCATCCGTTTACCAAGCAAATCTAACCCTGCTTAGCTTCCAAGATCAGGCACACTCCCTGTAGTACAGCTGTGTTTCTAACAAAGAATATCTTGATCTTCTTGTGGGCAGGTGAGAGTCAGCTTGACAGTGACTCCTAGAGAGGGGTTCACAAGCCTGTAGGTCTTAGCTTTCCTTCAAAGTATTTGGGATAATGGTGGTGATGTGACCCCAATTAATGACTGAATTGAATCTAGTCTTAGGGGAGGGCAGGTGCTGGTTTGTGAGCATAGGCCAGGGGACAGAAGCAACTGAGAGCAGCATCTTATTAGGTCCACGATGGGCTTGAGGGACCTTCAATCAATCAGATGCCTGTCTGTTAGCAAGGCTTGTATTTTCTGCACGAGGTACCGCTTCTCTTAACAGCCCTCCCACCATTATTCAGTCATACAGCCCTGATGACAGTTCTTCATTAGTCCCCCGAGAAGACTTTTCTCTGGCTCTAACCATATAGTGGAGAACGGGAGCCTGGCTGCTGATTGGGGAGGGCAGACTCGTATAATCACTCAGCTTGTATTAGCACAGATCTGAAAGTGACAAGCACGCAGTTCTCACAAAGATGATGAGCTGCCTCTAACCAGCAATTTGGGGGAAAAAAAAGGAGTATGCAAGACTCCAAGTGAATTTGTCACTGTCTGTTTCCCTCCTCTTTCCTAAGTGTTAACGCAAATTCACAGTTGAGTTTCAGATATTCTGAAATCATCTTTTCTGGCATTCATTGATGCCCCAGTAGAAGCAAAATGCTAAATACCATATACATTGCTTATGCAGCCAGATAAGTCTTGAAACAGTGTGTGCGTGTTGTGTGTATTTTTCTTTTTAATTTCTCTCTCTTCTCCCTCTTCGTCCTTCCCTCCCCCTTCTTCCCTTCCTTCCTCCCTCCCTCCCTTCCCTCCCTCCCTCCTCCTTTCCTTCCTTCCTTCCTTCCTTCCTTCCTTCCTTCCTTCCTTCCTTCCTTCCTTCTTTCCCTTTATTTCAGCTTTGCAGTCACCCTTGACCAGACTTAGAAACCCTCTGGTTGCCTTTGGTTTGGAAGTTCTCAGTAACCACACCTACTGTGTTGACGTGGCTAACGTTACTTGTGATTGTACTTAGACTTTTTACAACTGCAGGCAAATGTGTTTTCTCTGGAATTGAGGGAATGACATCTGATTTCAGGATTTTTTCAAATGTTCTTTGATGTCAGGAAAAACTTGAGGAAAGATAGTTTAAACCAAGGAGCTGTGCAAGGATGTGGAGGTGTGTGCCCTGAGGAAGTCCTGGGAGATGTGGTCAAAAGCCTCTTCACTCCAGATAGGACATCACCTGAAAACAGAAAAACTATCCCACACACAGTAGCTTGGCCAACCAGAGAGCTTACTGGGGTGACTTACAGAAGTGTGGGTTGCGGGTTACAGCACAGCTGCAGCACTGAACAGCCCACCCCAGCCTGGGAGGGGCCTTGGGAATCTTTTAAGTTTCAGCAGCTTCTGGAGACTTCCGTTGGTTATCTCTCCAGCCTTAATTAAATGTTTTAGTGCTGAGGAATCAGCCACAAAGCAGCATACTTCAAAAAGTCAGACAAACATCTCTTGGGTTGCAAAGGACAATGCTTTAGGTCCGTGAGCCTTAGAATCTCCCGAAAGAGGAATTTGCCTGTGAAATGAGCATCTGTTGTCACATAAGGAAAGGAGAGAACTGCTGCAGGACCCGAGGGAGGCAGTGGATTGGTGTCTTAGCTAGGATTTTACTGCTGGGAACAGACACCATGACCAAGGCAACTCTTATAACAGACATTTAATTGGGGCTGCCTTACAGCTTTCTGAGGTTCAGTCCATTATCATCATGGCAGGAAGCATGGCAGCATCCAGGTAGGCATGGTGCTGGAGAAACTGAGAGTTCTACATCTTCATTCAAAGGAAGCAGGAGCATACTGTCTTCCAGGCGGCTAGGAGGAGGGTCTCAAAGCCCAGCCCCACAGTGACACACTCAGACAAGGCCACGCCTACTATAAGAAGGCCACACCTCCTAATAATGCCCCTCCCTGGGAAAAGCATATTCAACTGGATTTTGGGTCCCTCCTTTAGATAATTAAGTTCTGAGTATAAACAGTTTTCAAAGGGTGATGGGTACATCATTTACTTTTGACAGCATAAAGGGCAATCCCAAGCAAGCACTGCTAAGGGAAGGGAAGGATCTTTTTGCAGAACAACTCGTATCTGAGGCCTGCACTGCCTATGCTGCGCTGCTGTAGAACAGTGTTCCCTGGGAATGACACAGCTACGACTGTCTTGAGATTAGAGCAGCTGTGCTTACCCACAAGAGACTCTCTGAGGTCTGGCATTTCTTTACTGGCAGGGGTAATGGTCTTCCTAGCCTTCTTCAGTCCTTTCTTTTCATGTGTGAGCACTCATTTGTATGAAGATTTGATCATTTGTTGAAACTAAGGCTAGGCATGCCCCTAGCAGCAGGAAAAAGCCAGTGTGTGGAATCTATCACCTGCTCCAATCACCTCTGAGAAGCTGGAACAGGCAGGGAGGCAAGGGATTGTACTGGGAAAGCCTGCAACAGCTCCTTGCTGTTGTCAATAAAGATAATTACAGTTAAAGAGCCCTGTTCCCCAAGGAGCTCAGACACTTCATAGACACTGTCCCACTGACCCCCGTAGGGAGAGTGTAACACAGAAGAGCACTCATTGTTTTAAAGATGGAGAACTTCGCCTCCAGAGGCAGAGGCAGCTTGACTCTCACAGGGAGCAGGTTTTGGTGTGGAGGCTTTCTGATCTTTGATGTAGCATGCTAATCATCTATCTCACTGAGGAGGCCACCTCCAGATCTCAATTAGATCCCTTTTTCAATAGGGATGACCACACAGGGAGGTCTCAGAGACTGGCTATTCCAAAACAAAAAACCACTGATTGAAAAACCATTGATTTAAAGGTAATTTTGTTCTCTATAAACATTGTTCTCTCTGTGGGTCTCTATCTCTGTGTCTCTCCCTCCATCCCTCCCTTCCTCCATCTTTCCCTCCCTCCCTCTCTCCATCTCTCCCTTCCTCCTCCCTCCTTCCCTTCCTCCTTCCCTCCCTCCCTCTCTCCATTTCTCCCTTCCTTCTCCCTCTCTCTGTTCTTCCCTCCCTCCCTCCCACCCTCCCTCCCTTCCTTTCTCCATTTCTCACTTCCTTCTCCCTCTCTCTGTTCCTCCCTCCCTCCCTCCTTTTCTCCTTCCCTCCATCCCTCTCTCCCTCCCTCCCTCCCTCCTTCCTTCTCTCCATCTCTCCCTTCCTCTTCCTACCTTCTCTCCCCTCTCTCTCCATCTCTCACTCCCTTCCTCCTATCTCTCTCTCCCCTCTCTCCCCTTCTATCCCTCCTCTATCTCTCTCTACCTGGTGACTTGCTGTAAGAATTATATCCAAGGAAAGATGGAAGAACAAAGGCTAATATTGTGCAATGGCCGCGAGACAGGGGACAAGATAAGACAAAGATGGTGAAAATTGTGAGTTGTTAACTCTGTCGCAGTAAAGGAGAGAACTGGGTTCTGATTCCTGCAAGTCGATGATGACAAGCATCAAATAAAATAAAATAAAATAAAATAAAATAAAATAAAATAAAATAAAATAAAATATAGGAGGCCAAGGGAGTTTAGGTGTGAGTTTAAGTGAAAAAGCAAGACAGCTGCAGAATGATGGCTGATCACAGAAAGTGACTGTCCACCCCAAACATGCCTTCTCTCCTCGTCCCTCACTTGTTAGTGGAAAGAGAAACGAAGTTAAAGTTATCAGGGCGGCTTTGCAAGAGGCAGTGAGAGCAGAAAGCTCTGCGAAGCCACTTGAGTCTGGCAGGAAGGAGACTGCAGAGGGGACATTTTTGTCTCAGCCTCCGAGCTTCTGTAATATTAGGTGAAGGAGGAGAGTCCTCAGACCTTGGGCATCCCAGTGTTCTCGCTGACCTAAGGTTTTACTAGGTGATAGCTCACCTCCTCCCGGGGTGCAACACGCCCCTGGGCTCTGATGCAGAAATGCCCTCTGTTGCTGAACGTAGTTGGCTTCTTGCTAATTGGGGGTCTCTCTGAGAAGACAAACTCTCAAGTGTCCGAGGGTCGTGATTTCAGAGACTTAGCCTTTCCAGCTGTAGAAAATGGCTGGCGCATACTACCAACTGTCCTACACTGAAGTGTCCAGAACGAAGTGCAGCCGTTCTAGACGAGCTCGGAGATCTTGAATATTCCCTTAAATACTCTGTATGAGCAATACCTATCCCAGATAAATCTTATCCCAATATATTTTTATTTGTAGTACGTATGTATATAAGAAAATTTAGCAACCACAAGAAAAAAAAGCTTAACAGATGCTACCTTAGTAATAATATCACTCACGGCATTTGTTGCCTTTTTAGCCAGGGATTAAACACAACTTGATTTCAGTAGCTACTGATATCATTTCTGGCTCTTAAGGGCCTGTGAAATAAAAACCAAGCTTTAAAAGCTTTGCCTGTTAATTGCTGCTGAGTTAAGTGTTTTTTTTTTTTTTTTTTTTTTTAAAAAAACACCTTCATGCTGACACATAATTTAGAAAATCAATCTGTGAGATGAGTCAAAATATGGGTCTGAAATACTCCTGGTAATTACAGAAGGCCCTAAGAGACCCTGGCACAGACGACAGTAGAGGGCAAAGGGTTCTGTGGCAGGCTGCAGGACAGTTCAGGGGAGCCTGCGCATGTGGCATGACTGGGGCATCAGCTCAGCTGGGTGCTTCCTGAGGGTGGGGAGAAAGGGTCTGTCGAGTAGGATTGGGTGTTTTTCCTTAGTCTACAGCAGTCATGTTTCCTCAAAGGCTATTTCTATAAAACTGTGTGCATAGTCAGGAAGTTTAATAACAGGAGATGATATTTGATTCCCCCTAACAAACAACAAGTACCGTGTCAGTAAATATGACCTTGCAAGTCAGATTCTGACACTCTCCACAGGCCTGTGTGTAAGGAGTGGGTCCTTAGCTTGGAGCTACTGGGAGAAGGTGGTGGGATATTTAAGAGGTAGGGCCTAGTGGTACAGCTTAGGTACTGGAAATGTGTCCTTAAAGGAGATTTGGTAATGCTAGTCTCTTCTCTTCCTGTGTCATCTGTACTGTCACATGACACACTGCTGTTAGGATAAAATAACCTTTTCATGGGGCCCAAAAGCAGTGAAGTCAGGATCCCCGACAGACAGAAACTTCTAAGTGCAGGAGTTGGAACGCTGCTTTCCTGTTTTAAAGTGGCTATGTCTGGTGCTGACATTGAATCTGGTTCCTGAAATATCATAAAAAGCACAGACTGGCCTTGGGTCACCTCACTTCTTCTGGACATTTAACCTCTTCTTGGTCCATTTTACTGCCTGCTCTTCTCGCTATTACCCAAGTTATATCTTGCTACCAAACCCCATACCTTTTATATAAATTTCAGACTCTGCCTTTCCTCTCCAAGGGCAATGTTTAGCTCTTGGGAAGCCAAAGAGCCACTATTCTATGAATAAATTACAGCTTTGCAAATACTCCACATCCCTATTTAGTTTCTGTGTATCTGTGATACCAATATTTCCATAATGAAAATAAGGTTTGAATGAAGTGAGGACCTGACAGCTCCAAAGTCTGGTTGAGGAGAAGGTGTTTATTGTAAATAGGAGGGGTAGCACAGCCAGAGGCATCTGCCACAGTCCGGAGCAGGGAGAGAAAATAGTACATTGAACATAGCCAGCAGAGCCATGCCATGAGAAGCAGGCGTGTATGGGAGGCCTGGGGAGTGGGGAATGAGGAAGGGAGGGGGTGGGGGAGGAAGAGAGTGTGGGAGGAAGGGAAATAGGGGCGGGGGTAGGGGGGAAGAGCACACCCAGAGTGGAGGACCAAGAGAAGAGTCGAGAGAATCCATAGCCAAAATAATGGCAGATTTTTATAGAAATGAGAACCTGAGGAAATAGGAGCAAAGCCACAGGCTGAAGAAGTTTAGGGTAGGGTTCAGGGTATGCCAGCCAGGATGACTCTGTAACATGCACTTGCTGAGAGAGACCCATATATTTTGGTGTATGTCAACTGTTAACAGGTACCAAGTTAGCCATTTATTTCTTTGGGACCTGACAAGGTTGGGAAATACTTCTGTAGGCCATGAAACTCTTACTCAAGAAAATAAGGGGCCATTTCTTAGATGAGCACATATTTGGTTAGACTGTTTGCTAATATTTTGAGAGGGGGCGTGAGGACATTGAAGAAGTTAAATGGGCTTTGATGGTCTGTCTCACTAACCCATGAGTTGAGAGCAGGGTTGGTTAAACTCAGTCATTTTAGCCCAGGAGTAAAAGATTTCAGAGCATCCAAGATTAAGCAAAGGATAGAAGCATGCATTTAATCTCAGTTCTCAGGAGGCAGAGGAAGTGGATCTCTGTGAGTCTGAGGTCTATCTTGGTCATTTAGTAAGTCCCAGACCAACTAGGACTACATAGTAAGGCCCTATCTCAAGAAAGAAAAGAAAAAGATGAAAAAGGAGAAGGAAGCAGTGGATGAGGAGGAAGAGGATAGTGGTGATGGTGGTGGTGATAGTGATGATGATGATGAGTGGGAGGAAGAGGAAGAGAAAGAGGAGGAGGAGGAGGAGGAACAGGAGGAAAAAGAGGAGGAAGGGGAAGAGGAAGAGGAGGAAGAGGAAGAGGAGGAAGAGGAAGAAGAGGAGAAGGAGGAGGAAGAAGAGGAGGAGGAGAAGGAAGAGGAGGAAGAGGAGAAGGGGGAGGAAGAGGAGGAGAAGGAGGAGGA
>JANHMN010000001.1:218299787-218314462 GCA_030674055.1 Rhabdomys pumilio | reverse complement strand
AGGAAGAGGAGAAGGGGGAGGAAGAGGAGGAGAAGGAGGAGGAAGAGAAGGGGGAGGAAGAGGAGGAGGAGAAGGAAGAGGAGGAAGAGGAGAAGGAAGAGGAGGGAGAGGAGGAGGAGGAGGAAGAGGAGAAGGAAGAGGAGGAAGAGGAGGAGGAGGAGGAAGAGGAGGAGAGGGAGAAGGAAGAGGAGGAAGAGGAGGAGGAGGAGGTACTTGCTAGCATTCATTCCCTGTGAGGACCATTTTTCCCCACTGTTTCTGGCCTTTCTTTGGTTGAGCAGGTTGACTGATGATTCATGGTGACACTGCCATGCTGCCATGCTGCCATGGGGACGGGAACTGAGCAAGTCACAAACTGCTACATTCAGTCTCCCTGGCAGGGCAGTTTCCACTCCTCCTGCCTCTTTGGAGAAAAATGCAAAGCTGCCTTTCTCTAGCCTTGTCATTTTCCGTCTAGGCAAGTCTCTTATTTATTGCCAGAACAAGCTTTTTGGGGCAACTGATCTTGTATTTAACATCAGCCAGAGACATATTGACAATTAGCAAGTTCCGACAAATCTTGTAGATAAATACCCAGCTCTTGTAGCACCATCAGGGCATTCGAGCAACACAGCACTCTTCCAGGTATTAAATTAGCACCAGCTTTTAGGAATCGAAGGGAGATATATACAGGAGATTACCAGGCCATCAGTCTAATTTCCCTACCTGGTAAATTGCTAAAACAATCAATAGCACCGACAGTCTGGAAGCCACCTTGGGAAGATGTATGTGCTGTGGTCCCGAGTCCAAGGGTACTGGCAAATGGATGCCCTTCTCAAGGGACATTGGGGGCTGCTGTGGTAACCATAGCAATGTACCCCCCACCCCCACCTCATTCACATCCCTGTCTCTAGCCAGCATGTTTGGAATGTATTGGTCTGGTTGGAACCAGCAAAGGGCAGTATTCATAGAGGCGTTGTATAAGGTTTCTCTATGGTAGGTCATGTGATTGCAAATCCATATGTGTTCAGGCACATGAATTTTTCAATGATAACAGTGGCCAGTTGACAGAGTCTCTGCTGGGCAAACAAGCATTACACTTGATTCAAGAATGTTCACTAATTACCTTATTCTCAGTTTCTCTCTGATCACTTGTTTTTTCTTTGTCCCAAGTTTATAATATGCTGTTAGTATTATTAACCATGAAAGGCTCACGTTTACGTAATTAATTACACTGCACTTGTTTTACACTCCATAATCCATAACGGCTGGCATGGCACCTGGCAGTGGTCAGTTATACTAGGATAGTGGTGGGCAGATGGTCATACCCCATGGCCTATGCATTCATGTAGATCAAACATTTGGAGAGATCTTTCCTTCTCCTGCCCTTTAAAAGTTCTCAGAATCCCATGTAGGTTGCCCTTTATGGGCAGGTGGGCTGCACATGGTCACGTTCATATTCTGTGTCGAATGCCTGTGGTTAAGGATGACAGCTGAACGACAGTTGGAGATTCCTTTGGGCACCTTGTCCAGAAGGATCTGTAGAATAATGTCACCATCACTGCCACCCAAGCCAGAAAACCTGCCTTCAAACTTCTCAACTTCTGAGTGTGTTTGACCTTGGACAAATCTCTTTGATTCCAATTTCTTAGTCTGCTGAGTAGAGATGATACTTCCTTTCATTGTGTGGGGCTGGAGCTGTACCTCAGTCGGTAGAGTTCTTGCCTAGCATTCTCAGGGCCCTGGATTTGGTCATCAGCATTGAAAATACAAGATTTTATCATGTGAAAGATGTTGGCGTGTTATAGAAGCTCAATAGATACCAAGTGTTTTGGTTTAAACTTCATCTTTTGAGCATGGGTTCCCTATCTAGGTAATGCTATTTTTAGGGGACTCTGGGACCTGTAAGAAGTGGGACCAACTGGTGGAAGTAGGGAGTGAACCTCAGAAGATTCTCCTCAGCCCTTGCTTTCTGCCTCACTCCCCGCTTCCTGATCTGCTACGGTGTGAGCCACCACCATCCCACACTCCTGCAACCGTCAGTTGAGCTGCTCCATCATGCCTCCATGATGGACTGAGATCCCTTCAAGTTATGAGCCCAAGTGAATTTTTCCTCCCTTAGTTGTTTCTGTCAGGTATTGTGGTGAGGCTAAGGCAAAAGTAACGAATCCATGCCATCTGATTTCCAGGGTGACCTATTGTAGGCTGAGGCAGGGGTGGGGGGTGGGGGGGGGCGGGGGGCAGGAGTAGGGGGTGGGGGGGCAGCTGCATCAAGTCTTGCAAAGTGTATGAAGCTCAAGGATTCATGGGAGGGAGAGGTGTAGGTCCTGTCTCAAGTGGACTGCAGAGTCCCTCTGCTGAGAGGAGCACCATTGTCAGTTCCTCATTTCTCTCTGTAGAGGCGACGCTGGGTTGGCATGTGCCATCTCTACGGACATGTGTTGGCTGGAACTCAGTTTCATGGCCTCAGTCTAGTTCACATAAACTGGAGAATGTAGTCCTTGGACAGTCAGTTACTACCCAGCAGTGTACTTAAGCTATGGAGGGACAATAATGCATATTCATGCTGACGGCCTTTGTTCGCTAGTCTTATGTCAACTTGACACAAGCTACAGTTATCTGAAAGTAGGAACTTCAGTTGAGAAAACGACTCCATAAGATCTAGCTGAAAGGTATTTTCTTAATTAGTGATAAAGGGGGAGGGCTCCGCCCACCTTTGCAAGATGGGGCAACCTCAGGGCTGATGGTCTTGGATTCTACAAGAAAGCAGGCTGAGCAAGCCATACAGTATAAGACAGTAAGCAATACCCTTCTCTGGCCTCTGCATCAGCTCTGGCCTCCAAATTCTTACCCTAATTGTGTTCCTGTCCTGACTTCCTTCAATAATGGACTGTTAACTGGAAGTGTAAGCCAAATAAACCCTTTCTTCCCAAGGTAGCTTTGGTCATAGAGTTTCATCACAGCAATAGTTATACTAATTAGGACTTACAAATTAGGCTTTTTCTTTGACATAGAGGCAAATGCAGAAGACCCTGGCAGAAGAAAAGGGCCATGGATAGATAATAGAAATTAAGGGAAAAGAATGGTTAACAAACCCAATTTTCTTGTTATTATACAAAAGGGAGAACTGTCCTTCAGCACCTGACCTCTTAGCCCCTGGTGTGTGAATGCTTTTAAAGTCCACTCTCTGGCAGAAACTTAAGTGCCTCTTGACAGCCACTTGATTTCTCATTTGTTGTAGGCGACATTCCATCACAAAAAGGACACAAATATTGGCTACCGTGGGGTATATCAATAGAAAGGAGTTTTTGCTGATAGGATTTGTAAGGTAGGCATATTTTTATTTCCATTCATCATGCTAAGAAATTGATAAGAGACATTTAAAAGCTCTGGCTCAAAGCCACATGGAAGATTAATAGTCTACCAGTGAACAGGACCCAGGAGTTCAGCTACACCAATCCATTTACCATATAGATCAGCACACGCTTCTCAATTTCAGTGTCTGCAGTCTTTCTGGTACCCTGCCCACACTTATCAGTTGGCTTTTCTGTAGTTATGATAAAGCAGTGACCAAAATCAACTTGGGAAGGAAAAGTCGTCTTATTTCAGCTTACAGCTCACACTCGGACACTAGGGGAAACTGAGGGCAAGAACTCAGGCAGGAATCTGGAGGCAGAAGCAGAAGCAGAGACCACAGAGGAATGCTGGGTACTGGGCTGCTCAACCTCTTTTACTCCTTAGGCCCACTTGCCTAGAGATGGCACTGGCCATGGTGGGCTGGGTCCTCCTATGTGTATCAGCAACAAGAAAATGTCCCACAGACATGCCCACAGAGCAGTCTGATGGAGGCAATTCTCAGTTAAGGTTCTCCTTTCCAAGGTGACTAGTTTTTGTCATTAACAAAAAATCTAACCAGCTCACTGTACAAGCAAATAAGGAAATACCTACTATATCACCACCTACTCTCTTTCAAAAGTTGTGTGTGTGTGTGTGTGTGTGTGTGTGTGTGTGTGAGAGAGAGAGAGAGAGAGAGAGAGAGAGAGAGAGACAGAGAGAGACAGAGAGAGACAGAGAGAGACAGAGACAGAGACAGAGAGAGACAGAGAGAGAACACATGTGCACATGCATGTGGAGGCCAGTGTACAACCTTGGGTGTCACTCTCCAGGAATGCTCTTCACCTTATTTTGAAACAGGTTCTCTCCTTGGCCTGGAATTCCTCCCAGAAGTCCACCCAGTATCTATCTCCCCAGCAGTGGGGTTCTAAGTGCAAACCATCACGCCATTTTTCATATGACTTCTGGGAATCAGATTAAGATCCTTGCCCCTACAAAGCAAGGAAGTACTTTGCTGACTGAGCCATTTTTTCATTCTCTTCCTCTCAAAGTTTTTGTTAACCCCGGGTGCATTAACTATGAAAGTACTTTTGCAGAAAGCATCGTGGCTTTTAGATGTGTGGTGTAATTGGACATTGTGAGATCTTTCTATTTTATTACTTAAGAAATTCCACAGCTGCTAGACCCAGAGCCTGCAGTCATAGGTAAATGTCAGGTGTGGGCTGCACATTTCTTGTGCTGCTTCTTGGAGTCCCAGTGTGTGTAAAAATATGCATCCCTAGACCCAATGCTTCTCTTCCTGTCCTCTCTGTGGCAAGTTGAGTTAAAAATGAAATTTTCCTTAATGATGTAGGTGAAAGTAGTTTCACGGAATCAATTTCAATTTTAAGAGTACCTCGAGGATTCCTAGGAGTTTGTGAGTTTTACTATATTGGATTAATAGGCATGCCTGATGCTACGATTCTGGAGCACAGACTGTCAGGGGTATTCCCCCCTTCTTGGTTTCACTTCAAGGATCATAACGGGAAGAATGATCTTTAAATGAAGCCTCCAAATGACATGATTACCTCTGAACATTCCTCTTGCTAATGGAGTCTGGCTTGGCCACTGGAGCTGTGACAGGGCACGGGTTGAGAGTCTGGCTGTGTGTGAAGGGTTTTCAAGGAATTAGGCCTTTCTCTGGGAGTGATTACTTGCATTTTTGCAAGGACAATAATGATCAATGTTTAAATCTTGTTCTGAGTCTCAGCTGTCCTCAGGATTAATCCTCAAGAACACAGTTCTTTCTTTGATAAATGCCTCCTCAGTGAGGACACTATAATTGTACCAAATGCAACCACTTTATACAGGACTCTAAAGTGATTGGGTCTCATTGGGCTTGATTCTGTGCCGAGAATGGTTCTGTGACCTCCTTTGAAGTCTCCAAGGTCACTTGTAGCTCTTATAAAATTGAGTGATCCTATATTTGTTGTTCACGGAAAGTATTTAAGGTAATTTTTTTTTTAAAAAAAATCTTTTTTAGTTTTAGCTTTTTATTGACTCTTTCTGAGTTTTAAATCATGCAGCCCAGACCTCGTCATCTTCCTCTGCCCTCACATCCTCCCCTCACTCTTGAAACCTCCCCCTAAAGGAAGACACCCAAACGAACAACAACAACAAAGCACAAAGCATAGAAAACATTTCATCGTGGATGCTGTAGTGTCAGTGTGTCCCACAGTAGATCCCTCTGTCCACACATCTTCATTTACAGTTCATTGCAATGAGTCTGGTTCAAGATCTCTGGCTCCTGTGACACCATCAATATTGGATCCTCATCGGTCCTCCTCCCAGTCATCCCACTGTTGTCATGGAGATCCTGCAGTTCTGAAACAGAAGGAGTGGCCCTTTCACAGATTTTGGAATAGGCCAATTCAGAGCCCTGGATCTGGGTCTGGGTGGTAGCTGAGCTGGTCAGCCACAGGTTCTCTCTTATCTGTACCACCAGGACAAGTTCTCAAGCACTGCTCTGACTCAGCCACCCAGTGCCACTATCTGTAGGAGGCAGGATCAGCCCTCTTGCTCTCATGCCCTCAGGGCTGGCTCACCCTCATCCATACCTCCAGAGCCAGCTCCACTGTACTGCCCAGTCAAAGTTTGGGCCCATTCTCCTGAATGCTGCAGCCTATGAGAGACTGGGACAGCTCTCTTGCTTCCACACCCTTGGGGCTGGCTCATCGGTGCCTTTCCCATCAGCCACAGCTCCACTGAGCTGCCCAGGCAAGATGCTGGGTCCTCTCTCCCAAGTGCTACAGCCAGTGAATTGACAGGACCAGCTCTGATGACCTTAGGGACAATTCTTCCAAATGCCACAGGTGGTGAGGGCAGGGGGGGCATCACCCCACACCCAAGCTGCTTCACTGCAGACATGGGCCAGCTTGCCTGATCTCTCACCCTTGGGGCTGGCTTATCTGCAGCCCCTTGGCCAGGGCCAGTCAGTTTTACTGTGCTGCCCAGGTGAGGTACAGGGCCAGCTCTCTGGAGTGCTGCAACCAGGAAGCAGAAGGACCAACTCTCCTGCTTTTATGACCCCAGGGCCAGCTCTTCTAACTGCCTCGGGGCCAATTATGCATAGCCCCTGAATATCCACATGGTCCTCTGTGGCTCCTCTGGTCAGGGATATCCTCTTGTTCTCTAGTGGAACCATGAGCATTAACACTAGCCCCTGCTGCTGCATAGTCATGGACTCAGACATGGCTCTCGGTAGCAGTTCAGCCTGGTATCTCACCATGGTCCCAGCTGGCCAGGGTGGCTACTCACAGCAGGCTACTCCTCTCCACCATCCAGTCTCCAGTTCCATCTCTCTTCATGGTGCTCAAGCTGCCCTGCTTCTCTTTCCCTCCCATCTGTCCACCATGACTTATGGTAGCTGCCACTGCAGGCTGGTCACACAGCGGTCGGGGTCCTGGGTGACATCTTTCATCCATGCTGTGAAGCATGGTGGCAAGTGGGTGTCTATGACCCACCTGTATCATGTGCACTTGAGGGCAGATCTGTGGGTGACATGGTGTCCACAGGTCTCTGTCTTTCTCCTCCTGTGCTGCAACTGCCTGGATTTGGTTTTTATGAATCCTAGGCATAAGACCACTTTGGCCACCAAGCCAGGGATCAAGCTAGGGTGAACACCAGGAGAAGAGTTTGATAGTCATCTACCTCTAGAGGAGAAGCAACCAAAGGAAGACACTTCCAGGTCAAAGTGACCCCACAGGGAGAAAGCAAAGGAGTTATAGCCTTGCTTTACTCTGTGTCCCGCCTTCTTGACTCTTTCCAAGGCTTCCGTTGGATGAACTGATTCGGAAGCTACCTCTAGTCAGGCAGCCTACTGTGTACAGGTCAGTTTTGTGGCACACGGAGGGGTGGAGAGCTGACCCGGTTGTACTAGTGAAAGAGATATGGTCCAGAGTCAAAAGCCATCTTCGTTTCCTTTTTGGAATGTATGCAAAATCCACAGCTAAGGGGCTAGACAGCTGGCTCAGTGGTTAAGAGCAATGACTGCTCTTGTTTCGGACCCAGATTTGAGTCCTAGCACCCACATGGTGTTTCACAAACATTTATAACTCTAGTTTTAGAGGAGCTGACACTCTTCTGGCCTCCATGGGCACCCAATACCATATAGTTTACATGCAGGTGAAACACCCATATACATTAAATGAATACACACTGTCTTAGGGTTTTACTGCTGTGAAGAGACACCATGACCAAGACAACTCTTATAAGGACATTTAATTGGAGCTGGCTTACAGTTTCAGAGGTTTAGTTCAATATCATCATGGCAGGAAGCATGGAAGCATCCAGGCAGACATGCATCTTGATCTGACAGCAGTGATAAGGAGACTCTCTTTCACATTCCTAAGCATAGGACCTCAAAGTCCACCCCACAGTGTCAACCTTTCTCCAACAAGGCCACACTTCCTAATAGTGCTATGTTCCATGGGCTAAGCATATTCAAACCACCACCACCACCACCACCACCTCCACCACGACCCACACACCAGATTAGGGTTGAATGGTCTCTCATTCTCTTCAAGGTGACTTGCCAAGTGTGCCAAGTCTTCCAGTTCTCCCAGGCCCGAATGACAGGATCAGGAAGCTCTTTTAAGAAGGTGATCAATGTCATACAATGGGTTCTGGATGTTTCCCTTTCCCCTCAGAGAGACTTCTGTATGAATTATATCTTTGATCCTTGGAAAATATGCAGAATATATCTTTTTCTTTCTACATCACATTTTCAAGCCCACATTCAGGCTTATTGCAAGTTGCCCCATAATTCCAGGGAGGCTTGGGGAAAAAAAAACCAGCCTTGGTATGATTAGCAGTTGTCCCTAAGCCATTTGATGCAGTGTTGTTAATATGAGTCCTAAAGTCCTATTTCACAGGAAAACGTCACCCAGATACAAGGGACTAGAGTTAATTTAATTTGAGTTGTTGGGCAATGTGTTTCAAGGAATTGTGTGTTGGCTGCTCCATTTAAGGGGTCATCAAGTATGTATGTATGTGAACACATAGTTGATATTGAGAGTTTTCTGTGATTGCTTTACACCTATATTGAGAAAGGGTTTCTCTGCCTAACCCAGAGATTGCCAGTTGTGGTTATTCTAGGTAGCCAGCTCACCCTGGGATTCTCTGTCTCCTAAGTGCTGGAGTTACAGGGCCCAACAAGTCGACTCAGCTTTTATGTGGGTTTGGGGATTTGAACTCTGGACCTTGTGTGGCAAGCATTTTATCCACTGAACCAGCTTCCGAGTTCTTGGTCAATATAAAAACTTCTCACAAAACTCAATACCAATTGCTTCAGAGAAGAAAATTAGCATAGTGTTAATTTTTAAATAGCCTCCAGGCAAGTCTTCATTTTTAACAACTTTGGCTTTTGAATGTTACATCTTTGAGCTTAGGATGTTGGATCGATCTTTCTTTGTTCTGTATGTCTCTGTGTATGTGGGAACCGAGGTGTTGGAGGGGATTATGTTAGTTCAGGAACTGGGACCCATTCCTATTCTGCCCTATGGCAACCTTATAGATTGCTTCCTTTAGCAGTGAAAGGGGCTCCATCAAAGCAATTCGTGAGCAGAGTCTCTCAGAGAATGTGTAAAACACCCCACTGAGTGTGGGAAAAGAACAGCATAGGAAATTCCTATTGATAACTTTGGTTTTTTTTTTTATTTTAAAAAATGTGTATGGGTATTCTGTCCACATGTATGTTTGTGTACCATGTGTGCACCTGGTGCCATCCAAAGCCAGAAGAAGGCATCAGACCCTCTGGAACTGAAGTTGCAGATGGTTGTGAGCCATCATCTGGGTGCTGGGAACCAAAGTCAGGTCCTCTCAAAAAGCAGCCAGTGCTCTTATGCAGTGAGGCCTCTCTCCAGTTCTATTTCCCATGGATTAAACAAAAATTAGAATGAAATTGAGATCTGTGAACCCCAAATTCAAGGACAGACACTGGCATCTTTGATTGGTCTGAGAGGTGTTCCTATTTGAAGAGGAGTTTCCTCATGAAAAGTAGATTCTGCAAGGATCGAGCAGGATTTCTTTCCCTTCGCATGTGTTGTGTTGATGGGTGGCAGTTTATCTCTCCTAGATACAGTAGATTTAGGAATGATGCTATCTGGTCATAACTAAACTACTTATTCCAAAACAGACATGTGGTTTAAGATCTCTGAGAGGCGATGAGTGGGTAGGAGAGAGAAGGCCACAGCGCCAGTGTCTCTTCTAGAACATTCTCCTTTACAATGAAGTTACTCGGAATTGTACAAAAACAAATTTATCTTCACATTTTCATCACATAATGGTGCTGTCTTAGGATGCTGGCTAATAACAATTTGAAGCCATCATAATTTTGAAAGATACTATAAAGATGTAGACTATACTTTTCAACCATCTAAATTATGTCCAACGCTATATTTTAAATGTAAATAGGTCTCCCATCTATCCTACCCTATAGCTAAACTCCCAGTAAGTCCCATTGATTCTGCATCAGAATGTATCCAGAGTCTGATTATCAGGTCCTTTTACCTTCACTATGTGCATCCATCTCTGATCTAGACTATTGAAATCAGTCCTTTGCTCTTGCCTTACCATTTGGCTGTCTATTCTCCACTGGGGCCAGAGAAATCTTTTCCTGTCTATGTTAAGTCATGCATGTCTAATGCACACCTTCTAAGGACTTCCCATTGTCACTCAGAATAAAAGCCACATCCTCAAAGTCCTCTGTCGTCTCCCTAGACTGCCTTTTACCTTCTGCTCTCTGCCCTCTGACTTTTCCACATCCCTAACCCTCCCTCTGCCTCCAGGTACACTAGCTTCTGTGGTCTAGTCCATTCTTTAAGGCTTCTATTTCAGAACCTTACCCTTGCTGCCCTTTCTGCTGGCATTCTTTTCTCAAAGGTCCAGACAGTCTTACCCACATCCTCACAGAGGCCTCTTCACTGCCTATAACAGCTAGCCCATCACTACCTCAACAAACAGCTGAATTTGCCTGTGAGTATTCATTCCTGGCATATACAGTTGGTTGCCCATTTATACTGGATTGATATTTGTATATTCAAGAGAGGTACAGAGCAAAATATTTGGAAAAATTTAGTCAGTGCTGAACTTGTACAGAACATGTTTTTTGTCATCCCTTAAACAATATAATCTAATCACTATTTTTCTTGTTTGGGAGATATTATAAATAACTCAAAGATGATTAAACCATAAAGGATGTGGGTCGGTTACCTCAAACACGGTGTCGTTTTGTGTTCATTTTTTATTTCATAAGTTACTATTTTATATGGAAGACTTGATTAAGCATGCAGGTATTTGTGTCCTGGAAGCGATCCCCAGTAGATTTGGCAGGATAATTTGTATTTGAATTCTAAAGCTTGTTTATCATTAGCCTTTCCTTATAGGAGTGTAGCTTTATAAAAATTTAATTTTGTTCATTACTTCCTCAGGCAGTGAACAGTTGGCCCATTCACGGTACTCAATAAGTTGTTTCTGAATGATTAAATGAAGTGAATTCTTATCCTTAGCTGCAAAGGTTGCTGATGGATGCCAAGAAACCTTGGAAGAAACACGTGATAGAGACAAGCCAGGAAGTGGTTGGGGTACAGCTGTTTGAAATGCAGATATAGCTTCCGCTTTGATGCTGAAACATGCAAAGCGCTGCTCTTTTGAGAATGAGCTGTAGAAAGCTTGCCAGGAGAAATATGTTCTCAACTAAATAAAGCTTTTCCTGGAGTTGATCTTCGGAGGGAACAGCAGTTGAAGATAACGTTTGATTGAGTGGCTGCTTTGGCTGCAATGAAAACAGGATGTTGGAGGTCTATTGTCTTAGGGTTTTGCTGCTGTGAACAGACACCGTGACCAAGGCAACTCTTATAAGGACAACATTTAATTGGGGCTGGCTTACAGGTTCAGAGGTTCAGTCCATTATTATCAAGGTGGGAACGTGGCAGCATCCAGGCAGGCATGGTGCAGGGAAAGCTGAGAGTTCTACATCTTCATCCAAAGGCAGACAGGAGAAGACTGGCTTAAAGCCCACGCCCACAGTGACACACTTCCTCCAACAAGGCCACACCTAATATTGCCACTCCCTAGGCCAAGAATATTCAAACCACCACACCTACAGGGTAGTGTCACTTAGGAGGTTTATTTGCCATGCCTTTGTTTATTCAAAGTCATGGAGACTTATCTCTGACCAAACTGTTGCCACAGAGCAGTTGAGGCAGAAATGTGTAACACGCCATAGTGTGGTGGGAATGGAACCGACCTGCTTTTAAAAAGTGACAGGGTTGCATGAAATTTGAATATCTCTTTTGTATCATTACAGAATATGATCTGGAAGTCTCTGATACCATTGAAGGTTTTGTAGCCTTCTCTTTGTGCTACAGACCAGGCATCAAATTGTCTGGCCTTTGTGGTGACAAGAGGTTATGTATAAGATATTATCCTGGAACTATTTGTAAAGAAAAAAAATGCACTGTGTCTCCCCACCCAACCCCCACACCTGCTTTTTGGTAAATATATCAGTTCAACAATGAGTAGTGAGCTAAGACTTTTTGTTTTGTTTTGTTTTGTTTTTTAAATGTGATTTTGAAAGAAACGTATCCAATGAAGAGGGCAATCTGAGATTGTACTGAAATATATCTCCATCAATCTATGCATGCATTGAACTGGATAAATATAAAACAGCTATGTCTGGCAGGGAAAAACATGTCATGATACTCTGTCTAAAAAAATATTTTAGAACAGTGTTAGATGGGTTTTGATTTGGGTCAAAAAACCTTCTAATGAACATTTTTTAAATTGAGATTTTTTTTATATGTAAGCTTCCTCCTTTAAGATCATGTAACAGTACTTTCTAGTCATTCATAGGGTTGCATATCCACTACCATTATTTAATTTCAGCAGTTTTACCTTTCTAACCGGTAAAAATAACCAACCTACAAAATGAGAAGTAGAAATTTCACGGGGGAAAGTTTGCTAGAATTTTTTGCATCCTTTAAGCATACGATTGAATATTGAATATTACAATTTAGAAGTTGCAATCAATAATATACTTTTCTATTTAGATCTACAGATCTTTATGAGGTATCCTTTTCAGGAATGGCAGACACTTAACTCAAAACTCCAACTAAACTGAACTTAGAATTTGATGCTTAATTCATTAAGAAGAACAAGAAGCACATTTAATTACACTGTGGTCCCAACTGATAAATTTCTATGAGTAATTTACCTTTTTAATGAAAACATAAGATTCTTTGGCATTATCGATGATTAAGATAAAATGGTATTACTTAAAATTGTATTTTACATTTATGCATTTATTTGTTTGGAGTGGGTTTATGTCATGACACATTAAATGTATATGTGTGTGGAGGTCAGAGGACAGTTTACAGGAGTCCTGTTTCTCTCTCCTTACACTATGTGGTTAAACTTAGGTACCCAGACTTGGCTGCACAGCAGGTACCTTTACCCACTGAACCATATTACCCCAAATCATATTACTTTAAAAACAGTTATTTCAGGGATGGGTGTGATGACATATGTCTGTGGTCTTAGTACTTCAGAGGCTGAGACAAGATGACAGTAACTTCAAGGCTGGCTGGAGTTACATATAGAAATAACATCATAGTGAAATCCTATTTCCAAAATATTTTTCAAAAACTTAAGGAAAACATCTCCAAAAAACCCCATTCTTCCTCTTAAGGTCTAGTTAATGCCATTCTTGTTTATGTAATGGGCCATCAAGACCTTGACATAACTGATGCCATGTTAGAGGCACCATTCTGACTCTAAAACACAACTCATAGGCCCTGACACTTGCCAAAACAGAAACAAAAAAGCAATCTAACAAAGACCTGGTTAATATTTCTAGGATTCAGGAAAATCCCTGTGGTGGTTTGAATAAGAATTGCTCTCATAGGTTCATATATTTGAATGTATAGTCACTAGGGAGTGGTACTATTTGAATGGATTAGAAGGATTAAGAGATGTGGCCTTGTTGGGAAAAGTGTGTTACTGGGGACGGGCATTTCAAAGTATAGTGTCTCTCTTGGCCTGTGGATCAACAATAAAACACTGACTAGAACAGTCCCTAAACGTGTTAACTTTGTGGTTTTGTCGTTTGTAATTTTGATTTTTGTTGTTTGTGTTACTGGAAATATATCAACTACTGCTCCATCACCATGTCTGCCATGCCTTCAGCCATAATGATAATGGACTAAACTTCTGAAACTGAAAGAAGATCCCAATTAAATGCTTCCTTTTATGAGTTACTTTGGTCATGGTGTCTTTTCACAACTATAGAACACTGACTAGAACAGTCCCTAAATGCATTAACTCTGTGGTTTTGGCTTTTGTAATTTTGTGTTTTGTTGTTTTTGTTACCTGAAGTATATCAACCAGAATGTGTTTTTTGTGCAGAAATGACCACAAACAAAACAAAATAACAACAACAACAACCCCCTGAGGACTTGGGCTGCATGATTTGGAGTTCTCTGTGCAGTTGCTGGCCATCAATAAAGGCTTTCTTTTTGGCTTTAAGAGTGTCAGTGTGTGTTCTCTGATAGACTAAGCTTGTAATATTCTAGAGGTACCAGCAGATCCCAAAGACTGAGACACCAGTGTTCATGGACTGACTCTGGGGCAAAGACAGTTTTTAGTGGGCATGCACCCTGAGGTATTCCAGGGATACCCCAGAGGTATCCTGACACCTTTGCCCTGAATAGAAGATGACAGAAAGTCACCTGTATGTTTCTTCTGGAAGTGTTTATGGCATCTTCTAGGTAGGACACCGAGAAAAGGCTGAGTGCAGCCCAGATCTTGGTGTCTAGGATTCAGGTGAGATATCACCAGATCCTCTGGTTTAAGTCTGTGTGATGGCCAACCCTGGTTGTCTTTATTGTTGCTTGTCTCTGTGTCTCTCTGTCTGTTTTTGTCAGAGATTTTTTGGCTGGGAAAAAGGGGGCCTATGATGGAACAGGAATGAATAGAGGAATGAATAATTCCAAAACACCACTATGTGTATGTATGGAACTGGAGTCAGAGATAATTTTGAGCTGCCATATGCATTGTTAGAAATCAATCCTGGATCCTTTGAAAGAGCAGCCCATGTGTTTAACCACTGGAGCCATCTCTCTATTCCCATTATTGACCACCTTTTGGATCAGGGTCCTCCGTCTTGGATCAGTGAAGAGATTAATCAGTTTTAGGAAAGAGTTGGAGCTTCTGGCATCTTGGGGAAAGTTATGTGAGGTTATCAAGTTTGGATGTCACATGTGGTAATAACTTCTGGGATGTAAGAGTGCCCCTTACTTTAGAGTACTCCCTATGCCTCTCCCTTT